>CM030368.1:156789483-157389483 GCA_017893485.1 Hemerocallis citrina | reverse complement strand
TCACAACACAATACAACTTGGATTTTCCCATACTCATACTAGCCAAAGAATTCATATAGCACATGAATAGGTGAAACTCAACAATTACTAAGTTGGGTACATTTCTAATATGATGACAACGAGCAATTCTTGGGTTCATTCATGCCACTTCTACACATGGATTCGAAGTATTCATTGTACTTTTCTATTCAAATTCCATAGTGTTAATATCCTTATCAATTGTCATGTTTCAACCACACAATTTGCAAGTAATTAATAAAGATTTTAACACATCATGCTAGTCACATTGCATCATTGTTCAATTAACTAGATAACCATAGAAAGTGCTTCATATGGTATAATTTCATGCAAGCAATTTACATACACAATTTATCACATCATTCTAAGCCATTCACACACTAACTTTTTAATTAGAGTGGTCTCTTATTAGTATTTTTCATGTATAGTGTCATCAATATACTAGCATGAACCCTATATTAGAAACATGAAATATTTTACCCACCTCAATTGGAGAGAAACACAACAAAAGCAATCAAGTAGATGAGAACACCTCCTCCTAGCCAAAAGAATGCACCACTCCAAGCCTCCAACCAAATGCCGAATACTTCTCCTCCTTGGCCGAAAGCTTCCTAGCCGAATGCTCTTGATGGTGCCGGCCACTCCAAGCAATACAACCCACACAACTCTTATTTTTTATAACTCTCACAATATATTAGTATAGCTTTAGAAATTACACTTTGCATATGAAAATTAGCCATGAGAAAGGGGGGTATTTATACAAAAAAATGAGGGAAATGGAGGGCTAAGATCATCTTGGTGGTTGCAAAATGGAAGGCTTAGATTCAAGTAGGAGTTAGGAAAACTACCCACCTCCTTGAAACTACCCCCATGTTCTCCACACCAAAAATTCAACTTTCCCTCCCAAAAAGAATGCTACCCGGCCAAGCATAAGAAATGGGCAATGCACGTGTACGTGTAGTGCACGTGCATGCAACTAGGCCAAATTTGTACATTCTAAAATTGTATAAAAATAATTTTGTTAAGAAAAGTCTTCTACATGACAAGTTTAATTAAAATAAATTAATTCATGGGCTTTCTTTTTGGGCTAAAAATAATTTATAAAAATAATTAAAATAAACATGCTTTTGGGCTTTTTAAGAAAAGGCTTTTTAATTAATTCAAATAGGGCTTTTAAAGAAGGCTTTTTGTACTAAAATAATTTGAGAAAAATATATTTAAACATACTCACCATGATAAAAATAATCTAACAATATATTGCACGTGCACAACACGTGCAAAATAAATAATTTTTCATTAATTGAAAAATCAGGGTATTACAAATGCATATAATGAATTAAACTTGTATAATTCACAAGATAGTAAGAGTTCCAATATTGATTGAGGTGTTACAATAGTGGAAAGAGCATGACACTCTATTTTTTATTCTTTCACATATGGCTAGATATTTACTAACCCCTCCTACGTGTACAGATGTATCAGAAAGTGATTATTCTTTAAGTGGCAGGGTTTTAACTGATTACAGGGAATTGCTGAAGCCGGATTCACTGGAAATGTTCGTGTGCACTGAAGATTGGATGAATGCCAAAGACAGGATGCAAGGAAAAGTAGTGGACACCTCAACAAGTTGAAGAAAATCTCTTGAAGATCATGTCGAAGCTGTGTAGGGAGTTTAAGGGTGATGAGATCCTATATTTAGATAAGTTGAGGTGCACGACAGTAGTCCAATGCCCTCTCTTCAATCTAACTCTAGGCTGTCTCGAACCCTAGATTATCTCCTTAAACATGTAATTCAATAAATTTGTATAATCTTTTGTTTTTACATGTATTTGCATGTAATTTGATTATTGTAAACACTTTTTCCAAGCTAAAATGAATTATATATACAATTTTTTCACTCTTATACTTGTATATTTATTCTCTCTTTTTTGTATTAAAAAATAATTAAAAATTTAAATAAAAAAAAAACCAGGTCCAACCCGGCCCGTGTTGGGTTAGACCCATAGGGGTTCACAGGTTGATTCGGGTAGAGTTCTTGAAACTCCAGCCCTACCCGAACTGGCCCGGGTTTAGACCCAACCCAGCCCAAGCCCACTCCCCACTGTGCCCGCCAGATTAGGGCCGACCCAGCCCGTCCGGCCCGAATGCCAACTTTAATGGAGGAGGTATGACTGTATTTATAGGATTGAGAGGGAGAAGTTAATAGGAAGATCCCCCAAATCAAGGGATCTAACTGGTTATTATCTTCCTAATTTGGGGGGATTTGATTGTCATGCATGATTGATTGGTCAATCTCCCCCAATCGGGTTGCAAATCAGCCCCCCATGTGGGCTGAGCCAAGATATTGGGCCTGTGGGCGACCCATGTGCTGATCGTGGGTCTGTAGATGCAGTGAAATTACTGTTTTACCTTTATGAACCCCGAGATTCATGCAAGAATTATATATCCCTGATTAGCTGAACATTTTACTCATATCAACTACTTTCTTACAATATGATTGCAATCATACCACACGATATGCAGGCAGAAATAATAGCGAAGAAAATAGAACAGTAATTCTATTTGCATTTAAAGGTGGTGACTCGTTTCTTTGTAGAATCTTAAAACACAAAAATCCATATTTTTTTCTATCATAAAACATCTTGCAAACCAATGGGGTTATCCTTGCAAAACTATCCTGGCATTTGGGTGGTTGCGCTGGATGTGCCCAGCGTTTTTTAAAAAGTGTCAAGTACGTATAGTCTACCCCGGCATTTCAAAATGCCAGGGTAGGTAGGGATAAAAAAACACAACCCCAGTTCACTTTCTCCAAAATTTCCCCCCAATTCTTTCGTTCTCCCTCTCTCCCCCGCTCCGAACCCAACTGATCTCCATCGCCGTCGCCATGTTCCTCCCCCTGCCGTCTCCCCCCCTCCCCCCCAACGTGGTCATGCCCCCTGTCTACAGCCCGACTCCTTCTGCTCTTGGATTTCCAAGCTCCGATCCCCATCTCATCTTCCTCCCTCTCACAAACCCTAGCTTTCTCAAACCCTAGCTCCATTTCTTAAACCCTAGCTCGCTCAAATTCGATTAATAGAATGGAATTATTTTGTTGGTTTGTGTCATATAAAGAAAGTCAGTGATGATTATTGATGAAAAATGATTAAAATTCGTTTTTTTTTGGCAGATGGTGGAGAAGTGGAGGAAAGACTGCAAGCATGTGAGAGAGCAGCAGGTTCGGCTCAGCAGGGATCGATCTTGTTTTGGGTTTACTGTACCTACTTCCTGTTTGGTGGGATTCGATCTCCTTATTAATTCATTTTCTTGTGATTTTCAATATGAAATTTCAATGTCATTTGCCTTGCTATATGATATTACAGATTCTTTTTTTTAGGTAAAATATTTCAGATTATATGTTTCTTTTTATCTGGAGTTATAGGATGTACATGGATTTGATACATAGCAGGGTTCTGTTTGTTTGTTTCAAGTATTACTTTCAGATTCCACCAGCCAGGAGTCCACCATGCGCTAAACCCCGATCTCTATAGAGGGGTGTTTGGCTCTGACGGTGAAAAATATGCCAAGGATGTTGAAGAAATCAATCGACTTTGGGACGTCTGGTCACGTTGCTGGTTTCATTTCTGAGGCCATACAGGTACACTGATTAAGTTTTAGGGAAAATGACTTAATATCTGAATCACTGTAGTTATGTCAAAACTATGCCTTATCTTTATTTCTTAATGATAGGGAGTGGTTGGAATACGTGCCTGTTGTATATAAAAGTAGGGCAAAAACTAAAGTACCCCCAAATATTTGGCCTAAGTACAATATGTCTACATAACGTTTGAACAAGTACATTAAACACATTTCTCCGTTAATTAAGTTATAATTATTAAATTACTTTTTTACCCTTACCCTTTCATAATCAAATCTCTTCTTCTTTCTTCCCTTTCTTCATTTCTTTTTTTTTCTTTCATTTTTCTCTATTAAGAGCGATTTCTTCGGCAATGATTTCTTCGGTCGGCAGCGAAATGGTAGCGGTCGGCAAGTTAGAGGGTCGGCAAGGTCGGCAACGGTAAGAAGTTCAACGTTTAAGACTAACTCGAGCTAGCCAAGGAGGCAACAACCAGTAGTAACAATATAAACTGATTGAAACAAAATGCAAACTGCAAGATCAGTATCATAGTCATACATAAACTGTAGCTGCGCAAATTGGAGGAGAAAAAAAGACAAGCCAAACTAGAGAATATCTCTTTATAGAAGAAGGTTGAGGAAGATTCCATCAATTGCATCAAGGACGAGAGGAATCAGTTTTTTCTACCCTGAACATTCTATAAATAACTTGGCAAGATGTAGTTCAGTCCGGATTTGCATGCACTGGGAGCGATTTTTGGGGATTTAAGTGTCATGGTGTGTTGCCTGACATAGTTACGGTGGCAAAGGTGAATTGTTTTAAGCCTTTAGTATTGCAAGCTTGGAAGTTTGAATTCTTTAAAAATTGATGGATGGCAATGATAATTAGGTAGATAATAAATAGAAATAAGTGAGAATAAATAATTCAACATTCGCATTGTATGTAACAGAACATAAAGAATTAAATAACTCACAAGATAATCATTTGTATTTATAATAGTCATATAAGTCTTCCAAGATGGGGTCTTACTGTCTTTGACGCTCTCTCATCTGGACTTACAACTTACAATCTATTTACAAACAATACTTATTAACACATACAACAACAACCACAACAACAAAGTTTTTTCCCAACTAGTTGTGGTCGGCTACATGAATCTTGGTTTTCCATTCTGCTCGGTTTAGCACAATATCTTCTTTAAGGTCACAAGATATCAAGGGCGAAGCCAGAACAATTTTGCCTGGGAGGCCAAGAAAAAATCTTATGTCTATATATAGATATATATAAGGATTTTTCCCGAAATTTCAGGGGGGCCAAGCCATAAAACTTAATTTTTTGGAGGGGCAAATCATAATATTTTTGGGGTTTTTTCAAAATTTTCACTAGTATGAAGGGGGTTTTGAAAATTTTGGGGGAGCCCCCCCAGGCCCTCACTAAGCTCCGTCCATGATTGAGAGGTAGCCACCTAGGCAACCAAAGATGTCGTGTTTGGTAGAATGTTTTGGGTGGTTGTATGATTTGCTTTCGGGGAGGTTGAATAAAGTGATGATGGAGTTGTGGTAACCATGGGAAATGGGTGGAGGAGAGCAAGTTTGCAGACGGAGCTGAAGGAGAGGAGGTCAGGGATGGGGAGGAGTTGGGCAATGGAGGAGATGAGTTCAGAAGGGAGAGATGTCCAGTTCTGGTAACTGGAGGCGGTGGTCATGGCTGAAAGTAAGGAGCTCTAGTGGCTACACAACCTGTGAATTTGTGATTGTTTGTTCACTTGGTCTGGATAAGTACATGCAAATTCTTGAAATCTTTTAGATTTGTATGTTTGTCTTTCAAGTCTAGGCATCAAAAGATTCACGACCAATGTCTAATGGTGTTAACACCCTGTAAAATTGAGTTATGACAATTTTGTTCTCACATGTGTTATTCACGTGTATTTTTAGATGTTAGTACCCTGAATATTTTTGGATGTTAGTTTGTGGAATATGAATATTTGGGAATGACCCATATACTAATTTAATATACTATTTTGTGAACTTGATCACTTAAGAGCAATTGGGATTGTGACTAAGGACTTCTAGGAAATGGGTGAGTTAGAATCATAAAAAATGTCTTTAATGAAACTACCATTTTTTTATCATGCATTGATCTTGCTGGTTTGCGACATAGGGGAGGTTTAGGAGAGGTTGTTAAATGATGTAGGAAGAGGTGTAGGGGAGGTAGTTAAATAATGCAGGAAGTGGTTTAGGAGAGATTGTTAAATGATATAGGAAGATGTGGTTAAATGATACAGGAAGAGGTAATTAAATGAAGAATGAAAGATGACAATGAGAGCTTAGGAGTGTTTATATCTAAAAGCTAATAATGCATCCCCTCATTCTCAACCTTCCATATTTTCTTTTCCACCTAAAATGAAGGTTTTTTAAGATATTAAGGCAATAAGCAATAAACTACTCTAAGGGAGTTTGTGTTGGGAAAGATTTGTCAGGAACAAAGAGAACAAACTAAGGAGGCTCAGGAAGTTATAGGTAGGTAACAACTTTGGTACTTTGATTTCAATTATATTGTTGGATGTATGCATGTTAGAGAAACTATATATGTTGTATTGGATGAGTATTCATGCTTATATTGATTGAATCATGTGTGAATTGTTGTCAATTAATTGTGTGAAATTATGGTAAGTTTAACTTGAAAATATGTTACAGTTTCTGTCCTGAATTTGGACTTACTTCCGAAAATCATTTCTCTTTAATTAGAGAATCTAAAGCTAAAAATTTTATATGTGCATCCCGTGTATGTCTCTCCACAGAATTTCATGATGAGTGAATGTCATTTGGTATTTTAAATAAATCCGAACTCATTCCTGATTAAGAACTGAAACATGACATATTCTATAATTATATCCTGAATATCATGCTTACTTCCAAAAACCATTTCTCTCCAAAAATATGGAATTTGAAGCTGAACTTTTTATATGTGAATCTAGTATATGTCTATAATAGGTTCACAAAATTTCATGAGGTTTGGATTTTATTTAGTATTTTAAACAAATTCGAACTTAGGACTGGTTGACAGTTTTGCCTTGGTTCTGGAAATTTGTACATCTTCTGATTTCTTACCATTTTAACCTCTTATATTCTGTATTGAGGAAACTCAAAATTAAGAATTTGAAGAAGATTGGCTTTCTAGATCTCGCTAATGCTTGACATAACTCAGAAAGCGATGACAAATTCTTGAATTAACTACGATGAGGAATATCAAGTATATAATGTTCTAGGTGATACTTTAGATGTGTTTGATCTTGCTCAGAGAAATCTTGAGGATAGAATTGATTTGCAAGCTTGAAAATTTTCTCGATATTAAAATTTGTATATGCATCTCTCGGATCCAAATTACCACTTAGCACAAGTAAATCAACTGTATATTCATCTTGTTTATTAAAACGATAATCACAAATTTATCGACGCAATCCACGATCACGCTATAAAGAACCAATTAAATCTCCTTCGCATTCAATTTCATGACTAGTAGAACCAATTTGTGGAGATTTAAGCGGAGGTTCTTCAACTAAAGGAGTTGTTTGTGCATCGACTCCTAAAGTTTGAGCATTTTGTCATTTAAAAATAGAATCAATGGTGGATTTTCTCCCCATTGATATTTTAGCGAATGAACGGATCCTGTACATTAACAAATTTAAAGAAATATAAGACTCATTATATATTAATAAAATAATATCATTTCATTATGATAATAAAAACCAATAATCTAAAGCATCAGGTTTTCATATGGCGATTAAGTTTTGCATTTCTTATTGTCAGTTCAAGGGAGAATGATCGGAATTAAGTTAATGAGAAAAGACTAGAGCTATACCTAAGTGGACTTAGATTTCAATAGTTAAAACAGATATATGTTAATTCGACAGACAAGATGACCATGGAGAAAAATGATTCAAATAACTGAACAAAGAGTTGGCATAAAGACTGTATTGTTGCAGTTGCTACCCTTGTTGTACTCGTCCAAAGACTCATTGTATTCTTCAGTTTCTGAACTTGTAACTAAACAAACCATAGCCAACTGTAAGTAAACCATGCAATAAACCACTTATCAAGATCTCTTGCAAATCAGCATCTAGTAGGTAGTTTGTCTGTTCTTTTCCCTTGTCTATGATGATAAGAAGCACATTACCTAATAGAAACTCGAGTATTCATATAAAACTAATTACAATGCACAATTTATAATATACATGCACAATCCCACTACACTTGCATATAGCACCTGCGACATTGTTTGATATGACACAATGTGATACCTTGAACTGACAATAAGAATACTGACCAAGTTAACTTGTTCATACTGAACCTCTTCAAAATCTTCTCAATATAGTTGATGTCATATAGACACAATTTGCTTGATTGTATATGTTGATATTATTTTACCCAAATGATTTCCTTTGATTCACTTAAAACAAAACAAGGTCTACAATTGTTATATATCAACGTGGAAATACATTGCCTTTAGTAAAGTAAGTTCTTTATTTTGTTAAGTGAACAAACTAAGATAAATAGAAGGCATATGGATATCAATGCTGCAGCAGATCCTAATACCAAAGCCCTTGTATCCATCGCAGAAGTAAAAAATTGCAAATTAAGACTTTTAAACATTATCCCAAAGGTTTTCTTAATATCATTTGATGCTTCTATCACCCTGATGGCCCTGATCAAATTGCAAATTATACATACTTGCAAGAACTTTTCACCGACCCACGCCTGCAAAAGGGTCAAATGACTTCATGGGATTCGCTCTCCTACTACTACTACTCCACTCCAGATTTGAATAATCTACCCAAATTAAAGGACCATCTTTCCTCTCCATTCTAACTCAAATTAATTTTTTCGAACAATATTTCTTTGCATGGTAAATGTAATCAATCAATAAAAATCTGTCAAATATCAGCAAAACTCATTTAATCAAAAACCCTAAATTGGGGGGAGGGAGAGAGAGACTTACTTGAATTAAAAAAAAATATGGGTTCGTCGGTTCGAATATGATGTCGTCGCCTGGCTACAAGCGGCAGTGATTTGGCCTAGGGCGGAGCAGCAGCGATTTTGCAAGGGGAAGATTGATCGAAGGGTGATTTGGAAAATGGAAGATGGAAGAGCGACTTTGAGATTTTGGGATTTTGAGAAGGGGAAGCGACACTTCAGACTTCAGCAATTTTGGGAAGGAAATAGATTAGTCAACATCCAATATATATAGGTGGTTTTCTCAAAATTTTCAGGGGGGCCAAACCATAAATTTGCATATCATAGGGGGTTTTGAAAATTTTCCCGGGGGGGGGGGGGGGGGGGCTGGACCACCCCGGCCCCCCACCTATGCTCTGCCCCTGTAAGATATCATATATTTTCTCACTGTTTTTACCCAAGTTAGTTTAGGACTTCCTCTACCCCTAACTCTACCCTTAATACTTATCAATTCACTCTTTCTAACGGGGGCACTACTCGGTCTACGTGTGACATGTCAAAACAACCTGAGACGGTTCTCTCTTAACTTATCCTGGATTGGAACTATCTTTAGCATGTCTCGTATATGTTCGTTTCTAATTCTATCCATCCTTGTTTTACCACACATCCATCTGACCATCATCATCTCCGTTACACTCATTTTTTGGATATATTGTTTCTTTGTTGCCCAACACTCTGCTCCATACATCATTGCTGGTCTAATAGCCGTCCTATAAATTTTTCCTTCAACTTCAAAGATATACGTTTTTCACACAAAACACCACTGGCACTTCTCCACTTAAGCCACCCTGCTTGGATCCTATGTATAACATCTTCACAAATCTCCCAATCTCTTTGTATAATCAAACCTAAATATCGGAAATGGTCCCTCTTAGGTATCTCTTGACCATCAAGCATCACTACTTCTTCAGTTGTGTTCCAAATATCACTAAATTTACACTCTATATACTATGTTTTTGTTCTACTTATACTAAAGCCTCTAGCTTCCAAAGTTTCTCCCCACAGTTCTAATTTAGCATTGACTCTTGCTCTAGTCTGGTCTACTAAGATGACATCATCGGCAAAAAGCATACATCAAGGCACCTCATCTTGTATTCCTTGTGTTAATTCATCCATAACCAAAGTAAAGAGGTAAGGACTTAAAGCCGAACCTTGGTGTAAACCTACTGTAATAGAAAAATCATCAGTCTCTCCTATGATTGTTCTAATTGTGGTAGTTGCCCCTTCATACATATCCTTAATTAGCTCAATATATTGAATAATTACTCTTTTATTATTTAACACCCACTATACTTTGTCTCTAGGGATTTTATCATTTGCTTTTTCTAGATTATAAAAACCATATATAGATATTTCTTATTCTCCCTATATTTTTCCGTAAGTCTTCTCAGTATATAAATTACTTCCATTGTTGACCTCCCATGCATAAATTCAAACTGATTCTTAGACACTGTAGTTTCTAGTCTCAGTCTATGTTCGATCACTCTCTTCCAAATTTTCATTGTATGAGTCATTAATTTAATTCATCGGTAGTTGGAGCAACTTTGTATATCTCATTTATTTTTATATATAGGTACTAATATACACTTTCTTCATTCATCGGGAATCTTCTTAGTCCTCAAAATTCCGTTAAATAATTTGTTAGCCAACCCACTCCTACATCCCCAAGACACTTCCAAACTTCAATGAGTATATCATCTGGTCATAATGTTTTTCCTATTTTCATCCTTCCTAGAGCATTTCGAACCTCTGAGGTCCTAATTCTACGGAAAAACTTATGCTCCCGACTTTCCCTCGAGTCCTCTATGTTTAAGTTGCCCACAACTTTTTCATTTAATAACTTCTCAAAATAATTTCGCCATCTTTCCTTAATTTTCTCATCTTTACTAAGACTCTTGAATCTTCGCTCTTAATAGACCTAATTGTATCTAAATCTTTTGTTTTTCTATCTCTTTGTTTAGCAAGCTTGTACATGTTATTTTCTCCTTCTTTTGTTCCTAATTTTGTGTATAAATTATCATAAACTTTTTCTTTTGCATATCTTACCGCTTTCTTAACATCTTTCTAATGGTCTTATATCTCTCCAAATCATCTTCATTTCTACTCTTTTGCCATTTTTGAAGGTTGATCTTTTTTCTCTCACAATATTTTAGATTTTTTCTTGCCACCACCATGTTTCTTTATTTATCAACCCTCTATCCTTAGATTCTCCAAGTACCTCCTTTGAAATATCTCTTATATACGTAGATATTTTAGTCCACATCATATTTGTCTCACTTTCCCACTTTCATGATACTTGTTTAAGGACTTTATCTCTAAAAACTTTGAGTTTCTCTTTCTTCAAGTTCCACCACCTAATTCTTGGGTTCCTACTATCCCTCCTTGCATATATATGTTTCTCAATCTTAATATTCAATACCATTAATCTATGCTGTGAGATTAAACACTCTCCCGATATAACTTTACAATCTGTACATGTCAAGCGATCCACCTTTCTAGTGATAAAAAAATCAATATGGCTCTTATTTTCCCCACTTTTAAAGGTTATCAAATGTTTCTCCATCTTCCTAAAATAAGTATTTGTGAGTATAAGATCATACAAAGCCATAAAATCTAATAGAGCCTTTCCGTCATCGTTCTTATTTCTAAATCCATGTC
Organism: Hemerocallis citrina; assembly: GCA_017893485.1. Taxonomy (NCBI): domain Eukaryota; kingdom Viridiplantae; phylum Streptophyta; class Magnoliopsida; order Asparagales; family Asphodelaceae; genus Hemerocallis; species Hemerocallis citrina. The sequence continues at coordinate 157,378,182 of CM030368.1, read as the reverse complement.
CTCCATACATCCTCTTATATCCCATGTTATCTTCTCATACATGTCCATTGATATTAATTATGTTTTCCCCTAATACAAGCTTAATTTGTATTATTCTATCCCTTTTCTATTAACAACTACTACATCTCTTTTGAATTTCTTATCTACTAATATTCTTGCTCCATTTCTATTTCTAATTTTACAGGTATAATATAATTTATAACCATCTATCTCTTTAGTTTTCTCCCCTACCCATTTTGTTTCTTGTAAACAAGCTATATTAATATTCATTCTAATCATGGTATCTACTAGTTCTATGTATTTTCCTGTCAATGTTCCTATATTCCAAGTCGCTAACATAAGCCTATTTTTCTGGACTAGCTTTTTTACCAGCACACGTCCATATTGGTGCAGAAACTCTTGCCCATTTTTCACCGCACCCGGGCACCGGTGCGACGGCCCCTTGCACATTTTTCAAAGCACCCGGAGGCAGGCACATCACATCGCTTCCAGGGAATGCACTAGCATTTGCGCATATATTATTAGGATTCATGTTTATAGGATTTGACAAAGTTTTTTGCTAGGCTGTCAACTGCCTAAAGCAACCCTCCTCCTTACCCGGTTTGTGGCCAGATTCCTGGCTTGGGACAGGCAATGGTGGAGTTTTATTTACACATCCTCTAAGTAATTAATATAACTCTCATTAATGATACATGATATGGCCTAAAATAGAGCTAAATCTGGACTGTTTAAATCGAGTATGAATCTTAAAGCTCTCATGGGTAAAACGGTAATTTTCGTTACAAACGTGTCCGTAAACGGGAACTGGGTATTTTTTCAAGGCCCAAAATCCAAAATGAATCAGTTTTACTGGGTTTTTATGGCAGCCCATTATAAATAAACTCAGATCATTTAAAGAGTTTTTAACTCATGATTATCCCTAAGAGATAGTTTAAACCAAATCTCTTATCGTGGAGGAGTTTAAACTTTGTTTCTTATCCAAAAACACCCAGGATGTAGAGATAAATCATTATCTTGAAACTGACCCCCAAAGCGACTATAAATACCCCCTACCTCCACTAGAAACAGGTAATCAGTATTTTCTCCACAAAATCTGTTTTAAAGTCTTCTTGATTTCTGACTTGAGCGTCGGATGGTCTGTCGCCGAGATCAACCCCGGTGTCTCAGACTTTTTGCAGGTTAGCGGAGACAATCGTCACCACACGAATCAAATCCTATGGCACAAATGAGTCAGACCGTCAAGTCAATCGCAGTTAAAGGTAGTCAACACCATTGAAAGTCAAAATGTCAAGTGCTTGATTGTTCCACCAAAGAATCCACATCATCTGGTTGCTCCCACACAAAAATAAGCAGCAACAGATTGACGCCGTCTGTGGGAAGGGGCAAGAAAATTCTGACCAAACTTCACCGTGGAAACAAGTTTTCAACATGCATCTTAAGGGGAAAGAAAAAGCGGCGGCCTCAAGCAGATGAGCCAACCCTCTTCCTCCACCTCCTTCTCTAGAGGAACTCCCTCTCGCCTTTCAACCACATCAGGAGGAGCCCCTTCTTCAGCTAGCCCTGCCTCCACCTAGAGAGGCTGCGACGGGGGGCTCTCGTCGGAGTCATCTCGAACCATACACAAAGCCCTTCGTAAAATACAAGGGATTAGTGTACACTTCTACTCCTTCCTCACTCCCTTAACTACAACCCGACCTTCGTCAAGTCATCGTCGATCGCCAGCAGTGGTCGGACCTCTGGACCCATCTTAACGAGAGGAAAGCTGGTAAGGAAGCCTCCCATCCAGAGCAGAGGGGGAGCAGGAGAAGCCCTTCTCCTAGGAGACTAGGATCTAGGGGATCCCCCTCTCCCAGGTAACGCGAAAGAATTCCCTCTCCACATAGACGAAGGAGAACCCCCTCTCCCAGGGGGCAAAGGGGTCATCATTCCCTAAGAGACCACAAAAGAACTCCTCCCTGAGAGAGGAGGCATCCAAGTCCAATTAGCAGGACAACACCTAGGATGGGAAGGAATGAAGAAGTGTCAGTCACTAGATCTGAGTTTTGAGAGTTCAAGGATGAGATCCTCCAGGCCCTCAACATAGTTCCACCTCAGATCCGACAACCTAGTCCTCACCATTCTTCTCCTCTGCAACCTAGTCCTCACCATTAGCAGGAGGACGCCATCCTCCGGTGTCTCCGAAAGATGTCATGCCCCGCTTCCCAAAAATACGGAATACGAGCACGTAATATTGGCCCAGCGAATGACTAATGTCACCCATAAGTTGTTTATCTGATCAACTCAACAATATAATCAATACAGAACAATTGCATAGGCAATAATAATAATCTCATGAACAATAATAGTTGGAATGAGCAAAATGAAATATCCAAATATAATAATAATCCAACATTTGGAAACAAATAATAGCAATATTCGGGTCAAAAGCCCACAATACAATGAAATAATAATAGTTAAATAATTAAGTTTTCATGACAAAACAATTATTCATCAAGCGGCGATGCAATCAATTTCATTCACCTATGTTGAACTTCCAATCCATCAGACAAATTTTCATCAACACCTGTAAACACTTCATCTAAAAGAGGAGAAAAATTATCCTTAGAGCAAGTCATGGATAGAAAGTAGAGAAAGCAAGGAACAATGGAATAACGGTATAACAATGAATTTAATAGATTAATAGGAATCAATAACATGACACGATAGCAATAATCAATATCATGATAATCGATGTAATGGTTATAAACAATGATGCAATATTCGGTAAAAATATTGAATGGTCAATGACGGTAACACTTAGCCAATATTCGATATCAATAGGAACAGTGAGGAACAATATGCAGTGTCGATGTTGTATTATTTCTTAAGTCTATTATCATTTTAATCCTAACTAATGCATGTGCTACTGCATCTCATTCTACAGGTTCGATGCATACAATCAATTTCATTTTAGACTTAAGTGGAAGATTCTATAGATCATGTACACGGCACAATAACGGTATTTGCAGCATTGGTGCACACTGGTTGGCTCAATAATAATAAATAATACACGATCAATTGGGATACTGTGTCAGTAATCCAACAATAAACGGATAACAATAACAACAGACAACACACAATATTTTGGGAAATAAGGCTCACACTTTAGTGTACAGTCACTATATCATCGACTACTTCAGTTAATTCCTTAAACCCCAGCTTATTAATTAATTTATTAATGCAACAATACAATATGCAGTTTGAGACATGTGATGAACAATAATATCAATAGGAGAACAATAGGATGATAACTTAGATAGGACAATTAGAATGGTGACAATAATTCATTAGAATCATGCAATGCAACATACACACTTCTATTCATGCAATACTATGATGTAGGGAACAATTAATTTAAGGAAATTGAAAAGTGAAATTCTGGACAGCAAGAGTAATCTGTACAAAAATTTAGTTTTCCGCTGTTTCATAAATCGAAAACTAAATTCGTCAGAAGTTCTAGAAACTAGACTTCCATATGGTTCCAACGCATATTTAAAGTTTAAAACCTGACAACAGTAGCTAGTTCAAACACATTGTTCTTTACAGGTTTCATGTTCAGGCACCATTTCAACATCATGTTATTTTATTTTTAGAATCAGCAAAAACTCAATAATCAAATCATTTAAAATATTTATTAGACTCATAAACATGATTACTAACAATCTGGAAAATTTCAGAGCAAAATTTTATCATTTGATCAACCTTTTTATTGTTTAAGCATGCAAGATACAAGAATCTGAAAATCTGAAAGTAAAAACACAATTGTAGTAAAACGGGCATAACTTCTGTTACACAACTCGGAATTAAGAAATTCAAGATGTTCTGGAAACTAGAAAGATAAGCCTACAATTCTTATTCAAAAAACTATTCATTTTAAGATCATTTACTGGTTCAAAATAGAAGTCAACATACAGACCAGCAAGCAAGATACATGTTTTAGGTTATATTCATGAAAATAAATTAATTAAACATGATGGGTATCAATTCTATTAGTCGATAACTTCATAATCAGCATGAGGGGTAATAAAACATGATCAATAAAATTAGAACACATACATACACTAATTTATCATCAATCAACCATCAATCGATCAAACGACATGCAACCTAACAATTGTCTCTACAATAACTAATCGTGTTAGGCGATGCATAAAAATTTTCTATCATCAATACTATATGATGTATGCAAGATTCAATATTTTTGGAGTCAAAGTGGCACGATGTCAAGAATATGGGGGTTAGCTTGTGTAAATTCTCAATAGACCTAACAAAGATAGTCAATACAGCGATATAATAATGAATATGATCTACTTGTAAGAATTTCAATGAAACTTGAATTTGATATAATTAACAATTCAAGAGGACGGTGACTTGCCAGTTAGATGATAATTTCGAATATATAAAATAACGGGATGAGAATCCCGGGCGACGAATCCCTAAAACACGAACTACGAGCGAACTACGAGCGAACACTCACACAGCAAAACAGCAAACAGTGGACTCAAAACACAACTCCTGGATCCCCAACAACAAACACCCCCACAAAATAGCAACACAGCAACCTCCTCATTCACAAAACACTAAACACTGAATCGAATCCCTCCTTCACCAATGCAACAGCAAAGAGCGACAGTGGTGGGGTACGGCGGCGACTGACGGGGACTAGGGTCGACGGTGGTGGCGTCTGGGCAGCGACGGCCGACGGGAGTGGCGGTGGTCGACGGAACAGGGGAAGTTCGAAGAAAACAATGGATCTGCGGCTTGACGGCGGGAGGAGAATCGGTTCGACACAGGGATGAGGGCAGGGGGCTCGAGGTGGGTGCCATGTGGTGGTCAAGGATGCTTCGGGGTGGTCAGGATGGCGGTCGCGGCGAGGCTGGCGATGGGTTCTGGACTGTGGTGGGGGTAGAGACAGGGACGGGAAGGCAATGGAGGGTGGTTCTTCGGTGGTTGGGTTAAGAGGGCGACGACGAGGGGGGATGGTGTGGTGGACTGGGCAGACGAGGAGGACGGAAGGAGGAAGTCGGGGAGCTTGAGTGGCGATGGGTTGAACGAGAACAAAAAAAAAACAGGGGATGGGGTAAGGGGTGAGCAGTGGGAGGTTAGGGGAGAGAGAGATGGATTAAAAAAAATTAGTGTTAATTAATAGTTTAGGGTTAATGGGTATTTATAGGGTATTAGGATGGGTTTGGGTATAGGGTATGGATCCAATAAGAATATGGGCTTGGGTTTTGGGTTAAAAATTAATTAATGGGTATAAATTCTATAGGGAAAAATAATTAGCAGGGTCTATAAAATAAAATAATAATAATAATAATAGTATTAACAATATTGATAACAATAATGCAATTAACAAGAAAATACTACTGATAATGATAATAACAATAATAACGATAACAATAACAATAATAATAACCATAATATCCAAATAATAATAATAATAATAATAATAATACTAACATAATTAGGCTTTCAATAAATAATTAAAGTTAGAAATAATAAAAATAATAATAATAAACATATTAGTAACAACAACGATAATAATAATAACAATAACAACAACAATAATAATAATAGCAACAATAATAATAATATGAGTACCAAAATAAGATTTGAGTTCATCAGATTCATTAAAATCCAAATAGTAATAATATAAAATATAAATAGCTTATCAATTAGAAATAGAAAATAAATTTAAAACATATCATCTTTCGAGGTAAATATAATTGTTGATTAGAAACCACTTTAGTAGAAGATCCAAAACGAAATTAATACAAAATAAATTTATAAATAATTGAAATCCAGAAAATATTCAGAAAACATGTATTTACGGGAACATAGGTTACAAAAGATGGAAGATCGCCTGACATTGCTAAAGAGGGAAGGAGAAATGCAAGCAGGAAGATACCATCCCGTCAGACCTCCATTCTCCAAAAAGATTATTGCAGATCCTTTCCTTACCAACTTCAAGGTTCTGACATTTGAGCCGTACAATGGAGAGACCGATCCAGTAGACCACATCGAGAGTTTTAAAACTCTCATGATGATCCTCCAAGCATTCGACTCCCTCCTGTATAAAACCTTTCTGGTAACCTTAAAAGGCTCGGCACGTGAATGGTTCTATCGTCTTTCTCTAGACTCCATATTTTTCTTCGACCAACTTGAGAACTCTTCCTTATGCACTTCGTCACTAGCCACAAGTTGGAGAAGACCAGTGCCTCCTTATTTGACCTCAGGTAAAGGTACGGGAGTCCCTCAAGAACTATGTCCAATGCTTCACAGCCTAGTCCAGATCCATTTCTTCGCTCGACTCTGCGGTGGCAATGACCGCGTGTAATACAATATCAAACATGATGACCTTAAAGCTTTTATTGTCAAAAGAACTCATCGGCACTTCTCTGACCTCCTTCAGAGAGTCGAAAAGTACATTCGAGTCAAAGAGGTGATCCGCCCCCAAGAGCAGAAGATGCCTTCATCCGGGAACAAACGGAAAGGCACTGACAAAGGTGAACCCCAAAAGTCCCAGAAGGATGCCTCGAGTCAGTGCCACCCACCTCCCATGCCTTATTTTAAAAATTACACCCTAATAAATGCAAGCATATCTCCCATTCTTATGGAGGTTGACAAGGATGAGATCCTTCGTCCTCCCCAAAGATGAATGCCCCAAGCAAAAAACGGGATAAAACAAAGTGGTGTGCCTTCCACAAGGATCATGGTCACCTTACGAATGAGTGTCGAACCCTTAAAGACGAAGTAGAGGCGTTGCTCAAACAAGGAAGCCTCGCCAAATTTGCCCAAGTAAACGACACCGAACCTCCTCTTCGAGGGGACCCAACAAACGGGCAGAGAGGCTAACTGAGTCCATGGGATCCGGGCGGATGGAGATATTTCATTCAGTCCACGGATGACCTATGGGGGGAGCCTCTAGCTCATCAAGGATAGCCTTCATTCGAGAGGTAAATTTTGTACACAACATCCCTCCTCCTAAAGGTTCAGGAGTTAGCATCACCTTCTCAGATCGGAACATGGAAGGCTTCCGAACTCCCCACTGTGATGCACTCATGACCAGCATGTGTATGACGATCCATGAAGTGCACCGAGTTCTGGTTGATAATGGCAGTTCAGTCAACATCCTCTTTTTGAATGTGTTTGAGAGCCTCAAACTTAAGCGGGATCGCCTCAAGCCCACTGGATACACTCTCCACGGATTCTCTAGAGTCCCCGAATTGATCGAAGAAATTGTAACCCTCGATGTTACTTTAGGGAAAGCTCCGACTGCTCGCATAGAAGCGCTATACTTCATGGTGGTCGATATGAAGTTGCCTACAATGCTATCTTTGATCACCCAGAGTTAGCATCCCTCCAAGCAGTCGCATCAGCGTACAACCTAAAAATGAAATTTCCTACAGCTGCAGGAGTGAGGGAAGCCAACGGAAGCCAGGAAGCCGCTCGGGCGTGCTACACAACTACCATGGGGGGCTCGGTCCTTCCTCTCGATGCCTTCGAACTCCCCCTTGATATAGGACAAGCTAGCTCCGAACTCGTTGACGAACTAGCAGAAATCCCTTTTTTTGAAGAGGATAAAGCTAAGTATTTTCAGGTATGCAAAACACTCCCCCGCCGAGTGAAAGATCAACTTATCATCTGCATCAGGGAGAATCGGGACGTATTCGCTTGGATCGCCGAGGATATGCCAGAATTGCTGAAGACTTAATTATGCACCGTTTAAGTTTGGATCCGGAAGCCAAGCCTGTCTAGCAAAAGTGCCGCAATTTTTTGCCCGAAAGGCAACAAATCATCAAAGAAGAGGTCGAGAAGTTCCTAGCAGCCTGATTCATCCAGGAAGTTAGCTACCCCGAGTGGCTAGCGAACGTTGTATTGGTCAAGAAGGCCAATGGCAAGTGGAGAATCTGCATAGACCTTATCAACCTCAATAAAGCTTGTCCAAAAGATCCATTCCCTCTCCTCAGCATAGATGCCTTGATTGATGCTACCTTAGGCCATGAGTTATTAAGTTTTATTGATGATATTTGGGGATATAATCAGATTCAAATATTATTGCCAGACATCCTGAAGACGTCCTTTATACCGTATTCATAGCAATCATGTCCTTCACTAGATTCAGAGGGCTACAAATGTCGTTTACAAGATTCCCCTTAATTATAACAGCAACTAGGTCAAAACTCAAAACAACATGGAATAAATAGTAGGCCAGCAAGTTGATTATTATTAATTAGCAACAAACAAGATACACAAGCATATAACTTAATGGCAATTAATTAATAGGAAATTATACTACATTATTTAGTGGAATTCTATTGTTAACGAGACAAGATTATCATTAACATAGCATTAAATTCATGAATCTAGTTATAACATCATATCCAATCGAAAAGCATTCGAATCATCATTTGTCTATATAACATGTTCTAGTTTGTATTCATGTAGTTATGCATATGACGATATATAACAAGGCTTGAGTTTGAGTCAAGGGGATAACACAAAAAGAAAACTATTACTTGGTTTCGCCGATAAATCCGTAATAACTTCTTTGAGAGGTATCAAGCAAATAAAATACGATAATTGAAATGAGAACAACTTGCGGAGATCAAATGATTCTTGAACTATAGTAACAAGTTGGTTCAAGTGGACTTGCCTTATGTGACGATAACGATAATAATGATGGAAGGAACAAACGCGACAACGATGGAAAGAGGCGGCGGCAATGGGGGGCTCTCGTCGGATTCACCCCTGAGCATGGAGGGGGTTTGGAGAAGATTATGAAGGTATGAGATACAGGGTAGTTAGCAGATAATAGGAAGATTGGTGGGGATTGATCTGGTCATCGGGTTAGTTAGGGATTGTGATGAGACAAATAGAGAATTTGTTAGGGTGGAATTATGTTGGGCTCAACTTTAAATAAAATAAAGTAATCAATGGGATTTAATAGTATGAGTTTTGGGTTGAATTGGGCTAAAGAATTGGGTTTAAAATTTGATAAGAAATAATTAATATTATAATAGATTAATTAGAATAGTCCACATAGAAAAATTGAATAGGTTGTATAAGAATTTGTAGGGCTCAACTAAAATTAATCAACTTCAAGAATACAATTAGGTTGAAGAACACAACAAGATTATTATTAGATTAAACAGATTATAGAAATTGCGGAGAGGAAAAGAATTATAGAAGATATTCGAAAAATCCGAAACAGATGTTACAATGTCAAAGATTCAACAAGATCCGGTATTATTCCTAACAAGTGGTATCAGAGTGCCAATTGTTTCTAACAGTATATGCATTGGGTAGAGATAGGTTTGGGTTCACTGGCCTCTAGTAGCTAGCTTTTAGGGGATAGATCCACTAGGTCTGTATCATCAAGCCTTCTCTTTTAAGTTCAAATGCATACTCTTACATCAGTTGAAACAGACGTATTGGTCACTTGTACTGGAACAGATATAGTCATTGACATGAGAAAGAGTAGAGTGATTATCTGCTTTCTTGGTTGAGTGTTCTGTGTATAGGTGTTAAGGCATGCAAGTCTGTGTTTGATGCTTGCACTATCATCCGTCCACTTAAAGAAAGCCTTATGTTTGATCTCCAGTCTAGGGATTTGCTTTGCACTTTTGACTTGGCAGGGTTGGTTTAGACCCAAACAGTGCTTCCTGCTCGGCTATTAGTGGACATTGAAGCTGTTTCTGTTCCTTTTGTCATTTTCGCTCATGTTCTTTCTCATACCTCACAATGTGATACTCTTTAAGCATCGTAAGAAGGCGAAGCTCTTCATATGTGAACACAATTTCCCCCCTTCATTGTCCCGTGCAAAGATATTTTTGTGGATAATGCCTCCATCATCGCTAGGTTCTTGTTAACAACAGCATTAGATCATTCAGCATACATACGTGTTAGGCTTGTAGAGCAGTATTTGTTTGATATATGAGTAACTTCTCACTATACACATAATTATATCTATATATTATACTAATAAGAGAGAGAGTGTCTACTCCATCTCTCCTTTCTCTATTTTGAATTAGAGCAAGGAGAGCTAAAGTAGGAATAACCACGTGCAAACCGCACATTTTTATTAAAAAAGGAAAAATAACAAAAAATCCAAACCCCAAACCCCAACCCATTGCCACGTTCTCTTCCTTTCCCAATTTACAAAATCTAAATCCTAACCAACCCTCGCACACCGCCTCCTACGATTTCGCCAGCGTCTCCTTCCTGTCGTTGTCTGTCCCCAGCCGCGTGTCTCACCGCCACTGCATGCCGCCCCCACAATGCTGCATGATTCCCATGCTGCATCCAGCGTCACCTCCCATGTAGCCTTCCCCGTCACCTCCCCATTGCCCACCGCGCGCCTCACTGCCCCCGCACGCCGTTCGCTTCCCATGCTGCCTCCCCCCTCACCTGCCGCACGTGCCTCGCCTCCACCGCACACCGCTCGCTTCCCATACAACCTCCTCTATCACCCATGTCGCTCGCTTCCCTCGCCGCATCCCGCATCACCTCCCCCCCCCCCCCACACACACACATGCACACTGTTGCCCGCGCCACTTCCTAATATCCCCTTTTGTCCAGAATCGCGTGATCGATGCCTCCTTCACTCTCATACGCGAAAGGGCCAAACTCAAGGTATTCTAGAAAATAATTATGTTTTATTTTATAAGCTTTTCATGAAAATGTATAGTACTGTTTTTTTTTTTTTTGGATGTACAGGGAGAGCTTTTACGGGTTTTGGAAGGAGTGAAAGCATCAACATCGTTGCTGGGAGTTCCTTTGGGCCACAATTCATCATTCTTACAGGGGCATGCTTTTGCGCATCCTCAGATTAGACAAGCCATTTGGTGATGTAGTACTACCACTACCACTGAGGAAGGTACTAGGAATATTCCAATTTGTAATAGATGTATGTATATGATATAATTGATCATGCACCATTTTTATTGTAAGGAACTAAAGATATGCTATTTAATTGGATATAAATATTTAGATGGATTTGATTTCGTAAGAAGACACTATCATGTTTTATTTTTTGGTGATGTACGTGGTATATGAGTTCTGATTTATAAATGCTGATACAGGAAAAGAGTTGAATGATCCACGTCTCGAGATTAGGGACAATGGTGTGGATGATCATAAATTGATGAATGTTTCTTTCAATTTTTCTTCACTATGACAAATTGCAAATATGGATGTATTCTTATATAAATTTTCAAGAAAATGTATAGTATTGTGTTTTTTTTGGTTCTACAGTCAGAGCTTTTACTGGAGTGGGGAGGAGTGAAAGCATTGGCATCGTTGCTTAGGAGCTCCTTTGGGCTACAATTTACCATTCTTGCACGGGTCTGCTTCCGCGCTTCAGATTAGGGAAGCCATTTGTTGTGGTAGTACTACCTCTGCCACTGAGGAAGCTAATAGGAATATTCCAATTTTTAATAGTGTACGTATATGATTATAATTGATCATGCACCATTTTGTTAGTAAAGAAATAAAGATATGGTATGTAATTGGATACAAACAGTTAGGTGGATTTGATTTCGTAAGGAAACACTGTCAAGTTTAATTTTCTGGTGATGTATGCGGCGTATGAGTTCTGATTTATAAATACTGATATAGGCAAGGAGTTGAATGATCCACGTGTCTAGATTAGGGACTGTGGTGTGGTTGATCACAAATTGATGAATTTTTCTTTCAATTTTTCTTCACTATGACAAATTCCAAATATGGATGTCTACTTATATAAATTTTAATTCATCCAGACATTATATGTTCATCTCAATTTGTAAATTGTTATAAATGAATCCAAAGATTAATTCATCTTTCTAACTATTTTGTTAGTAGCAGTAAGTGTGAAGAGTCAAAGATATTGTAGCGCCCCGAATTTCCAATATGATATCTTAGAAATACATGGCACAATTCCCAGCATCAACTTCAATTGCAATAGTAAACATAACCAACAAAACTCAGATAATTTTTATTTCAACTTTCACTACAACAATTGTTTTCAAAATACAGCGGAATACAAAACACCTTGAATTACAAACTTTCTTTTACAAATTACATAAGCTCTTTTAACTATCTAGCACAAGCATCCAAATTCCAAGCTATAAGCACCTACATGTAAAACATGAGGCTAGAGATAATCCTAACCCCAAAACTATAGGGGTCAGCCATAACGGTGTGAGTGACATAAAAACAAAGCAACATAAATAAAACATAGAGCATAGAGTCATCAACAACATGTATTAACAGCAAGAATAAATGAAATGAGAAATAGCAATAAGTAAAGTATGAAAACATCAAGGAATATAAGATAGTAAATAGTAATACATGAAGAAATTAAGTGAATCTAGACTAAGGGTCAAGTGTAGGAAAAACGGGAAAACACAAGCATAAAACCAAGTCAAGAAAACACAATCTCTATATGCTGACTCTCTAATGCATACTTGTCGGATTCTATGCATTCAATAATACATAGGTCCGGTGCAAGCCCTTAACGTTCTCCACTTTATAAGGTTAAACCCTTCGTTATGCAACTAATCCTACTACGGTGATGGAAAATAAGATCCAGAATGCTCCACGAATAGGCACCACAGCCCTCAACGCGCAAGCATCATGTAAGATAGCTTAAAAACCGGAGGATCACCTCCCAACCCGTATACCCCACGAATAGACTTGCAAGGCCCTCGACGTACAGATACACCAGGTACATTTCGTGAATAGGCCTGCCGACCCTCGACACGCAAATGCACCCTGCATGCTCCGTGAATAGGCCTGCAGACCCTCGACACGCAAACATACAAATGTCCTCTCGAGACAGAACAAAAAACAGTCATGGAACGCATCCGTTAGACTAAACAAAACCATGAGCCTATACTTACGTTTTCCAAGTTCCATCACATCCCCACAAGTTACTGTCCTTAAGTTGGTTATTATTAAAAACACAAAATTCTCATATCTAGAGTTAGTGTATCCTGCCGGACTTAAATACTCAACAACAAAACCAAGACCCCCCAGGTCTAAATCAACAAATCTCAACTGTCAGTTCACAGGACTCCCACTCAACTCCCAGAGATATTGTCATGCCCCGCTTCCCAAAAAGAATATTGAATGCGGATACGTAACAAAAGCCAAGCGAATGATTTTCATCATCCATAAGCTGTTCAGGAATCTTTACAATATCTCACAAAATAATCAGAGTCGGAAGCAAAGAAACAACCACATGCACATATGAACCAATTACCAACAATAATACTTGAAACCAAATACATATATCTCAAATTGTCATGATCTGAATAAGTCAAAATCCTGGGTCATACTGCCCAAACACAAAGAATACAAGTAACAGATACAATGTTCAAAATGAGCAACAGTAAATAAATGAAGATAGCAAAAGCTCCAGCCAACTAGAACTTTAGATCACAAACTCCATTGGGCAGCTGACCATCCTGATATGCAATTAGTGAATTTGCAGGAAAAGAAAAAAGAAACAAGTACCCGTCAATTGCAAGTTACGGACCACTTATAATGTAGGATACAAGTACATGGGGAAACTAAACAAATCTAAATAATAGTAGAAACAGACCTAGCATGGTATTGTAGAATCAACTAGCATGGTATACTAACATGTGTCAAGTGCCAAATGTCAAATAGCATGCATACAGATATACAGATAGTATCAAATAATGGTGTCAAGTGAAAATGTCAGACAGATAACAGGTAATCAGGTAATCAGATAACAGATAGCCAGATACATATAACAGATTCATATTCAGATTCAGATACAGATGTCAGGTTCTTATAAGTCTTGTGTGATTACTATCTAGGTAGCACTTCATGTGCCCCAAAAACATAACACATTGTTGCTACAACAAATAATTTCGCTTTAGATTTCGTAGGGGATCATATAGGGCCGTGTACTCAGGGTTCAGACAGATATCCGATAACAGATCCAGACAGAAAGATAATAGTTGATCATGCAACAGATAGGACTAAGTCCCCTCCAAGTACACCTTCTCGTAGGAAGTATGTAGTTGGGGAACATATGGGAATCACGGGCCCCTTTGTGAGTACACCCTGTCATAAGAAAGTATGTAGTCAGGAATCAGATATTCAAAATCTTGCATGATCTCATAACAGATAACAGATAATCAGATGGGAAACACCCCCTTCTAAGTACACATTTCTATACTTTCCCACTACTAGATCTTTCCCATAAAATCCCGGCTTGATTATTTATTATTAATGTCAAACAAACATGTAGGTATGCAAAATATATCAAGAATAATATGGCATGATCATGTGAAAAGTTCAAGTTGTAAGATAAACATGTACGGGAACAAGATAACTCATAAAGGAATAAAATAGCCAAATCTCTAGTTCTGGACAGCAAGACCATACTGTAGTAAAATAGTAATTTCCAGTGTTACAAGCATGCAAATCTAAATCCGTCAAAACGTCTAGAAAATAGACTCCCAACTGAATCCAGAGAGTATAAATAAGTCATATGTTAATTCACAAAAGCATAATTCAAAACTGATTTGAATACAGAAAACACGTTTAGCCAGAAATCAGGAAAATGAATTCAAGAGCAGGAAAACAGAATGAAACATCATAATAAATTCCGGGAAAAATCTGGGGTATTCCCCTATATGTCTAGTATCAAAATATAAAGTTTCATAATTTTTCAGTAAAATTAGATCAGTCATCAAAAATCAGAAAACATCAATAAACGATAGTTTGGCCAATCTGGAATTCCCAACACTACTGTACGAAAACTAAGATATCTCGCAACTAGTGAAACTAAATCCAAATCCGCCAAAGGGAGATGAAAATAGACAAAATATGTTAACTTTCATATTTCACGAATATTTTTCATTCAGTAAAAGGAATCATAACGAAAATAGGGTTCTTTACAGATCAGCGAACAAAATACAACAAGTATAGATTTCATAAGCGAGCATGAAACAACACATAAAACTCATCAATAAAATTTACCAAAATTTTGGGTAATCCCTAACTAGGTAAAGAAATACTGACCAAAGTTTTGGATCAAAATAGTATATGAGGCATAGTTCATTAAAATGATTTGTCATCAAAATTACCGAAAAACAGAATCTGAAAAAGATCAATACGTCTGTAGTAAAATAGTCATAACTCACTCATATGAAAACAAAATCAAGCAAGGTCAAAGAGGTTTAAAAATAGACTAAATTCTCTAAAACTCATGTTTTATACCGAAATTAAGATACCCGTTCTTAGTCCAAAACAGCAAACAAAACAGATCAGCATCAAAATACAGATTTTTCCCTTAAAAACAAAATCGACATAGATTCAAGAAAATTGATCCAGACACACCCAAACATGAAATCAAGTCTACCAAGTGTCTAAACATCATGATTTAGGGTTATTAGCATGTCCACACCAAATATATCACATGGGTCTCAACCCAAACACGAATTCTCACAAAAGTCTCACATACATGATCAAAACCAAGAACGGGTAAATTCTAAGTTAATTCATGTACAAATTGTGTCGTGAGTCATCTATGGTCAAATTTTCACAATAGAGACAAAACCCATCAAACCTAACACAAACAAGAGTCGTCTCTAGACCCAACTACACTATAGGTTGTATGTTTGATTTGTATCAAACAAATGAATTGGAGTACAAGTTACTTGCCTAAGAGACGACGACGAAACAGAGCAAGAACAAGAATAATGGGAACGAATTCCCGGCATAAACACCACGAATGGATCGAATCACGAACCAATCACGAACACACGATTGCAAAATTGGACGGCTGAGATCGAAGATCAAGATCAAGATGATCGGATCAGATCGGACGGTTAGATTTTCCTGATGGTGCAGATAATGATGAAGATCAAGATCGATCGATCGAACGGCTGCGAACAAAGGAAATTAATATCATCATGATCGTGACTCACAAGAAGAGATCGGACGGCTAGGATTTAATCGGATGATCAAGAGGATGATCAAAAGATCCAACGGCTAGATCTAAGAGAAGATCAAGATCCAGATCGGACGGCCAAGACCCACTAGATGATGATGATCGGATTAGGTGATGATGAAGCAAATCCAATGGACTTTATTCAAAGTTCATCAACCCAATACAACAGCAACTCAAAGCTTGGTTACTTGCGACTGGTTCTCTATGGTGGTGAGGTGGTGTGACGGTGGACGGCGGAAGGCAGGCTAAGGGACACGATGGTGGGCTAAGGCACTGCCGCCGATGAGGGAGGTTGCGACGATAGCTGCAGGTGGCTGCAGCGGACATGGAGAGAGGTGAAGACGGGGGTAGGGCGTCGCCTGGGTGTTGCACCGTCGCAGCGAGGAGATGAGGAGACGGGAAAGGGTGCAGCGGTGCTACAAGAGGCAGGGAGGCATCGGGGACATGGCAGGGGTGTTGTCGAGCGGTTGCGGTGGGCATAGAAGGCACCGACGGCCAGGGGGAGGCTGGAGCAGGGAGGTGGGGTCGCAGGGACGAGGAGAGGGACGAACGGGAGAGAGACTAGGAGAGGGAAAACGAAACGGCAGAGGGAGGGGAGAAGATGAATAGGAAAATATAGGTATTATATAGGTTGGGTTTATTAGGGTTAGGCTGAGAACATGGGGTTTTGGGTCTGTTATTGGGTACGGGTTGGGGTAGAATAGGGTAACGGGTTTGGGGATTTAGTAAATGGGTATAGGGTTTTTATATAGGGTTCTAATCGGTTTAGTTTAATATAGGAAACGGGTTATGGGTTTATAGTATTATTTAGGAAAATTAAATAACAAATAAAAATATTGTTTACAAAATAAAATGTAATTTGCATTACAAAATAGTATTTATTTAAATTAGATACAGTATAATTAGCACATAGAATGGATTTTCAATAACCCGCCAAAATTAGTAATAATAATAACAATAATAACAGTAATAATAATAAGAGAAATATAACAAAACTAGGAATTGTATTTCAATATAAAATGATAGAAAATAGTTGCAATTTAAAATTATTGATCGAAAACAGATTTTAAAATAGAAGATCCAAAAAAATACATTTTGACAAAAGAATTTGAAAACCGGAAAAATAATTTGCGAAAATTTTTAAAATACAGAAAATACACAAAAATACAATTTTGGGAAAACAAGGGTTACAATCCTACCCACCTTACAACAAAATTTCGTCCTCGGAATTTGCTTAGGCGGTACATAGAACAGGGCGAAAGAAAACAACTGGGGAAGGGTAACAAAGCAGAGGCAAAACCAGAAAAAGAAGGAAGAAAATGGCTAACAAGGATGTCAAATGGAATGCAAAAAAAAGAACAAATAGTATCAAAAGAATCAACACAAGATAACAAAGCAATAAGAGAGTCGACAGAACTGAAATCTAAGAGAGAAAAGACAGGAAAGAATTGAATCAAACAATAAATCAACGGATGAGAACAATTGCTAGAGATAGGGGAAACTAAAACAATGCAAGGAAGGAGAAGCAATAATATGATTCTGTGACCTGTGGGTTATAGGCCCATCACGCTTTCGCTGCGCTACTCTGATAGTGACGTTCCAAGCTGCAGACAAGTCGTTGTAGACCACGCGACAACAAGCGACGATCCGAGCAGGAATAAAAGCATGAGACACCAGATTAAAATTGGGCTTTAGAGGAGGGCTTTAATTTAAATAATTAGGCAAAACTAATGGGCGTTAACAAAAATAATATTAGAAATAAAAAAATCAACACATAAGAATAATAAAATAATAACGACAAAAATAATAAAAATAAAAATAACAATAATAATCACCATAAATATACTGGTAAAAAAAAAAAAAAAAAAAATATTAACAATACTGGTAAGGATAATAATACAAGACAGAAAATAATTTGGGGTTCATCATTTTGGTGAAAGTAATTCAATATCATCATCAAAAATAAAATAGTAAGAAAAAATACAATAATAATAATTGTAATCATAATAACAATAACACTAAGAAAAATAATAATAATCGTAGTAGTAGAAATTCTTTTATGTGGGTTCGCCTCATTTATATCCATCTGTAGACTTGCCTTCTCGACATCAAGTTGCAGGTTTGCCTCCACGATAACAGGTTGCAGGTTACCATCTGGATATTCAGTTACACATTTTGCCTCCCTGATATCCAGTTGCAATTTGCCTCCATTGACGTCTAGTTGCATGATTGCCATCTCGACATCCAGTTGCAACAAAACGATGAACGAAATGATGCAATCTTCCACACGTACTTGGATGTTGATTGCTCAATTTAAGTACGAAGTTACATTTTGAAATTTGTGATATTAAACTACACAATAATTTGAAATAATAAAATTTTTAGAAAACAATTTTATAGAAAATCCAAGATACAACAAATAATAATCGAAATACACAAAATATTTAGAATATATATATATATATATATATATATATATAAAGAAAATATAGACAGGAGAAGAATGAATTTTATACTCAATAAAGAGTCAACAAAGGAGGACGACTACAAGGAACGAAAGAAAATAAGAATCAAAGAATTGAATATGAAGGAAGAGGAACGAGGGGACATGTGACACCCCCAAATTTTTTTTTTTTTTGAAAACTAAGTCTCCAAATTCAATTCTTTCAATTTCTATATCACTTTAATCATAAACTAAGAAAGTTATATTTCAGGGAAAATTTTGACAGAGTCTCCCCTGTAAATTTTGCCCCGAAACACAAAAAGCTTACGGAATTCTGCTCAAAATTCCGTAGCTCACAATCAACATAATATTTTCATGGGCTCCCCAGGCCAAAATGAGCAGATACACACAGGCAATATAATATAATGCTCTGGGGGCCAAACTCACAACGAATTATCAAATATCAATTAAAAACTATAAATTTCTTTGAAAAACAAGGTAAATTTTTAGAAAAATCCTTGTAAAACCAACCACAAAGCCCGGTACTCCACAACGAGGTGGGTACGGGTCACAAACATACCACATCACCTACACTATACTCATCTTCGTCATATACATACTTATACACCCGTAATACAATTTAAATCATAAATTTCACTATTCCTATAACTAAATAATACAAATTTTTAAAATAAAAAGTTATACTACCATTCCACGCCTCACCTCTGCACTGATGAGAACCTGCAACAGTGAGGGATTTAGGGTAGTCCTCAGACTCCCCTACCCCCCCAAATACTAAGGGGTTAGCCATTTCTGTTGTGAGTATAGTTATTAATCTAATGACAAATTAAAATAGTATAAGGAAAATAATTTAAACTTACGAATACCAAATTAAGATAATGCAACCTGAATTCTGAACACAACAACATCGTCAATACAATGATATATCAAATACTTTGCTAATCCAGCATTCAATTATTTAATTATCCATAACTTCCCACATTTCATAATACACTTCACATCAACCTCGTATATATATATATACTTATCTTACATTCGCATAATACGAATAATCATCTTTCCACACTTATCGTCATATCAGCATTTCACTATTTATATTAATAGATCTACATGATGTTATTACATCATTTCTCCAACTCTATTTAGCCATGCGTTTCGTTTACTGATATTATGTCATCAACACACACATTCATCCTGGAAGTTGTGCCGAGGCAGGTAGTTCCCACCATTTCCACGGAAATAGCAGGCGAGTAGTTCCCCGACACACTTCCAAGGTACACAAACTCATATCACAACATACTTTCTTTAATAACCATTTTCATACCCAATCTCATAATACAGGTATTTATTTTATTCTGTTATAAAAAGTATCACATCATAAACATATGCATCTATTCTCATAATATCACCTTCCTTCATGTCTTATGACATAATTACCACATCTCATTGCCCATGCAATTTACTCACATTTCATCACATCATTAACACCTCATTAATTAGAATACTTATACTCATTGCATCAAAACCATGTTTTATAGCTCATTCACATCTTATTATATCACTTTAGTAATTACTTTTTCTTATAACAATAAATCTTATTATCATTTTCACTTAATCCCCAAACACACTCTGGGGCCACCACATATCACATCCCATAGCCGATAGCTTGGGTAATAATCACTGTACCTCAAACACACAGTTTGGGTAATATCACATCACATCTCAAGCCGATAGCTTGATTATTAATTTCACTTCAATCACGTATCATCTTCACTTCACTTTATTTCTCATTTCTATTAATCATTACCACTATTATATCCACTCACCCTGCGAATTATGCCAAGGCAGGTAGTTCCCACAATTTCCACTGAAATTGCGGGCAGGTAGTTCCTTGACACAATTCCAAGGTACAACTCATATCAACTGTATTTTACTTTAATGATCACACACATAATACAATTTCTCCGTATTATTCATGATAACACATCTCTTTTATTAATTCCATCTTAAATTAATCACAAGCTGCATTTATCACTTCTTTTCATATATTAACTCATAGCACGTTCACTTTCACATTTTACTATCCACTTTCTTTTCCACGCACAATTCACATTTCACTATCTACTTTCTCTTACTACCACCTTTATTATTAACACTTATTTATTTTATTAGTTTGTCGACCAGTGAGCCACAGTATCCCAACATACTGAAAGCCGACAGCCCAGTAAACACGCGGCCCGATGCTCACACAGAGTCTTACTCGTCCGAGGCTACGTCTTCCTCCTAGCCGAACTAGCGAGGGAAAAACATCGCCCCAAGTAGAACTTGGGTACTTCCTCCCAGCTGAAGCCAAGAGGGAAAAACATCGCCCCAGGTAAACTGGGTACTTCCTTGCGACGGCTGTCATCGAGGGAAAAACACATCGCCCCAGGTAAACTGGGTACATCCTCCCAGCCGATAGCCAGGACGGAAAAACATCGCCCCAGGTAAACTGGGTTCTTCCTCGCGACAGCTGTCATCGAGGGAAACCGGGCCTCAAGCCAATAGCTTGGGCGATAAAAATCACTCACCCCAAACATAGTTTGGGTCCACTATTCCCAAGCCGGTCCTTGGGCATTAGGTGGTCTAGCCCAAACCCCCAGGATTGCTGTAGGTACTGGTCAACAAAGCCATCTGTTATTAGCATTATTCATTGCATCTTTCTATTTTACTTTATCAACATAAAACATCACAACTTTTAATTCAACAATAGCCACATCCTTGACTTTAATCACAAGAATAATAACACATTTTATTAACACTTACCATCTCACCTTTTATCTTGCGTTTGATGCACATCTGATGTCCACGATATTTATTATCATTTCGTTGTATCATATATATATATATGCATACCCCATGTCATTTAACATAGAAACCATCATGTTATTTAATTTACCATAACATCACCCATTATGAATATCATGCTATTCGCTACTTCATTAAATCCCATATAAACATACACCAGGTCATTTATCATATAAACCAACATGTCATATTATTGCCCATTAATTCATTTCAAACATAATTAAAATGTAAACATGTACCCAATTATTAATTTCATCAATTATTGCATCACACATCATAATCATCTATATATATTACAATAAACACCACACGTGCGGATTTCCCATCATAATGGGCCAAAACCACTTATTTCCTCTAATTAAATCTTATAATATCTAATTATAGCATACTAGCTCATACATCCTGTTTCATATAAGTAAAATCACTTATAAGGGCTTATATGCCCCAAAACATGCACAAACGTGTACTATAATTACACGGGTCTTCAAAACATGATCACAATCACTACTTCCGTCTAATTACATCTTATAACATCCATCCATAGCATACTAGTCCGTACACAAAGCTCCGTATATACCAAATTACCTATATCGGCCTATATACCCCAAAAACATGCACAAAACATGCACGGGGTAAAAATATGCATAAACGATGTAATTTATTTAATTTTTATACTTCAACACGTCACATTAACCCATAATATAGGTTTTGTATACTTAGAATAGTTAATTTCATCACATGTCCCAAAAACCCATTTTGAATCCTTAAAAATCCGCATTTTCAACGAAAATCCATTTTTGGCATAACTCCCACAAAACATATCAAAAGGCCACGAAATTTGGCCACAATATAAAATATTCATAAACACAACGTACTCACCTGACGGCTCGAGCAAACGATGTCCCACGTCCGTCCTGTAGCCAGTCGAAGTTCGACTTTTTCCACCTAAATAGGAAATTATAGGACCGATTAGCTTAAAGCTCAAAACTCAACCTACGGACCTCCAAATTTCGATCCGTCTTCACCCACGCGTCACAAATGACATATGTAGGTGAGCTACATCGATGGATTTCGAATTCGGGTTTTAATACAAATACTCCCTTATTGATCGGAGGCATTCTAATAAGAAAAATTCACATTTTCTAAATTCCTTAATCCCCTTCGTCCTAATCTCACATATTAGGGTTAATAATAATAATAAAACTCAACTACACCTCCGAACCCATCAAATTCTCACTAAATCTCGCTCGGGCATTTCATCGAACACCCGGCGTGCACTTTTCACCTATAGTCTATTTCTCTCAATTTAATTGAGCTTAAGCCTATAAAAATCATCCTAAATTTATATTAATCCTTTCATAATACTCTACACCCTCCCATGCATTTTCTACAATTATTTGGATCGAGTTTTCTACCCGATTTCATAAACTCTATAATTCGAGTCTATACCAAAATCACTACTCCCCATTTTATTTTAATGACTCATTACAATTTTTACCACCATACCAGAGATAATTCTTATATACATATATCTCTATTTTACAAACCCAAAACTCTAATTTACTAACAAATTGCAATTTCTCTAACAACCCACTAATTTCCCAAATCTTCTACTTCCAACACCTCTAAATCTCTCTACCATCATAATCCTTCTCAATAAAACTAACCATACTAAATTTTATACGAATAAATAAAATTGGGTATACCTTTTCGGAATCCTTTTGAAAATCCGATGCTACCACGTTGTAAAGGACCCTTCAATTAGCCTATCCCTCTAGTTAATTTGGATTCGGCGAAGAAATCGAGTGGATTTGAGCGTGGGGGAGGTCGGCCGAATGGGTCGAAGCTTCTTTCGGTTGGGAACGGGAAAAAGGAAAGAAAGAAAGAAGGAGGAAGAAGAATGGGGGGGGGGGGGTTTATTTAAAATAATTAATTAAATAAATAATTAATAGGGAGTATTACCTATAAGCCCCCCAACTCTTACACTTTACAAATCTAACCATATAAAATACATAAATGGTCTCATAGTAATCTTCCAAAGTAGAAAATAGAGTAAACAATATTTCTTCATATAAAACTCGACTCATAACTCCAATATATCATTAATACAGATCCAACTCAAATATCAATCCCAATATCAATATTTAAAAATAAGAATAAAATACGATATACCTTAAAATTAATTCTCACCACTACAAAATGAAAAAAGGGGTTATTTTCGGTATTTTAAAATCCGAGGTGTTACATTCTACACACCTCAAAAGAAGCTCGTCCTCGAGCTATGGGGTTTAAGAAAACTCATCGAACAAAGTCATGATTCTTCCTCCACACCATTACCTAGGATTTCTAGGTACATTATCAGCATCACTACTTCATTGCACTATTGACAACTGAACAACTCGTCGTCTAGTTTGCCGCACTATCGACCAACAATAACCGCTAGTCTCATAGGATATATCACCTTCAATGCCACCTCTAACTAGACTCTAATCTACCACGGCTCCTCCACTTAATAGGTCTTTCTCACATTTCTCGACATAGAACAAGAAATTCATCACGAATACCCAATATCTTAAATTTCTAACTTCAAGAGGCTTTCGCCGCTGATGGGCGTCACCTTTTCTTTTGTCGACTACACACCTCAAAAGAGACTTATCCATGCTCACCTGATAATTAATATTCTTCCTCGTTCCGAACCACTAAAATATTCTCCTGAAATCTTGATACATCTTCATGCCACCGGGATAGACAGTATACTGAATATAAGGAACATTCTCCATCACCTACTACCACAAGCCATCCTCATCAAGAACACCAAATCTACGACAATAACAAGGATTTCCCTACTGCCTACTGACCAATCTACATTACATTCACTAATCTCATCCAGAATTCGACCATACATCCTCTGTCACAAACAGAAATTTTGAATTCCAGTTTGACTGGTCAACTGTAGGATAGACAACTGTATTGATAAACTACCGATATATAGGGTCGGATCAACCTCTACTACTAAAATAAAGTCGAATTGATCTAATAAATTTAACACCGTCCACTTCTAGGACGTCATTAAGACCAAAACCTTCTTTCCATTGACAGCATTCATCACCTTATCTCTTCCCCGGGTGGTATTTTATTTCCATACCAAGCTACCAAGGTACTCAAGCCACGTTTATTGCCTCCTGCTAAAATTATTTGCAGAACAAGTGTTCACACTCTTACGATCACAGAAAAAGCTAAAACTATTTTCTGAAAATCTGCTTTCTCAACACCTCCAATACGTGCCCTACTCTCACTAATTTCAAATCTGCGTAATTTACGCACCCCGTATAACCACAACTGCCTCAATATACAAGCCACAAGCTTGCCTTCATGCATCAAACTGTACCTGATCCTGTACCACATGCACTCCCTTCTCGGGATGATCAAAACACGAGTTGTCGTTAATCTTTCTTTAATTCTTGAAAATATCTTTCCACGCTGTTCTGGTCATACCAACGGCTCATTCTTTATAAGAAAATGAGTCATCAGTATAGCAATAATATAAAATCGAGGGCTGAACCTCCGATAATGGCCAGTGAAAACCAAGAAACTCTGAATCTCCAACACATCCGAGGGCTATTTCCCCTCTTGTCACCCTTTGAAATTTTCTTCGGATCCACAAATACACTTTCAATAGACACAATTTGTCCCAAAAGTCATGTTTCTCGCCCCCATAATTGGCAATTTACAGACTTAGCATACCACTTTTGGCCCCAACCTATCGATCAGTGCTCCACCATACAGCAATTATACACCAAATATCATTCACATATGCAATCATACCCTGTTAATATAAGGGTGAAAGGCCCAATTCGTCAAATTCATAAAAACTGCAGGGACGTTCGCCAGCCCAAAAGATATCACTAAGAACTTATCCAATTCATACCGAGTACGGAAAACAGTCTCTGGGATACTTTCCTCTTCAAGGATTATCTGACGGTACTCGGTATGCAACTCTAGCCATGAAATTAATGGTGCTCCATGCAACTAATCCAACAAATTATCTCTTCTCAACAATGAATACTTAATAATCACCTTACTTAGTACACCTTCTCGATGAAACTGCCTTCTTTGTTACAATACCACAGAAGCGCCCTACGGCGTATCACTTGAACCGATACCCTTTATCAATAACATCTCCTCATATTCTCTTTCATCTCTTTCCATTCCTAAAGGGCTTTACCACAAGCTGATTAGAAATATGGGTCATACTAAATATTAAATCAATCTTGAACTCCCGAGTTCACCAGGGTGGGGGACCAAAAACCCCATCGAATATACCAGAAACTTTGCAAACCACATCAACAATCTCAATCTTTGCCTTAGATGTTTCCACCAAACCCATCGGGCATAATCTTCATCGTCCAAGGCACTACATATAATCAAAACTGGGTTTCATCGGGCTGTCTCACCCGAATCCTCCCTGCATCATACCCTAACTATGCATAAGACCCACATAACCCTTCACAAACAATCAATCTCCCCAAATATGGGAGATAACCATAACCACACATCACTCCTCAGTCTAATAAATATACACTTATAGAACATATGTCCATAGGACCTACACCAGATCTCCTGGGAATAGCCCCTTGCGGCACATAGCAATCAATTTACTATAATACTCCAATAGTGCACGTAGTCGCACCGAGATTTCTACAAAGGTCAACCCATATGCAGGGCCATGAAAATAATGCTGCCTCATGGTCAGACCAAAGTCTAATGAGGATCGCATCCTTCCATGATATAATCTACTCTTCAATAAAATAGCCACCTAACTCTCTATCTCCGACTAAGCAATAATGAACCCATACTCACATGGCAAGATCACTAGGATTAACAATTTCCTAGTTAACCTAGGCTCTGATACCAAACTGTGACACCCCCAAAATTTTTTTTTCTTCTGAAAACTAAGTCTCCAAATTCAATTCTTTCAATTTCTATATCACTTTAATCATAAACTAAGAAAGTTATATTTCAGGGAAAATTTTGACAGAGTCTCCCCTGTAAATTTTGCCCCGAAACACAAAAAGCTTACGGAATTTTGCTCAAAATTCCGTAGCTCACAATCAACATAATATTTTCATGGGCTCCCCAGGCCAAAATGAGCAGATACACACAGGCAATATAATATAATGCTCTGGGGGCCAAACTCACAACGAATTATCAAATATCAATTAAAAACTATAAATTTCTTTGAAAAACAAGGTAAATTTTTAGAAAAATCCTTGTAAAACCTACCACAAAGCCCGGTACTCCACAACGAGGTGGGTACGGGTCACAAACATACCACATCACCTCACACTATACTCATCTTCGTCATATACATACTTATACACCCGTAATACAATTTAAATCATAAATTTCACTATTCCTATAACTAAATAATACAAATTTTTAAAATAAAAAGTTATACTACCATTCCACGCCTCACCTCTGCACTGATGAGAACCTGCAACAGTGAGGGATTTAGGGTAGTCCTCAGACTCCCCTAACCCCCCAAACACTAAGGGGTTAGCCATTTCTGGTGTGAGTATAGTTATTAATCTAATGACAAATTAAAATAGTATAAGGAAAATAATTTAAACTTACGAATACCAAATTAAGATAATGCAACCTGAATTCTGAACACAACAACATCGTCAATACAATGATATATCAAATACTTTGCTAATCCAGCATTCAATTATTTAATTATCCATAACTTCCCACATTTCATAATACACTTCACATCAACCTCGTATATATATATATACTTATCTTACATTCGCATAATACGAATAATCATCTTTCCACACTTATCGTCATATCAGCATTTCACTATTTATATTAATAGATCTACATGATGTTATTACATCATTTCTCCAACTCTATTTAGCCATGCATTTCGTTTACTGATATTATGTCATCAACACACACATTCATCCTGGAAGTTGTGCCGAGGCAGGTAGTTCCTACCATTTCCACGGAAATAGCAGGCGAGTAGTTCCCCGACACACTTCCAAGGTACACAAACTCATATCACAACATACTTTCTTTAATAACCATTTTCATACCCAATCTCATAATACAGGTATTTATTTTATTCTGTTATAAAAAGTATCACATCATAAACATATGCATCTATTCTCATAATATCACCTTCCTTCATGTCTTATGACATAATTACCACATCTCATTGCCCATGCAATTTACTCACATTTCATCACATCATTAATACCTCATTAATTAGAATACTTATACTCATTGCATCAAAACCATGTTTTATAGCTCATTCACATCTTATTATATCACTTTAGTAATTACTTTTTCTTATAACAATAAATCTTATTATCATTTTCACTTAATCCCCAAACACACTCTGGGGCCACCACATATCACATCCCATAGCCGATAGCTTGGGTAATAATCACTGTACCTCAAACACACAGTTTGGGTAATATCACATCACATCTCAAGCCGATAGCTTGATTATTAATTTCACTTCAATCACATATCATTTTCACTTCACTTTATTTCTCATTTCTATTAATCATTACCACTATTATATCCACTCACCCTGCGAATTATGCTAAGGCAGGTAGTTCCCACAATTTCCACTGAAATTGCGGGCAGGTAGTTCCTTGACACAATTCCAAGGTACAACTCATATCAACTGTATTTTACTTTAATGATCACACACATAATACAATTTCTCCGTATTATTCATGATAACACATCTCTTTTATTAATTCCATCTTAAATTAATCACAAGCTGCATTTATCACTTCTTTTCATATATTAACTCATAGCACGTTCACTTTCACATTTTACTATCCACTTTCTTTTCCACGCACAATTCACATTTCACTATCTACTTTCTCTTACTACCACCTTTATTATTAACACTTATTTATTTTATTAGTTTGTCGACCAGTGAGCCACAGTATCCCAACATACTGAAAGCCGACAGCCCAGTAAACACGCGGCCCGATGCTCACACAGAGTCTTACTCGTCCGAGGCTACGTCTTCCTCCTAGCCGAACTAGCGAGGGAAAAACATCGCCCCAAGTAGAACTTGGGTACTTCCTCCCAGCTGAAGCCAAGAGGGAAAAACATCGCCCCAGGTAAACTGGGTACTTCCTTGCGACGGCTGTCATCGAGGGAAAAACACATCGCCCCAGGTAAACTGGGTACTTCCTCCCAGCCGATAGCCAGGACGGAAAAACATCGCCCCAGGTAAACTGGGTTCTTCCTCGCGACAGCTGTCATCGAGGGAAACCGGACCTCAAGCCAATAGCTTGGGCGATAAAAATCACTCACCCCAAACATAGTTTGGGTCCACTATTCCCAAGCCGGTCCTTGGGCATTAGGTGGTCTAGCCCAAACCCCCAGGATTGCTGTAGGTACTGGTCAACAAAGCCATCTGTTATTAGCATTATTCATTGCATCTTTCCATTTTACTTTATCAACATAAAACATCACAACTTTTAATTCAACAATAGCCACATCCTTGACTTTAATCACAAGAATAATAACACATTTTATTAACACTTACCATCTCACCTTTTATCTTGCGTTTGATGCACATCTGATGTCCACGATATTTATTATCATTTCGTTGTATCATATATATATATATGCATACCCCATGTCATTTAACATAGAAACCATCATGTTATTTAATTTACCATAACATCACCCATTATGAATATCATGCTATTCGCTACTTCATTAAATCCCATATAAACATACACCAGGTCATTTATCATATAAACCAACATGTCATATTATTGCCCATTAATTCATTTCAAACATAATTAAAATGTAAACATGTACCCAATTATTAATTTCATCAATTATTGCATCACACATCATAATCATCTATATATATTACAATAAACACCACACGTGCGGATTTCCCATCATAATGGGCCAAAACCACTTATTTCCTCTAATTAAATCTTATAATATCTAATTATAGCATACTAGCTCATACATCCTGTTTCATATAAGTAAAATCACTTATAAGGGCTTATATGCCCCAAAACATGCACAAACGTGTACTATAATTACACGGGTCTTCAAAACATGATCACAATCACTACTTCCGTCTAATTACATCTTATAACATCCATCCATAGCATACTAGTCCGTACACAAAGCTCCGTATATACCAAATTACCTATATCGGCCTATATACCCCAAAAACATGCACAAAACATGCACGGGGTAAAAATATGCATAAACGATGTAATTTATTTAATTTTTATACTTCAACACGTCACATTAACCCATAATATAGGTTTTGTATACTTAGAATAGTTAATTTCATCACATGTCCCAAAAACCCATTTTGAATCCTTAAAAATCCGTATTTTCAACGAAAATCCATTTTTGGCATAACTCCCACAAAACATATCAAAAGGCCACGAAATTTGGCCACAATATAAAATATTCATAAACACAACGTACTCACCTGACGGCTCGAGCAAACGATGTCCCACGTCCGTCCTGTAGCCAGTCGAAGTTCGACTTTTTCCACCTAAATAGGAAATTATAGGACCGATTAGCTTAAAGCTCAAAACTCAACCTACGGACCTCCAAATTTCGATCCTCTTCACCCACGCGTCACAAATGACATATGTAGGTGAGCTACATCGATGGATTTCGAATTCGGGTTTTAATACAAATACTCCCTTATTGATCGGAGGCTTTCTAATAAGAAAAATTCACATTTTCTAAATTCCTTAATCCCCTTCGTCCTAATCTCACATATTAGGGTTAATAATAATAATAAAACTCAACTACACCTCCGAACCCATCAAATTCTCACTAAATCTCGCTCGGGCATTTCATCGAACACCCGGCGTGCACTTTTCACCTATAGTCTATTTCTCTCAATTTAATTGAGCTTAAGCCTATAAAAATCATCCTAAATTTATATTAATCCTTTCATAATACTCTACACCCTCCCATGCATTTTTTACAATTATTTGGATCGAGTTTTCTATCCGATTTCATAAACTCTATAATTCGAGTCTATACCAAAATCACTACTCCCCATTTTATTTTAATGACTCATTACAATTTTTACCACCATACCAGAGATAATTCTTATATACATATATCTTTATTTTACAAACCCAAAACTCTAATTTACTAACAAATTGCAATTTCTCTAACAACCCACTAATTTCCCAAATCTTCTACTTCCAACACCTCTAAATCTCTCTACCATCATAATCCTACTCAATAAAACTAACCATACTAAATTTTATACGAATAAATAAAATAGGGTATACCTTTTCGGAATCCTTTCGAAAATCCGATGCTACCACGTTGTAAAGGACCCTTCAATTAGCCTATCCCTCAAGTTAATTTGGATTCGGCGAAGAAATCGAGCGGATTTGAGCGTGGGGGAGGTCGGCCGAATGGGTCGAAGCTTCTTTCGGTCGGGAACGGGAAAAAGGAAAGAAAGAAAGAAGGAGGAAGAAGAATGGGGGGGGGGTTTATTTAAAATAATTAATTAAATAAATAATTAATAGGGAGTATTATCTATAAGCCCCCCAACTCTTACACTTTACAAATCTAACCATATAAAATACATAAATGGTCTCATAGTAATCTTCCAAAGTAGAAAATAGAGTAAACAATATTTCTTCATATAAAACTCGACTCATAACTCCAATATATCATTAATACAGATCCAACTCAAATATCAATCCCAATATCAATATTTAAAAATAAGAATAAAATACGATATACCTTAAAATTAATTCTCACCACTACAAAATGAAAAAGGGGTTATTTTCGGTATTTTAAAATCCGAGGTGTTACAGGACACAAGCAGAATTTGAAGAGGATATAGCAGGAAAAGAATAACTAGCATGATACTCAAAATGACTCAACAAATAAAGATGAATGAAAATATCAAAGGAATATGGGTATGGAGAGAACGAAACTATACCCAATAAGGAATCAACAAATGAGAACGACTAAAAGAGATGGAAGAAACAAGGAATCAATGAAATCGAATAAGAAGGGATCAAAATGGATGGAATAAGACTAGTATCCAGATCAATGTTGATTATGATTCATTTATGCATGCATGGTTGGTGAAATGTTGAGCAGATTCCAGTTCGAGCCAAGCCTTTCTAATATATTAGTCAACTAATACATTAGCCAAACCTGGGCTCTGATACCACTAAAAACCCTATCACGCCCCGCTTCCCAAAAAGAATACGGAATACAGATACGTAACAAAAGCCCAGTGAATGATTTTCATCATCCATAAGCTGTTCAGGAATCTTTACAATATCTCACAAAATAATCAGAGTCGGAAGCAAAGAATCAACCACATGCACATATGAACCAATTACCAACAATAATACTTGAAACCAAATATATATATATCTCAAATTGTCATGATCTGAATAAGTCAAAATCCTGGGTCATACTGCCCAAACACAAAGAATACACGTAACAGACACAATGTTCAAAATGAGCAACAGGAAATAAATAAAGATAGCAAAAGCTCCAGCCAACTAGAACTTTAGATCACAAACTCCATTGGGCAGCTGACCATCCTGATCTGCAATTAGTGAATTTGCATAAGAAGGAAAAAGAAAACAAGTACCCGTCAATTGCAAGTTATGGGCCACTTATAAT
Source organism: Hemerocallis citrina (assembly GCA_017893485.1). Taxonomy (NCBI): domain Eukaryota; kingdom Viridiplantae; phylum Streptophyta; class Magnoliopsida; order Asparagales; family Asphodelaceae; genus Hemerocallis; species Hemerocallis citrina. The sequence continues at coordinate 157,346,167 of CM030368.1, read as the reverse complement.
GTAGGATACAAGTATATAGGGAAACTAAACAAATCTAAATAATAGCAGAAACAGACCTAGCATGATATTGCAGAATCAACTAGCATGGTATACTAACATGTGTCAAGTGTCAAAAGTCAAATAGCATGCACACAGATATACAGATAGTATCAAATAATGGTGTCAAGTGAAAATGTCAGACAGATAATAGGTAATTAGGTAATTAGATAACAGATAGCCAGATACATATAACAGATTTAGATTCAGATTCAGATACAGATGTCAGGTTCTTATAAGTCTTGTGTGATTACTATCTAGGTAGCACTTCATGCACCCCAAAAACATAACACATGGTTGCTACAACAAACAATTTTGCTTTAGATTTCGTAGGGGATCATATAGGGCCGTGTACTCAGGGTTCAGATAGATATCAGATAACAAATCCAGACAGACAGATAACAGACGATCATGCAACAGATAGGACTAAGTCCCCTCCAAGTACACCTTCTCGTAGGAAGTATGTAGTTGGGGAACAGATGGGAATCACGGACCCCCTTCTGAGTACACCCTCTCATAAGAAAGTATGTAGTCAGGAATCAGATATTCAAAATCTTGCATGATCTCATAACAGATAACAGATAATCAGATGGGAAACACCCCCTTCTAAGTACACATTTCTATACTTTCCCACTATTAGATCTTTTCCATAAAACCCCAGCTTGATTATTTATTATTAATGTCAAACAAACATGTAGGTGTGCAAAATTTATCAAGAATAATATGGCATGATCATGTGACAATTTCAGGTTGCAAGATAAACATGTACGGATACAAGTTAACTCATGAAGGAATAAAATAGCCAAATCTCTAGTTCAGGACAGCAAGACCATACTGTAGTAAAACAGTGATTTCCAGTGTTATAAGCATGCAAATCTGAATCCGTCGAGACGTATAGAAAATAGACTCCCAACCAAATCCAAAGAGTATAAATAAGTTATATGTTAATTCACAAAATCATACCTCAAAACTGATTTGAATACTGAAAACACGTTCAGCCAGAAATCAGGAAAACGAATTCAGGAGCAGGAAAACAGCATGAAAACATCATAATAAATTCCAGGAAAAATCTGGGGTATTCCCCTATATGTCTAGTATCAAAATATAAAGTTTCATAATTTTTCAGTAAAATTAGATCAGTCATCAAAAATCAGAAAATATCAACAAACGATAGTTTGGCCAATCTGGAATTCCCAACACTGCTGTATGAAAACAAAGATATCTTGCAACTAGTGAAACGAAATCCAAATCCGCCAAATGGAGACGAAAATAGACAAAATATATTAACTTTCATATTTCACGAACATTTTTCATTCAGTAAAAGGATTCATAGTGAAAATATGGTTCTTTACAGATCAACGAACAAAATACAGCAAGTATAGATTTCATAAGCGAGCATGAAGCAACACATAAAACTCATCAATAAAATTCATCAAAATTCTGGGTAACCCTAACTAGGTAAAGAAATACTGACCAAAGTTTTGGATCAAAATAGTATATCCAGCATAGTTCTTTAAAATAATTTGTCATAAAAATTACTGAAAAGCAGAATCTGGAAAAGATCGAAATGTCTGTAGTAAAACAGTCATAACTCACTCATACGAAAACAAAATCAAGCAAGGTTAGAGGGGTTTAAAAATAGACGAAATTCTCTAAAACTCATGTTTTATACCGAAATTAAGATACTGACTTTAAAACAGTCCAAAACAGCAAACAAAACAGATCAGCGTCAAAATACAGATTTTTTCCTTAAAAACAAAATCGACATAGATTCAAGAAAATTGATCCAAACACACCCAAACATGAAATCGAGTCTACCAAGTGTCTAAACATCATGATTTAGGGTTATTAGCATGTCCACACCAAATATGTCACATGGGTCTCAACCAAAACACGAATTCTCACAAAAGTCCCACATACTTGATCAAAATCAAGAATTGGTAAATCCTAAGTTAATTCATGTCCAAATTGTGTCATGAGTCATCTATGGTCAAATTTTCACAATAGAGACAAAACCCATCAAACCTAACACAAACAAGAGTCGTCTCTGGACCCAACTACACTATAAGTTGTGTTTTTGACTTGGATTAAACAAATGAATTAGAGTACAAGTTACTTGCCTGAGAGACGACGACGAGAACAGAGCAAGAACAAGAATAACGGGAATGGATTCCCGGCACTAACACCATGAACAGATTGAATCACGAACCAATTACAAACACACGATCGCAAAATCGGACGGCTAAGAACGAAGATCATGATCAAGATGATCGGATCAAATCGGACGGTCAGATTTCCCTGATGGTGCAGATAATGATGAAGATCAAGATCGATCGATCGAACGGCTGTGATCAAAGGAAATTGATGATCATCATGATCGTGATGATTAAGAAGAGATCGAACGGCTAGGATCTAATCGGATGATCAAAAGATCCAACGGCTAGATCCAAGAGAAGATCAAGATCAAGATCGAACGGCCAAGACCCACTAGATGACGATGATCGAATCAGGTGATGATGAAGCAAATCTGACAACCTATATTAAAAGTTGGTCATCCCAATACAACAGCAACTCAGAGCTTGGCTGCCTGCGACTAGTTCGAGACAGCGGCGAAGGCAGTGTGATAGTGGACGACGGAAGGCAGGCCAGGGGACACGACGGTGGACTGCTAACGTGCGGCACGTCGAGGCAGGGTGGACGCATGCCCAGGCGATAGGCGCTGCCGCCGATGAGGGGAGGTCGCGACGATGGACGTAGGTGGCTGCAGCGTACAAGGAGAGAGGTGGAGACGGGGGCAGGGCATTGCCTAGGTGTTGCAGTGTCGCAACGAGGAGATGAGGAGACGGGAAAGGGTGCTGCGGTGCTGCAGGAGGTAGGGAGGCATCGGGGACATGGCAGGGGTGTTATCGAGCGGTTGCGATGGGCACAGGAGGCACCGGCGGCCAGGGGGAGGCTGGCGCAGGGAGGTGGGGTCGCAGGGACAATGAGAGGGACGAACGAGAGAGAGACTAGGAGAGGGAAAACAAAACGGCGAAGTAAAGGGAGAAGATGAATAGGCAAATATGGGTATTATATAGGTTGGGTTTATTAGGGTTAGGCTGAGAACATGGGTTTTTGGGTCTGTTATTGGGTACGGGTTGGGGCAGAATAGGGTAACGGGTTTAGGGATTTAGTAAATGGGTATAAGGTTTTTATATAGGGTTCTAAATAGGAAACGAGTTATGGGTTTATAGTATTAGGGTTTTAAAATTAAACAACAAATAAAAATATTATTTACAAAAAAAAAATGTAATTTGCATTACAAAATAGTATTTATTTAAAATAGATACAGTATAATTCGCACATAGAATGGATTTTCAATAACCCGCCAAAATTAGTAATAATAATAACAATAATAACAGTAATAATAATAAGAGAAATAATAACAAAACTAGGAATTTTATTTCAATATAAAATCATAGAAAATAGTTACAATTTAAAATTATTGATCGAAAACATATTTTAAAATAGAAGATCCAAAAAAATACATTTTGACAAAAGAATTTGAAAACCGGAAAAATAATTTTCGAAAATTTTTCAAATACAGAAAATACACAAAAATACATTTTTGGAAAAATAGGGGTTACAGATATTATCAAGACCAAAACTCACAATCCATTGTCAAAACGATCATATGAAGAAACTTCTCCAATCAACAAAACCCAAATCTTTTATAAAATTCCAGAATCCAAACTCAACAATAAAACATCTTGAAAACATATGTTCTGTAGAAAGATAATATTTATAATAGTAAGTTATAGATCCCAAAACATTTAAAGAATCAATCGTTTAAAGAACATCAGAATAACTCAAGAAAACATCAATAACAGTCGACTGTAAACCGGAGTCGGTCGACTGTACAGAGCGAAAATACCAGTACTTCAAGAAAATAATTCTAAGTAATGGCGATCGACTGTAAAAAATCATCGGTCGACTGTCCAGAGCGAAAATCCAACATTTTTAAGAAAAATAATTCTAAGTATTGACAGTCGACTGTAGAAGTCATCAGTCGACTGTCCAGAGAGAAAATCCAACACATCGAGAAAATATCAAAACAGAGCAGAGACAGTCGAATGGAAAAATGAGTCAGTCGACTGTTCCGTACGAAATTTCAAGAAAACGAGAAAACACAGCAGCCAGGTAGCGACAGTCGACATACCAGTCGACTGTTACACCTACAGACTACTGTTTGGGTTGTGCATATTTCAACCGATACAAAGATTTACTTTATGAAAACGAAATCTATAAAAAGTATATTTCTGATATGATCAAATACAACTTATAGGATATACAAAGATCCATAAAAACCAATCAAAACCACTTGAATTGATCAAAATAGCAAATTTGTTGATTCTCTTAAAAAAGTAAACGAATTTGTGCATATATCAAAAGTAGAGTTTTTAAGAATCAATCCTACATCAAAATAACTTTGTTTTATTTTCCAAACCTCATCAATACCAAAATAAGTTGAGATATAGTCAAATCCTTCGAAAACACTTAAAAGCTCAATTTCTTCAAAAACAATGAAATACGATATTCATGAAAAATGTTTGCACATGTTTGTGCACCAAAAGAACTTCACAAATCATAAATTAAAATAACAAAATATTCAGATTAAAACTTAGTATTTGAGCAAATCTAAATTCAAGTAAAATCTTTCACAAAATCACAAATCCCCAAATTTGGTCAAAATGTATAAAAAAAAACCCCAATTTAGTCACCATAACTCAAATCCTCAAGACATGGTTCTTTAATAAATTCCTCAAACTCAATCTCAACCATTCTCAATAGTTGATTCATGAACGAAAAACAAATTTATCATTAACATGGCTAAGTTGCATTCATCCAACCACCAATAGTCCAAAAATCTCATCTTTAATTAATTTATGCATAACATTCATCGTACTCAATCAAATCAGCAATAATCCAAAAGAAATGGGTTACTCACAATTTATATTGGGTTCTCCAACAATCTAAAATCATCCACATGCAATTCTACTCACAAATAATTAGGGTTTTCACAAAAGATCCAATTTTTAACTTATCAATTCATCCAATCCACCATATATATTCATATCAACACCCTAGCATGCTTTCTAATAGATAGATCATCACATACAACATACAAAAAAAAATACAAAAAAACAAACAAACAAACATGTCACTCACATTGTTAAAGAGATCAAACGAATATGATAAAGCAATACGAAAAATCCCTCCTTTGCAAAGAATCCAAGATCTCCTCTTTAAATCTTCAAGAAATAATAATAATAAAATTCTTTGTGTTGTGCAGCGAAAGACGGCTGCACTCCACCTTTTAAATATGCTGGAATTAAGAGAATTAGGGTCTTGAACATATTTGCAAAATACCCCCTTTAAATATATCTTTACATAAATAGATCCCTATACTTGAAAATTTGATAAAACCAATTTATTTGAGTTTAAAATTCAAAAAGGCCTCCTCAGCATCAGCCGGCTCTGTAGGGAAAAATCCAGAAAATCATTTTGCACTTTCATCCCTTCAAATAGCAAAAAGATCATCTTTTATCAAAACTTGTAAAATAAATCAAATTCATCAAAACGAAAGGTAAAAACTTTTTAATCCTGAGTTGACTAGGCATTATACCCTGCCCAAAAATCCAAAAATCTGGAGTTTTCACTCCAATTGGTAATTTTGTACAAAAGTCCTTCTTTTTGTAATATTTGCAAATAAGTCCAATAAATATCCGAAAAATCCAGGAAGATCACAAATAATCTCAAATAATAAATGATGATTTTCCAAAAAATAAATTTTGACTTCGAACTTTCCAAAAAAACATTTTCACGTGTTTTGCACATGTAAAAAGATAAATTTTCAGAAAAATATTTATTAAATCACCAAAAATCATTTTAATTTATTTATAACTCTTAAAAATAATATTTAAAAATACGGGGTACTACAGATATAGAAAAATTTTCAATGATTTTGAGGCAAGTCAAAACTTCTTCATTACATCAGGTGTGTTATATGTTCTTATCTCAAGTTAATCCATATTGTTATTTATCTCAATATGTGATGTTTCTTTCAATTTTTCGAATTAGATAATAATAATAAAAATATTATTATTATTCATACTTAAATAATTGCACAAAACAATAGTTTTTTATTATTTTAATCGCTATTGTTATTTATCTCAATTCAATTGTGAAATTTGTTTTAAGATGGGTACTAATGAGACAGACATACTGCAACTAAAGACCACAAAGGACGGCTCTTAATCTAATAAAAGGGTTGAATGTAATATTATTATTCATATTTTAATAATTGCACAAAACAGTAGTATTTTAATATTCTTTGTTGCAATAAGGCACCTACAAATTCTTCTTAATATGTACGATGAGAAGGTATGGACCAAAAATCGGGTGACGTTCGTACATAGGTAAAAAAGATGTTGAGTGTAGTAGTTTTCATACTCAAATGTGGATGTTCTTTTACAACATCAATCAATCACCCTCGATTTAAGTATCTCATAATGTCATCATGTCACTTTAAATTTATGATCTATTACATTTTCATATACATGTTTCATTCTTATTAGAATTTATCAAAGCCTTAGTTATTCTTTTTTTCATTTATTTGTTAGCATATATCAATTCAAATTGGTTCATGTCGCTATATAAGTAGTTAACTTTAATGTTATGCAATTAATTAAATTTTCATTCATGTTCTCTTTTTATGTAGGTCGAGATGTGATGTTCATGTTGAAGAATTTAGTCAGTCGATGATGTTAATTCCATCATGTTGAAGTATGGAGATGTAATCACTAAAGATATTTTTGATACCACCATGCTGAAATCAGTACACGATTTTCTTTGTTGGTTTTGTATTTATCTAGATATAAACTATTAGTTGGTTAGAAAATTAATTTTGCATTTTAACTATTTGGATTTGAGTCTTTTATGATCATGAACAATTTATTTAGGCAATCCATTAGATATAGAATTGAGATTTAAGTATTTGAACAATTGAATGATTATTGTGCTTGAGTTTGTAGGTGCCTTATTGTATTGCCCACAAAATTTAAATGTAATATTTTGAATTAATAAATAGTTTTTTAAATTGATTTATTTAATTATTTTGATTTTTGTGAAATTTTTGTTTTGCACATGCAAAACTCATGCAAATATTCTGAAATACAAATTCTAAAATTTTGAGTTGATAAATTAATTCTCTTATTTATAATAGAATATAATTTTAATTTTTGGGATTTTTTTCAATAAGGGAAACTACTTTTGAAAATAATTTGAAAGATGAGGGTTTTGTGTACAAAGTTGTTTGGAGCCAAAATTTAATTTTAAAAATTGGTTGGCTGCACTTGGGGGGCCGGTTTATAGAGAAGTTTAAGGGTGGATTTAATCTATATTTGATTGGATTTGATTTGGAAAGATTGGAAAGAAAAAAAACTAATTATGCAAATTTGGAATTGTAGTGAATTTTATTGCAAAAACTCCCACAAAACCCTAACTTTCAGTCCTGGCCTCATATAAAAGATGGCATAACAGTGAGTTTTGGCTCTCTTTTGTTTTTGGCTATTTTTGTTGATTTTGGAGCTTGGGGAGATCTTTTGCATTAGGAGGAGAAGACTTTTGGAGTTTATTCGAAATCTACAAGAGGTTGGCGTCTCTCTAAGTCTCTTGTATGTTTATTTCTCTCATGAATATTGTAGAACCATGCTAGGGATGATTTTTATTAATTTGTGATTGTATGGTAGCATGAATATGATGTTTGTTATGAGATATTTGAAGAGAATGAATGTTAGATAAAAATTGGTTGATAACATGAGATAAAAATTAAATCTTGAATGCATGATGATCTTATTTGATTTTTCTTGAGTTATGGATATTATTAAGCATGAAAGATCAAATTTTTATCCATGGAAATTAGTTTAAATGAACTGCTGTGCAGTAGATTTATGCACACGAACAATAAAACTAGTTCAAGAGAGACTTGCCTTTTATATGAGAGATTCGAATATTTAGAATAACGGGATGAGAATCCCCGGCGACGAATCACGAACTCACGCCCGCAAGCACGTGCAAACAGCGGATCCTCTACACAAAACACCAAACACCAAACACCGGGATCCGAATCCCACACACAAAACAGCACACACCAAAACAGCAAGCAACTTCCTTCCTCTTCACAACCAGCAAACACATATCCCTACCCGAACACCAAACAATGCAAACCAATCCCCTACCTCCGAATACTAAATAGAGGAGAGAGTGAGATCGCAGCGGGGAATCAACGACGGCATGTACGGCGACTGGGACGAAGGGGTGCGCGGGGTGACTGGCAGCGACACCACTGTCGAGGATCGACACACAGGGAAACGACAGCACTCTATCGTGCTCTGTTTCTCGTGAAACAGAGAAGGAGATGGTGGGGGGAGATGTTTGGGGCTCTGGACGATGACGACGAGGCGAAGAGGGGTCTACGGTGGCTGCGGGGAGGATCACGGTGGTCGACGAGGTGGTGGGTTGACGACAAGTGGATTGGTTCAGGGAAGTGGGGTTCGGTTGGCGATGGGTTTAGACGAAGGCAAGGGGCTAGAGTGGTCTTGGTGGTGATGAGGCGGTGGCGATAGTCGAGAGGCGATGAGAGGCGGACGGGGGCTTGGGCGGTTTTGGTTTGAAGATGAAAATAGAGAGATGGGGAAGATGGTGAGCGACAGGATGTAGAAGTGAGAGAGAGATAATAGGGTTATATTAAATTAGGGTTATTAATAGGGCTATTCATAGGGGATTAAGAAGTTGGGATTTTGGGTTGCGGGTTAATGGGTTTAGGGTACAGGTTTGGCCTTCAAAAAGAGAAGAACACATAGAAATCAGTGGGATGAACATATAGCGGAACAATTCAAACTCAAAACACGAGAGCAACGATTTGCAATGAGCCAAAAATAGCAGAATTCTAGGCAAAAGAGTACGGAACGATCAAAAGATAACAAAAGAACCTAAGAAAGCAAAAATTTATTATTAAAAGGAATCCAGATACAATAATCAAGAAAAAGAAAATAAAATACAATAAAATTCAAAATAGAAAAAAATATGGGTTAAAGTGTGTGTGTGTATGTGTGTGTGTGTGTGCGCTGATTATAAAATAGTTCAACATGCTAACACACACTCACACCATAAAAAGTGTAGTGCCTAACAATGGCCACAAAATTCTAGATGCACCAATAATAAGATTCTACAAACGTATAATCTCACAAACACAAGAACAAAATGATATGCAAAAATAACCAATACTTCTTACTCAAGAAATATAATGATACAAAAAGATCTCTCTCTAATCTCTCTCTCACCTTTGACGGAACTCACTTCTCTTGAAGTTGTTTTAGTGATGATTGAAAATATCCTAGGATTTACATCTATATGTATAGCCCCTAATTAAACCCTAAGAGATAAACACAAATCTGCCAAAACATATCCAAACCCACGATCTGTTAATATAACATCTGCATCATTGCGATTGATTGCTCCACGCGACGGTCGGCTGTAATAAGAATCAAACAAACCAGAGAGAAACTCTGTTGACTGCATTCCTCGTTGGTCGACTGTCAATTCAACACGTATGACAGTCAACTGTCAAATCTGTTTTGCTGCTCCTCTGCTTGTTGTTGTGCTTCTGTCACTTTCTGCTTTGTGTCTCCTACTTCAAATTCTTGTGGTATTAGACCCAAAATCATAACAATCTCCCACTTTAACCAAATACACAAGACTTCAAAAATTGTATATTTTTCTTGCATTACCTCTCACTCATGAAGAGCACCCCCTGCCCCTCCATTACGTGGAGGGCAAATACACCCCTCATAGACTCATGAAGGACATACCTCAATATCTGTCATATAGAGCAAGAATATTGGAGAAACACTCCCCTTTTCCACAATGTCAGATTCCGTGTCACAAGACTCCCTAACTCACAAAATCTCAGCTTACAGCGGACATGATTCAAAACCTCTCAAGGCCAAGTCACCCTATGCACTCAAAGCTTCTGTGCACGACACCTCCACAATATCTGCAGACACAGCCCTACTACGACCAACTCGGTCATACTCATCACTATCACCCCACATATCGATGTCAATGCTCTTAACATCAGAAGAGCAACTCGAAGTTTCTGTCATTTCAGAAAGAACCCAAGTTGCAACAAACTTTTGCTCTTTTCCAGGATCATTCTCACCATGGCCATCAACTCCTACTAAATGTATAACTTCTGCGCCTACCCCATAACTCTTAGATTACGACCATACCCCACATAGCCTACGTCCTAATTTCGGTTGAGAGTCAACTACAGGAGAAACACACACAACGTCTCTGAGAAAATACAATGATCCCTCATGCTTCCTACTTGCTACAAGCCATGAACCTGCAGTTATACATCATTCTTCACTACCAAAATGTAATTGACAAACCTTCTTTGTCTAGCCTTCCTGTCGAGATAAGATTTTCTCTCAAGTTTGGGAAAAGCCCCGTCTACCACAAGACAATCTTTTTCATGTCACCGACTTTTACGTGAACAGTTCCAGTTCCAATCACAGGGCACCATTGACCATTACTCACGATCACATCTCTGAAGGAACCGTCACTGTATTCCTCAAACACCTCCCTCCTGGAAGTACAATGAAAAGAAGCATTTGAATCTACGCACTAGTTTTGTGTTTCCAATTCCACCCCTGTTGATAAACATAACTCTTCCAGCTTTGTTTCCTAGGCTACCACATAGGCATGCTTTGATTGTTCTTTCTTCTTCTTCATATGATCCTTACAACTACACAACATGTGAATCCACTTTTGGAAATACCAACACTCTATTTCACCACCATCGTCAGACCCATTATCATACTCACATTTTTTATCATTTCACTTTCAACTTCCCTTCGATCTCTCACGCCTCTCAACTAAAAGTACATAATAGCTAGAAGATGATGAAAACTCTCTAGTTATCTTCCTTCTCACCTCTACGCTCATGATGCTGCTCACAACATCCTGCAGAGTCATCGACTCTGTCATAGTTTTGGTAATAGTATGTTCCACGGTACTATAATTATTGGGTACAGTAAATAGAAGTAACAATGACTGTCCTCTCTCTGAAAACTTTAACCCTGAAGCCTCCAACTGCCTTTCTCCCAAATTCATTTTAACCAATTTCTTCAAGTAAAAATTTTTATTTGATGCCGATAATTTCTCATACATATCTGTGAGAATCTCCATAGTCTCCTTCGTAGCCTTTGTCTTCGAGATGTGAAATAGCATTTTCCTACTCAATGCCAACTGAATTTGCCCAAGTGCCATCTGATCCAAATAATTTCATGCCGCCAAGATCTTCACATCCTTGTCTACACCTTCCAGCTTCTCATCAAACAACATACCATATAAATCTTTCTAACGGAGATATGCCACCATCTGGATCTTCGACATCACAAAATCACTTCCTTCGATTTTTTTGACTAACTTGCTATCGGCCATCATGAACCCTAAGCTATGATACCACTTTGTAGTACCCAACAATGTCGACAAAGACCTAAATGCACCAATAAAAAAATTCTACAAACAAATGAACAAAACGTTATGTAGAGATAACCAATAACTCTTACTAAAGAAATACAAATATATAAAGAGATATCTCTGTAATCTATCTCTTACCTTTGATGGAACTCACCTTTTTTGAAGTTGTTTCAGTTATGATTGAAGAAACCCTAGGATTTATTTCTATATTTATAGCTCCCAAGTAACAGATCCAAACCCGTGACCCATTAATAAAACATATACATCGTTGCGATTGACTGCTCGACTCGACTGTCGAATTCAATGAGACTCAAACAAAACAGAGAGAAACCCAGTTGACTGCACTCCTTGTCGGTCAATTGTCAATCCAACAGGTGTGATAGTCGATTGTCAAATAACATTAGAGGGGGGGGTGAATAGTGTTGTATAAAAAATGATTGAGAACTTGAACCTTTCGTACTGTTAAGTCAACTAAAAAAGATATACAGTCGACTATTGCATCAGATAAGAAGAGTATTTTACTGAAGAGTTACAAGTCTGATCAGTCGACTTATAACGGAAAACCAGTCGACTTAGCAGACAAGTTTTTGAAATAAAACTTAGAGAAATTGAAATTGCAAGTTAAGAGAATAAAACCACAGAGAGTCAATCACAGCCAAACACAACGATGTATCCTGGTTCGGTCCTCCCGGCCTACATCCAGTCTCCAAGCAACCCACTTGAGATTTTCCACTATTCTTGAAAAAAAGACAAGAATACTCTACGGCCTTTGACAACAACAATGTCAAATCCGTAGACCTCTCTCACCACTAGAGAGAGCAAACCCAATGTACACCCTAGAGTGAAACCAACTCTAAATTCAAGAGACTTACTCTCCAACCGAGAGGACCACTTTCACAACCGAGAGTGAAAACAACAACAAAATTGAGTTTACAACAACTTATAGCCTTGTATGTGATAGTGCTTTTGTATAGTGGCTATTAGGTCAACTTCTGAATTCAGTCTAAAACAAAATCAATGTTATATTAGACTGAAATTCAAAGAACCTAGTCTTAGAGAATTTGTATGCTTTTGAAACACCTGAAAACAAAAGACTTGAGAGTTTAAAGAATGCTTGGAGTTGAGTAACCTTTGCCAAATGAATTCTATACTCTTTTATAGAGTTAGAAACATTTGGACGTTGAGAGATAGAATCCCAACTTCCATACAACGACAGTGAAAAAAGATTTGAAATTGAAAAACAAGTTTTAAATTAAGAAAACTGTCGAAACGGCTTGAACAGTCGACTGGGTTGCCATAATGAGTCGACTGGCCAGAGCTTGTATGAGTTCAGGCAGTTTCGTACTATGACAGTCGACTGGTTCGAAGAAGGGGTCGAATGGTACTCATATAGCTGAACTTATTCAAGCTTGTTTTGACATTTTGATTTTGTGAAACACTCAGATTATTTAAACTATGTGTGAGTGTGTGTGTGACAAGGCTATTACAAGTTTCTAAGACTCAAAGAATTAAAATTACTAATGCATAGCCTCCTTTGTAGTCTAATGCATGCATGATGGGAACATTGCAGTAGATCATATGGTTGTTAAGGTTTAAACAACCATATGAACTTAACAGTTGTACACAATAGAAGCTTTCTGTCTTTACGATGGTATCTCCTCTTTCTATGTCTCTGTTCAGTACCATGGAAACTCCCCTCAACGGGGATCATTGCAACCGGGGTTCGTTCTTTCCCCCCCTCCTGAGTTTCATCCGGGCTCCTCCTCTGGCCCCAAACCATCGACTTCTTCCAGGATCAATACCTCTACCCCCTTGGCTCAAAAGTCTCCTGCTCTCCCTCGCAAGCCTACGAATTCTACTGTTCCACCCAAAATTTCTCCAGTGAAGTCTCCCAACTTGGTGTGGATCAACCCCGATCGACCTACCCTATCTCTCACGAAGTCCACTGTCCCCCCCCTCTTCAGGCTGTTCAAGTGCTTGAGCCTGATTCTGGCACTCATATTACTACTATTTCTCCCTCAAAATCTGCGAACTGGCCAGCTTGGGATGTCAATCCATCATTTGCTTCAGATTGGGAGCAATTTCAGCGCTCGGCGCATTTCCCTACCGCCAGTGCATCGCGCTCGGCCATTGCCTCTCCCCCCTCGAAGGCCCAGTCTAGCTCTAAAGGTAAAGGCTGGACTGATAAGGATGATCTCCTTGGGGATGAAGTTGCTGATCTGGATCATGCCCAATCGTCCAAACAAGTATTTTTCTCTTCCTCTCCTTTAAATTTCAATTATTCCTATCTGTTATTGGTGTTTGTTAGCAGTAGCTCTTATGATTTGGAAATTTATTTTCCGACATTTAAATCCTCTTCTTTTCGTATGCCGATTAACTTAAAATCTATCTCCTCTCTCCCTCTTTCTCTCATCAAGTGTCATCCTGTATTATTGACTTCTCGCATAGACTCTCGTAAGGCTAGGCCTCCCGAAGTAGTCTCTGTTGAGAGCAATCATAATACGTTGACTAGGTGCTTTTCGACTCCTATCCCTCCGACCATTGGCACTTGTTTTGGATCGGGGATGGACCTGGCAGGCTCTTTGCAGTCTCCCATCCCAGATCCGATTATGCCTAGTTGCTCTCAGCTTGCCGCCCCTGCTAGTGGCTCATTGCGACTGATTCGATCGAGTGCCCGTCTTAAGGCAAAACTTTCAGCGTCTCCGATTGTTTTTCCCCTCTCCTCCCCCCTCTCTACTTCCCCCCCATTGGGCTCTATTTATCATCATCAATTTGATGCGTTTTCGGACTCTGAGATGTTGTCCCTATCCCAATCCTTAGGCTTTTCCCTTAGTTCCGACCCTTCGATCCCGATATCCTGCATCAGAGAGTTAGAACGTACCCGAGTCCAGGAGTTCTCCCGTCATCATGATTAGTATTTCTTGGAATATCCGGGGCCTCAATTGCCCCGCTAAACAAAGGTCCATTTATGACCTTATCGCCTCCTCCCACTGTGATATTATCTCTATCCATGAATCGAAGATTGAATCCCCCTCCCCTCACCTTTTTCGTGCTTTAGGAGGTTCTTCGATCTCTAATTGGATCTCTCTGGATGCCTTAGGCTCTCGAGGCGGGATTCTTTTTGGATTCAGAGACTCGGTTTTCTCTTTAATAGAGTTCCATCGTCTAAACTTTTTCCTCATTGTGAAGCTGCACTGGCAGGTGCTCAATTGTGTTCTAACGGTTATCTCGGTTTATGGGCCATCAACTCCGGATCAACGACCTCTTTTCTGGCAAGAATTTCGTTCTCTGAACCCATTTGTGCAAGGTCTCATTTTCTTCTGTGGTGATTTCAATGTTACTCGTTTCGCTTCAGAAAGATCATCCTATGTGTCCTCTGCCTCCTCTGATTCCCAATCGTGCATTTTCAACGATTGCATCAGAGACCTCCAGTTATCAGACGTCCCTATTAATGGTAGGGCTTTTACCTGGTCAAATCAGTGCCTCTTGCCCTCTCTCGCCAAACTTGATTGGTTTCTGGTATCTCACTTGTGGTTCTCGCAATTTCACAACTCCTACGCGAAAGCTCTTCCCAATCCATCCTCGGATCACACGCCTATCGCTATTTTCTCTAATTACCATTTTCCCCACCATCTCCAATTCCGTTTTGAAAAGTTTTGGATTAAAGATCAGTTATTTATTAAGCTGGTCGAGGAATGCCTCGCGACCATTACTGGATCTCACGGACTGGGCAATCTGCTTCTTAAGCTTCACGCTATCAAATTTGGCTGTAAGATTTGGCGTCGTGAACGTCAATCCAACACCAATTTTCTCAAAGAGGTTTTGTTCGGATCCATCCAGGCCTTAGACCTGATGGAAGAGCAAGCCCCCCTTTCGTCTCACGCTCTTCAGGAGCGCTTTGCGTGCAAGCGTGAGTATGCCGATATCCTCCTCCAAGAGCAATCGAAATGGGCTCAAAGAGCTAGGATTCAATGGTTGAAAGAGGGCGATGGTAACACCGCTTATTTCCACCACTTTCCCTCGCATCGTAGGCGTTGCAACCATATTTCGGTTATCCATGATCAGGGTGCAGAGTTAACCTCTGACCCGGATATTCACCGAGCCTTCCATTCATTCTACAAAAATCTCATTGGTTCCACCAAACCGCGCTTGTTCTCTCTTGATTGGCAGCAACTCTATGGCCCCCCCTCCATTGATCTATCCTCCCTAGAGGACCCTTTCACTATGGATGAGATCAAGTCGGCTGTCTTTGCTTTAAAAAGCGATTCAGCTCCTGGGCCGGATGGCTTCCCGGCTTTTTTCTACCAAAAATTCTGGCCTTGGCTGAAGGATGACCTTTTCGATCTTTTCCATGATTTGTCTCAAGGATCATTTTCTTTTGATCGCATCAATTATGCACACATTGTTCTAATCCCTAAGAGGCAGGGAGCCAATTTGGTGTTGGATTTTCGACCCATTAGTCTTATTAATACCTCTTTCAAAATTATTATGAAGGTTCTTGCATCGAGACTCGGTGCTATCATCCCCCCCCTGATTGACCCAGCCCAATCGGGCTTTATCAAGGATCGGTTCATTCTGGACAGTGTTGCCGCTGCTCAAGAGATTATAATGCTTAGTCATCATCACCGTTTAGAAGGTATCCTTCTTAAACTTGACTTCCAAAAAGTGTACGACAACGTTCACTGGGACTTTCTCTTTGATATCTTGCATCACCACGGTTTCAGTCCAAAATGGATTGGGTGGATTAAAGCCAGCCTCAACGCTGGTACTTCTTCGATTCTCATCAATGGCTCCGAAGGTCACAAATTTAAAACCAAACGAGGTTTACGTCAAGGAGACCCTCTTTCCTCCCTGCTCTTCTCTCTGGTTGCGGATGTTTTCAGTAAATTACTCTGCAATGCCCGTGAAGCTCATGTCATTGAGGGCTTAGGCCGCTCCCGTCATTTCGACGGTATCCTCAACTTGCAATATGCGGATGATACCATTATCTTCACCAAACCTGACCAGACTTCTCTGCGCAATCTTAAACTTTTACTTTACTGTTTTGAACAGGCGTCCGGTCTTGCCATCAACTTCAACAAATCATCTGTGTATTGGCTCGGCAGAGACGACTCTCGTCATGTCCAAATCTCCCAATTTTTCAATTGCCCAATCGCCTCCTTCCCCATCTCTTACCTTGGTATCCCCCTGAGATGGGGCCAACTCCACAGATCTGACTGGTTCCCTATCATCGATAAAATTGAATCCAGACTTAATGTCTGGTCTGGTAAGATCCTCTCTCGAGGTGGCAGATTAATACTTCTGAACTCAGTTCTCTCTGCTATGCCTCTCTACTTGATGTCCTTCTATTACCTCCCATCCTGGGTTATCAAGAGGATTGACCAAATTCGTTGCAACTTCTTTTGGACTGGTAAGGCCCTTTATAAGCAGGGCTCACACCTGTGCAATTGGAACATCATCTGTTCTTCCAAAGCGCACGAGGGTCTGGGAGTTTTGAATCTTCGGGATCATAATATTGCTCTATTAGGTAAATGGTTGTGGAGATTCCATAAATCTCCCCATTTATCATGGGTTCAATGTATCAAAGAATATTACTTTGATTCCACCCCTTGGTGGCGTTTCAATTACCCTACCCATCGATGGGCCTCTCCTTTTTGGAAGGGAGTCTGGAAGGCCTCCATGGCCTTCCAGTCCGGCATCTATAGGCTTTGTGCTGATGGATCGAGGACCAAATTCTGGACCGATCTGTGGTTTGGCAATACCTCCATAGCCTCTGCTTACCCCTCTTTGTTCAGGCTCGCTGCCTATCCGGATGCCTCGGTTGGTGAATCTATTATTTGGATCGGCACCACTAGAACTTGGAGTATCCCTTTCATTATCCAGTTAACCCCCCAACTCATGACGGATTTTCATCAGCTTACTGCTTCTCTCAATCTCTTTGAGTGGCATCATTCGGAAGACATAGCTTGGCGATGGAACGCATCTGGTACTTTCTCAGTCAAATCCTTCTATAATTTTCTCAATTTCCGTGGCATCGCCTCCCCCGCTGCTAAGTTCATCTGGAAATCCTGTGCTCCCCTCAAGGTTAAAATTAACTCTTGGCTAGCCATCCAAAACAAGCTTCTCACTGTTCAGGTGCTGAACGACAGAAACCTGGCGTGGGGGCAATGCTGCCCCTTCTGCTCAGGAGCCTCCGAAGATGTTAATCATCTATTCGTTAACTGCTCTATCATTCGTCCTCTCTGGAAAATAGTAGCCCTCGCTTGGGGAAACCCAGCTATTCCATCTGATCTTCGATCTTGCTGGAGCTCCCCCTCCAGTCTCCCTAAATATAGCAAAGGATGGAATCTCTCGGTTCATATTATTATTTGGGTAGTCTGGAGGGAGAGGAACCGCAGAATTTTCTCTCACAAAACAGCATCTATCTCCTCCCTTACTGATGACCTATTCTATTTTTTCAATCTCTGGACTTCACAGCTTAAAGAGGACAAGCGACAGTATTTTTATTGTAGCCGTTTACAGGAATCTCGTTCAGTCCTTACCATACTTAACGCCCTCTGATGAGGGCGGACTATAGTTGCTACTATGCTTTGGTCTAGTTTGTTCTTATCTGTTTTTCATTATCTATTATCTCTTGTGGTTATTATTTATTATTTATTGATGCTATATTGTTTCATTGCACTACCCACTCTTTTTAACTTCCCTTTTGCTTGGGATTGGCATACAGGATTGAAGCTCTACCCAGGGGCTTTCTTTTGTGGTACTCTATTGCGCCTAGTCGCTGGCTTTTTTGTGTTTGAGCCGGGGGCTCATCTGTTTTGGCTTGGCTATGGTGTTGGTCGGGGATCCTATCTGCGTTTGTTTCTCTGTTGGCGGGTTTTGAATCGTATTGTCATGTAGTTTTTTTGGTGATATCAAGTTAGGTGGGTGAGCGCATGTTTAATTTCTTTTGGCGTTCTAGCTCCTGGACTTGTATTACTTTAACGCGTTTGCTCCCTTCGGAGCTGCTATGCACTGTATTAGTTTGGTCTGATTCACTGTTGTAGGGCTATGACCCTCCTATCTACTGCTTTTGTAATGTGTTTGCTTGGTTATTACGTTGGTAGTTAAGCTTTCTGTGAGTTCTGAGTTTTGCCTCTCTGTTGGCCTCATTGGGACTCTTCTGCCCTTCGTGGCAGCCGTGGTTTCATAACGATTTGCATGCGTTTCATCCTTGTTGTTTGACTGTATTGCATTATAGATTGCTTTTGTTTCCTAAGCCCAGGTTTTGATCATCTCATGGGCCATCTGTTTTTTGTGGCTCCTCGTGTGATTTGGCCGTTATTGCTGCTGTCGAGGAGTCCCCAGGGTGCTGATCGCAGTTTGGATCATCCATCTATCTCTCTTCGGGGTCGTAGCTGGGCAGGGTCTGGCTCTGAGTTAGTCCCTCACCCTCCCCCGCCGCTGTCGGCCCCAGCGCGCTTCCTGCCTGATCGTGTTTTGGATTCCCGGCCAAGCCTGACCCTTGCCTGTTCGTGCTGTTTATCGATCTAGTGTATTGTTGTATATAGGTTAACTTATGCTCCCTTGTTTTCGCTTCTCGCGCATCATTGTTCAGCGCCCCTGTTTTACCTCTTGTAAAACCTATCTACAACGCCTTGTACAGTTATTATCGTTTATTTATGTATTTTTTGATCGGGCTGGAGTCGTATGACTCTATCCGCTTACATCAAAAAAACAGTTGTACACAATAACAAAATAAGATAAATAAACAAGCATGCATTAGTCTCTCTTGACAACATACACATATAAAGCTCCATCATCTAGCAAACTTGATCCCTTTGGAATCGTTAGCTACAACACAATTCCTGTACCATTGTAAGAAAGTGGAGCATACATCCACAGTTCATCAGAACATAACAGTTGTACACATTAACAAAATAAGATAAATAAAATTAGGACATGCATATATAATCATACACTAAGATTCATTTGTAGTATTGCTATTTTTTTTCTTTAGGAGATGTCGGACCGATGTTTTAAAATTTTCTCTTAATTTGGAGCTGCAAGAATTTCACGTACCGAACTGCTTCTTCTAGCATTGTGCTAAATAAATCTGCATTCAAATTTACAGACTTATAAATATCTGATTTCACATGAAACTTCTCTATATGATTATTATATAGTCAAGATGGAATGGAAAACTTATTTTGGTTTCATTACTATGTACTTTCTTATGTAGTGTCCTCAATCTCTAATTGATTTCTCTCCTCAATATCTCACTGGTTGAAAGATATTACAGAAAACACAATCTCCAAACTCAAGCATTTGATGCAATAAAAGTGGTGCCCCAAATTTTCTTAATAGAAATAAGAGACAAATCCAGAATATTTACTTCAATGTAATCCAAACACAGTAAAAATACAGGAAAATTTAAAACTTTCTTTAGAACAGTCTATATTCCAATGCATAGCGGAAATTTAAACAAATTTAATACAACTCATTTCAATATTCAAACTTCAGCCTTCTCAAAGTCCAAGCTCCAACCCTTGCTCATGCCACTCACTTTGCAATCCTGCAAAATTGTTAAAACTGTGGGTACGTCAGTTGAATGCAACTGATGCTATGCTGATAAAAGCAGTGACTCTCCAAAGTCTCACAACCACACACTTGTTGCACAGATAAAACAAGAGAATCATAAATCAACAATATTTACTGAAACTGAAAGAATAAACGTGTGTCAGGAAACAACGAAAGTGTATAAATCATAGTTCAAGAAAACACAAATTCCTACGATGCTTACTAATGCATGCTTGTTTGGATTCTATGCCACCCATACAACATAGATTTGAGGGCAAGCCCTTATCGTTAACCACTTTTCGGGGTTCGATCCCCACGCTATGCAAACTTATACCCCCGTGACTAGTAATAGCCTTGACAACACGTTTTACTAATGCATGCTTGTTCGGAATCATTAGTAATAGCCATCAAATCTTTATCCTACAATGCTTACTAATGCATGCTTGTTCGGATTCTATGCCGCCCATACAACATAGATCCGAGGGCAAGCCCTTATTGTTCACCACTTTTTGGGGTTCGATCCCCACGCTATGCAAACTTATACCCCCGTGACTAATATAAGATTTAGACATTCTGCGAGTACCTAGCCCATACCCCAATAATTCTGGAGGTAAATCTCTATCCACAAATAATTCCGGAGTCTACTTTACTCACACCTGGCAATCTTCGAGAATACCCCACATCGCAAGTCATGGCGTCTCACACACACACATACATCCCATGAGCGTTGCCTCGATCCTGATAATTTCGAAGATCAATCACACACCACAGGTAATTCTTGAGACTATTTCACTCACACCTCGATAATTCCGGAGATTATTTCACACCGCAGATCATATTGAGGCCCTCCTACTCACTTTTACTCTTGTTTCATCACATCACCAACTAGTGCTTTTCCTTAAGTTTGAAATAGTGATAACCCGAGCCACATAGAGCTAGCTCCACCGTATCAGACTTAAATCCACAAAACTAGGTGCACTAGCCCTCCGTAGCTAATTCCTATAATCAAATAATTCACTACCTGTAACCCTGGATCCTACTCAGCCTCTAATGCTAACAGCACAACATCCTTAACAATTTTCTAGGGTCCTCACAATAACCCTAATTTTCAATATGAAGCATCACTTGGTTCATTCCAACAAATTATTCTTTCTTTTGCTCATTTCTAGAAACATCACTTTTCCACTAACTCTCAATCATAATTTAACATCTCATTAAGATCATCTCCTTTCAAATATAAACATTCATTTATCTACAATCATTCAATCATAACTCATCCATCAATTAATAAGTAATTCACTTCCAGAAAGTCCCTATTTCATTTATAGAAACAAAACAAATTAATTATACCTTTTTAATTCCAATTCATGATACTCCCTTTCATATATGAAATCACAATCAAATTTCTAGAATTTAATCAATTCAAAAATGAACATTAAGTTTCTATAAATTTTGGGATTTATCCCCCTCAAAATATTAAATTTCATTGTTTCAAAATCTGAAATTCACACATTTTTAAAACTGAGAATAGCTCTTTAAAATCTGAAATTTAAATCTTCAAAGTTTGATAATTAAGTCTATGGAACTTCACCTATCACACTAGATTTTTACCACAATATAGATATGGATATGCACTCAGGTTAATTCCAAACCCTAGCACAACCCGAGCCTTAAGGAAATTTATAAAAAAAATAATTTAGCCCCCCTCAGTTTCGAACCCGCACACAACAGACATAGCGCCAAAAACAGCACTGGCCAAGAAGTCCATGTCGCTGTCTGTCATCTTGATTCAGACCGAACCCGGTCCCCACACTGTTCAACCCTAACCCTAGGTCAAACGAACCCTAGTTCTGATAATCATGGATGTTTCAATGATCAAAATCACTCAAGTTCATGCTTACAAATTCCAATATTTGACTCATTAATATTTAACAACAAAACCCATGAATATATCATAAAGATTCCATCTTTTATCTTCTCAATTATGGATTTAAAATTTCTTGTAACAAGATTTACACATCTACAAGTTATATGAGTTCATTTAAACTAATTTCCATGGATAAAGATTTGTTCTTTCTTTCTTAATAATATCCATAACTCAAGAAAAAATCAAATAAGATCATCATGCATTCAAGATTTAATTTTTTGAGTTTTGCCGCCCTCGCTCAAGCTTCCATTAGTAGAGGGGAACTACATAACCTTGGATATCACTACTAAATAGATCGATAACTTCACTCACATCTCCGGCAAAGATGAAACCACCTTGATGGTTCCCTTGTTCTGCTTCACAGACTGCCATTACAACTATTATAATTTCTGTCTCCAATGTAGAATTAGCTCTAAATATGATTGCAACTCTATAACCATTATTTACTTTTCTTTTTCTCTATAAAGCTACAAAAATAGTTTAGATTCTTGAAGATAATGTTCAAAAAAACTCCAATCATTCTCACCTGAAAGGAAAGCTTAGATTTGGAACAAATTAGAAATTCAATGTGAAAAAAAAGGGGCAATAAGGATTAAGTAACACAATAAGGAAATAAAGTGATAGTGAAGGTCGCAATCCTATATACAAAGATCGAAGTAACAGAAACTAGAAACTGGGGCATTTTGATAACTCTACGAAAATATTTTCATGCTGGGCGATGTCCTATCTTGATCTCGCTCTATTTTACGTCTTAATCATTTGTTCCAGAGCCCAATTTCTATGATTTGATCCATGCTTTTTGAAGCTCAGGCCTTGTCGAAGCTATTGGTAGCTGATATGGTTAAAAATCAGAGCAAATCAATGCCACACGAATAAAGCTCGAATCTCGAAGCATCTAGGGAAAAAAGTAATTTTATTGCGAATACAGGTCTGTACAAAAAACATGGGCTGTTTTTAGTCCCATCAACCCAAAATAGGTCTACAAGCAAGAAGTAATCTACAGCCCAATAAGAGGAGTCATGATTAGTAAAAAAACTCTTGACCAAATCTTCAATCCAAAAGAGAGTAATCAACTAATCTTATCTTCTAACTAGCAGAATCAACAACTAGAAAAGAAAAGGAACTCTTTTACGCAAATCTTTTGTAACTAACTCCTAAGATATAAATCCCCCTACTTCTCTTAGAGTCATGTAATTGTTATTTTGCAACCAAAAACTCCAATATTGACTTGAGCGTTTGAGGGTCTATTGCCGGAGAACAACCCAGCATTTAGATTTTATTTAGGTTTCTTGGAGTGATCTTGACTGTCCAAATAAGATCCAAGCATCCACAATCATCAGAAAATTAAATTAAGGAGCGATTAACGGCAGTTAATTCTTATCAAAGAAAAAGTTAGAATTTGAAATTTCCTATTAAAAGAATTATATCATCTTTTTGCTCCTACATATAAAATAGAAGCAAAAGATTGACACCGTCTGTAGAAAATTATAATCTAAACAACCGATCAGATTTCATGGCAAAAAGTTGCTTTTTTCAGTCTGGCTCTAAGAGAAAAAAGGAAGGCATCGACTCTCTACTGACAGGAAACCCTCTTCATTCACTTCCTTCTTATGCGGAGGACCCCCTTCCTACTCCTCAGCATGATCAACCTCTTTAACTAGATCAACCTCCTCATTCGGATCAACTTCTTCATCAGACTGAGCAGCCCCTCAACAGCCTTCTCAGCCTCCACCCCAAGTGACTACACTGGGGGGGGGGGCTCCTGAATAGCTCCTTGTGCGGTGTGTGGGTGAAAAGAGAGGTTCAGTCTATAGCTACGGTGCCCTCTGTGACACCCCAGACACAATAAGACCTCCGTCAAATCATACTCACTTTGCAACAGGGTCTGACCTACAGGGTCTGACCTCAGAGATCGCCTTAATGAAAGGTATCCAATATGAGGCCCGCAGTCCAGAGCGCTAGAGAAGCAAGAGGAGCCCCTCTCCTCGAAGAAAGAGGTTGAGAAGAATCCCCACTCGTGGGAGCGAAGAAGATCTCCCTCTCCTTGTACACTAAGAAGGTCTCCTCTCCTTCGAGGGCGAAGAGGCTTGACTCCAATAAGTCGATCAGTACCCACGAATAATAGGAATGAAGAAGCACCCGCCTACCAGGGCAGAATTCCAAAACTTGAAGGATGATGTCCTTCAAGCCCTCCACATCATCCCTAGAAGGACCACCATACCCATTGACAACAGGAGTCCCGCGGGTCTAATTGATCCCGTGAACAAGGAAAAGCAGTCCTTCAGCGCCACCAATATATGGAGGAACGCCTACCACTGATGAAGCAAGAAGATGGACGACAAGATAGAACATATCGCTCCATCTGATCTCCCTTCTATAGGATGAACCTTAAGGCTCCTGTCCCGACAAACTTCAAAATTCTAGCTTTTAGGTCATATAATGGCATGTCCAACCCGGTCGACCACCTTAGTGTTTCAAAAGCCTCATGAAGATTCATCAAGCCTCCGACTTCCTCCTCTGCCCGACATTTTCAGCAACCTTAAAGGGATCATCATGGCAGTGGTTCTCTCATCTCTCTCTAGGGTCCATTTTTTCTTTCGATTAGCTTGAGGAGCTATTCTTCACACACTTTATCACTAGCTGCAAGACAAAGAAGACAAGCGCCTCTTTTCTTGACTTGAAGCAAAGGCATGGGAATTGTAACCCCCATTTCCGCAAATACGTATTTTATGAGTATTTTCTGTACCTCGATATTTATAAATTCGTTATTTGTTAAATTCATTTTGAATTTTTTATGTTAAAGCATTTTTCTAAACAATAGTTATAATTATTTTGAATAAACGTTGTTTCCATTTCTACTTGATCAATTATTCACATTTTAACCCTCAAAAATATTATTACTGTTGGACTGTTTCAACAAATTCCTATTTGTACATAATGATATTGCTTTGATAATTACTATTTTTGTTGTTAGTATTATTTATTGTTATTACTCTTATTATTATTATTATTATTATTATTATTATTATTATTATTATTATTATTATTATTATTATTGTCACTATTATTATTATTGATGGTATTTTTATTCTTATTGTTATGATTATTATTAATTGTTATTATTAGTATTATTATTTTTATTGGCATGGCTATTATTATTATTCTTATTGTTATTGTGATTAATGAGTATTACTATTATTATTATTTCTGTTGCTATTATTATTATTGTTGTTGTTACGATTATGATTATGATTATTTTATTTTATAAACCATAGGATACTAATTATTTGACCCCTATTTTCCTATTGTGGATCTTATTGTATTTCTATTTTCTTTCTTGATTATTATATCTGGATTCCTTCTATTATATAATTGGTTGCTTTTCTTGGGTCCATTTATTTTCTTTTGATCATTCTGTTCTCTTTTCTTCTATTTTTGGCTCATTGCAAATTTTTCTCTTTGTGATTTGAGTTTGATCCTGTCCATTTTCTTTGACATTCATGCTTCTTTTATCCTCTATTTTTCTCTACTTGCTGTCCACGACTTGCTCTAAGGACACTATTTTCTCTCTTTTTAGATCAAGAGTTTACAGGTATCGAAGGAGCAATACCAGAAGAAATTGGTGAGCAAACTTTCTGAAGATCGGAGTTGGACCATTAGACTACTATAGCTATCTCTTGTTATTTGCTTATTGTATTGCTTTTATCATATTTTGTATTCCGGGATTTTATGACCCGAAGTTTGTTTTATCCCAGATGTTGGATTATTATTTGGTGAATTTATTCCATGATTATTTTAGAGTTTATTCATTGTTTATGTGGTTACATTTCTCTTACGTGGTTGTATTCTCTTTTATATTGTTGAGTTAATCTGTTACAGCTTATGGATGATGTATAATCATTCGTTAGGCCTTCGTTACGTGCTCGTATTTCCGTATTTTGGAAAGCGGGGCGCGACAAGGTTTTTAGTAGTATCAAAGCACAGCTTACTCGACTAAGTATAATTGGGCACCAGCATCACGCCTTCGCTATCATGAGGCCGACCCATAGAAGGAGAGGCCTGACATGTAACTATTGTTGCAAGATTGGTCACATACGCAAGGATTGCTGGAAAGCCAACTGCCTATGTTTTGAATGCAGAGCGAGTGATCACAAGGTTCGGGACTGCCCAAAGAAAAGGAGAAGTGTACCAACTGGAGGATCAGCTCCCAATAGAGGACAGACTGGAGAATGTGATCAGGCCCACAACCAGATTGCAGGGGAAGCAGAGATTGCCGAAGGTGCGATTGCAGGTATTTTGCTATTTTGTCACATTCCAGTTCTTGCGTCATTTATTCTTCTATGCCTGCATCCATCATCATTTGTCAATTCAATATTGAGTATCATGCTAGTTATTTCTTCCCTGCCATATTATCTTCAACTCCGGTTATGCCCCCTCGTTCCTCTTCCTTCATATTCAATTATTTGATTTCTTATTTTCTTTCGCCTCGTGTGGTCCTTCTCTTCTTTGACTCTTTATTGGGTATAAATTCATTCTTCTCCTATCTATATCCCCTTGATAATTTTTATTTTTCCGAATATTATCTGTATTTCGATTATCATTCTTATATATTCATTTTGGATCTTCTATTAAGATGTTTTCTAAACGAAAATTATGTATTTCGAATAATGGTGTATTTTAACTTTACTTTCCATTTATAATTGATCGACTATATATATTCATGTTTGATTTATTTATAGAGTTGATAAGCCAAATTCTTATTTTGTTGTATAATGTTATTATTACTACTACTATTATTAATGCTATTATTTTCATTATTATTATTAGTATTATTATTATTATTGTTATTACTATTTCTATTATTATTATTGTTTTCATTATTTTGATTATTTTTGTTAATATTGAATTACTTTCACACACAAAAAATGTTGAACCCAAATTATATTCTGTCATGCATTATTATTCTTACCAGTATTGTTAATATTGTCAATATTATTATTGCTGTTGTTGCTGTTGCTGTTGCTGTTGCTGTTACTGTTGTTGTTGTTGTTGTTGTTGTTGTTATTCTTATTATTAGTGCATTATTTTTATGAATGTGTTGAATCCTATTCTGTCATGTATGTATTATCATCATTATCAGTATTGTTAAAAATTTTAATTTTATTATTATTATTATTACCAGTATGATTATGATGATTTTTATTACTGTTATTATTATTGTTATTATTATTTTTAATATTATTGTTATTATTAATTTTTTATTATTATTGATATTATTATTTTTATTATTAATATGTGTTGTTATTGTTATTTTTGTTATAGCCCATTAATTTTGATCTATATTATACATTTAATTATTTAAATTGAAGCCCAAACATTATATTTATTTTGCATTATTTACTTATATCTAACTTGAGCCCAACCCAAACCCACATCTTCTTGGACCCCAAACTCAAATCCAATAACCCAAATTCTCCTACCTATACTCTCCTTGATCCTGGTGTCTCATTCTTGTCTTCCTGCTCGGTTCTTCGATTGGTGTCATGTAACCTACAGCGACATGTATGTTGCTTGGGACATCATCATCGGAGTAGCGCAGAGGAAGTATGGTGGGCCCATAACCCATAGGTCCCACGACTCTCTTGTTGTTCCTTCCTCTTTGCATCATTCAGTTCTTGTTCGTCCTTTTTCACTCGTCATCTTTTGTCGATTTATTATTCAACATCGACCTTGTTTATGTTCTTTTCTTATTCTGGTGCTTCCATCACTTGAGTTCTTTTTTCTAATTTTCCTGCTTTGTTATTTCTTAAGTTTGCTTCTGTTTTGTCCTACTGCCTACCAGAATGAATTTTGAGGACGAAATTATTTTTGTAAGGTGGGTAGGATTGGTAACCCCCATTTCTGCAAATACGTATTTTATGAGTATTTTCTGTACCTTGATATTTAAAAATTCGTTATTTGTTAAATTTGTTTTGGACTTTTTATGTTAAAACATTTTTCTAAACAATAGTTATAATTATTTTGAATAAACTTTGTTTCCATTCTACTCGATCAATTATTCACATTTTAACCCTCAAAAATATTATTACTATTGGATTGTTTCAACAAATTCCTATTTTTACATAATGATATTGCTCTGATAATTGCTATTGTTGTTGTTAGTATTATTTACTGTTATTACTCTTATTATTATTATTTTTATTATTATTATTATCACTATTATTATTTTTGATAGTATTTTTATTCTTATTGTTATGATTATTATTAATTGTTATTATTAGTATTATTATTTTTATTGTCATGGCTATTATTATTATTCTTATTGTTATTGTGATTAATGAGTATTACTATTATTATTATTATATCTATTGCTATTATTATTATTGCTGTTGTTACTATTAAGATATGAATATTTTATTTTATAAACCCCAAGATACTAATTACTTCCCCCATATTTTCCTATTGTGGATCTTATTGTATTGCTATTTTCTTTCTTGATTATTGTATCTGGATTCCTTCTATTATATAATTGGTTGCTTTTCTTGGGTCCATTTATTTTCTTTCGATCATTTCGTTCCCTTTTCTTCTATTTTTGGCTCATTGCAAATTTTGCTCTTCGTGATTTGAGTCTGAGTTGTTCCGCTATATGTTCATCTCTTTTTGGAGCCTAAACATGTACCCCAAACCCATAAACCCGCAACCCAAAATCCCAATTTCTTAATCCATATAAATACCATTATTAAGCCCTAATTAATTTACTCTCTCTCTCTCTCTCTCTCTCTCTCTCTCTCTCTCGCCGCTTTCTCTCTCCCCTATCCTGCTCCCAAGTTTCGTCTTCAACCCAACTGAACCCAAACTGCCTAAACTCCATTGCTCCGATCGCCTCTCCATCACTCCAACCACCACATTCACCCTCTCTTCGCCACCGCCATCTCATCTCCGTCCTCGCCATCAACCCATCATCCCGAATTCCAACGATACCCATTACCCATCGCTTCGCCGCCATCATCCGTCACTGCTCCTCGTCCATTGCCTTCGTCGAACCTCTTTGCTCACCCCCGCATCCACCGCAGATCGCCTAGCACCTCCTCGTTGTCCTCCAGAGCCCGCACATCCCCTCCCCGTCGCCTCCTCTATTTCGTCGAGAAACAGAGCTCGCTCTCACCGTCACCCTCGCCGCTGCCGTCTCTTCCCGACCGCAGCATCGTCTTCGTCGCCACCCTTACCATGGTCGCCGCTGCCGTCTCCCCGACCGCAGTCACTGTCAGTCGCCGCCAGCGTCTCCTGCCGTCTCTTTCTCTCTGTCGAAGTCGAGGAAGAAGACAGTGGACTTGGTGTGTTTCCTGTTGTGTGAAGGGGGATCCGATCCATTGTTTGGTATTTTGTGTGGAGGATTGCTGTTTTGCCGTTTTGTGAAGTGGATCCGCTATTGGGTTTGCTGCTTGGTGTTTTGCTATCTTGCTATTTGGCATTTTGCACGTAGCCCGCACGTGTTTGCGTGTTCTCGTGTCCTCGTGGTTCGTCGTCCGGAATTCTTATCCCGTTATTCTAAGATATTCGAATATACTAATTAACAGGCAAGTCTCCTCTTGAGATAGTATTTTGTTTTGTTCAAGATTTCTTTGATCTCTGCAAGTGAATCCAGTCATTTTCCTTATCATGCTGTTATTTGAAATTCGTTAAGTCTATTGAGGATTTACACGAGATACCCCAGGATATTCTTAACATCGTGCCGCTCTCTTTGGTCGAAAACCTAGTCCCTATTGTTCCGTGCATATGAACATTTACATGAAAAATCACTAGATACATGTGTTATAGAATTGTTTGGTAAATTGGACATGTTATATTGATTTGATTTGATGAGTTGATTACCATGCCTGAGAAATTACATTTTAGAACTGAAATTATGCATGTTAATTAAACACCTAAGAACACTTTGATTATTAAAAATCATGAAATATATGGTTGTATGATTTAATTTTTTCCTATCCATGTCAAAATAAATTCTGGACTGCCGTTTGTATATTTTTGAATCAGATTTTCGACCATGTTGCTGTTATATTTTGAAATAACTTTCTGAACATGAAATTTAGCCCCAGATGTATAGTTTACTACCCATTTTACGGATTTGAATTCTGATGTGTAATCTGTTAGATATAATCATTTTAGTATAGCTATGTCAGAATTTACAGATTCACAAATGCATGCATACCTTGCTATTTCATAATTTATTTGACCATGCTAACAGTAAAATAAAAATCTGAAATAAATCTAGCTAAGACTAGACATGTGTAGGAACTACCCTGAACTTTTATAGATTTATTTGATGAGCTTTCTGACCTGAAGAAAATAGGTGAACACAATTTACAACTTGCTTCCTGAACATAAAATCTAAAAAGAATAGAGTTTTCACCCAAGTTCCTGTAGCTTTCTTATGTCATATATATATTCGCTGGAAACGACAGATAGTCTACTTTCTAGAATTTCTTACGGATCCAGATTCTCTTTTCTGTAGTAGCGGTAACCTGTATTTTTGTACAGTAAGGTCATGCTGTCCTGATTATGTGATTGTGCTAATTTAATGTGTTTTCTTACTGTTTTATCTGTAACGAGTAGAATTAGTCACACTTAGTATCATACAACATTGACACCCTCTTGCATGCTCACATAGGATGAAAATGAACTAATAACAAGCCGGGGTGTTATGGGTAGACTTGGTAGTGAACGATCGGAAAATGTACTCGGAAAGGACTTATCGTTATATCGTACTGTCATGGAAGGAGGAGAAATTGTCATGGATGAAGGAGAAATATTGTCATGAAAGGAGTATTGATTGCAAATTATTGATTGTTAATTATTGATTGTAAAATTATTGTTATCGACGTCGAGTACACGATCCGTGAATTCACCATCTGTCTAAAACGTTCACTGTGTGCTTGTGCCGAACCTGTGGAGAGGGATGCAGTAGTACGTGCACTAGATAGATTAATAAAATGATTAATAGCCTGCATTTGACATCTCATGCTTGATCATGTATTGAACTTGACTTGATATCACTCATTACATGTGTGATTAATTGTAGACCTTTGATATTATTGTCTACCTTTGCTTTGTTCTTTGACTTTGATTATGTCCATTTTCTTTGACATTCATGCTTCCTTTATCCTCTGTTTTTCTCTACTTGTTGTCCACGACTTGCTCTAAGGACACTCTTTTCCCTATTTTTAGATTAAGATTTTACAGGTACCGAAGGAGCAATACCAGAAGAAATTTGTGAGCAAACTTTCTAAAGATCGGAGCTGGACCATTTGACTATTATAGCTATCTCTTGCTATTTGCTTATTGTATTGCTTTTATCATACTTTGTATTCGGGATTTTATGACCCGAAGTTTGTTTTATCCGAGATATTGGATTATTATTTGGTGAATTTATTTCATGATTATTTTGGAGTTTATTCATTATTTATGTGATTATATTTCTCTCGCGTGATTATATTCTCTTGTATATTGTTGAGTTAATCTGTTACAGCTTATAGATGATGTATAATCATTCGCTGGGCCTTCGTTACATGCTCGTATTTCCGTATTTTGGGAAGTGGGGCATGACAGGAAACCTCTCAAGAGTTATGTTCGGCACATCGCAGCCGAGTTCCAATCCATCCCCTCACTTGATTCAGTCATAGCCTCCGCTGCCTTCAGGCACAATGTAAGCCATGTCCACTTGAAAGCTTCTCTCATCAAGAAACCCCCTTGGGATTTCTCGGATCTCCTTCAAAGGGTCAAGAAGTACATCCGAGTGGAAGTTTTCATTCAGCAACGAGAACATAAGAGGTCCTTCTCCGGAAAAAAAACAGAAGAGTACCAATAAAGAGATACCCCAAGAACTCCCAGAAGGATGCCTCGGGTCAGCATCGTCCTCCCCTAATGTCTTGCTTTGAGATCCTTTCAATGCCAGCATCTCTGTAGTCCTTATGAAAGTTGATAAGGATAGAATACTTCAACCTCCTCCTAAGATGAGCACATCAAGCAAGAGAAGGGATTGGAATAAATGGTATGTGTTTCACAGGGATCATGGACACATCATTGATGATTGCCGAGCCCTCAAGGAGGAGAATGAAGCTCTGATCCGATAGGGGCCTATCCAAGTTTACCCAAAGGAACGATATTAAGCTTCCTCCAGATCGGAGAGCTAACAAACATGCAGAAAAACCTCTGGAGTCCCAAGACTCGGGAAGTAAGGCGGTCTTCCACTCGATCCACGGAGGACCAATGTGGGGAGAATCTAATTCCTCCAAGAAGTGAACTCAATGCAAAGCATCTCCCCCTCCTAAGTGGCAGGAATGTGCCCTACAATCAATCGCATAAGATGTAATTGGCAATTCTCTAGTAAACATTATTCATGATTAATAAAGTTGTTTGATGTGTTTCATCATATGCTGCTTATCCTTATTTATGTAATTTATTTACTATTATGATGAAGTCCATGGATTAATTAAATGGGTTTGGGACATGATGAGATCATTCCAATGAGACCTAAACTTATTATCATTAATCTAAAATGTTCATAGTCGTAGGATTACCGAGATTGGATATCGGGTAAGACTAGTACACTTGTTAAATGCTTTAAATAGAGGATAATTGATCTCACAATTATTTATGTAGAGACATTAATATAATAGTGTAGATGCTAAACGATTTAGAGTGTAGGAATGTCTAATGGAAAATCTAAATGAATGTTAATAGATAATTCCTTGGGTGATAGGGGGTACAAGTAATCATAAGACTTGAGATTGTCATAGCATTCTGTGTCCATCAATCTATGCTTAGGCATATTTCTTAACATGAATTTCTAAGACATGTGTAGGGTACTCTGGGCAAAGTGATAATGACATATGTGATTCTAAGACATGGAAGTGGGTGAGCAATCAATAAGGAATCAATCACTTTTATTAGAAGAAGAGAATGACATATGTGGTTCTATAAAGTGTTGACTGGGGAAGAATGGTCATAGCAAAATAAATTTTAGATAGAGGTTTCTAAGTGTTTATTTGAGTCAATCACTAACGTATAAGACAAATTTGATTAGGTGGTTAGGGTTTGACATTAATCCGACCCTAAGCTTTTTTGGGACATAATATGATCGGAGTATTTAATTGTATGGGAATTAATCACTAAAGGGTACAATTGATTTCAGTAATCAAACTCACATTATCTGGGTAGTCATGACACTTCGCTAGACGTCACTCATGACTTGTTGAGAAATAAAGAAATTTAATATCTTCACTGTCGACTTAGTGTGAGGCCCAATGGGTCACACGTAATATAAATATTTTCTTGGAAAATTCAATTTCAAATTTTATTTGATAAAATTCAGAATCAAATAATTTGATAAATGAAGATATATTAAATATGGAAAATAGTTCTGGTAGCATGGAATGTCATATGGTTGTCAATTTGTTGATGAGATAAATAAATTTTGTTCATCATGATTAAATGATGAATACTCTTTCTAAAATATTTCAATAGTTGGAATATTTGAATTCATAACAAATAAATATTTGAGATGATATAATACCTTAACAAATAGATATGAAGATATCTCATTATGGTTAATAATTATATGGACAAATATTTTGTAAATATCTTTTGGGCTAAATTGGAAGAAAAATACCCTTGAAGTAACCCTTTTCGCATAAAACCACACTAAACATTTTTTTTTTGCGAAAAAACTCCCCTGAAGTATATTTTGAAAAAAAAAACCCACTCCGTTATGGTTAGGGTTTTGGAGGTTTTTGAACAAAAATGAGAAAGATATATGATGTTTTATGAACTAACTTGCAAAATTGAATGGGGTAATCTAATACAAACAAAAAAGTTAGATGTGGTTTTTTTTACAGAAACCTCTAAAACTCTAACCCTAACAAAAAAGTTAGATGTGAGTTTTTTACAAAGCATACTTCAAGGGGGTTTTTGTAACGCCCCGTCCCAATACTCAGACATTTTTTATTATTTTTGGAAGACAAATTCATATTTATAGTACAACTGCCACCACAGGCTGTCTCTCAAAAGGTGGTTAACCAATTAGGTGACTCTTGATCATAGACTATTATATTTATATTATTTTATTTCCTTGTATACTCCCGATATAGGACTATTCTCAAACACATCCTTTCTAATCCCGTGCACACTAAGACCCCGTGGGCCCTAGTGCCACGTCACATCTCTCAAGAGAGAATAGCAACGTTTTTTTTTCTGTCTCATATCCTCGACGGGTGGGCCCCGTCTCTGGTGACGTCATCACGACGTGACCTCACAAACCACACAGCATCCTCGGCCGTTTTCACAGCACGAGGGCCCCACCCTCTATTTCCATATATTTACCAATCTGCCATTCACCACTTATATTATATATATATATATATATATCTTTTTTTTTTGAAATTACGGGGTATTACAGTTTTTGGCACAAAAAAAAGTTTAATGCAGTTTCCGTAGAAAGGGTATAGTGCAGGTTTTTTTTTTCAAACTTAGCCTATCTTTTGATATGAAAGATGATTACATGCCATATAAAGATATGGCCTCCAATTACCTATAAATATGAAAGAAAAGATCTTTCTATACATAAGAAAATAAGAGAAAATTGTGACTCATTCTTATACTAATCAAATGAGAGTTAGAGAGAAATGATTACAATATTCCAAGAAAGGTTTGCATGGATCACCGTTGGAGGACGAATACTTGGACGTTTCATTACTGAAACCACCACGAAGGAGTTCTTCGCATCGGTGAAAGGTAATCCAAAAAAAGATTTTATTTTGATCTAATTCGTTTTGATTCATATTGATTCTGGCTATTGGGAAATTTTTTGTATTGGAATGGTGTTTGCACGATTAGATTGCTTCCACTGTGTGTGTTAGATGCCTTAATAAACCCTAGTTTTTTTCCTTCACTAAGGGATCTGGGGTCCCAATACCTTTCTCAAACAAGGATCTCGAAGGTGTTCCAACACCTCATTGCGGCGCTCTTGTAATCATCATCTACATGACAAATCATGAGGTGTGTCGCGTCCTAGTAGATAATGGAAGTTAGGTGAACATCCTCTTCCTTGATGCATTAGAGGGTCTCAAGCTCTCACGAAACCGTCTCAGACCCACCGGATACACCCTTCACGGATTCTATGGAGCCCCAGTTCAGATTGAAGGAATAGCCACCCTTGATGTGGCCATGGGGAAAGCTCCAGCCACTCGAATAGAAGCACTCGACTTCAAGGTTTTCAACGTGAATCTAACGCCTTAAATTCCAAATACATGTAATTCGTAGCAAATATAGGATCTTTTACTTCAATTCGTACAATTTACAAGGAATTTAAAACTTTATCATTGCACAAGGTCTGTTACAAAAAATACACAGCGGAAGTTACAACAAAATATAAAACTTTAACATTCAACAACTTTAATCTGGAAGTAATCATCAGTATCAATTCATCTTTATGCCTTTTGCTAATCCCAGTCCTGCACTGAAAAATTATGGACACGTTAGTTGCATACAACTAACGCAATGCTATAATACAACGATTCTCTTACTTTAGCAAACACAAACTTGAATGCACAATAAAGTGTAAAAGGTGATTATCCTAAACATGTTAGTGTATGATATGCCCTGATGCTTAATACAGACATTAAACTATGATGCACTAATGCATACTTGTTCGGATTCTATGCATCCCATACTACACAGGTCCAAGGCAAGCTCTTATCATACTCTTCATTATTTCATTATAGGGTTTAATACCTCGCAATAAAATTCTACTACAGTGACTAATGTAAGTTTTAGATATCCTGTGAGTATCTAGTACCACACCGATAATTCTTGAAAGTCGCTCTCCCACAGCGAGCGGTAACCCCGATAATTTTGGAGGCGAAACCCACACCACGAGCTATGACCTCAATAATTATTGAGATTCGTTCTCCCACCGCGAGTGATTTTTGGACATCACGCCTCACACCCCGATAATTCTGGAGACGAAACCCAAACCGCGAGTCATAGGTACCTCACCACAAAAATACCCCACGAGCGTTGTCTCGATCCCGATAATTCTGAAGAAATACCTCCCCCCGCGAGTGATTTTGGACATATTGCCTCACACCCCGATAATTCTGAAGATAATCTCCCACCACGAATCATATGAGGCCCTCGTATTCATGTTTGCCCATACTTCGTCACATCTCCCTTTAGTACTTGTCCTTAAGTTTAATTATAATCATTACAACCTAGAGCTAGCTTACCCTACCGGACTTAAATCAACACGAGAGAAAGTTAGCACACACTAGCTACTTCTCAAGAGAAACTTAACCCATACTAGTTATTTCTCAAATTTTCATTATTCACAAAATACTGGTTACTAAGGGTCTCGCCTAGCCTCTAGATTCCAACAACCATCTCACTATAGAGATCAATTAGGTTATATCTAACCTCAACATAAACATTTCATTTATTATCCATCATTTCTTCTTTATCCTCTTTCTTTATGAAGTATTCAACTTCTTATGACATCATTCGATAACATTTTCAAATCAAATTATTGTAGACAATTTCTTGGTTAACGAACCAAATCATTCACTTTAATAAATCTCAATGTTCTTTTGATTAATAAAACCTTTTCCATGTGTATCCATACTTCATGTATATTTTTTAATACAAAAGTTCGTTAAGATTAAGTCACTACTGCTTAATACAAAATTTCTTTAAGATTAGTCACTAGAAATTCTTCATTTTCAACTCATAATTATGTCTTGATTTGTATTGTAAACCAACTCTTAAATTTTTTAATCATATACATTTTCTTCTTAAATTTGAATTCAAAACTCAACTAATACATGAATATGACTTTTAAATTCTCAAAATATCTTTTAGAATAACATGAAATAATTCGAAAGTGTTCTAATAATATTCTATAATATTTCTATGAAGTTTTCCAATTTTTAAAACTTGAAAATCATAAGAAAATAAAAATAAAACCCCAAATGGGTGCAACCGGACTCGAACCAGAACCAACAACAACCCAGACCGCCGCCCAAACCAATGAGCCACACATGATTTGTGATAAAAAAATGCTCTGAGTTACTTTTGTAACCCAGAACGCCACTTAATTGATTTTCAAAAAAAGTCACAAAGTAGGCAGAGCCTACCTAGGTTTCGAACCCGCGACCAAAGAACACCACAATCGACATGTGGCAGTGCTAGGTGAGCTAGTGCCTGTGCTAGCCACAAGAGCCAAGTGCTCAACTGACAGTATAAGGGTTTAAACTCTTTTAACCCAACTCTCTGATTTCATCTTATTTTTAACTCTTTCAATTGTTTTCGATTATTCTTTTCTCTCAATTTAATTGTTCATAAAATACAATCCTAGATTTCCATAAATAATTTCTCACTAATTTTATCCATATTAGAGTGAAATTATACACAAATATTGTAAATATTAATTTTTGAGAGCCTTCATAAACATATATCTTTATTAGTCATCAAGTCTACCTTTTTATGAACAAATTTTCTGTTAGTAATTGTATGGGGAATTCTCATCTCCCTATTTAATTATAATCCTCCCAATAGTTACACAATTTCTTATGCATAAATTAACAACTTTATGTACATTTATACACAATTCATATAATCTAACCACGACATACTATTATGTGCATAATCAACACTACAACATGCTCTTAAATAGAATTTCAACTTGACAACCTAACAATTCTATATTGAAACTTTCAACTAGAATGCATTAATTCTCATATTTCATTACTACCAAAAAATTTTAGATAACAACACAACATGCATCACAAAAGTAACTAAAGAACTCATGTCAATTGTCCATTTCAAGCATAATCTACCTACACATGCATTCTACAATAATTTAGAAAGTAAAAGAGATGCCCACCTTTTTCTTGATGCAAATTATAAATAGAACTCCTAGAAGATTATTCCAAGCTCCAACACAAAGAGCCTTCTCCTCCTTAGCAAAATTCAAACCGAAACCATCTTTCCCTTGCAAAAACCGAAGCCTGCTCTTCTCTCCTCTTTTAAGTTTGTTTTGATCTTTGTGTGTGTTCATTTTAAAGGAGGGGGGATTTATAGGAGTATTGTGTGGTTGAGATGACTCCCACTACTCAAATAAATACCCACTTTCTCCCACACTCTCCCACTTTCCCCTCTATCTTACATGTGGCCGGCCAACCCCATGTAGTGCACAACTTGTGCACGTGCACCCTATGTGCACACCACTCCTCATATTCTATTATTAATTGTTATTAAATTAAATGTAGGTATATGTTACATGACAAGTGTGCTAGAGTTTAAAATGTTCATTTAAGTGTAGAATTTATCATGGGCCTTAATTTATAATTAATTTTTAGTGGGCTTCAAAATAGATTTTAGGCCTATTGGATTAAAATAAAATAAATCATACAAGTGTGACAAAAAAATTAGAAGAAAAAATGTGCATAACTCTAGAAAAATTTAGGGGCTAAAATGCATAAAATTTTACGTGCAATGCACGAGCAAAAACTATAAAAATTAATTTTTTCTGAAATGTTACAGTGAATGCTGCTTATAATGCCATCTTGGTCGTCCCGGGCTAGCGGCCCTCCACGCAGTTGCCTCATCCTTTCATAGGAAGATGACGTTTCCCACATTGGCAAGGGTAGGAGAAGTTAAAGGGAGCCAAGAAGCACACCAGCATGTGACACCGCTATAATGTGGGGCTCAGTTCTCCTCCTTGATGATATGGAACTCCCGCAAGATAAGGGGCAAGTTAACTCTGAGCCCGTAGATGAACTAGAAGAAATCTCCTTCTTTAAATATGATCAGGCCAAATATTTTCGAGTAAGCAAGGCTCTCCCCCACAAAGTCAAATAGCAACTCATTGATTGCATACGGGAGAACAGAGACTCGTTTGTTTGGACTGCCTTTGACATGCTAGGCATCTTCAAATATCTAATCATGCACCGTTTAAGCATGAATCCGGATGTCAAGCTCTCCCAACTAAAGCATTGTAAGTTTGCTCCTGATAGAAAGCAAGCAATCAAGGAGGAAATCGAGAACAAGGAGGAAATCGAGAAGCTCCTAGCTACCCACTTCATTGAAGAAGTTAGCTACTTGAAGTGCCTAGCGAATGTGCTAATGGTGAAGAAAGTCAATGGCAAATGGAGAATATGTATAGACTTCACCGACCTCAATAAGGCGTGTCAAAAGAACCCTTCACTCTACGAAGTATAAATGCCTTGATCGACGCAACCTCCGATCATGAGCTCTTAAGTTTCATGGATGCCTTCCCGGGATACAACCAGATCCGAATGTTTCCACCAGACATCTCGAAGATGTCCTTCATCACTGACCAAGGACTCTATTGCTACTGGGTCATGCCCTTCGGATTGAAGAATGCTAGAGCCACGAACCAACACTTGGTCAACCAAGTCTTCATTGAGCAAATTTGCAGAAACATGGAAGTCTACGTAGATAACATGCTCGTCAAAGCCTCAAAAAAGAAAACCATGTGTCTGATCTCCAAGAAGCGTTTGATGAACTACAGAGACATAACATGAGACTGAATCTATCAAAATGTATCTGTGGAGTCACCTCAGGGAAGTTTTAAGGTTTCATGATTAGTCAGAGACCAATCAAATCTGACCCTGAAAAGATCTGAGCCATACTTGACATGTCTCCTCAGTCCACCATCAAAGAAGTGTAGAAGCTCACAAGACGCCTTGTTGCTATTGGGTGCTTCCTCTCCATGTCTGGGGAGATGTGCCTCCCGTTCTTCAAAACTCTCTGAGGAGCGAAGAATTTTGAGTGGAGAGAAGAACGACAAGTATCCTTTGAGTGTCTTAAAGCACACCTTGTCAATCATCCACTACTTAGCAAACCCAAGCCAAGAGAGCTCATCTACCTCTAGTTGTCAACTTCTGATCAGACTCCTGGTGTTGTCTTGGTAAGGGAAGAAGATAGAGTTCAGAGGGAAACCTATTACGTAATTAAGGTACTTCATGATGTAGAGCTTCGACACTCTAAAATGGAGAAGATAGCTTATGCACTAGTTATGACCGCCTGAAAGCTCTGCCCCTACATACAAGGACACTCCATCTGGGTTCTTACTGACCAGCCACTCAAACAAGTACTCTACAAACTGGAAAGCTCTGGGTGGCTTATGAAGTGATCTATTAAATAGAGCTAGCATGATATTAGGTATTGACCAAGGATGGCAATCATAGCCCAAGCCTTGGTCGAATTCATTGTAGAAAGCACAATCCTGGATCCCCGGGAGGAAGGAGAAAACCCCCACTTTGGAATGTTTATGTTGATGGGACCTGTCACAAACGAAGCGGGGCCGAAGTCATCTTGCTCGGACCAGATGAGTTCAGTTCTTAGTACTCTTTACACCTCAACTTCCCAGCCTCCAACAACGAGGATGAATATGAAGCACTCATTGCTGGACTCCTTCTATCACAAAAATTAGGGGCACGAAGGGTTGGGGTGTTCAACGACTCCCAACTAGTAGTGAATCAAATCTGAGGCGACTATGAAGGCAAAGATAACCACATAATCAAATACTTAACCCATGTGAAAAGGCTTCTACATACGTTCAAAGAAGTCGAGGTCACTCGCATCCCTCGTGAGGAAAATGGGCAGACAGATGCCCTCTCAAAGTTAGCCACCTCCTCATTTGATGGACTCGACCACAACATGCTCATCGAGGTCCTACTCAAGTCAAGCATCAAAGAGGAAGAACTAGAGCTCATGTCCGTCACCCTTCAAACACCCGAAGATTGTTGAATGAAACCCTTGATCAACTTCCTCGACAAAGGAGTCCTCCTAGCTGATCCCAAAGAAGTAAGAAAGATTCGGGTGAAGGCAAAAAGATATACATTCGTCAAAGGAATCCTCTACAAGCGTTCTTACACCCAGGTTGATGGTCGGCCTTACTTGCAATGTCTCTCCCCCGGATAGGCAAATTACACTATAAAAGAAGTATATGAACGAAAAGGTGGCAGTCATCTGGGTACAAGATCCCCCGCATGAAAAATTCTCAATCACAAATACTATTGGCCCACTCTTATCAATGACACCCAAACATATGTCCACCAATGCTTCTCTTTTCAGAAGCACTCCTCCATTAAACGGGTGCCCCAAGAAAATGTCAGCTCCATTTCAAGCCCCATCCCCTTCTCCATGTGGGAATGATCGTTTACCCTCGCTACTGAACAACGAAACTTCCTAGTGGTAGTCATCGACTACTTCACAAAGTGGGTCAAGGCGGAACAACTGGGCTCAATCACATAGCATAAGGTTCAGCAATTCTTCTGAAAAAACTTAGTCTGCTAGTCGGAATCCCCGAACACTAGTCACTGACAATGAAACACAATTTGCTGGCATGGGATTTCACAAGTTCTACATTTATCTGGGAGTTGAACAACGCTTCTCCTCTATCTTGCAACCCCAAACCAATAGTAAAGCAGAGAATGTCAATCGACAAATCTTGGATGGCCTTAAGAAGAGACTTGATGAAATTTCGAAGGGACTATGGGTGTAACACCCCGAATTTCATATACATATAATTCGTACTACAATAGGATCTTTTAATTTAATTCGTACAATTTTACAAGGAAATTTAAAACTTTTTATTTACATAACAATGTTTATTACAGAGTTACATAGCGGAAGTTAAATAAAAATACAACATGAAAACAACTCTAATATCAGCAGCTTTAATCATGAATATAATCTTTATCATCAACCGTCTTCAAGTTCATACCAATCTAATCAAGCCCTGCACTGGAAATCTATGGGCACGTCAATTGCTTACAATCGACGCAATGTTATAAACAGCGATCCTTTCTATGATGTATTATAACGAAATCACTTACTTTAACCATCACAAACTTGAATTCATATAAAAGTGTAAAGAGTGACTATCCTAAATAAGTCAGTGTATGATATGACTTAATGCCTAATGCAGATGTTATACTACAATGACACTAATGCATACTTGTGTAGATTATATGTATCCCATATTGTATAGGTCCGAGGGCAAGGACCTACGTACTCCACATTAAAGAGTTTTATCCCTCGCCATGATAACTAACTAGTAATAAAAAAAAGTTTAGACATTCCACGAGTACGGATTCTAGTCTCGGAGATCCACCACCCGACTATACAGAATCCTCATTATGCGAACATCCCACAAGTGTCCCTCTAGCCCCGGTATACGCATATACACTGGAGTAGGCCTACTATCCGCCCAACTAACCATGATCCCTGAATCCACCGCCCGATCAATCATAATCCCGAATTTAATTAAGGCTCACCTCCATGGCAAGCAACCACAGTCTCGGAGTCCACCGCTCGACTGGGTCTATAGCTCCGGAATCCACCGCCCGACTATATAGAGGCCCTCT
Source organism: Hemerocallis citrina (assembly GCA_017893485.1). NCBI lineage: Eukaryota > Viridiplantae > Streptophyta > Magnoliopsida > Asparagales > Asphodelaceae > Hemerocallis > Hemerocallis citrina. Next base: position 157,303,609 of record CM030368.1, on the reverse strand, counting down.
ACTCACGTTTGCCCAAGTTTACTACATCTTCACTTAGTGCCTAATTCTTAAGTTTGAATATGAATAAATAATACCACCTAGAGCTAGTTTACCCTCCTACCGGTCTTACACAAAAATACCGAGAACGATAGCCCATATTGGCCACTTCTCAAAAATCAATTACTCATTTCCATTACTTTTGCTGGTACCTGGGTTTCACTAAGCCTCTAGAATTAACATCTTTCCATGTTCAACAACTTGGGGTACTCATACCCTTATAAATCCTGTTCATGTATTCATAATTCATTCAAATTCTTTCATTCATTCTTATTTATTCATCAATAAGTTCAATCTCAACCTATTCATTTTCACAATACACTTTTCATATTCATCAAAACCTTCTCAATACAAGTTAATTAAGAATAAAACATAATTTCTTAAAATTCATTGTTGAAAACTCATCTCATCATTTTCTTTTGATTTATTTTAAATCAATTCCTAACGTAAATAACCATATATATATTTTTCTTGAGTTCACATCTTATCTAAGCATGAATATGATCTTTATTTTCCCAAAATATAACTTTAAACAGCGAGAATATATTTTCAATCACCTCGTTTAAGTATCATTTGGGAAACAATAAATTCAAAATCAGAAACTGCATTTCATGCTATTTGTAAAAATCATATAAAATCATATACTTCACGAAACTTTGCGTTATTTATATTAAAATAAAGGTGTACAAGTCTACTACAATTTATTAGTTATAAGTTTCCTCAAAATACTATATCTATAACCCTGAATTCTTCGAAATATACAGTAGAGTCGAACTACTGAAATATTGTCATTGTACAGTCTTGTAAAATTCATATAAAATTCAATTCTTTGTGAAAATTTGATTTCTTAGACTTTTCAGAATGTTTAACGAGTCTACTATAATTTCTTAGTTCTAACTTTTCTTAAATTATTTCATTTACAAAGCTGAATTGATCAAAAACCGAAATGTGTACAAATTTCCAGCAAACAGTCAACTACTAACCAGTTCTGAGTTTAGATTTTATTAAAATAGTAAACGACCTTCAAATCTTATGAAATTTTAAAGGGATGTTCCTGAAATATATAAAATGATCTAAAAAATATTTTAACTCTAGATTTCAACTATTTTATTATATACGACTTTCTGATGTGCAAACAAAATTCGAAACAGTAACTTTTCTTACATGAATTAGCAATTTTCTGTACCAATCAATATCCATATCATTTAATCTAATCATGATGTACTACCATGCAATCAAACAACATCATTTCAACTTATTTACATGACAATCTTTCAATTAACATACATTTCATTTAAATATCCCCATTACAAATTAACCACTACTCATATGTATAAACAATTTTAAATATCAATTTTCCTACACATGCATGATACTAAATTTTAGAAAGTTCAAGAAGTCACCCATATCAATGAAGATTCTAATGTAGAAGAAAACTCCTAGAAGTTGCTCCTAGCTCCAAGAATGGGCTCTCTTATCCTCCTAGCAAGCTTTCCAAGCAAGAATTCAAACAACTCTTTTTTTCTTCTTTTCTTTTCTTTCTTTTCCTCTCTTTCTTTTCTTATCTTTCTTATCTTTTGTTTCTTTTGATTTTTGGTGTAAGATTTTATGAGAAAGGGGGTGGTATTTATAGGGTTTGAGAAGACTCTTCTACTACCCAAATTAAGTGTTCAAATTTATAACATACATAACCCTCTTCACAAACTCCCAACTCTTCTTCTTCCTTCATGAATTGGCCAACCCTTGGATTTCCCACATGTGCACACTTCTCATTTAGTTTGTTTTTATCTATTTGATTGTACATGTTGTTACATGACAAGTGCAGGATAAAAAATTGTTTATTAAAAATGTAGATAACTAATGAACTTTTTTTTAAAATAATTTTTCTAATGGGCTTTAAGATGATCTTTAGGCCTTTGGGTTATTATTAAAAATAAATAAACAAAATTAGAAGAAAAAGTGTGCATGATATCTTAGAAAATTTTAGAAATAAAATGCACATAAAATTTTACGTGCAATGCACATGCCAAATATTAAAAATTAATTTGAGAGAACAAAAAGTAGTCAAAAATACAAAACATGTATATTTAATAATGTTACGGATATTTCACTTAACGGAATATATATGTAATCGACACGTGTATTAAAAGCACGTGCAATGTACGTAAAACACAAAGATTAAAATAAATATTTAGAGTTAGCTAAAACTAGGATTGAAATGAGTTTTGAGAAAACGGAAAACATATAAATAATCAGAATATAAAATACGTATGACATTTATATAAAAATATATTACGAATATTACTCTTAACTATACAAAATACACGTGTGTAACACACGAGGCCAAAATTGTCATTACTCAATTTTGCGGGGTGTTACAATGGGTCGAAAAACTCCCAAGAGTGCTCTGGTCCTATGGAACCATGAAGAGAATACCAACAGGTGAATCTCCATTCAACCTCACCTTCGGCATGGAAGCACTCATCCCTGTAGAGGTCGAATTAACCTTCCACTTGACTTCTTTCCTTCAATGAAGACCAGAACTCAAATGACCTCCGGGGCAATCTTGATATCATTGAAGAAGTACGGGACAAGTTCGCCCTATGGAGACATATCTATTAGCAAAACGTGGAGAAGTATTTAACAAGAAGGTCTGCCTACCATCCTCGAACAGGGAAACCTCGACCATCGAATGCTCGAAATATTCAACCCACACAAGAAGGGAAGTCTCACTCCAAACAGGGAAGGACCATACAAGGTCATACAAGTGATCCACCCAGGAGCTTACCGACTTGAAGACCTGGGGAAGAAAGAAGATACCAAGGACCTAGAAGTACAACGAGGGTAAAATGAACATAATGAAATTCTTAGAATAGTATGTTCAATACCATAGGATATCAAGTACATGACTTGATTGTGAGATCCTATTGGTTGTAATCAGAACACTATTCTTAAATGTTCCTAGTCAAGTATTATTGTGAATTAGGACAACAATAATGCATAGAGACTAGTATGTGCGTAGACTGATGATCATTTCTCACGGGTCATGGATATGAGATATCAGGTCTTTACATGGGTACATATTAGAGTAATAATGTACTGGACTGACCCACCATGAGAATGCTGCATGAATCGTTACGTGGTTGTCATAAGAGGTTCTCACAGTGACCATGGTGTATGTAGTCCATTGACTTGAAGTCACTACGATTCCCTACATGAGAAGTTATATGTTTTAATGTCGTCAAACATTGCCTGTAATAAGGTAATTATAAAATTGACTATTGGATATACTACAAATCATGCGGAAGGATGTGAGTGACTTAGATAGGATTTGTCCCTCTTTCATAACAGGAGCGATATGTATGAGTCCCTTGATCGAGTGAGACTGCAAAATGCATGGCCATGCTCAAATGAGTCAATATGAGATATTGAGCTCATTTATTTTAGTAAGTCTATTCGGACATCAAGAAACCAAAGATTGAGCTATACAAGGATGACACGCTCTATGCCTTGTGGTCAATTAATATCTGGACAAAGGGACTAGACTACATGGTACATTGGTCACGAATAGGTTATGTCTAATCACTGACATTCCGGTTACTTGAGTAGTAGTAATGTATTGCTAGATATCACTCACTGTTTGTAATACTAGAATATGATTTTAATATTAGTGTCAACGTAACGGGAATCTACAGGGTCACACACCTAGAATGGATCGAAATTGAGATTTAAATTCATAAGATAAATTTAATTGGGAATCCAAGTAAGACGTGGACACCTGAAATTGGTTAGACATTTAATTATATTAAATGGGCTAACTAAAGTTCAAAGGCCCACACACGAATCTAAACCAGGTCAGATTGTGAGTCCAACAGCCTCATTACTCTCTTAGAGTTGATATCTGCAGCTATGTATATGATACATATCTGTGGAAAAATGTCAGATGAGAAAACCCTAATTGACACAGAAATTGTGAGAGAGAGAGAGAGAGAGAGAGATATCGTGAGGAACATCCCCTTCCTACAACTAGCACCGCAGCGTAAGGGAAAGCTTGATTTGATCTGTTCATGTGGATACTATAGAGGCATCGCAATATTGCAGTGTTGTGATCGTCATACATTGGAGACAGAAGATCCATCTTCAAGGTATAACTCCTAAACACAATTTATGGTTTTCGCATGGATCCATGGCTAGGTTCTGATATTTCTTTATAATTTTTTTGCTTTGTATTTGATCTGAGACTACCATTGAAACCTAACAATAATAGCCAAAGCATGTAATAAAGGCTAGCAATTAAAGCAGTCACTTAGGTTTATTTTTTCAATAAAAAACTAAGTATTTTCTTTTGCAAAACTCTTGTACAACAATCTAGATGCAAACACAAAAAATGAGTTAGATACCTAGCCTCCACCTGAGGAACACCAACAACTCATTAAGCACCCCAAATAACAAGTTCGGAGTCCATACCCATGGCTCTGAAACGCTCTAGAAACTTGCAAGCAAGCAAGTTCAGATCCATGTTGGTTTTTTCGTACACCATCTCCATGTTAGTGAACGCGTGCTACACGGTGTCAGCAGTCACCCGGGCCACCGCGTCCTCTTCTCATTAGCGGCTGTTTCCTTCACTCTCTTCGCTCCGCCTCGAGCTCGGCATTTCGAGCCCTAAGGGCCTCCTCCAATGCCTCCAACGCCTCCAACGCCTTGACATCCTTCACCCTCTCCAAGTTGGCTCTGTCGGTCGCCGCCTTCCACTCCTTCCTCCTCGCCACTTGCGTTAACAGGTTGCCAAAGTGGCAGGTCATCTAGAAGAGAGAAAGAGAGAGAGAAGAACTCCTGGACTTAGAATCATATACAAAAAAGAAATAAACTACCAAAAGAAATTATCATTACATGACTTCTAACCACAATGCCCCAAAGTGATCTCCAAGGCGGAAGAGCCAATCGTCTCCAAATCCATCCTGCTTCGATCCTTCGGGGTAGCAACATGATGAATAGCCTGCATGCAGCTATCGTGCCGCTTGATGGTCCAATCCGGCATGTAAGTCGACTTATGCTTGTCGAAAAGCATCCTCTCGAGCTTGGAGGCCAGTATGAGTCCACCCATAGCGGGACTCGCAGACGCGGTATGGGGTGAGCACATTTCCACAACAGGGGTAGAAGTCGAGGAACTCTTGGCCACCATCTACTTGGTCACCATCTACTTCCATTTTTTCCCTTCCAACGCTTTGGTGCTAAGCACGACCCTCTTCGACATGATTGCGTCAAAATTCATGTCCTTTGCTTCTACAAAAGGGAAACAAGAAACATTGTGAGAACATAATAAGAAACGAGATCAATAAAAGAATAGCAAGATAGTTAAAATCTATTCATACTATGGTCCATCAGGCTCGGAACCCCCGCGAAGAGGACCTCCTCTGTAATCTATCGCCACTTAAGCGACTCACAATTTTGAAGGACTTCACATGCTTTATTCTCACTCTCACTCAAAGCCGGGTCGGCCCTCACTCTCTTCGCCATGCCGGTCTACCACTTGGTGGGGATCCCCCACGGCTCCGAACAACAGATAACGAAGAAATTCTCTTTCTAGTTCTTAATCGGGTCAAGAACCTTGACGATCTTCACACTTGATCGAAGAGATAGGAAGTACCGATATTCTGATGTGTTCATCAGATTGAACTTGGAGAGCTCTCTAAACATGATCAGGTTCCTGGCTCTTTGGCAGTGCAAGATGAAGCTGATTACTTGGCTCCACAGATTAAATACACAGCAGAAAAATTACAAAAAAATATCGAAACCTAGCCATGGATCCATGCAAAAAACAAAAATCGTGTTGAGTTATACCTTCAAGATGGATCTACTATCTCTACAGTATGCCGATCACAGCACTATAATATTGCGGTGCCTATATGGTATCCACATGAACAGATCAAATCAAGCTTTCCCTTACGCCGCGATGCTAGCTGTGGGAAGGGGATGTTCACACGATCTCACTTTCACACAATTTTTGTGACGGCTCGAGTTTTCTGATGTGTCACTTTTCCACAAATATGTTTCATATATATAGGTGTAGAAAATCAACCCTAAGAGAGTAATGTGGCTGTTGAACTCACTATTTGACCTGGTTCAGATTCGTGTGTGGGCATTTGAACTTTAGTCAGTCCATTTAATCTAATTAAATGTCCAACCAATGTCAGGAGTACAAGTCTTACTTGGATACCCTATTAAATTCATCTTATGATTTAAAAACCCAATTTTGATCCATTCTAAGTGTGTGACCCTGCAGGTTCCCATTACGTTGACAGTAATACTAAAATCATGTTCTAGTATTACAAACAGTGAGCGGTATCCAGTAACACATCACTACTACTAAAGTAACGGGAATGTCAATGATTAGACATAACCTATCCGTGACCAATGTTACCATGTAGTCTAGTCCCTTTGTCCAGATATCTTAATTGACCACAAGGCATAGAGCGTGTCACCCTTGTTTATTTCAATATTTGGTTTCTTGATGTCTGAGTAGACTTACTAAAACAAATGAGCTCAATATCTCATATTGACTTATTTGAGCACGGCCATGCATTTTGTAGTCTCACTCAATCAAGGGGCCCATAGTAATCGCTCATGTTATGTAAGAGGGACAAACACTATCTAAGCCACTCACATCCCTCTGCATGATTTGTAGTATATCCAATAGTCGACTTTATAATCACCTTATTACAGGCAAGATTTGACGACATTAAAACATATAACTTCTCATGTAGGGAACCGTAGTGACTCTAAGTCAAATGACTACATACACCATGGTCACTGTGAGAACTACTTATGACACTCACGTAACATTCCATACAGCGTTCTCATGGTGGGTCAGTCCAGTACATTATTACTCCAATATGTACCCATGTGAAGACTTGATATCTCGTATACATGACCCGTGAGATATGGTCATCAGTCTATGCACAAACTAGTCTCTATGTATTATTGTTGTCCTAATTCACAATAATACTTGACTAGAGATATTTAAGAATAGTGTCCTGATTACAACCGATAGGATCTCACAATCAAGTAATGCACTTGATATCCCATGGTATTGAACTATCTATTCTAAGGACTTTATTATGTTCATTTAATCACAATAAACAACACAAAAAATGGAATGCCTCATATATAAAATAAACATCATGATACAATGTAAACTAGTAATGTCAATACACAACTGGCCTCTAGGGCATACACCAACACTATCGTGCCACTTGATGGTCAAGTCTGGTATTTAAGTTGACTTATGATTGTCGGAAAGCATCCTCTCGAACATGGAGGCCAGTGTGAGGCCACCCGTAGCGAGACTCGTCGACGCGGTCCGGGGTTAGCCCATTTCCACAACGGGGGTAGAAGTCGAGGAACCCTTGGCTGCCTTCGCCAAACCCTGGCTTGGTCACCAACTACATCCATTTGTTCCCTTCTAGCACTTTGGTGCTGAGCATGACCCTCTTCGACATGATTGCATCGAAATTCATGTCCTCTGCTTCTGCAAAAGGGAAACAAGAAATGATGTGAGAACATAATAAGAAACGAGACCAATAAAAGAAAAGCAAGATAGTTAAAAGCTAATTCGTACTATGGTCCATCGGGCTCAGAACCCCTGCAAAGAGGACCTCCTCTGTAATCTGTCGCCACTCTAGGACTTCACACACCTTCTTCTCGCTCTCACTCAAAGCCAGGTTGGCCCTCACTCTCTTCTCCAAGCCGGTATACCACTTGGTGGGGATCTCCCATGGCTCCGAACAATAGATAACGAAGAAATTCTCTTTCTAGTGCTTAATCGGGTTAAGAACCTTGACTATCTTCACACTTGGTCGAAGAGACAGGAAGTACAGATATTCTGATGTGTTTGTCTAATTGAGCTTGGAGAGCTCTCTAAACATGCTCAGGTTCTTTGCCCTTTGGCAGTGCAAGATGAAGCTGATTGCTTGGCTCCACGTGCTCGGCATATACTGAACCTAACTGAGAGTATATAACTGCAAAATCTCCCTTACGAACCAGTGCAGAGGAAGACAAAGCCCAGCGTAGAAAGCGTCGAAGGGAAAGATGCAATACCCATTGAGAAGAATCGAAAAACCCTAAGACTGGGACCGAAGATAAGAAGCTCAGACTGAGAAGGGATCCCAAACATGCTCGGGATCAATAGCAAACCCTCCACCATTAAGATAGAAGAAATAGAATATGCTTCAATAGTATCTCGATATCAGACCTCCTTATACTGTAATCCGTGCTCAACAACTTCCCTTAAATCTTCGGGGTATTTCCTAACAAGAGTAATATCCAAAAGAGTTGAGGGATACATCTAGAACTCGACCGCTCTCCAATCTATCTCCTCAACCTCTCCACTTTGACTGAGGAAGACTCAGCCACCTTCTCCCCCTTCTCTCTTTAGTGGGTCAGGAGTAAGGATGGCAGTCAAGTCGATCGGGCTGGGCCAAGCCCAAACTGCTCGGGTTCTCCCGGTTTGCGAGTGGACTTGGTTCGCCTTGCGACATTAACCGAGTCAAGCCGGGCTGGGTTCGAAACTTCAAAACTTGACCCGGTCGACCCGCGAATCCATGCGGGTTGAAACCGATTCGGGTTGGCCCAGGTTGCGGGTTGGCCTGGGTTTTTGTTTTTTTAAAGCTCCAAAAAAAAGGTGCAAGTTGAAGAGTAAAATAAAATTGTTTATATTATTTATTTCAACTTCTATGAACATTTTATAACTTTTTTACAGAGAAATACAAGTAATAAAAACCCCAAAAAATTATACAAATTTCTTGAATTACATGTTTGAGGGGATAATCAGAATCTAAAGTTCGAGATAGCCTAAAGTTAGATTGAAGAGATGACATTGGACTACTGCCGTGCACATCTACTTAACCTAAACCTATGATCTCATCTCTCTAAATTCCCTACTCTTGTTGTTGATCTTCAGGCGAGTTTCTTCCACTTGTTGAGGTCTCGACCGCTTTTCTTTGAGTTTTGTCTTCAGCCTTCATCTAATCTTCTATGCAGACGAGCATCTCCAATGAATCTGGCTTCAAGCAATTTCTGCAATCTGTTAGAACCATGCCACTTGTAGAAAAAGTACTTTACGAAGCAACTGTAGAGACATGATGAGTTAGTAGATCTCTAGCCATATGTGAAAGAATGGGAAAAAGATTTTCATATTCTTTTGACCATTAAAGCACTTCAATCTTAGTACTAGAACTCTCACTATCTTGTTGATTATACAATTTAATTCATTAGGTACATTAGCTCTAGGTTTTTTTTGATTGAATACGAGCAAGTAAATTAGCAATAGCATCTTCTAATGTACTCTTACCCTTACCTCTAGAAGTAGAAGAAGAAGAACTAACTATTCTAGTTGTACTACTAGATGTAAAAGTTCTATCATAATAATCATATAGGTTATTCAATGTCAATTCAAAGGTAGCTAAAAATTTATTACATTCATATTCAGAATCATATCCAAGTAAAGCAAAAAATATTTTAATCAAACTCCTCATACCCACTAATTTGAATACAAGGATTCATAACAATAGCAATACAATACAAAATAGAAGGATGACTAAAATACTTCAAAATTTTAGTATAAGTGGAAACAACAATATGGCTAAGGTATTCATCTGAAATCATGTCTTGAAAAGTTTCCATCATAGTAATTATTGAAATAAAAATAATACTAAATTATATACATAAAATTTAGAAAACTTTACAGTTGCGGTTTTAAAAGGTTCCAAAAATCTTAACAAAGATTCGGCGAAATACCATGATTGGGGAGTCATTTCAAAATTTTCCAAGTTTTTTGTAAGTCCAAAATCCTTTATAATATCTTTATATTAAGTAACAACATTTAGTAAATCGAAAGTAGAGTTTCATAGGTGTTTAACATCTCTAAGAAGTTTTCTAAAATGTATTCCCCAAAGTTTACACCATTCATTAAATTCTTGAAGCATAGTACCACTCAAAAAGCAATAAAATGAACACTATTTTTAATTGCATTTACATATGGATCAGCTACTTTCAATGCATCTTGTACACATAAATTTAAAGTATGACATTCACATCTAACTTAAAAAAAATTATTACATGTAGGAACTAATTGTGTTTTTAATATACTAGTCGAAGTATTGTTGTTATATGCATTATCAAAACTAATGCTAAAAAATTATCACGAATTTGAAATAAATCACAAACTTCTAAAATACATGTTGCGATAACCATACCACTATGGGAATATGGCAAAGCGGCAAGTGATATGATTCTCTTTTGAATCATCTAATCACTATTGATCCAATGGCAAGTGAATATCGTTACAACCTTTTCAACAATTGGAAGTTAATAATGCTCTACAAGTCAAAGAATACAAGAGTGCAATTAAAGCATCTCTCAATCCGTTGTAAAATTTAAAACAATCGGCCTTGAGTGTGTTTCTAGAAATTCTTCTAAAATGTGGATTTAGTGTATTTTGGTTAAATGTCTTTATGTTCCTACCCTCGGAATAGGAAAAATGTAGTTCATCCTTAATAACTAGTTTGGTCATTTTTCGACGAACAGTTTCGGGATCATATGGGTGACTATCTATTTGTTGGGTCCTAGGGTTGATCTGTTGGTTTGATTGTTGGTCTTGTACTAGTGTGGGATGTACATTTAAAATGTGTCGTTTAATTGTACACATTCTCTCACCTTTCTTCCAATTGTAACTCTTGCTACAAGTTATAGAAATATTATGTCCTATACTACAATTCTCCTTGGCAGGGATAAAGTCATAAAATTTGTGTCAATTACTAGTTTTTCCTCTAGTTTTTTCTAATATAAGTGGGTTGTGCGGATTCGGTTTCATGTGTTTGTGTGTCACTAGTATCCATTTATTGTTCTATGTCATGTAGAAGAACATCGTGAGAACCTATGTTAAGCATAGGTTCATATTCAGGCTCTAATTGTGGGACTATTGAAGGCCAACGAGGCGAACTAGTGGAATCTTGTCCACTTTGGCTACGGCCGCTACTCGTGATCTAGACATGATAAATGATTTGTAGTAGTAGTGTATGTTAAAAAAAAATGATTTCTAGTGTTCTAATAGTGTAAATGAAAAAATAAAAAACAATCTAGGAGGTATATCAAAACTAATACTAAAATAATGTATGGAGAACATTGGCCGTTTTCAGGCCCATCAGCCCAAAACATACCTACAAGTAAGGAGTAATCTGCGGCCCAATAAGAGGAGTTCTGGTTAGTCAAAAAATATTGACCAAATTCTCAATCCAAAAGAGAGTTATTAACTAATCATATCTCCTAACAATGGGAATTAACAGTTTGAATACAATGGAAACTCTTTTAAACTAATCTTTTGTAACTAACTCCTAGTATATAAATACCCGCGACCTCTCTCAGAGTCAGGTAATCATTATTTTACCACCAAAAACTTTAATATTATTCAGAGTTCTGACTTGAGCATCGGAGGGTCTTTTGCTAGGGAACACCCCGGTGTTTAGACTTTTTGTAGGTTTCTTGGAGCGATCTTGACCATCCAAATCAGATCCAAGCGTCGATAATCATCAGAAAATCAGATTAAAGAGTGATTAACGATAATTAATTCTGATCAAAGTAAAGGTTAGAATTTGATAATTTGCATTAAAAGAATTCACATCATCTGTTTGCTCCCTAACGATGGCAATCGGGTCCAACGGGCCGGGTCGGACCCGCTTGAGTCGAACCGAAACTAGGGCAGGCTTGGGTCAGGCTGGCACTTTAACCGAGCCGGGCCGGGTTAGAAAGTGTAAAGTTTGACCGGGTCGAACCGCGAACCCATTAGGGTCAAACCCGTTTCGGGTACATCTAGGTCGCGAGTTGGCCCGGGTTGGGTTATTTTTTTTTATATGTTGGTTAATATTTTAAATATTTTAAATTATATATGAAATAGGTGTGAGCAACATAATTAATTGCTCACTACCCACTACTCAATTAGCCCACGCCACCATAGATATTTATAGCCAACTCCACATCCTCACTTCTCTTATTTCACCAATGTAGGACTAAATATATTTGGATTTTTAAACTTTGAAAATTTTTAGTCCCACATTGGTGAGATGAGAGAAATGATGAGGTGGAGTTGGTTATAAATATCTAGGGTTGGGGTTTTCTAATTAGGTGGTGGATAGTAATCAATGAATTTTGATGACCACACTCTTTCTTATAAAATTTTAAATATTTTAGAGTATATGTATATGCATATATACATATATATATATATATATATATATATATATATATATATATATATATATATATATATATATATATATATTATTTTTGTATCAAAAAATTTTTTTAAAAAACAAACAACAAAAAATCATAATAAATCCAAAAAAAATCATAACAGGTTAAATCGACAAACCCGCAGAGCACGGGTCGAGTTCAGATCGGGTTGACATAAAGGGTGGAAATTGGCCCGAACCCGAGCTGGGCCCGCCTAGGTCCGACCCAATACTTAGTGGGCTTGGGCTAATAATTTTCATTTCGGGCTCAATTTTCTAGGCCTGAGGAAAATTCAGGCCATGCTTGGGCCCAATTGCTTATGCCCGATGGGCCCGAATCAAATTTTTATATGTGCATGTATATATTTTTGTATACATCATATATATTTATGTATGATTTTTTTAAATGATAATATTCATGTAAGTTGAAATGAGTGTTAAAGTTTATAGATAGAGAAATTATACCTTATATATATAATTAAATGAAAATAGACAAATTAGATGTTAATTACTCAAAAGTTTATAGTATTCCTATTATTGTTATTTTTTTATCATATATTATTCTTGATATAGTTTTATTTTATGAAAAAGTTATATATTAGAACATGCAAAGTAGTCCGGGCCTAGGCATGAACTTATTTTCGAGCCTAATTCGGGCCCAGGCTTGGGCCTATGTTTTCAACTTCGGGCTTTGGCACGAGCCTATATGGGTCCGGCCCAAACCCGGCCCGTTGTCAGCCCTAGTTGACATCGGGTTGTGGGTTGCGTCGAGCAGGTTTGAATTGAATTTTCACCGACTCGGGTCGACCCGAACCTGAACCGGGTTAACACGGGTCAGGTCGAACGTGGCGGGTCTCGGGTCGACCCGACCCGATTGCCATCCCTACTGCTCCCGCACAGAAAATAGCAGCAGCAACAATGCAAGTTCAATGGTTAAATTTGCAACCATTTCTTAAAACTCGCTGGCTTTGTAGTTGGATGGGCAGTTCAGTTTTTACCATGTTTGATTATGATTTTAAAAATCTTCTCTGCTATGTTGTCTCGACTTCACTAGAAATTTGATATCACGTAATTTAAAGTTGTGTAAAAATTGCACTTTTTAAGAAGGCTAAATTTAAAAAAACTATACTAAGTTTTGGGCCAGTTTAAAAAAACTGCACTAAGTTTTTTTTTCTTTCAAAAAGGTCACAAAATTTCAAAAAACTCCACTGGGTTAGTTAGGGTTTTTTCGGGGGGGGAAGGGGTTATTTATACATCTGTTTAGTTAAGTGATTTTTTTTAAACACAAATAAAAGGTGAATGTGGCTTTTTTAAACCCTACCCTAACCAACCATAACCCTAACTAATCCAGTGGAGTTTTTTGAAATTTTGTATCCTTTTTTAAAATACAAAAACTTAGTGCGATTTTTTTAAACTGGCCCAAAACTTAGTGTAGTTTTTTTAAAAAAAAGTTTAGCCTTTTAAGAATCTAAAAGGCTGCAGAATGAGTTATAGATCATTGCTTGCTCCCTCCATTATCGAAGTTTATCCACCACCAACTGAGCGCACATGCAACAAAATAAAAATTATAACAAAAAAGAGTTTCTCTCTCTAGATTATCTAGAGAGATAAACCACCCCCAAAAAACCCAAAAACAAAAAAACCCTAGATCTAGAGAGAGCTTGGAGGGGGTGGCTGCCGGGATTGCACCGCCCCCTCCCCCGATAGCCGTTCGTCGCCTCGCCCAGCCGGTCGACGGGATCGCGCAGCCCACCACCGAGTTCGATGCCCCGTCCCTTCTCCCAAATCCATCTCCAGCCGAAGTCGACTTCCCCCTCTCCGATGTCCCTACCATTCGATGCCTTCCCCCCTCTCGTCTCCTCTGTCGTCAAGCCGTCGACGGTCTCCAGCCGCCGTCGAGCGAGGCGCCGCTCCGGCCACCTACGCGCTCAGCCAAGGCGCCATGCGAGCGAAGCGCCTCTCCGGCCACCTCCGTGCTCAGGTAATGGGTTCGGCAGTTTAGTCCTTGTCTGCTAGGGCCCGGTTTATGGGGGCAGGGGGGAGTTGGCTGGGGTTTGGGTTTGTGAGTTGTTTGGAGTTGGGGTTTGGGTTAGGTTGGGATTGTGTGGCTTTGCTAGATGTTTGCCCGGATGTTCTGCGCGCTTGCCACCATGTCCACACTCTCGGGGCCAATCACGGCGTTCTACGGCTGTGATTTGGTTTTTACGAGAGTTGGTAGTGCATGTGAAGATGTCGGGAGTTAGGTTGCCTTGCACGATTGTGGAGCTTGGGCCCAAAGATGGGATCCCTTTGTGTTGTGCGCTGACTTATCTCAACTTCTAGGGTGCTTGTCACAACTGTCGCGGAGCAACTATGTCGCGCCAGAGCATCCTCCCATGCCTGTTATCGCGAACACCATGGATCTGGAGTTCAAGTGCGTGAGGTCAGTGGTTCGGTTTGGGGCCCGTAGGACCAGACCAGTAGTTTGTTGGTGTTAGGGGTGATGGGGTGTGGGGTTTAGGTTTGGTTGGTCTGGAGTGTCCTACGATGTCACCGGTACAGTCTTCACAGCACCTACTATCAGGCTATTGAGCTTCCTCCAGCTTAGGCCTCTGGCTCGTTACAACATCGCCTCTTTCCTCAGATTGGGAGTATGAGTCGAGATAAGTCTGTGTGATGAGAAATTGCCGAAGAGAGCTTGAGCATGAGAGAGGTGAAGGTATCCTCTCCACGGCTATCTCCTGGGGCGTGGTGTTTGGTGGGAGAGTGAGATAGTTGTTTGGTGAGAAATCGCCTGAGAAAGCGTTATCGTGTGAGAGGTGAAGGTATGCTCTTCACGGCTATCTCTTTGTCACCGGCTGTAGGAACTACTGGCACGTTTGTAGGATGAGTGGTGGAGAGGGTGGGAGGGTACGATAGCTGTGCATGTGCCGCAGGGTCAGTTTTCGATCTGAGAAGCTTGGGCCCAAAGATGGGGTCCCCCCAGCGAGGTGAAGGCAAGGATCGGTGGGCGATAAAATCCTGTTAGACTTGTTTCAGGTGGGTATGCATGTGCCGTGGAGGCACTGTACGAAGTTAAACTGACGTACTTACAATTTTGCTGGACCGAGCTTGTTTATCGGCCCACCCTTCAAGACTGTTGGAGGGATTTGTTGTTTGTACGCGTCATGTTGTTTCATGTATGTTTTATTTTCTGTCTGCAGTTTGTACTTAGCCCCAGTACTCTGGATTTGTTTCGTTAAATTCTTATTAATAAAACAGGGGTGGCCAGATTTCACCTTTTTCCTAAAAAAAAAGAAAAAAAAAAAAAAAAACTTGAGCGCGCATGCGTTAATGAAGTCTGCCCAAGTTGGAGGTTCTCGATTCGAGACCCTCATCGATCTACGCAACCGAAAATACCCACGCAACCAAGCACAAATTAAGCGTAACTATCATTATCATTTTCTTGACATATAGAATTATAGATAGAGTTAAAAAATAACTCCGGCTCAAAATTACAAAAAAAAAGTACTGTCGAGAAGGCCTACCACAACACCAAGAAAGAAAGAAACAGAGCACAACACAATCCCATTGAAAAGAAAATAAAGAAAGAAAGAAAGAAAGTACCACAAAACACCAAAATACTACATCTATAATATCTACCATTCACCATCGTGATCCAAGTCTATTCACCGTATTCAAAGCTTCCCCATTTCACAACTAATTCCTTGTTTTGATGTCTTCGAGTAATAATGCCTAAACCTCCTTCCTTTCGTGGAATTACAAATCACATACTGTCATAAAATAAAGTATTTACTGATATATATCTCATAGGATTCTTGTATTCTAACAATGTGCATGAATCTCACAGCAGGAATCTCGAAATAGTGCATTAAGATACGCCAGGAATCTCGAAAGAGTGCATTAAGATATGTGCACACTCTAATAACGCATTCCTCTCTATATGGTATCTTACACAATATGCTTTACACTATTTTTTTAACATTTCAAGTAGGACCCAACCCTGAGACTATATATGCACAAATCCAGCATTAATTTGTCTGTGTTTCTTCAATAAGAAATTTGCCATCAAATCTCCGATCCATGCCAAAAAAGCAAACAACATCAAGAAAACAATCAAATTACATAAAAGGAAACAATAGTAGTAACACGATGACAATAATAGTGAACTTAAGTTCATCCTTTTCTGTTAAAGTCTACACACAGAATCCCTAAAGAAAAAATGTACAGAGGATACCAATAAACAGGTGCAATACAGAAGAGCTACTAAAAATAATGCAGCTCCTACCAACTCGTACCCTCTCCCTCTCCTCTCCACTGGTTCGACTTTCCGACGCCTTTCCCGTCCACCCTACTCCTTCTCTCTAACTCCTCACCACCCCAACTGCCTCCAACTTAGAACCCCAACCCCCCCCCCCCCCCTCCCTCTTTACTGCCTCCGACCATCTCCCTCACTGTCTCCTCACACCCAGTCTACCGTCAACCCACTTCCCTCCACTTTACTATGCTATCGCTCCTAGAGCTCAGTGGGTGCGGGCCCAACGAGAGGGTCCGCCACCCACCGACACCAACACAAGCTCAACATGCTGCTACCCAAAATGGTACCACTGTGCAAGCCATTCCTTCACCCACCCCTGCAGCAAGTGTCCCTGCGGCTACAACACAGACTCACTCAGCGATGCATCCACCCTCGGAAGAGCGAGGAAATCGAGAGCTCAGAGGTGTTCACTCACCGACGAGTACGCACCTACGTGCACATCAGCATCGCGTGGGGAGGAACCACGCTCATCATCGCTCAAGTGAGGGCTCCCCAAGAGGCCATGGGTATCAGCGCCGACGTGAGGATGTCTACGAGGGAAGGGCTCATCGATGGGGTCCCCCTCCTGGCCATTTCAGGCAGAAAGAAACCCTACCAAGGGGACAATATCGGAGAGCTCACGAAGGCGTTGCACGCAAACATGGCACTCACAGGGAACAACACCATACTCCCAAGTCCAACACCAACACCGGCCCAAGTTTTCAACCATCCAATCATCCTCAACATTCAACTACAAATTACCCTCTTAAACCATCTACGAAAAGCCCCAGGGGTTCAAACCCTTCCAACCAGCACCAATTACACAGGGAGACTATGGAACAGATACATTCATCCCCTGGCTCCCCCCCCCCAAACCCACCACCTATCAACTCACATTGCCAACAGCTCCGGAGAGCCGCCAACCGTTATCTCACACTAAGCATGCCCCCGAAGGTGCGGTGCTAGACGGGACTACGGTAGGAGCCTCTAGCGATGTGGAAGGGGAGGGGCAGTGGATACGAGTCAGGGGTAAGAGAAACAAGAATCCAAAGAGTGTCACTAACCTCCAACCTGGTAAGACCACAGGCATTAAGAAACAGAGGAAGGGAAAGAGGAGGCTGGCACCGTGTTTTAACTACGGGATCTTGGGCATTTCAGGAGTGAGTACACAAAAGAAGTACGATGCCTCAAATGCATGAAGTGGGGCCATCTCTCTTACGTGTGTACCAATGTGGTGGAAACTCAAAGTGATGAAGAGAGGCAGGTTAGTAGAGGGAGATCCCCAGACCACCCCACCGTGATCTGACTGGCGAAAAGCCTGGAAGTCATTAAAAATGAAGAAAGATGGTTGCGGCAATGGTGTGCGATCGCCAAAATTAAAGCTGGAAGGCCGTCGGCGCTCATTCAAAAATGGCCGATGCATGCCGATAGAGACTGGGTGGCTAAGAAGTTGTGCCGCTTGCAATTTTTGGTCTCATTCCCCTCACCGGAGAAAGTTTCAGAGGCTGTCGGAATGGGGATTGTCGACTTTGGACATTTTCAAGTGGAGTTCAGCGCGTGGATGCCAACATTCGGAGCCGAGCTCCCTCAGGGAGAAAAATTTTGGGTTTGAATTCATAACGTTCCCTTGCACTTTTGGAAGAGGGAAGCTCTTCAAAAAATGGTCGCGGAGTTCGGAAGTATAGAAGAGATAGATGAGAAGACGGTAAGACGGTTGGAGTTGGTCTCAGCAAGGGTTCTTATCAGAAGCACCGACATTTCCTTGATGCCGCGCTTCGCCAAGGTGTATTCCTTTGAAGAATCGTATCTTGTCAGGTTTGTGCTAGACAAGAGAGTCGATTCAACAAAGGAATAGACCTCCCTCCCCAAGTCGACTACTACCCTCACAGATCACAGGACATACAAACAGGTGGCATCGCCAACAAAAAGCCTCACAATTGATGGGTCTCATGAGGTGGAACGAGCTCACCGGGAGATTCTCAAGGCGGCGATGGAGCAGGGGTGACACCAACAGCCAAAACAACAGCCACCGTACAGAGATGATTGAAGAAGGGACCGTTCTGTAAGATCCAACGGTCAAAAGTCACCTGGGACCTTCAACTCGCTGGATCGAACGGTGGCCCCAATCGACAACCCTATTTTGGAGGCGCGTACAGTGGCACAGAGGGGAGATACAGGGACAGACCCCAAAAATGGGAAAACAACCCTCTGCAACTACATGCAAACTCTGAACCAGGAGTTGGTGGAAGAGACCACCACTTTGGGGAAGGCGACAGCTGAAGGAAAGTTTTTGACCAAGGAATGGGTCCAAAAGCATTGGTTTGCATCAGAGAAAGAAATAGAAGCGACTGGGGAGCAGGTGCGTCAGGAGTCAAAGGGCTCTCTGGGGAAAGAGGCGAGCACAGGTCTGCCCAACCTCAGCAAAAGCAAATCAAAGGTGAACGAGATGAGCACTGAGGGAGTATGTGAGAAAGACAGGCTTTTGGAAGATGGCGAGTTTGGGAAAGAAGGCAAGGGTTCTCGAGAGATGGCGATTGGCAAATATGGGAAAGAAGACGATTCTGAAGCGTCTTCTTCATTGAGAACGAAAGAAAAGAAAAAGCAAATGTTTTGGTGGAAGTTTTGGACAGAGCGCCTTCTGAGCCAACCGTCATGTCCCCCAATAAAAGTGCGCCAGCTAGCAGCGAGGGTAACCTCACCGCCCACTGCCAACTGTCGCATGCCGCTCTATTCGAGACCTGCGGTACTTTGTACCGCAGGAACAATATAACTATGGTGGCTACTGAAGGTGTGACTTTGAGAACGGTTGGTGGGCTTTTTATAGGGGATAATGGGCCCAAAGAGGGGTCCAAAGCGCCGTTTATTATCTCTTGGCCTTGTAACGCTAGAGTTTCGAGCATTCAGGCACAATATCAGACTGGGAGTGGGCCCATCGAGGGGACCGAATTGGAGAACGCCGCTATTATTAGTGAGTCACCAATTTATGGGATCAGTGAGGAGTCCGCATTGAGAGTTCCTACTCTACAACATGAAACTCAACTCACAGATAGTGAGGAAGACCTAGAAGGGCGGCTCAATCTAGATGAAGAATTCTCATACACAGATGAGGAGTCAGAAGAGCTTGAGTTCATTGCTAACACCTAGAGGGAGCCCCCCCCTGAGATGGTACTATCCACAATCCCAGAGTCAGCACCCAGAGGTAACTCTGGATTGTTCCATAGGGCAGTTGGGTTCAGAGTTCACCGCTCAGCCAAGAGGGCTCATATGGAGTCCTTGGATAACTACCTCGAGGTAGCAGTGGCAGCCAAAGCTGCTAAATTCGACAACGGAGGTACGACTAATTTTGTAGCATCTATTTTAAATTTCATGTCAGACTTCGAGGTTTTTTTACTAGCCGAAACATGTGGGTTAGAGGTATGGGACACAGAGCGCAACGCTTTACTACTCAATAAAATCAGGGGTTGGGAAATAGATAGGGTTAAGACTAGTTATGACAATGCCCTAAGAAATTGCGCTGGGCCGACAGACATCCCCGAGGATGTAGCCGGCCCCACTTCCACTCCAACGATCTCTGTTGTTACTGCCCCCCAATGAATACACTATTCTGGAATGTTCGGGGGCTGGGGGATAGGGGAAAAAGAGATATGGTAAGGGATGTCATCAGCAACTCCAAGGCGGATGTGGTAGGATTACAAGAGACTAAGCTCCAGCACGGGCTCACACTCAAAAGAATTGGAGGTAACAGAATTAAGGAGTGGGTGTTACGTCCATCAGCAGGAGCCTCAGGAGGGATTGCTATAGGGTTCAATTTGGATATTCTCTCCTGCGTTGAGGAGTATAGTGGAACGTTCTCCCTGACTACCCGACTTAAGCGACGATCCGATAATTGGATGCAGACGGTGACTGTTGTCTACGGGCCGAATGTGGCCACAGACCGAGATGCCTTCTGGCAAGAACTTGTCAACATTCGACAGCGCTGGTCAGGAGCTTGGATTTTGGATGGGGACTTCAACATCACTAGATTTGTATTTGAGCACAAGGGTAGAGGCTCCAGCGAGAGACACAGAGAGGAGTTCAATAGAGTGATCACGGAACTAGAGCTGATCGATATCCCAATCAATGATAGACTATTCACTTGGTCTAATATGCAAGTGGCTCCGGTTATGGCCAAGTTGGACAGGATTCTAGTCTCGATGGAATGGGAAGCTAAATTTCCACTAGCATCAGCTAGATCGATCTCTAGACCAACATCAGATCACACCCCGATCCTCCTCGATGTAGGGATACATGGAGCCCACAGGCATTGAAAATTCAGATTTGAGAAGGCCTGGTTGGAAATCCAGGGATTCCATCATATGGTTATGGAGAATTGGGCGCTCCCAATTGCTGGCAGGGACGCGGCATCCCGATGGTGTGGAAAAGTTCGAAGACTGAGAAAGAGGCTGTGTAGATGGAATCGGTCTAGATTCTCGACCATCTGGCATGCTAAAGAGTCATTTCTGAAAGGAATTGATGAGCTAGAGATGGTGGAAGAAACTAGAGTCTTGTCGCAGGAAAAGCAAAACAGGCTACTAGAGTTCCGAGATAACATTGCCAATCTTTATAGACTGGAGGAGATCAAATGGCAACAAAGGTCTAACATTTCATGGCTCAAAGAAGGAGATGCGAATACGGCCTACTTCCACCATGTTGCAAGCGCAAGAAGGAGATCCAATCTAATCCTATCAGTTCAGACGGATATAGGAACCTCGCAAGACGAGAAGGTGATTTCCGCAACCTTTCAATCTTTCTACAAGGGTCTCTTCGGGAGGAAGAGTGATTTTAGGATCCCAATGAGCGATGACTACTGGCAGGCATATCAGAATGAATCGGGACTAAAATTATCATCCTTGGAGGCACCTTTCTCGAAAATGGAAGTCAAAGCGGCCATCAACCAGATGGGACCAGACAAGTCACCTAGGCCAAATAGCTTTCCAATGATGTTCTTCTAAGTAATCTGAGAAGAAATTAAAGGAGACTTTTTTGGATTTAATGGAGGAATTTTTTCACAATAGTCTGAGGCTAGGTATGTTCAACTTTGCAGAAGTTGTGCTGATTCCCAAACGAGAGGAATCCAAGAGCGTTGGGGATTTTAGACCAATTAGCCTGATAAACTGCTCGGCTAAGATCATCACTAAGGTCCTAGCCATCTGCTTGGAAAGTATTATGGACAGTCTTATCAGTAGGACCCAGACAGGCTTCATCAAGGGCAGATGTATTCTAGACGGTGTGGCCACTGCTGAACAAGTAATCCACCACTGCCACAAGAACAACTCCAAGAACTTCCTCCTTAAGCTGGATTTTGAGAAGGCATACGACTCCGTAGATTGGGAGTGTCTGCTAGAGGCTCTCAGAGGAAGAGGTTTCGGGGACAAATAGATAAGATGGATCAAACAGTGTTTGCAATCTAGTAAAACAGCAATTTCAGTGAATGGAAGACCCGGTCCAGCGTTTCCTTGCAAAAAGAGACTTCGGCAGGGGGATCCGCTATCCCCACTACTATTTACTATTGTAGTGGATGTGCTGAGAGGTATGCTAGAGAACTGTCACAGGAAAAGCTGGATAATGCCTGTGGCCAGCA
This sequence comes from Hemerocallis citrina, assembly GCA_017893485.1. NCBI lineage: Eukaryota > Viridiplantae > Streptophyta > Magnoliopsida > Asparagales > Asphodelaceae > Hemerocallis > Hemerocallis citrina. The sequence goes on along the minus strand of CM030368.1, from coordinate 157,281,393 downwards.
GCACCTCTAATCAGGGGGGCACGATTCTACAGTATGCAGATGACACCTTACTCTTTGGAAACAGGACTAGATCAGAAACAGTCTACTTTAAAGGGGACCTCTACTGTTTCGAAGCGTGGTCAGGGCTCAGGATAAACTTCCACAAGAGCGCGCTGGTTCCCATTACACTTTCAGAGGAAGAAGCACGGGAACATGCCACCATTCTTAACTGTATGACGGAGGAGTTCCCAATCAAATATTTAGGGCTCCCACTAAGACCAGGAAGACTTACTAAGTCTGACTGGTTACCCATAATAGACAGGGTGGAGGACAGACTGGCTGGATGGAAAGGTAAATCGCTTTCTATCGGGGGCAGAGTGGTACTCATCAACTCAGTGTTGTCTAATCTGCCCATCTACTACATGTCGTTTTTTGAACTCCCAAAGTGGGTGATACAAAGGATTGACCAAATCCGTAAGAGATTCCTTTGGAAAGGGGCTGATTCGAATAAGGGAGGTTACCACCTTGTCAAATGGAGTATCGGCTGCATGAAGAAGAGACATGGAGGGCTAGGCATCATTGACCTTAGAGATATGAACCTTGCCATCCTGGGGAAATGGTGGTGGAAAGTTTTTCACCACTGCGAGGAAGGATGGCAGGATTTTATTCAGCCATACTTTCGAGGAAAAGGGACGAGAAGTTTAGGCTTCCGAGTTGGGTCTAAAGTCTCACGATTCTGGAAAGGAATTACCAAAGCCAGCGGACCGTTCAACTCAGCAGTTATGTCTACTATCGGTAATGGACGGTCTACCAGATTTTGGTGGGACAAATGGTGTGGTCCCCATGCTCTTAAGGAAAGTTTCCCAGAGCTATACGAAAAAACGAATTTGGAGACCGTCGTTCCGAGGAACTCTTTCCCCAGGATTGCATCAGCAACTGCGTGAACTGCAAATGCAGATTTCATAGTCTGGGGTGTTATGCGCCCAAGGCCCAGATCAGATGCGTTGGGGACTCGAGAATAAGGGAATGTTCTCGGTAAGATCACTTTACCGCCGAATTCACTATCGAGGATGCAGACCCAGCTGGGCAACGGTGTTATGGAAGCAAAAACGCCCCTTAAAGTACGAGTCTTCCTCTGGCTAGTGCTCAATAATGCTATTCTCACCAGAGAGAACCTGGCCAAGAGGCAACCCCACATTGTGACCAACTGTGGGTTCTGCAACATGCATACGGAAAATTTGAACCATCTATTTATTCACTGCACAAGAAGTAAGGCCATCATGATAGAAGTTCTACGTGCCCTAGGAACAAGTGACTACCCAAGCAAGTATGAGGAACTATGGGTTGGCCCCAGATTTGCCTCGTTCTGACATGACATGAAGGATGCGTGGTATATTGCTATTGCGGCAACCACATGGGTGTTATGGCTAGATAGGAACAATTTTTATTTCCGTGCTTCGTGTAATTCTATTTCTGGTAACCTTACTCTTATCATGCATCTAATTTCCTTTTGGGCCACAGCTGCTGCAACAGGAGCGAGAGGGAGGATTGCAAGGGTCTTCCAGGTGGAAGAATTTGACGACGAGGAGGTAGAGTTCGGGCCGACTCTGGACTGAGGAGTGGGCACCCTCCATGCTCTTCAGTATTTCATCAACTGCAATTTCTGCTTTTTGTATTTTGTATTAATCTATTGTACTTTTGGTTGTCTAAGGTTTGGATGATGTAACCCACCCCCCAGGGTTCTGTTGGGGGTTTATATTTTATTTCCTGCACTGCGCTTTTGTTTTTCCCGGTACTCCGGGGTTGTTTATTAATTTCTTATTAATGAAACAGGGTGGCGTTATTCCACCTTTTACCTCAAAAAAAAAAATGTACAGAGGATACTCTGTTGGTTTATGAAACTTACACATTAAACCCCATGGATATACTAAATCTTTGTCATAGTTAAAATAGAAAGGACATATGAGTAACTTTTAATAGCCTTTGGATTGCGGATTGTGTAAAATTTTAAGTGTTTAATGCATATGCATTTAGGTACTGTTCTTTTTCTCCTCTTATAAGCGATTCAACTCTTATAAGAGGTGTTCCACCTCTTTTCCCATAACTTTTAGTGTTCTTTTTTGACCTTTTATAAGCATTTTTTTCCAAAATCGCTTATAAGCCTAAACGGATTCTAGTAGCCTCTTTCAAATTCGTATAAGCCTTCTATCACTCAAAAAGTCTATATTACCCCAAAGTATAAATAGAGAAATTATATAGTAAGGACAAAAATGTGTAAAAGTAGAGAAAATGGTCTTGTAACAGGTGAAAAAAGAACAGAATTCTCTTATAAGAGGTTCTTATAAGAGGTTATTTTTATATAAAAGAACACCTCAAAAAGAGGCTCTTACTGTAAATCTCTTATAAGAGGTATAAGAGGCAAAAAAAAGTGTGTTTGGTCATTACAACTGCAAATATATTTCATACTTGAACCATATTTACCACTTTTATCTGCCATTACCTCCGGAAATCACCAGAGGAGGGCATGAATAGGAATATTGCGTGGAAATTAAAAACATAAATTAAATGCATAAAATAAATAAATAGAGTTAGAGAAAGCAAACCCATAAAAATTGGTGAGACAAGCTGATGCTACTTGTTTTCGGTGTGGGGGCAACAGGTGTGAGTTATTTTAATTTGTAAAGTGGAAGGGACTGATCTCGATCTTGACTTAGGTCGGTTCCTTGAGGTCAGCTCGGAAGAGAGGCTGGTAGCTCGGACGGCCGGAGTACCTGCAAAAGGCCTAGAGACACCGAGAGAAGTCCCGGTGACAGGCCCTCTAACGATCTAATCAGTCACTGGAAAAGGGACTGAGCAACTAGGGTTCAGATGGGAAAGATTCATTACTTTGGGCAAGGAGGAGGGGGTCTGGTATTTATAAGCAGAGGCAAACGGGTATCCAACATTTGTCTGTGAGTCTGAAGTGGTAGGAGGCCTTTTCGACCTATTGGCCTGATAATCATGGAGGAGCGGATGTTGAGGGGATCGAACAGTCCTGATTAGGTTGGTCTCTTGACCCATAGCACAGGCCCCCCACCCCTCGAAAGTTGTATGGATCAGCCGTCGAGGAGTAGTCCGTCCATGTAGGAAGATCAGTAGGGAGTGGTTATGGGGGTAGGATGGAAGATCCCTTGGAGATCAAAAAATGGGCCAAGGCCAGCCTTTATGGAGTCAGACCTTTGAGCGTCGAGCATCGAGAGTCGAGCCCCTTTAGCTTTGCAAGAGGGCTAGGCCTTTGCTTTAAGTCTATGCCGAGCGTTGAGCATCTCCAACTTGTGAGAAAGCTAGAAAACTTTACTCGAGGTCAGTGCCGAGCGTCGAGCCCCACCAGCTTGTGAGAAAGCTAGGCCTTTGCTCGAAGTCAACGGTGAGCGTCGAGCATTTCTAGCTTGTGTGAAAGCTAGGACTTTACTCGAAGTCAACAGCGAGCGTCAAGCATCTCCAGCTTGTGGGAAAGTTAGATTTGCTCGAAGTCAATGGCGAGCATCGAGCATCTCCAGCTTGTGAGAAAGCTAGGACTTTGCTCGAAGTCAATGGTGAGCATCGAGCCTCTCCACATTGCAAGAAAGTTAGTGCCTTGCTCGAAGTTAGTGCCGAGTATCGAGCCCCACCAGCTTGTGAGAAAGCCAGGACTTTGCTCGAGGTCAATGCCGAGCGTCGAGCCCCACCAACTTGTGAGAAAGCTAGTGCTTTGCTCGAAGTCAATGGCGAGCATCGAGCTTCTCCTGCTTGTGAGAAAGCTTGTGCTTTGCTCGAGGTCAATGTCGAGCTTCGAGCATCTCCAGCTTGTGAGAAAGCTAGGATTTTGCTCAAAATCAAAAGCAAGCGTCGAGCATCTCCACCTTGTGAGAAATCTAGGACATTGCTCGAGGTCAGTGCCGAGCATCGAGCCCCACCAGCTTGTGAGAAAGCTAAGGATTTTCTCAAAGTCAATGGTGAGCGTCGAGCATCTCTAGCTTGTGAGAAAACTAGGACTTCACTCGAGGTCAGTGCCGAGCGTCGAGCCCCACCAGCTTGTGAGAAAGCTAGGCCTTTGCTCGAAGTCTATACCGAGCGTCGAGCCTCTCCAGCTTGTGAGAAAGCTAGTGCTTTGCTCAAAGTTAATGACGAGCTTCGAGCATCCTTAGCTTGTGAGAAAGATAGGACTTTTCTCGAGGTCAGTGCCGAGTGTCGAGCCCCACCAGCTTGTGAGAAAACTAGTGCTTTGCTTGAAGTCAATGGCGAGCGTCGACCATCTCTGGCTTGTGAGAGAGCTAGTGCTTTGCTCGAGGTCAGTACCAAGCTTCGAGCATCTCTAGCATGTGAGAAAGCTAGGACTTTTCTTGAAGTCAATGGCATGCGTCGAGCATCTCCAGCTTGTAAGAAAGCTAGTGCTTTTCTCGAAGTTAATGGCGAGCTTCGAGCATCTCTAGCATGTGAGAAAACTATGCCTTTGCTAGAAGTCATTACCGAGCGTCGAGCCTGCCAGCTTGTGAGAAAGCGGGTGGAAGGGGGGGCGACCTGGTGTAAGGAATCCAAGGTCCTTGCCTTCGGCGAGGGCTTCAAAACAAAAGTTCCCTTTGATGGCTTGCCTGCCTGGTGGTCCCCCTTCCACCTACAGACAACCGGGGACAGAGCGACCAACTAAGAAAATTTTCGTAGGTAGGGATGGCCTGAGCCGAGCGACGAGGTCCTAAATGGTTGAGGAGTTTGAGTAAGACTCCGAGTCGAGCGGTGAAGGCGAGTGATCGAGAATTCTTTTGTCTGTCGCTCGTAGTCCCGCCGAGTGGCGAGGACGTAGGGCTGAGAAGCCCCGTTTGGCTCAGGAACTCAGCCGAGGGTCGAGGACTTAGGAGATTGAGAAATCTCTATTTTTTTGCTCGTAGTCCCCACCGAGTAGCTAGTCAGTGGGGCTGAGAAGCCCCGTTTGACTCAGGAACCGAGTCGAGGGTCGAGGACTAGGGAGAATGTGAAATATCTCATTTGTCGCTTGTAGTCCCCGCCGAGTAGCGAGGACGTGGGGCTGAGAAGCCTCGTTTGACTCGGGAATCGAGCCGAGGGTTGAGGACTTGGGAGATTGAGAAATCTCTCGTTTTTCACTCGTAGTCCCCACCGAATAGTGAGGACGTGGGGCTGACAAGCTCCGATTGGCTCAGGAACTGAGCCGAGGGTCGAGGACTTAGGAGATTGAGAAAACTCTCGTTTGTCGCTCGTAGTCCCCGCCGAGTAGCGAGGACATGGGTCTGACAAGCCTTATTTGACTCAGGAACCGAGCCGAGGATCGAGAACTTGGGAGATTAAGAAATCTCTCGTTTGTCACTCATAGTCCCCACTTAGTAGCAAGGACGTGGGGTTGACATGCCCTGTTTGGCTCAGGAACCGAGCTGAGGGTCGGGGACTAGGGAGATTGAGAAATCACTCGTTTGTCACTTGTAGTCCCCGCCGAATAACGAGGACGTGGAGCTGACAAGCCCTGTTTGAATAAGGAACCAAGCCGAGTGTCGAGGACTTGGGAGATTGAGAAATCTCTCGTTTGTCGCTCGTAGTCCCCGCCGAGTAACGAGGACGTGGGGCTGAGAAGTCCCGTTTGGGTCAGGAATCGAGCCGAAGGTCGAGAAAGCTAGGACTCTGCTCGAAGTAACTGTCAAGCATCGAGCATCTCCAGCTTGTGAGAAAGCTAGTGCTTTGCTCGAAGTCAGTGGCGAGTGTGGAGCATCTCCAGCTTGTAAGAAAGCCAGTGCTTTGCTCGAAGTTAATGGCGAGCTTCGAGCATGTCCAGCTTGTGAGAAAGCTAGAACTTTGCTCGAAGTCAACGGCGAGCGTCGAGCATCTCCAGCTTGTGAGAAAGCTAGGAATTTGCTCGAGGTCAATGCCGAGCGTCGAGCCCAACCATCTTGTGAGAAAGATCGTGCATTGCTCGAAGTTAATGGCGAGCTTCGAGCATCTCCAGCTTGTGAGAAAGCTAGGACTTTCCTCGAAGTAATTGTCGAGCGTCGAGCATCTCCAGCTTGTAAGAAAGCTAGTGCTTTGCTCGAAGTTATGGCGAGCTTCGAGCATCTCCAGCTTGTGGGAAAGTTAGCTTTGCTCGAAGTTAATGGCGAGCGTCGAGCATCTCCAGCTTGTGAGAAAGCTAGGACTTTTCTCGATGTCAGTGCCGAGCATCCATCCCCACCAGCTTGTGAGAAAGCTAGTGCATTTCTCGAAGTCAGTGGCGAGCGTCGAGCATCCCCAGCTTATGAGAAAGGTAGTGCTTTGCTCAAAGTTAATGGTGAGCTTTGAGCATCTCCAGCTTGTAAGAAAGTTAGGACTTTGCTCGAAGTCAACAAGGAGCGTCGAGCATCTCTAGCTTGTGAGAAATCTAGGACTTTTCTTGAGGTCAATGTCGAGCGTCAAGCCCCACCAGCTTGTGAGAAAGCTAGTGCTTTGCTTGAAGTTAATGGCGAGCTTCGAGCATCTCCAGCTTGTGAGAAAGCTAGGACTTTGCTTAACGTAACTGTCGAGCGTCGAGCATCTCCAGCTTGTGAGAAAGCTAGTGCTTTGCTCAAAGTCAGTAGCGAGCATCGAGCATCTCTAGCTTGTGAGAAAGCTAGTGCTTTGCTCAAAGTTAATAGCAAGCTTCGAGCATCTCCAGCTTGTGGGAAAGTTAGGACTTTGCTCGAAGTCAACAGTGAGCGTCGAGCATTTCCAACTTGTGAGAAAGCTAGGACTTTGCTCGAGGTTAGTGCCAAGCGTCGATCCCCACCAGCTTGTGAGAGAGCTAGTGCTTTGCTCGAAGTGAGTGGCGAGCAACGTGCATCCCCAGCTTGTGAGAAATCTAGTGCTTTGCTCGAAGTTAATGGCAAGCTTTGAGCATCTCCAGCTGGTGAGAAAGCTAGGACTTTGCTTGAAGTCAATAGCGAGCATTGAGCATCTTGAGCTTGTGAGAAAGATTGGACTTTGCTTGAGGTCAGTGCCGACCGTCGAGCGTCTCCAGCTTGTGAGAAAGCTAGGACTATGCTGGAAGTTAGTGGCGAGCATCGAGCGTCTCCAGCTTGTGGGAATACACAGATTTTTAAATGAAAAGGGAAAGAATAAGATTATACTTCATTCTTTTTACTATTTATGTTTTCATAAAAGGGGTGGCATGTACTACCGATTACACCAAACCGATTGCACAAGAAGTCTAGTCCTCCCCCTCGAGGAACTTTATGAGATGCTCCGCACTCCAGGACCTCTTGACTACCCTGCCCCCAAGGTCTTCAAGTTAGTATGTGTCGGGGCGTACCACCTCGGAGACCTTATATGGGCTCTCCCAGTTTGGGGGCAGCTTTCGCTTCTTGTAGGGGTCGGAAATAGCTAGTTTCCTGAGCACAAAGTCACCTTGCTTGATGTTGGTTGGACGGACCTTTTTGTTGTAGAATCTTTCGATCTGCTGCTGGTATATGCTTTTTCTGACCGCGGGTTTTTCTCTGAGTTCTTCAATCATGTCCAAATTTGTTCTGAGGTCGGTCGAGTTCGTCTCCTCGTTGAAGCCCATGATCCTGGGCAAGGGGAGCCCAATTTCCAAGAGGATGACTGCCTCGGTTCCGTAGGTTAGATTGAATGGTGATGCGCCCATGGGGATTCTCTGGGTATTTCGTGCGACGAAAGAACACTTGGCAACTCGTCGACCCACAGACCCTTGGGAGAGTTATCCACCTGTTTCTTGAGCCCATCAAAGATTTGGCGATTGGCATTTTCTGCTTGGCCGTTTGACTAGGGATGAGATATCGACGAGAAGCGCTGCTGAATGTCGATGTCTTTGCAGAATTTTCAAAAGTTTTGACTGCGAATTGGGTTCCGTTATCGGTGATGAGCACTTGTGGGATCCCGAACCGACAGATGATGTGCTTCCAGAAAAATTGTTGGGTTTGATGCTTCGTGATCATGGCCAGGGGTTCCTCCTCGATCCACTTTGTGAAGTAGTCGATGGCTACCACCAGGAATTGCCTTTGGCCTGTGGCTTTTGGGAAGGGGTCGACCACGCCCATCCCCTACATGGCAAAGGGGATCAGACTAGCCAGCGACTTGAGTTGGGCTTGTGGAAGTCGTTTGACCAAGGAGAATCTCTGGCAAGAGCCGCACCTCTTGACGAGATCCTGGGCGTCTTGTAACATGGTCGACCAATAGTAGCCGTGGTTTAGGGCTTTTCTAGAAAGCGACCTGCTCCCCATGTGGCATCCTCCGATCCCCTCGTGTAGTTCCTTCAGTGCGTATTTGGCCTCATCGGGGTCCAAACAACGGAGATAAGGCTTTCCGTCCACCCTTGTGTCTGAGCGTTTGAAGAGTGTCTCGTCAATTATAGTGAATCTCTCCGAGCGGATTCTGGTCCTTCTTGCCTCGGCCTGATCCTCAGGAAGTTCGGCCTCTGTCAGAAACTTTCGGGTGGGATGTAACGCCCCTGATTTTCGTAGTCAGAAAATCGTGACATAAGCCAGAATCTTTTCCTTCAATTAGCCACAATACACAGAAAATGGAAAATTTAAAACTTTTTATTCAACACAAATGTATTACAAGTCTGAATATTATAAATCTTCAATACATTACATCAGTGTTACAATAATATCTTACAAGCCTAAGTATTACAAACTTTTAATAAATTTACATCAGAGTACAACGAATAATTAATAACACTTGGTACTTCACTTGAATGTTTCTCAATAGTAAATAAATTACAACAAAGTTTACAATTGAAGTAATAATGAACACTGCGCTTTACGCTTTACTTGCCTGGAGTCCTTCTAAATCCTGAATCACTGGTCCTGCATCCAATACCTAATTGAGTGGGGACATCAGTACATATACTGACGCTAATTGCTGATTATAAACGGCAGAATCTCAACATAAACAAACAGATTGACGAAAACAGAAACGTGTATACATAATTTGATGTGTCAGTGTATGCTATGACTTAGAATCTAATGCAAGGTCAACTAATACAAAGATGCATTTATTCTAATGCAAGCAAGACTCTAGACAGTATGAAGCCCATAAATACATACGTGCATATCAAGGTGTTTCTTCATATTTAGGGATTTGAACCCGTGCTATGAATTATAATCTTGTACTCAACCTGTTCCTGACAGATACAATGTGACTGATGAGGTTGCCTTGGACGGTTCAATCTCGTCAATGCAGTACCATAGTGGTGTCCATCTGCCAATGCACTATCATCCGGTGACCTCACTCAAAAGCCAGACAAACCCAGAGTTACCAGCTGCACGGGATAGCTCGAAGCATCCCCTGTGGCACCAGTGACTCATAGAACAGTAGTCTATGGCCAGTTCGTTTCTCCTTGACATATAACATGACGAAATTCCGAGGTCCATCCCCTAGTTCCGACAGAAAAACTTCCCATTCTTATTGTAACGCCCCGAATCCCAAAATTACTGAGTTCGAGATGTTCTTCAGGATCTTTTCGCTTTTCTCGAGTACAATTTTACAAGGAAATTCAAACTTTTCTTTTTTTTTACATCAGAGTTACACATCTCATATTTAAATTTACACAGCGGAAGCAAAATATACAACATTTACATAAATGAACAACAACATAATGAGATCTTTATGCATCCATTCCTCTTTACATGTAATTTATCCTGCATACAAAACTGTGGGTACGTCAGTTTATTCAACCGACGATAATTATACATGGCCATCCTCTCTACGCCAGAACAGTATAATGAATCTCATTTCTTAACAAATCACAATCTTGTTCATAATAAGCATGTAAAATCAAAGGGAACTTTTAGAGATGTCGTGTCGTGATTGTGCACTTAATCCTTAATGCAATTATTTAATTAACACATGACACTAATGCACACTTGTTCGAATTCTATGCATCCCATACTACATAGGTTCGAGGGCAAGCCTCTTAATCGTTCTTCATTTTTGTAGGGTTCAATCCCCCGCCATGACTTACTCTACTTCTGTAAATTCAATGAGTATCTTAGATGATTCTATGAGTACAAGCATGTATCCTGGCCCCTGGAGTAGAATTTCGCGCCATGTCTTGACTCGTCAAGCATGCATTCTGCGACAATTCAGCCTCCTCCCTGAACACACTCCTCTTGCAGTCACCAAAACATCCCACAAGCGTGACTAAAGTCCGATCATTACTGAGTTGTGCCCGCGCCATGTCTTGACGCATCAAGCATGCATTCTGCGGCTCACACACCCGCACCGTACCCTAGCTCTCATACTCATGTTTTTCTCTCACCTTCATCACCTCCACACTATGTATTAAAGTTACATTAGAATCATGAATAAAAATCAAGCTCTAGAGTTAGCCTCTCCATCAACCGGACTTATCATTTCATTTCACTTGACCAACCTGGTCTATTTCTCAATATCATTTCATTTCACTGCCGGGAAGACTTAGCTACTCCTTCGTTCAATTTCAAATTCACAATGTCCAATTGAGCGCCATCAGCTCATGATTTCATTTTAGAGTCCCACAGACTTTCTCATCATGATTTAGCCTTTCATAATTATTCATTTAATTCTCAATTCTCATCTATAATTCCTTTCACATAATTCATACAGCCATAACCAGAATCCATCGATAAAAGCATAAAGTTCATCATTACCAACAGTAAATAACATGAATCAAATTATCAAAAGTCCACTCTGTACAGTCGACTTAGAAGAATACCAGTCGACTTATACAGTCACATACAAGTTCCTCATAAAAGCTCGGGATAGTCGACTGTTGCACTCAACCAGTCGCCTGTCCCGCAACCTTCCATATTCACAATATTATCCACATAACAGTCGACTGTTCATTAATCAGTCGTCTGTCCTGGAGATTCCAAACACATAATTTACAAGTCCAGATCAGTCGACTTGCTACATGCATCGGTCGACTGGACAGATCCATTTCAATTAGGGAATTTATTTACAGTTCTTACGTGTACTTGCATCATGATATCAATTAACAGTATACATCAATTCATATTCAGTAACATTCACAGCATAATTTTCCCAGTTATTAACATGCTTCTTTAGAGAAAACTACTCTAAACATGTATTCGCATTGCTCATACTTTCTTACAATAATGAAGGTACAAATCTCAAGTCATCATAATGAGTCTACGTAAATAGAATATCTTTATTCAGGGGACTTTCAAACAGTCATATTCAGAATGAAGCACCAGTCGACTTAACACCAAGTCAGTCGACTGCGCCGACAACTTCAGATATTTATCACTATTAGTTCTTTTCATTTATTTACCTTCCCTCCATCACATGTGTCATAGGGAAAATATACTTTTAATAATCACACCATCATGTCTATTGCACACATTTTATCAGCACATTATGAAAAGTAGTGTCTCGTACCAGTCGGCTGGCTCACATGGCAGTCGACTGTACCGGCAGTCTTGTCTCAATATTACTAGCATGTTCAAGCAATTTCTACCGCATTCCATTCACTTTTTATAACATAGTATCAATCATAACAATTGCAATATCATTCCTACATTAGAAGTCCTGAGAAACACCCACCTTATATGAAGAAATAATCGAAATCCCGCAAAGTCCTTCAACACCGTACTGCACTCCTTGCTCCTTTGTTCCACACCGAGCTCCTCAGAATGCTGCTCGACTCCACAGAAAAGCTCCCACACAACTCACAGATACTCTCTTGAAATCTTAGGAAATTTTAGTGTAAAAGAGATAGGGAATAGGAGGGGGTATTTATACTAGAATATAGGTGAAATAGAGGGCTGAGATTTGTTGGGGAGTTGGAGATCAAAGGCTGAGATCAAATCGGGAGTTGAGAAACTACCCACACCTCAAAAATAACTACCCATGATCTACACTCATCACTCCACAACCGGCCAAGAGTTGTGTCCAATGCACGTATATGCGAATGCACGTGCATGCACCAACTACACCCTACAAATAGTATATCAAATACCCGGCCAAAAGAAGAAAAGATGTCACACATGCTGGTTATAAAAATACAATAGAAGGGGTTTTAAATCCATGGGCTAAAATTAATTGGGCCAAACTAATTATCTTGTAGAAAAACATTTGGGCTTAAGAAAAATATTACACATGCATACCATATGTAGAATTAAATAATCTTTACATATATTTAGAAAAATCGGGGTATTACATCACTCCCTCCTTAGAATAGTTCCGTCCCCGGAACTACAACCAAGAGCGAGAAACAGAAAACACAACAACAAGAGATACAAAGATATAAAGATACAAAATACAAAATACAATCCACACGACAATCAAGCAAAAAGCTCAGGATAGTCCTTCAACATCTTCTCCTCAGATTCCCAAGTAGCCTCTTCAACCAAGTGGTTTCTCCAGACTACCTTGACCATCGGTATCGTCTTATTCCTCAAGACTTTCTCCCTTCGGTCAACGATCTCAACAGGAGTCTCGATGTAATTCAGGTCTAACTGCAAACCTTCCGGCACTTCAGGCAAATGATGACTCGGGTCTGGAATATAACCTCTCAACATAGACACGTGAAAGACATTGTGCACCTGAGACAACTCTTCCGGTAATTCAAGCCGGTAAGCAGTTTTCCCGATCCTTTTCAATATCTTATATGGGCCTATAAATCTCGGGGCTAACTTCCCGCCTTTGCCAAATCGAACCACACCTTTACTGGGTGATACCTTCAGAAAGACGAAGTCACCAACCTCAAACTCAAGGTCCCTTCTCCGGTTGTCTGCATAGCTCTTCTGCCTGCTCTGAGCTTCCACCAACCTTTTCCTGATCAGATCAATCTTCTCAGAAGTCAGCTGTACAAGCTCAGGACCAAACAACTGACGCTCCCCAACCTCATACCAACACACAGGAGTCCTGCACTTCCTGCCATACAAAGCCTCATACGGCGCCATCCCGATGCTAGCCTGAAAACTGTTGTTGTAGGCAAACTCTACCAAAGGTAAATGCCTTTCCCAACTGCCTCCGAAGTCTAGTATACAACACCGAAGCATGTCCTCAAGAATACGGTTGACTCTCTCGGTCTGCCCATCGGTCTGTGGATGAAAAGCAGTGCTGAAATCTGTCTTGGTACCCAAAGCTGCCTGAAGACTCCTCCAGAAATGCGAAGTAAACCGCGCATCTCGATCAGACACAATAGTCGAAGGAACGCCATGAAGTCGGACAATCTCACCAACATACAACTCAGCCAACTTGTCCATCGAAGCCGTGAGTTTCATCGCCAAAAAGTGAACGGACTTGGTAAGTCGATCGACTATAACCCAAATAGCATCATTGCCTTTAGAACTCTTAGGCAATCCCGTAATGAAATCCATACTGATGTTATCCCACTTCCATTCCGAAATAGGTAACGGCTGTAATAGACCTCCGGGTCTCTGATTTTCGGCTTTGACTTGCTGACAAACCTCACACCTCGCGACAAATTCGGCCACATCCCGCTTCAAACCTGACCACCAGAAATGCTGCTTGATGTCTTTGTACATCTTAGTACTCCCAGGATGTACTGACAAAAGAGTAGCATGCGCCTCCTGAAGAATACTCTCTTTCAGGTCCGCCTGATCTGGAACACACAACCTATCTCCGAACCACAGCACTCCATCCCTGGTCTGAAATCCGGGCAACCTGCCAGCACCAACCTGCTCCTTCATCTCCAAGATATCAGCATCAACTTCCTGACTTGCAATGATCCTTGCATTCAAAGTAGGCTGAAGCTTCAACTGAGATAAAGATGCTCCCAATCCTTGCAAGACAACTTCAATACCTGCTCGATCCAACTCCTCAATCAGATGCCTCTGAGTCGTAATCAAACTGGCCAAACTGCTCTTGCGACTAAGTGCATCAGCAACAACATTAGCCTTTCCAGGATGATACTTGATCTCAGGTCGCATATCCTCGAGCACTTCCAACCATCTTCGCTGCCTCAGATTGAGATCCCTCTACTGGTATATGTACTTCAAGCTTTTGTGGTCCGTGTACATGTTCAACTTCTCACCATACACGTAGTGCCTCCATTGCTTCAAAACAAAGATAATCGCAGCTAGCTCTAGATCATGAGTTGGATAATTCTTCTCATGCGGTCGTAGTTGCCTAGACACATAAGCGATTACTTTACCCTCTTGCATTAAGACACAACCAAGCCCCCGATGTGAAGCATCGCTATAGACATCATACTCAACTCCTGCTCTAGGCAAAGCCAAAATAGGTGTAGTCGTCAGTCTATCTTTCAACTCCTGAAAACTCGCCTCACATTGCTCGGTCCACTTGAAGCTCACATTCTTCTTGGTCAACTCAGTAAGCGGCACAGCTATCTGAGCATAACCTTGAATGAATCTCCTGTAGTATCCAGTCATCCCAAGGAAACTTCTGACTTCCTTCACTGTAGTAGGCATAGCCCAATCTCTCACTGCCTCTATCTTCTGAGGGTCAGTTGCCACTCCCTCCTTAGAAAGGATGTGACCTAGGAATGCCACTTCAGATTTCCAGAAGTCGCACTTGGATAACTTGGCATACAACCTCTGCTCTTCCAACTTCTGCAAAACTGCTGCCAGATACTCGGTGTGCTCCGCCTCAGACTTGGAGTACACGAGAATATCGTCGATAAACACCACGACGAAAGAATCAATAAACGGCCTCAGAACTCTGTTCATCAAGTCCATGAAGATTGCGGGTGCATTCGTCACTCCGAATGGCATAACTAAGAATTCGTAATGCCCATGCCGAGTTCTAAACGCAGTTTTGTGCACATCTTCAGCTTTCACTCGCACTTGGTGATATCCTGATCGAAGATCTATTTTGGAGAATACAGCTGCTCCTTGTAGACGATCGAACAAGTCATCAATTCAAGGGATCGGATACTTATTCTGAACAGTGACCTTATTCAGCTCTCGGTAATCGATACACATCCTCATCGATCCATCCTTCTTCTTTACCAAAAGCACTGGTGCTCCCCAAGGTGACGCACTAGGTTGAATAAAGCCTTTTCCCAATAGTTCCTCAATCTGCCGTTTCACTTCATCCTGTTCCACTGGAGCCATCCTATACGGTGCCTTAGAGATTGGTGCACTTCCCGGTTGAACAGTGATGCTGAACTCTACATCACGGTGCGGAGGTAACCCAGGAAAATCTTCCAAGAACACAGTCGGATAGTCCCGAACCACAGGAATCCCTTGCAATTCCACAGGAGTCTCTTCCTTGCGGATAGTTGCCACCAGCTTAGAACACTTCAGCTTCCCTTGGAAAGTGACTTCAGGTCCTCCTGGAGCCTTCACTGTCACCGTCTTGGTCTTACACTCGATGCTTGCACTGTACACCGACATCCAATCAATGCCAATGATAACATCGACTCCCAAGATAGTCAGCTCGATCAGATCAATGCCAAAGATTCGATCCCCAATCACTATCTCGCAATCAGCATAATACCGATCAGTGGTCAAAGTTTTCCCTGACGGAGTAGCTACTGCTAAGATCTTGCCTGGAAAAATCTTCGGTTCAACTCCCAACACTTTAGCAAACTTTGGAGACACAAAAGTATGAGAGGATCCAGTATCAAACAACACCACAGCTTCCTTTCCATTAATATAGAGTTCTCCTGTTACATAACATACACCATTACATAACAGTTTCACACTATGAACGGGAAGATGAAATGACAAAAACCACACTAAACATCAGCCCTCGTACCAGAGATGACTTGATCCGCCTCCTCAGCATCAGCTTCTGTCAAAGCAAATACTCGCCCTGACTGGTACGGCCTCTTCCCAGTCTGCTGTATTGGCACATTGTGATTGCCAGCCCGTGGTTTGAGACATCGAGATTGGTAATGTCCCACTTCACCACAGTTAAAGCAAGTGACTGCAGAAGGTCTCCCCCCATCGTTCCCAGGTCTTCCAGCTACACTGATAGCGTTCGCCCCTGTCGGTTTGAACCTCTGTGCAGATGGTTGCCCCTTGAAACTCCCCGATTGAGCAGGCCTCTTCCCAGACTGCCAGTTGCTCTTCTGGTGCTGAGCAACATGGAACTGCTCCATATCCGCCTCCGTTGCTGCCGCCCTCTTCACCAGCTTATCGAATCTCCTGATACCAAGAGGTATCATACGAGACCTCAAGCTCGGCCTCAGACCATGCTCAAACTTGCGAGCCTTCTTCGCCTCATCCATCACCAGTTCTGGAGCGTATCTGGAGAGCTGAGTAAACTTAGTCTCATACTCCCTCACTGACATGCTGCCTTGCTGAAGTGACAGAAACTCCATGGCCTTTTTCTCCTGGACGTCGGAGGGGAAATAATAGCTGCGGAATTCTTCCAGAAATTCCTCCCAGCCAAGCAACAAGCCGCCCATAGTCCTCTTCACCGACTGCCACCAAACAGCCGCATCCTTCTCCAACTGCAAAGTCGCCAACTTGACCTTGCTGCCCTCCGGTGTCTCCAACACCTCAAAGATTGTCTCCACTTGCCGAATCCAGTTATCGGCCGCATCCAGGTCTGACTTTCCCTCGAACACTGGTGGTTTCATTCTCTTGAACGATTCCACTAGCTTAATGGCCTCGGGTACTGGATTCACCGGTCCCCTTCCTTGGTTTGCAGCCACTGCATTCAGCGTCTGGTAAACCCTTGCAAACTCGGCCTCCAGGTCCAACCTTCACCATTCCTGGCTCCCCTTCTCGCCATATTCTGATGCAAAAGATCCATTAAATTCGAAGTATAAGACAAGAAATTAAACCAACTTTCATTTCATTGAATTTCAAAGTTTATACATTCGAATTAAAACATTTCTTAACATCAGAATAGAAGAAAATAGAAACTAGGACAATCTAATTTCTACGGGTCCTCTTCGCTGCTCGAAGTTCATCCCGCAGTTCATCCACCTCATCTTTCAGCACATCAGTCAGGTTCTTTTTCTTCTCAAGTTCCCAAATCCGATGGCTAAGAACCGAATAGTCAGCATTCCGCTTCTCCATCTGAGCCTCCAAAACTCCAACTCTATACTTCAAGGTATCCACTTGCCTCTGCAGAGA
The DNA here is from genome assembly GCA_017893485.1 of Hemerocallis citrina. NCBI lineage: Eukaryota > Viridiplantae > Streptophyta > Magnoliopsida > Asparagales > Asphodelaceae > Hemerocallis > Hemerocallis citrina. Next base: position 157,264,399 of record CM030368.1, on the reverse strand, counting down.
AGCCACAGCGCTACTCAGAGCTGGTCCCTTTTCTTCATCGGAAGAAGAAGAATCGTCAGGTGAGTTCGGCGGTGGGGTGATCTCTCGAGATTCAGGGTACTCCTCATCATCAGAATCAGCTTGCCCAGGGTGATACTCGTCCTCAGAATCAGCCTGTCCAGGATGGTACTCTTCCTCAATAATATGCCAGTCGTCGCCTCCAGCAGGGTCGAAGTGATCAGCCATCTTAGAATAGAGAGGAAGAAGCATAAATCATAGAGCAACACAAATGTAAGTCACTTACATTTAAATCTCTAGACTCAACACACACTCTAATGTCCACATCTAGGGTGTCGTTCCTTATAAATTTGTACAAGTGTGAAAGCGTAGGAAAGCGTGGCTCTGATACCACTCTGTAACGCCCCGAATCCCAAAATTACTGAGTTCGAGATGTTCTTCAGGATCTTTTCGCTTTTCTCGAGTACAATTTTACAAGGAAATTCAAACTTTTCTTTTTTTTTACATCAGAGTTACACATCTCATATTTAAATTTACACAGCAGAAGCAAAATATACAACATTTACATAAATGAACAACAACATAATGAGATCTTTATGCATCCATTCCTCTTTACATGTAATTTATCCTGCATACAAAACTGTGGGTACGTCAGTTTATTCAACCGACGATAATTATACATGGCCATCCTCTCTACGCCAGAACAGTATAATGAATCTCATTTCTTAACAAATCACAATCTTGTTCATAATAAGCATGTAAAATCAAAGGGAACTTTTAGAGATGTCGTGTCGTGATTGTGCACTTAATCCTTAATGCAATTATTTAATTAACACATGACACTAATGCACACTTGTTCGAATTCTATGCATCCCATACTACATAGGTTCGAGGGCAAGCCTCTTAATCGTTCTTCATTTTTGTAGGGTTCAATCCCCCGCCATGACTTACTCTACTTCTGTAAATTCAATGAGTATCTTAGATGATTCTATGAGTACAAGCATGTATCCTGGCCCCTGGAGTAGAATTTCGCGCCATGTCTTGACTCGTCAAGCATGCATTCTGCGACAATTCAGCCTCCTCCCTGAACACACTCCTCTTGCAGTCACCAAAACATCCCACAAGCGTGACTAGAGTCCGATCATTACTGAGTTGTGCCCGCGCCATGTCTTGACGCATCAAGCATGCATTCTGCGGCTCACACACCCGCACCGTACCCTAGCTCTCATACTCATATTTTTCTCTCACCTTCATCACCTCCACACTATGTATTAAAGTTACATTAGAATCATGAATAAAAATCAAGCTCTAGAGTTAGCCTCTCCATCAACCGGACTTATCATTTCATTTCACTTGACCAACCTGGTCTATTTCTCAATATCATTTCATTTCACTGCCGGGGAGACTTTGCTACTCCTTCGTTCAATTTCAAATTCACAATGTCCAATTGAGCGCCATCAGCTCATGATTTCATTTTAGAGTCCCACAGACTTTCTCATCATGATTTAGCCTTTCATAATTATTCATTTAATTCTCAATTCTCATCTATGATTCCTTTCACATAATTCATACAGCCATAACCAGAATCCATCGATAAAAGCATAAAGTTCATCATTACCAACAGTAAATAACATGAATCAAATTATCAAAAGTCCACTCTGTACAGTCGACTTAGAAGAATACCAGTCGACTTATACAGTCACATACAAGTTCCTCATAAAAGCTCGGGATAGTCGACTGTTGCACTCAACCAGTCGCCTGTCCCGCAACCTTCCATATTCACAATATTATCCACATAACAGTCGACTGTTCATTAATCAGTCGTCTGTCCTGGAGATTCCAAACACATAATTTACAAGTCCAGATCAGTCGACTTGCTACATGCATCGGTCGACTGGACAGATCCATTTCAATTAGGGAATTTATTTACAGTTCTTACGTGTACTTGCATCATGATATCAATTAACAGTATACATCAATTCATATTCAGTAACATTCACAGCATAATTTTCCCAGTTATTAACATGCTTCTTTAGAGAAAACTACTCTAAACATGTATTCGCATTGCTCATACTTTCTTACAATAATGAAGGTACAAATCTCAAGTCATCATAATGAGTCTACGTAAATAGAATATCTTTATTCAGGGGACTTTCAAACAGTCATATTCAGAATGAAGCACCAGTCGACTTAACACCAAGTCAGTCGACTGCGCCGACAACTTCAGATATTTATCACTATTAGTTCTTTTCATTTATTTACCTTCCCTCCATCATATGTGTCATAGGGAAAATATACTTTTAATAATCACACCATCATGTCTATTGCACACATTTTATCAGCACATTATGAAAAGTAGTGTCTCGTACCAGTCGGCTGGCTCACATGGCAGTCGACTGTACCGGCAGTCTTGTCTCAATATTACTAGCATGTTCAAGCAATTTCTACCGCATTCCATTCACTTTTTATAACATAGTATCAATCATAACAATTGCAATATCATTCCTACATTAGAAGTCCTGAGAAACACCCACCTTATATGAAGAAATAATCGAAATCCCGCAAAGTCCTTCAACACCGTACTGCACTCCTTGCTCCTTTGTTCCACACCGAGCTCCTCAGAATGCTGCTCGACTCCACAGAAAAGCTCCCACACAACTCACAGATACTCTCTTGAAATCTTAGGAAATTTTAGTGTAAAAGAGATAGGGAATAGGAGGGGGTATTTATACTAGAATATAGGTGAAATAGAGGGCTGAGATTTGTTGGGGAGTTGGAGATCAAAGGCTGAGATCAAATCGGGAGTTGAGAAACTACCCACACCTCAAAAATAACTACCCATGATCTATACCCATCACTCCACAACCGGCCAAGAGTTGTGTCCAATGCACGTATATGCGAATGCACGTGCATGCACCAACTACACCCTACAAATAGTATATCAAATACCGGCCAAAAGAAGAAAAGATGTCACACATGCTGGTTATAAAAATACAATAGAAGGGGTTTTAAATCCATGGGCTAAAATTAATTGGGCCAAACTAATTATCTTGTAGAAAAACATTTGGGCTTAAGAAAAATATTACACATGCATACCATATGTAGAATTAAATAATCTTTATATATATTTAGAAAAATCGGGGTATTACACTTATCATGGCACTTCAGAAATTAACAGTCGAGATATGGATCCCGTGCTCCCAACTCGTGAGAAGGCACAGCCCGTATCCCTTTGATAGGTAGGTACAACCCAAGAATACCACCTAGTGCCAGCCTATAGGATAAGTCAGATGATAAGGTGTAAACCCCGTTCCCTCTAATACGTATTTCCTGAATATTTTCGGTATTTTGATTATTTATAAATTTAGTTTGTGCTAAATTGGTTTCGGATCTTTTACTAAGTGTTTTTTAATCGACAATTATTTTTACTTTGAATAACGATGTATTTTCTATTTTATAATTGATCGACTATTCATATTTTATATTATTACGTTTGAATTTTAATGAACTTGTTAATCTCAAATCCTATTCTGATATATTATTATTATTATTATTATTATTATTATTATTATTATTATTAGACATATAGAAGACATATAAAAGAACAATAATCCAATGTTTCAGCTCCTAACTCCAATTATCCTAGGAGTTAGGAGTGTCTAAACATGCATCAAAACTCAGCCAAATAAAACACAGACAACAACTTTAGTTCTCTTGGTTGTCGATTTTGTAGAATTTCTTAATGGCAGCAAATGTGCTCCCAAAATTTTGAAATGTGGCACACAAGTTGAGAACACATATAAGACACTCCCATAAAATTTTCACCTCAAAATTCCTCTTATACAGAGAGTTAATAATTTTTAGAAGTTCAACTTATTAATCAAAACAGAGCAGTTTGGCTGCTCAACTATAGTCAAGCATAAATTCTTTTAAAAATAGCAAATAAATTCAAAAAATTAGGAAATTTGGCATGCATGCTACTAACATATACAACTAGCTCCAGTTTAAATTTCATCTCAAAATACCTTATAGAATTCAAGTTATGCATTTTTTATTACAATCACTGTTTTGAGCATTCAAAAAAAATAGCAGCTTTTGAGCATTCACTGTTTTGGGGAAACGATTTTGTTAACCCAGCAAATTAACTCAGTAAAAATCTACAAAAATTAGAGCATGGTAGGTACATGTATGAGAACCTCTTATTTTAATTTGGGTTCAAAATTCCAACTTTATTACAAGTTATCAAATTCTAACCATGAAATAATATAACTTCTTATTAAAGGTTGGAACTTTAGGGTTTTATTTGAGTTCTACCACTTCAATCTTTGTATTTAAATGTTTTCAATCCATGATTACTCATATGCACATGAATTTAGTCCAAGTTCTTCAACTTATTAACATATAACAATAATAATAACAACAATAATAAAAAAGGTGAGAAACCCCCACCAAAAACTTGTTGGAAGAATTAGCTTGCTTTTCTCCACCTTGTTCTTGCTCCTCAAGAACAACCTAAAGCAAAATAACTCATTCTTTTCTTATGATTTTATCTCTCTCTTTTCTCCCTTCCTTTTCTCTTTTAATTTTTTCTTTTTACTCAAGAACAAAGCAAAATAAGAAGAAGAATAAATATGAGAAGAAGAGAGAATGAGATGCGAGTGAGATGAAATGAGTTGAAAGGGTGCTTGCTTTGAGGATTGGCCGGCCAATGGGTTAAGAAGGAGGGAGAGGATGAGGATGTGGTGGAGGAGGGTGCCATGTGTCTTGGATTTCGTGATACAACAATTACATGTTTTGTTTACAAATTAATATATCGCAATCAACACCCTAATCCAATCCTAGCCCTTCAATTGATCATGATTGACCAAAAATAATAGATATTTTCCTAAAATCACATACTACTTGATTTTATACAAATATACAAAATCGGTACAATACATACATACATTCTAGTATATATACAAATAATTTTTATCAGTTAAACTAAACAATCTTTACCAAAAATATAATTCTGAAAAAAATGATTTTAATATCAGACCGAGATATTACAGATATTTTCTCAAAAACACATACTACATAATTTTGTACAAGTGTACAAAATCGATACAATACATATATATACATACTAGTATATATATACAGATAACTTTTATTAGTAAAACTAAGTAATTTCCATAAGAAATACTTTAATTTTAAAAATAAGAATAATAATAATATTATATCAGATCGGGATATTACATGAGAGTCATCCATGTGTTCTTGTGAGCCTCAAGAGCAAGGCAAAGGAACTCGGGGATATCAATGCTAGTCTTTAGGAGGACTTCAATTAAGACGGTGCGGTCGAGGCCTTCGAAGGATGATGAGGCAGGCTTGGACAAAGAATCATGTTGAGCATTCTGCTCTCTCGGGATCCGCTTTACAGAGGGAAAGTCGAAGGCGATTAAGAGTTGCTGGACTAGTGCCAAGTATTGGACCATCCGGGCATCACAAGCCTCATAATCCCCGGTAAACTGGTTGAACACGAGCTGGGAGTCGCTGAAGTCTCTTATTTGCCTTGCCCCCGCATAATGTGCTAACGTGAGCCCTGCAATTATCACCTCGTATTCTTCCTCGTTATTGGAGGCGGGAAAGTTTAGGCGTAGAGAATATTGGAGAATGAAGTTGTCGGGACCTCTGAGTATGACACTCGGGCCGCTTCCAACCTCGCAGGATGAGTCGTCGACATAAATCTCCCACATTGGTTCCCCTTCTTGAATTTAAGAAGGCTCAACAATGGTGTACTCCGTGATGAATTCGGCGAGGGCATGTCCTTTAATAGCCGTCCTGGGTTGGTAGTTGATGTCGTAATGGCTCAGCTCGATCGACCACTTGATTAAGTGGCCAAAATTCTCTGGCTTGTGGAGGACTGCCTTGAGGGGCTGGTCCGTGAGGACCTGATCGAGTGGGCTTGAAAGTACGGGCGAAGCTTCTGTGAGGCCTTGAACAGAGCGTAGGCAACCTTTTCATCTTTGCGTAACGGGTTTCGGCCTCGTGTAGGAAATTACTGGCGTAGGAGAGAGGCTTCTGAACCCCATCCTCCTCTCTGACCAATACGGTGCTGAGCACGTGTTCTGAGGCAGAAAGGTAAAGAAAGAGGGATTCGCCCGACTCGAGCTTGCTGATAAGCGGAGGGTTGGCGAGGTAAGTTTTTAGTTGGTCGAACGCCTACTGCTGAGAGTCTCCCCATTCAAAACCTTTCACCCCTCGTAGGGCCTTGAAAAAGGGGAGTGTCTTCTCCCTAAACTTGGAAAGGAAGCGGTCGATGGCTGCCAGTCGCCCCGTAAGCCGATGAACATCCTTTACATTTCTTGGAGGGGCCATGTCGATTATGGTCTGAATCTTCTCAGGGTTTGCCTCTATGCGGTGCTAGCTTTCAACGAATCTGAGAAACTTCCTCGAGGAGATGTCGAAGGCACATTTAGCGGGATTGAGCGTCATGTTTTGGAATCGTAGGACACCAAAAGCTTCCTCGAAATCGGCCACATGATCCTGCCCTCAGCAGCTCTTGACAAGTATGTCGTCAATGCATACCTCCATGTTTCGACCGATCTGTTCTTTGAAGGGGTGACGTGCCTCTGGTATGTGGCACCGGCATTGTTTAGCCCGAAGGGCATGATCCTGTAACAATAGAGACCTTGGTCAATTACGAAGGCTGTTTTGGCGATGTCCGGATGGAACATTCTAATCTGGTTGTAGCCTGAAAAGGCATCCATGAAGGTCAGCAGTTCGTGACCCGATGTCGCGTGATCAGAGCGTCGATGTTTGGGAGGGGGAACAGATCTTTGGGGCATGCCTTATTGAGGTCCATGAAATCTATACAGATCCTCTACTTCCCTCTTGCCTTCTTGACCATTACGACGTTAGCTAACCACTCGGGATAGATGACCTCTTGTACGAACAGGGCAAACAAAAGTTTTTCTACCTCTTCTTTCACTGCCTGTTGCCTCTCGGGAGCGAACTTACGTCGCTTCTGCTGGATCGGCTTGGAGCCTGGGTGGACGCTCAGTTTGTGCATCATTAGGTCTTCAGAAATCCCGGGCATGTCTAATGGTGTCCAGGCGAAGAGGTCGTCATTCCGGCGAATACATTCGATGATGGTCGGCCTTAGGTCTGGAGACAAAGATCGGCTTACGCAGAACCATTTAGAATTTTCTTCCGCACCGAAAGAGACATCTTCCAGTTCTTCCATGGGCTCCGATCCGGGCTGATTCTTTTCAGACAGAAGTTCCACTGCATCAAGGGGGAATACTCCACTCCCAACTGTGGTCATATATCATATAGCATGAACGTGCAGACTCTTGGTTTCCTCGGACAACACCGACTCCGAGGTTGGTGGGGAATTTAAGTTTCAGGTGGTAGGTGGAGGGGACTGCCTGAAAAGAGCAGAGGCGGGGTCGGCCGAGAATGGCATGATACGCGGGCTTGATATTGACCACCATGAAGTCCATCGATTCGGTTCACATAATCGGGGTCGTCTCGACGGTCACATCAAGTGTGACAATCCCCTCAATTTGGACGGGGAAGTCGGAGAACCCGTAAAGGGTGTACTCGGCCGGCTTTAACTTATGGCGGGGGAGCTTAAGGTTTTCAAAAGCGGCCAAAAAGAGAATGTTGACTGAGCTTCCGTTGTCCACGAGAATTCGGCGAACTTCGTGGTTTGCCATGTAGCGCCACGAATTTCTAATATAATATCTCAGAAATACATGGCACAATTTCAGAATCAACTTCAATGTAGTCATGAACATAGCAACTAAATACAGGGAAAATTAAAATTTTTATTACATCAATTGTTTACAGAGCACAGTGAAAAATAAAATACCTTGAATTACAATTTCTTTCTTTTACAACACATTCTTTACAAATTTACATCAACCATATATCATTCCACCCCATGCATCCAAATTCCAAGCTAAAGGTACCTACCTATAAAATATGAGGCTAGAGATAACCCTAATCCCCAAAACTACAGGGGTCAGGCATAACGGTGTGAGTGACATAAAAGGAAAAGCAACATGAATAAAACATAAGGTATAGAGTCATAAACAACATGCAGGGCCGGCCCCACCTTTGAGGCGAGTGAGGCGGCCGCCTTGGGCCCCTGACATTTTTGCGATTTTAGGGACCCCCAAATTTGTAATTCACTTGTAAATATATGTACGTACTTTGTGCGTAAAAGAAAAATACTATTGTTAGGGGCCCCAAAAATAATTATTTGAGCCTTTAAAATTTTTAAAATTAATTGGGTTTAGGCTTGAAGACTTGAATTGAATTTGAGACTTTAAATTTAGGTGATTTAAAACAAATTTATATATTTTGCATATTTTGCTTTCAACAATGTGCAATTTTTTTGTATACATGTTTTTTTTTACTGTATGGTGGGCCCCATTTCGGGAGTTCGCCTCGGGCCCCTGGGAACTCAGGGCCGGCCCTGACAACATGTATCAATACTATTAACGAATGGAATAAGAAATAACAATAAATAAAACATGAAAACATCGAGTGAAACTAGACTAAGTGTAAAGTGTAGGAAAATAGAAAACAATCATGCATAAAACCAAGTCAATAAATACCAATTCTATATGCTGACTCTCTAATGCAAACTTGTCGGATTCTATGCATCCCACTCTACATAGGTCTGGTGCAAGTCCTTAACGTTCTCCACTTAATAGGGTTTAATCCCTCGTTATGCAACTAATCCTACTACGATGACTACTACGAGATTTAGATATTCTGCAAGTATCAGGTTCTCGCCCTTCGAATACTGGAGGCCAATCCCACTCCACAGATCCTTCTGTGGCCCTTACGTCCATCGTCCCGGAAAATTGGGGATTGCCTTACTCTGCAGGTCATCCTGGAACCCTCATTGCACAAACATCCCATGAGCGTCGCTCTTGTCCTCAAAATACTGGAGATCAATTCAACTTGCGGATCACTCTGTGACCCTTACGTCTATCGTCCCGGAATACTAGGGAATATCTCACTCTATGGATCATTCTGGAGTCCATAACCCATGTTTGTTCTCATTTCATCATATATGGCTTATGTAAATTGTAAAGAATGTGTTGTAAAAGAAAAAAATTGTAACCCAAGGTGTTTTATTTTTCGCTGTGCTTTGTAAATAATTGATGTAATAAAAAATTTAATTTTCCCTATATTTAGTTTCTATGTTCATGATTACATTGAAGTTGATTATAGAATTGTGCCACGTATTTTGGAGATATTATATTGAAAATTCGGGGCGCTATAGAGTTCATATGTCACTCACCTTATTGAAGAATCAATCAAAGATAATAAAGAAAATAAGAAAATCCCTCCTTTTGCAAGAAAACCAAGATCCTCGCTTTGAAACTCCAAGAAAATAATAATAAAGAAATCTTTTTTTGTTGTGCAGCAAAGAGACGGCTACACCTCACCTTTAATAGGCCAGAAGTCAGGGTATCTAGGGTTTTTGAATAGATTTGCAAAATATCTCTTTTAAATATATCTTTACATATATAAATCCTCATCCTTGGAAATTAGATAAAACCAAATTAATTGAGATTTAAAAACAAAACAACCACCCTAATATTGGCCGGCACTATTTTAAAACCCAGAAAAACGAAATTGTACTTTTTGACTCTAAGTGGCAATTTTGCAAAAAAACCCTTCTTTATCAAAACTTGCAAAATAAACCAAATTTATTAAAAAAGAAGTAAACTCTTTACCTTTGAGTTGACTAGGCATCATGCTTAGCCCAAAAATCCAAAAATCTGGAGTTTTCACTCCATGTGGTAATTTTGCACAAAAATCCCTCTTTTATAATATTTGCAAATAGGTCAAATAATATTCGTAAAAATCCAAAAAATTCAGAAATAATATCATCTAATACATATTAGATATTTCAAATAAAATTTCTGACTTTTACTTTCCAAGAAAACATTTGCACAAGATCCACTTAAATTCCATATTTGCAAAAATACCATATTTGTTTAAATATGTACCAAATCAACTCTAAATAAAATTTAAATAGGTTTTATTTTTAATGATGACCATGTAAAGCCCAATAATCATTTAAAACGAATTTTTATTATTTGTTTGAGATCCAAACGGCTTTTTACACAAAAGCTCCTCTCTTTCGAAGTATTTATAAAATAGTTTCTTTACTCAGAAAAATCTCAAAATTTAGGATATGCTTAATTATAAATAAGAGAATGTATCCAGAAATTTAAAATTGGAGATTTGCACCAAAAAATATTTTCTCGTGTTTTGCACGTGTAAAATTGAGAAATTCATAAAATAGTCAAATAAATTCAAATAAATCTGAAAATTAAAATATCATAAATAAATGAGGAAAATCAATTATTAACCATAAAATTTTAAGAATTCAAAATTTCCTAACTTTGCATGTGTGTTGCACGTGCAAAATTGCAATTTCAAGAAAGTAGTCAAAATAATCAATTTTACCAATTTAATATTATTTAGTGATGCAAAATAAATTATTTTATTTTGCGAAGTGTTACATGCCATGCTGAGGCTGATGACGAGGCATTACAATGCGAAAGCCGGATGCCATCCAGGCCTTCCCTTAAGAAGGAGACCGTCTACTGCTGAACCCTGGGAGGCGGTTGGTCGTGGGCCGAATTCACTTCCTGCAAGAAGGCCTTACGGGAGGTGTTGGATTTCCCTCCCATGGGCCCACCATGGACACGGTGTAGGATGGCCAACCCCCCGGTTTCTTCGGGCTCAGGTTCCTACTCGGGTTGGCTACTAACCGTTCGAGGAGGAGGCGAAAGCCTCAGATTCCGCAGGTCCCTCCGATCTCTTGGGTTGGTCCGAGTGAACTCCCTTAGGTACCCTCTCTGGATGAGGGCTTCGATATCGTCTTTAAGGGCGTGACAGTTGTACGTCTCGTGCTCATGGTCTCGGTGAAACCTGTAGTAGAACCTTTGGTCCCATTTTTTGTTGTTGTCGGTCGGGGAGGATGTTGGACGATCCTTTTGTCCTCAATCTCCAAGAGGGTGGCTGACACATTCTGGGTCAGCGGCGTGTATCTTTCAAAATGGGGGACCGATAGTGGCCGCTTCTAACCAGATGCGTCCTTAAGGGCCTTCTTGGTGGGCTCGGAGTTGTCCGCTTTTTGCTTCCCCTTGGCAGTAATTTCTATAATGCCTTCGGGGTGCAGTGTATTTCTCGACCATGTTGAGGAGGTCAGTAAATTGAAGGGGCAGTTTCTTGGCTAATGAGGCCTTTAACTGGCCATGGAGAACATTGTACCGGAAACCCACGGAAGCAATGCCTGCATCGAGAGAGGAGACCGTCCTTGCCACGGTGGTGAACCTTCGCACGAACTCTCAGAGGAACTCTTCCTCCTTCTGCTTGAGGTCCAGGAGGGACGCACTCGTCTTCTCGACCTTCCGGCTGGTCACGAAGTGGGATAAGAAGTCCCCCTCAAGCAGGTCGAATGATAAAACCGAGCCAGGGGCAATTTTTGAAAACCATTCCCATGCTTGACAACTAAGAGTGGTAGGGAACCGTCAGAGGAGAGGATCCAAGGCGCTATGAATTATCATGAGGGTTTTAAACCCTTCCATGTGATCAGCGGGACCACCCTCCCCATTGTATGTATTAAATGGTGGTGTTCTGAAATTCCTCGAAATTTCAGCCTCTAGTATTGATTTGGAGAAAGGGGGTCTGTTCAGCCGGTACCCTTGCCCAGATTGTGGTTCTCCCTCGCCGATATGGGCGAGACGGTTCTCCATCTCCTGGAGGCACCGAAGGACGGCTTCGTCTTGTCTTTGGGGGCAAGTCGAACCATAAGATTCGCTGCCCTGGGCTTCTTGTCAAGGACCGGTGTTGTTGCGCGTCTTAGTCCTAGGGCCGCCCCGGTTGGCCTGGAAGACCTCGTTCCTAAAGTTTTGGAACTCGGCTCTCGTGACCGGGGTCTGCTCGTCCTGGCCATGCAGAGGCAGGTGCTCCCGGGGTGAGTGGCTGTGCCTTTGTTCCCGTTCTTGGGTCGGCTGGATGCAATGGGTTGGAGCCGAGTTGGAAGCGGCCCCTCCCCTCGACCAGCTGACCTACTGGTGCTTAATGACATGGCAAAGGTCATCAGCCACTGAGCGTGATGCGCTCGGACCTGGTTCCCGCTGTTCCTTGGACTGTCTCCTGCGTGACCTCTGTGTGCTCGCTTGGCTACGAAACTAGCGAGGATCGGCGTGGTGCCCCATCGTGAGCGCTCTTCGGGCTTTGGGAGCCATGGTGAGGGTCAGCTTCGAGATGAAGTGCTAGGCTAGGATCGGATCGGTGTCAGTGACGTTTCCCATAGACGACGCCAACCTGATGTTGCTTATTTTCGGTGTGGGGGAAACAAGTGTGAGTTCTTGTAATTTATAAAGTGGAAGGGACTGATCTCGATCTCGGCTAGGGTCGATCCCTTGAGGACGGCTCGGAAGAGAGGCTAGTAGCTAGGATGGCCGGAGTACCTGCAAAAGGCCTAGAGACACTGGGAGAAATCCCGGCGACAAACTCTCCGATGATCTAATCAGTCACTGGAAAAGGGACTGAGCAGCTAGGTTCAGATGAGGAAAGATTCATTACTTGGGCAAGGAGGAGGGGGTCTGGTATTTATAGGCAGGGGCAAATAAGTATCCAATCCTAATGGGTCGGGTTTAAACCCGTTTGTCTGTGGGCCTGAAGTGGCAGGAGGCCCTTTTGACCTGCTGGCCTGATAATCATGGAGGAGCGGATCTTGAGGGGATCGAACGGTCCTGATTAGGTTGGGCTCTTTTTACCCATATCAACAGCGATTTAAGTGGTTGGGCTCCAAGGCTTAATCCACTACCTCCCACCTGCAGCAATTCTCCGCTGAACGCATTCCACTATACATAAATCTCGTACAATGAGTTCTTGGTATTCATGCCAAGATTCATATTACATCCACATGACTTTAAAATATAAGCCTCATAAACCATCTCAATCCGAAGCAAAAAGAAATTGGAAAAAAAACAAGATTGACGATCTTGACTAAGTAAACAATAAAAACATTCCTCTCTTGATCTTTAGAAAATGATAAGTTTCTAAAGATTTGAGTCAACAGAGATAAAGAATACCCAATGGATTTAGCTCTATTTAAAGAGTTTGAAATTATTTATTTCGACAAATGTAAAAAAATTTATTCCAAATGTATACTTGAGCAGGTTGCGGTCGACTGCTAATTTGGGCAATCGACTATCATTTCTTCCGTACCAAGGTCGAGAGAACATGACAGTCGACCACACTAATTTTTAACTATAATTAACAGTCGACCCCAATTTTTGCAGTCAACCGAAACATTCTCAAATTGAATATTTCTGTGAATCCACTTTATATTATTTCCATATTTTTTCATTTACCCAAGATTCGATTACAAATTATTCCTCACAGATAAAGCATAAAATAATAATCTTGATGATCTGATTTCTTGGAGAATAATCACATCTTTCTTCTTGATGAATCTTTACAAATATTTGCAATCATTCATATTTGTATAATTCTTTTTCTTTTTTTGCATTGTTGAGTTTTTTGCTTTAATTATGAAGAACTTAAGATTTATTTGAATTTCATTCTATATTAGATGTCAAGATTTTCGATGAAATTGTTAGATATACATATGCATGTTTTGTACACACCAAATATAGAGTCAACAATTGCCACCCTCGACGAGGCCACCCATTTTCCCAACCAGCCCACTGGCGACCACCTCATCGCTTTATATGAGATTATCATCGATGTGTGAAACTAATGAACAAATTAGTGAGAAGAAGAGCTCCCAAGCAGTGGGAGAAGAATATGAACCTCTCTCACAGTAACTTTCATACAAACTGGTGTTGTAAGAAAATAAGACAAGAGAGATACCGCTTTGCCAGCTGGTCCATTTGCAGGAGCATCTAAGACGAGCACTCCACTAACTCCGAGCTGCCAAGAACTTCTTCTTCAGTATGTGGGTGATTAGAGGATCTTTCAAGGAATGGATTAGCAACTCCTCCACCCAACGAGACCCATACCACCATCAACAAAACTCATCGGACCTAAGGCTTCACTCCTCCATGTTATCAGAGCTGGAGCTTAGTGGGTGCGGGCCCAACGAGGGAGTCCGGCACCCACCTATCCCCCACCCTTCCCCCCCCCCCCCCCGCCCCCCCAACTGATGCTACCTCTCTCCCACCCCCCGCACCCCCTCCACACCTGGCCTCACCCCCCAACCCCACTGTCATCCAACCCGCCCCACCCAACCACCCCCTCCGGGAGGAGGAACCTCCTAGGCTCAGACGATCGTGCACTCCGCCGAGGGCACACCGAAGCGTACCTCATCGACATTCGAGGAGTGGCATCGCTTATCATCGCTGTAAGGAGCTACCCTCGAGAGAACGGGCCCATAAAGGGGGTCCCTCTACTAGCCACGACGGGCGTAATAGTCACCCCCCTAGTGCCAGTGCTTCCCCCAAAGGCGACAGGGTGAGCGGCATCACAGAGATTGCAGAGAAACCCACTACAGAGACATTTATCAAAGCCATAACTACTACAGAGAAAGGGAAGTTAGCAAGGATACTCACCGCCCCCACCAACACAGAGAGCAGCGGCTTCGCCTGCTTCAGCCTACCAATACTTCTCTCCCAAGAACCACTGCTAACCAACACAGTGCCCCCCACCCCCCCCACCCCCCCCGTCACTCTTCATACTATGACTCCCAACAACCAAACAAACACTCCACCACTCCCCCCCCCCCCCGGCCTCACCCAAAACCTTTCACATTCAAAAGAAAAGAGCCCAGTCCCCCGACCACAACCCGCTCCGGCCGACCCTGTAACGCCCCGAATTCCAAAATACACTGAATTCGAGATTCCACAGGATCTTTACACTTCTTTCGTACAATTTTACAAGGAAATTAAAACTTTTCACTTTAAATCAGAGTTACATAGAATCTTTACACTTACATTTTACAGTGGAAGCAAATTTACAACATTTAAATAAATGTACATCAACATTGAATAATATTTAAGCATCTGTTCCTCTTTAATCTTTATCATGTCATTTACCCTGCATACAAAACTGTGAGTACGTCAGTTTATTCAACCGACGAACATTATACACGGCCATCCTCTCTATGCCGGAAATAGTATAACTGATTTTCCATATTTAACAAACACAAACTTGTCACATATCAAACT
This sequence comes from Hemerocallis citrina, assembly GCA_017893485.1. Classification (NCBI taxonomy): domain Eukaryota; kingdom Viridiplantae; phylum Streptophyta; class Magnoliopsida; order Asparagales; family Asphodelaceae; genus Hemerocallis; species Hemerocallis citrina. The sequence continues at coordinate 157,249,181 of CM030368.1, read as the reverse complement.
AATGGGAATGCCCTATTGATGTCGTGTCATGATTGTGCACTTAGTCCTTAATGCAATTATTTATATTATATGACACTAATGCACACTTGTTCGGATTTTATGCATCCCATACTATATAGGTCCGAGGGCAAGCCTCTTAATCGTTCTTCATCTTGTAGGGTTTAATCCCTCGTCATGACTTAATCTACTACTGTAACTACGATAAGCATCCTAGATGTTTTCTGACATACGAACTCATGTCTAGGCGCCCTGGAGGGAATCCCAACGCACAGACACATGACTCGTCATGCAGGCATCCTGTGGTAATTCAACTCCTACCATAGACATGACACCATCCGCAGTCGCCAAACACCCCACGAGCGTCGCCACCGAGACGGTACTCTGGAGCAGTATCCACGCCCTATCATGACTCCTCATGGGACATCCTGGGACACTCTCTTGCCGCCAATCCAATGGCCCTCATACTCAATGTTTTTCTCTTACTTTCATCACAACTTCACTATGTAACTAATCCTTAGTTTAATTGAATCATGAATAAAATCAATCTCTTAGAGTTAGCCCTCTCAATACTACCTGTCTTATTTCTTTCATTTCACAATGACCCAAACTTGGTCTTTTCAATGTCAATAATCATATTTCATCATTTTTCACTTGTCGGTGTGAGTTTTGACTACACCCTAATTTTCAATTTCATTTCACAAATTCACATATTTGAGTTGTCATACTCAATAATATTTCTCTTTTCCAATCACATGATTTCTAATCTATTCATGAGTCAATAACCATACATGGAGTTCAATTACTCATAATGTATTTCATCAAATATTTATTTCCACATTAAAAATCATATCACCAATTATATGGTCAAGCTGAATATTCACAATTCATTATTGTCACATCATTCTTCACTAAGAATAATTCACATTACTTCACTACATACTTTCTTTCTTTATTATTTTTCTTTTCTAGCACTTTATTTCAAGCCCTTTTTCAAAACACAACTTTCACAAAAATATAAGTGTAGAACCATAGTTGTAACTACACTTTTATTCCCAAAATATACTTCATTTCATTCTAATATCTCCCAATTTATTTTTCATAAGTCACACATAATTTTAGAATAATAATAATATTTTTTACATAATTTTTAAACATCAAAAACCATCAAAAAATCATTTTTTCCCCAAAGTTTGATTCTGGCCGAGACCAGGATTCGAACTAGTGACCACAGAGAAGCAAGCCGCATGCTCTGGCCACTAGGCCGGTTGTGCTATTCGGTATAGAGAGGGGTTCAGAGAGTTATATACTCTTGGCTGAGGCTTAATTCAATTTTTTGAATGCACAACAAAAATATGGTGTTATTAAGGATCGAACCATCGACCTGTGAGAACCCACCGCACAACACTGTAGCATTTAGAAGCCTCCCGACCACTTGAGCTATAGGCTCAAGTTGTCTTGAATACAACTTGCATTCTAATTAAATCAACTCTCTGTTTAATAGAACATTTCGATGTTTCAAAAGCTCTCATTTGAATTTTGCTTTTACTAAATTTACTGTAAATCTTCAGAATAATTATTCACATGATAATTGATACTCCAGTAATTTAAAAATAATTTTTCCAATAATTAACACATATTTTTCATACAATTAGTTTAATTTGTATGCTACTACTACCACATTTCTTTTCGACATTTCTTATCCAACTTAACATCAATATTCTCTATATCAATTCCCTGTTTGTATTCCTTTCACAAACCCACAAATTATATTTCTAAGTTATTCCTTACAAACATTAGCACAAAAGTTCATTCAAGCACATAAAACCATATTTTCATCTACTAACATTTGCATTTAGTTTTTGATGCCAACAACAAATTTTACTTCAAGCAATCCATAGCATATAAATAATTCACACACAACTTAAGTTTGATGATGGAATCACATACAATCTATTTAGCAATATTCCAATCAACTAATAAGCCATTTTTCCAATTAAATGTACTCTTATTAATCTTTTTCATGCATTATCATTTCAATTCAATTTTTAGCATGCTATCTAATTAGAAACATGGAAAATAACCCACCTTGTTTGGAGAGAATACAATTGCAACACCTCCTAAACAAAAGTCCTTGCCAAAAGAGCGTTCCTCCTCCTTCTTGATGAGCGCACCCGACCTTCAAAGTACAAAACCGAAAGCTCCTTGATGCCGGCCTTCTTCTTGGTACAAGCACAACTCACTCACACACAACTCTCAATCTTTTATCTCACTTACTACTAATAAATCACTACTAACAAATGTATATAGGTTTTGGAGAAATAAAGAGTACAAATATAACTAGGCTAGGGGGGGTATTTATACTAAAAATTGGAGTAAATGAAAGGCTAGGATCAAAACTAGGAGTTAGAAATAAAAGGCTAGGATTCAAGAGGGTGTTGTAGTAACCAACCATGATCATGCAACTACCACCCATGACTCCACTCATTTTTTCCATTTCCCTCCATACCAAAACCGACCTACATGGTGCTTTTGCACGTGTACGTGCAATGCACGTGCATGCATTAGTCCTCCATTAAAAAAAGTTGTACATTATATTTTCTATAAAAATAATCTTTAAAAGATGTTCTACATTAGAAGTTGTAATTAAAATAGAAATAACTCATGGGCTTTAATTAATGGGCCAAAATAATAGTTTTATAAAAGAAAATAAATAAATTAGATTTGGGCTAAAAAGAAAGGCTTATGTTTATTTGAAGAAAAATGGGCCTTTATAAAATAATTAAAGAACACATTTACATATATATATATATATCTATCCACATTATTCATAATGAAAATAATTATAAGATTTCATATTACAAAAATTGCACGTGCACACTACGTGCAAAATAAATAAATAATTTTCATAAATGAAAATCGGGGCATTACAGACCCCCTCAAATCCATTGTCACCTGGGCCCAAAGAGAGGGTCCAGAGGGGACGCAAGAGGGTGGGGAACAGATTGAGGTGGGGGTACACACTAAGAGCTAGCAAGTGGTTTCTCGTAAAGGTAAGGGCTTAGCCATGTCATCTCCTCCTCCCCAAAAAGAAAATCAAAAAAAACAAAGAAAAGGCAAACGAAGGCCGGTACCATGCTTCAATTGTGGCGAATTAGGGCACTTCCACAAAGACTGCACCAAGGAGGTACGGTGTCTCAAATGAATGAAATGGGGCCATCTCTCATATGTATGCACCAACGTCATTGAAACTCACCTCGATGAGGAACGCCCGATCAACAGAGGAAGGTCGCCGGACAACCCTGCTCTGATCAGGTTAGCCAACTGTTTGGACATCATCAAGAATGAGGAGAGGTGGTTGCGGTAGTGGTGTGCAGTGGCCAGGGTGCGGTCAGGGAGACCCTCCGAGACCCACCTACTACAAGCTCTGGAGGCTAAGTGGCCGATGAAGGCACACAAAGACTGGGTTGCTAAGAAGGTTTGCCATCTCCAATACTTGGTCTCCTTCCCCTCGCCAGAGAAAGTAGTGGAGGTTAGTGAAATGGGGATTGTGGACTTCGGCCACTTCTCAGTGGAATTTTTCCCATGGTCCCCGAGCTTCGGAGCGGAACCCCCCCAAGGCGAGCTCTATTGGATTTGGATTCACAATGTGCCGTTGCACTTTTGGAAAATAGAGGCATTACAAGAGATTATCGCCGACTTCGGCGCTGTGGAAGAAGTCGACGAGAAAATGGTGCACCGCTCTGATATCGTCTCAGCTAGAGTGCTTATCAGAAGCATAGACATAGCACAGATGCCGAGATTTGCTAAAGTCTACTCATTTGATGCCTCATACCTCATCCGCTTCGTGCTCGACAGGCGAGCTGATCCAGGAGCGGAGCGAGCGACCATCACCTCCCCCACGCCACACAAAGCCCTTAGAGACGGCCGCTCCTACTCCCAGGTGGTCTCTCCGGCTGGGGACACCACCATCGATGGGGTGCATGAGATCGAGCGAGCGCATAGAGAACTCATTAGGGAGGCAAGAGAGTTGGAGCAGCGTCGGAGCCATGTGGTTAAGGGATCAGTGCTGTCGAAGGGATCTCCGATCAGGGTTGGGCGGGAAGGAGCTTCGTCCAACAGATCCAATGGTCCAGATGTGCGGATTTCAAATTCAAACCCAAGGCCAGATTAAGGAAGTTCGACAGAGGAGGCCCACCAAAAGGAGGGCCAAAAGAACCCCAAAAGTGGAAGCCTTCACATCGGAGTTGGTGGAGTTAGTAGGAGGGAGGACCACAGAGAAATGGCAGACTGCGCAAGCACTGCGAAAGGTAAAAGCGCGGTGCTTGGCGTCTTGCATAACGACATGCAGGGTCGTTCTAGAAAGAGACAAAGTCAAGTGCTGCGAGAGGTGCAGGGTAGGGACTCAGGTTGTGAAGGGGCCAAAAATGGCAAAAACTCTGTAGGTATCGACATGCAAGATGTACAGCACAGTCGAAACCCAAAGAAGTAAGATTTGGTAGCTTTGGAGGGTGGGTCGAGAGGGGCTCTTGCCATATTGGGATACACGACGAGCGAAAACCAAGAGGGTGGCAGATGCTCCTCCCAAAGTGGGAGAGCCACAGACCCTATGGTCTTTGCCCTCGTGGAGGCGAGAGCTCAAAGAGGAAACAAAAAAATGGAAGAGAAGAAAGGGTTGGAAGTTGTTGGTGAGAAGAGGGATTTTGAAGTAGGCAGCGCTTCGGGGAATGCGCATTCTGATCCAACCGCAGGCCAACCCTATCGAAACGTGACAGGTGGCAATATTCTGCAAGCGGCAGGCGTGCGAAATGAGGCGACAGGCGGTATGAACGAGGGGGGGTGTTGTGGTGTCGCGCGGAGATAGGGAGGGCTTAAGCGTTCACAACAACGTGAACGTTAGTGAGAAGGAGGGGGGTTTATAATTTTTATAATTGTATTGGGCCTAAAGAGGGGTCCAGGTTAAATTATTCTGTTTTTTGGCCCAAAAGAGGGGTCCAACCCATGCTCCCCTATTATAGACCTGTCTCCAAATATATTAGTGGGCGCAAACGAGTGCATCCCAGACTCACCTCACTACGAGGAAGACAGAGAGGATCGACTTAACCTTGAGGACGATTGTGTTTACTCAGAGGGAGATTTGTTGGACTCAGATGAGGAGTCAGGGGAGCTCCCGAGTCAGTCACCAGACCTGGTTCCATGCACTTTTCCTCCTTCCCAAGCTAAGACCACATGTCCGTCTTAGAGCGATACAGATCTCAGGGGTCACAAGAAGGCTATGGAGGAGTCCTTAGATGACTATTTGGAGATTGCGGCAGCTGCTATGGCCGCTAAAACAAGCGTTGGAGGTACAAACTCTTTTCTAGCTTCAATTTTTAATTTTATGACCGATAATGAAATTTTCTATCTAGCCGAAACATGTGGTCTTGTGGTTAATGATATTGATAGAAACGCACGACTTCTCAATCAAATTAGAAGGGTGGGAGTCTGATAGGGTTAGGCTAATCCTGGAATCGAACGTAGTTTTGAGTAACGTACCCCTCTCTAATAGTAATGAATGGATGCCCTTTTCTAGAACGTTAGAGGCCTAGGTGGGTGGGGTAAACGAGAAATGGTTAAGGAAGTCGTCGCCAGATATAAGGTGAATGTCGTAGGACTTCAGGAGACCAAACTGTCTCACATGCCTAGACTCAAGAGAGTGGGGGGTTGTCGAATCTCCGAATGGAGGATGTTACCATCAGTTGGGGCGTCTGGGGGCATCGCTCTAGGTTTTAATCCCAACGTCTTCCGGTGTGTTGACGAATTGCACGAGCAATTTTCTCTATTGGTACTGTTGCAGAGAAAGTCCGACCAATGGCTCCAATCGGTCACGGTGGTGTACGGGCCCCACACGTCCGCGGCTAGAACGGCCTTCTGGACGGAATTGAGAGCTATCAAAACACATTGGCCCCACCCGTGGGTTATGGAGGGTGATTTCAATATCACTAGATTTTCCTCTAAGCACAGGGGCAGAGGCGCCAGTGAACTAGATAGAGAAGCGTTTAACGAGGTCATCACAATGTGGAATTGGTCGACATCCCCATTTCGGACAGAATTTTCACCTTGTCAAACATGCAGGCGCAGCCCACTTTAGCCAAGTTAGATAGGGTCATGGTCTCCATAGAATGGGAAGCCAAATTCCCTCTGGCAACTGCTAAGTCCCTCCCTAAGCCAACTTCGGATCACGTCCCAATTTTCCTTTCTATAGGGGAGGATCAACCCAGAAAGCCTGTAAAATTCCGGTTCAAGAAGGCCTAGTTAGAAATTCAGGGTTTTCACCACATGGTGAACGAGTGCTGGTCTCGCCCAACCAAGGGCATTGAAACGACTGCGATATGGTGTGAAAAAGTCAGGAGGCTAAGGGACAAGCTGCGGAAGTGGAACCGGACCAGATTTGCCCTAATTTGGAGATCAAAGGAGTCCCACCTTGAAGGAATTGAGGAACTCGAGAAGATGGAAGAAGCTAGGGACCTTTTACAGGAAAAACGGATGAGATTGCTCCAACTCAGACAGGACATTGATCAGCTCTACAGGATAGAGGAAATCAGATGGAAATAACGGTCGAGAGTCACATGGCTCAAGGAGGGAGACGCGAATACCGCTTTTTTTTCACCGAGTTGCCAGTGCACGGCGTAGATCTAACCTCATCCACTCCGTCAATTCGGACTCTGGTTTAATCCAAGGCGAGAATGCGATTAAGCTGGCCTTCCATTCTCACTACAAGCGCCTCTTTGGGCGCAAAGCGAAGTTCAGAACCCCGCTCCGGCACGACTTCTGGCAGGACCAAGCAGATGAGCCAGGTATTGGACTGCAATCCATTGAAGCACCCTTCACCGAATAGGAATTATGGAAGGCGGTCCAACAATTGGGTAAAGATAAAGCCCCAGGCCCAGACGGATTCCCGATCATGTTCTATCAGACATTTTGGGAGGAAATCAAAGGAGACCTGCTAAAACTGTTCGATGACTTCTATGAGCATAAACTAAAATTGGGGAGAATCAATTACGCGAAGGTGGTGCTCATCCCTAAACAAGAAGACCCCCGACGCATTGGTGACTTCCGCCCCATAAGCCTACTTAATTGTTCGGTGAAGATCATCACAAAGACCCTAGCTAACAGATTGGGTAAGGTTATGGAAGGCCTCATCAGCCAGGACCAGACAGGCTTTATTAAGGGGCGATACATTCAGGACAGTATTGCCACCGCTGAAGAGACTATCCACCAGTGTCACGCTTCCAATGCAAAGAGCTACCTCCTCAAGCTTGACTTCGAGAAAGCCTATGACTCAGTGGAATGGGATTGTTTGTTGAAAGCACTGGCTGGACGGGGGTTTGGGAACAGATGGATCAGATGGATCCAAATGTGTCTCATCACTAGCAAAACGACCATTTTGATCAATGGTTCGGCAGGTCACACATTCCCCTGCAAGTGAGGACTCAGACAGGGAGATCCACTATCCTCCCTCCTCTTCACCATTGTGGCAGACGTGCTCAGAGCAATGATGACCAGATGCTGTAGAGCAGGCTGGATTGTACCAGTGGCTAAAGGGCATAACGGCAAGGCTGCTCCATACTTCAATATGCAGACGACACTCTGCTTTTTGGTAATGGTGACCTAGGGAAAACTATTGTTTTCAAAGGAATTTTATATTGCTTTGAGGCTTGATCCGGACTCAGAGTTAATTTCCACAAAAGTGCTCTAACTCCCATTGCCCTGCCCCCAGAAGAGACGCTGGAGCACGCCTGTATTCTCAACTGCTCTGTCAGGAGGTTCCCCATTCAGTACCTGGGATTGCCACTGAGACTCGGGAGACTCAAAAAGGCGGATTGGCTCCCAATCATTGATAAGGTCGATAAACGACTAGCAGGATGGAAAGGGAAAGCCCTCTCCTTGGGAGGGAGAGTAACCCTCATCAGTGCGGTCCTGTCTAACCTCCCTACTTATTACCTCTCTTTCTTCGAGATGCCATGATGGGTTATTCGAAGAATCGACCGGACAAGGAAATATTTTCTGTGGAAAGGGGCGGACCCAGACCGAGGAGGATATCATCTCATTAGGTGGGAGAAGGCATGCATGAAAAAAATCCATGGAGGCCTGGGCATTATCGATCTCCGGGACATGAACCTGGCACTACTGGGTAAATGGTGGTGGAAAGTCTTTCACCCCAATCGAGAAGGGTGGCAGCAGTTTGTCCAGGGTTACATGCGTGGGAATGGTACTAGAAACCTAGGCTTCAGGGTAGGCCCTAGAGTATCTCACTTCTAGAAGGGTATCTCTAAGGCATACGAACCATTCAATAACTGTGTTAAGTCAGTCATAGGCAATGGTAGACTCACTAGATTCTGGTGGGATAAGTGGTGCGCAGACCACCCACTCAGGCCCCTGTTCCCGAACTTATACGAGCACGCATCTCTACCACACTGTGCGGTGGCAGCAGCCTGGAAAAGAGGTGCTTGGAACCCAGCATTCAAACATCCGCTTGACACGGAATCCCAACGCAGACTGATGGAACTTCAGGCATACATCTCAAACACTGGTATTGGCTGCTCTCAGGGGCCTGACAAGAAGACCTGGGTTCTGGAGAAGAACGGCAAGTTCACAGTACGCTCAATGTACAACCGCGTCCACTTTAGGGGTTGCACACCAAAATGGTCGAACATTGTGTGGAAAACGAAGGCGCCCCTGAAAATAAAAGTCTTCATTTGGTTAGTGCTGAACGATGCGATCCTCATCAGGGAGAACCTGGTTAAGCGCCAACCAAATATGGATGCTCATTGTGGGTTCTGCCAGGTCAACCTGGAGACTAGAGACCACCTGTTCCTTCACTGTTCTAGAAGCAAAGCGGTTATCGTCGAGGTCCTCAGTGCTCTAGGGACGTCTCATTACCCTAATTCATACGAAGACCAATGGGTGGGGTCCTTATTCGCGACGGAACGAGGGGCTATGAGAGAGGCGTAGTTTATCGCAATTGCCGCAATGACCTGGGTGCTTTGGCTAGATAGAAACAATCTTTACTTCCGTAGAACTTGCAACTCCATCTCTGGCAATTTAAATCACATTAAGCATCTAATTTTATTTTGGGCCAATGTGGCAGCAGCAGGTCCCAGGGGCAGGATCGGCACAGTGTTCCAAGTACAGGAGTTCGACGACGAGGAGATCGAGATTGGCCCGACGATTGACTGAGGTATGAGCAGTGTGAGACAGTGATACCTACCACCCCAGGGCTTGTTGGAGGGAAAAATGTATTAGTTTTTGGCTTTCTTATGTTCTATCTGTATTTTGTACCACCCACCATGTTTTGGGTGGAGAATGTTTTTCTGTTTTCTTTCTAGGACTTTGTTGTTTGCTCAGTACTCTGGGTTTTGTTTATTAATTTCTGATTAATGAAACAGAGTGGCCAGATTTCACCTTTACCTTCAAAAAAAAAAAAAAAACTTTCTTACAAACTAGAAGACATCAGTGATTTTAGATTAGCAGAAGCCTCTATCTTGTTAAATTAGTTATCTAACCCTGCCAAAGCATAAAACAGCGAGAGATGTTTGAAGAAACCAACTAAGATTAGTAAGATACAAAGGGAGGGACCTAATGTCCACTGTCCCCTACTCTCTGAGCATCTTTCCATTCCCTCAAAACACCCACAACAAAATGCCGTAAGAAATTCAACCAAAACAAATCTAAAAAGTAGGTTTCAATCAAACCCTAGAATAAAAGAAGAGAAAATTAGGAAAGAAAGAAGGCAGGCAGGGAAGACACTTTGATCCAAAGTGTCTCAAATCATTGCAAACCAACAACCACCACCAACTGTCATCTCCTCTAATAATTTCACACCTAAACCCCACACCCCTTTCAATTCCAGTCCCCATCTCTATTCTCTACTCCTATATCCCTAAATTATGCGTACATTTCTCCTTAATTAAACCTTATTTGATATACCCCACCTTTTTTCCAAATTAGTAACTGTCATTGTAAATGTATGTGTCTGATAACCAAATCAATGTAAAGGCAGTTGGGCGCATTGCTGGATGATCGAGAGAATGCTCTAAAACTACATCATTGTTCGCCTGAGGATGCTCTGGTGTTCTCTCATGACGCTGTTAGGAGGGGGGTACTTTACTGCTTTACCTTTGTAAGTGTATCTAAGTATCATCGTTTATGCGGTTTTCTAGTGTAACTTTTTATTTATATGTAAAAGGGAAAAGAAAAAAAAATCAACATAAAGGCAACAGATTTAATATAAACAGCTACACTCTAATGAAAAATGTTTGAATATCAATCCCAAATTTACACTACTAAATAAGAATAAACAAATAAAATTCAGAGATATATTTCACACTGATCCCTAACAGATGCAATTGAAAATTATTCTTAAGAGAGACAAACTATGAGATTTATTTCAAAAAAAAATAAAGCATAATAATTAAGGAGGATTCACTAAATTCTATGATAATCCCATCCTTAAACTACATGGGCACTCAAGGGGAATAACAAAACCCCAAATCCTTAACACTCTTATCCCTACAATTACAGAGCAAATAAGCAAACAAACTACTCCTGCTACCCTTACTCCCACCACCACTACCACTACTACTAGTACCAGTACTAGTACTACTACCACTCCCACTCCCACCTCTTGAAATAAACGGCAGCGGCAGCGGCAGTGGCGACGACACATTGATCACAGGGTCAATCCTTACCCCAGTATTATTTCTACCGTTATTATACATGGCAGAATAGTAATACCCATTCTTATTACCATTCTTCTTCCTGCTCACACTCCTCCTCTGGCAGCCATCCTCACTAGGGTTAGTCATGTACGACCCAGTGGACCTGCTTCGAGGGAAAGGGTTTACCGTCGTTTTGGGTAGTGCCGGATTGACCCCTGCCCCGACGCTGCAGCTACGGGACACTACAGGATTATTATTTGGTTTGTAACAATTTAACTGTAGTTCACTACTACTACTACTAGTAGTAGTATTAGTAGTATGATTGAGTTGGAGAAGTGAGAGGGGGATGAGCTTTCCTTGGGAGAAGAGGTGGTCGGCAGGCGAGAACGAAGAGGTGTCATCGAGGGAGGTGTCGACGCTGAAATCGAACTCGAAATTGTGAGAGGAGTGTGGAGATGATGATGGAGGGGGGTCGGAGAGGTCGATGTCGTTGGAGAAGGAGATTCTTGGGCTCAATGCCATTGCCATTAGAGAGAGTGAGAAGATATGAAAAGAGAGAAAGAGAATGAGGATGTAAATGAAGAGGTTTGGTTATAACTCCAGATCACGAGAAAGATAGGACAGATACAGCAACCGACGGGTCAAGAGGGGTTTGGTTTTGGCGTGGATGGATGTACTAAAATCTTGTATATATTTATTGTGAGAGGTTTGAAAAAACCAATGAGGAAGGAAGGAAGAATCCAAGATTTGGAGTTTGTTTGAAGGAATAAACAAATATGGATAGGGATTAAAATATGGATACTATTCTTCAGTGTCATCGAAATTTATTCCATCATATTTGGAACTTAACTATAAAAACAATTGAGTCACGAGCTATTGGGCTCGAGCTCGGTCAAAGCTCGGCTCGAACCGAGCTCGAGCTCAAAATAGAGCTCATTTCGTAAACAAGCCGAGCTCGAGCTTTGATTTTTCTTTTTTAAGGCTAAACTCGCGAGCTATTCGGGTCAAAGCTCGGCTCGAACCGAGCTCGAGCTCTAAATTGAGCTCGTTTCGTAAACGAGCCGAGCTCGAGCCTGAAGGTATTCGGCTCGGCTCGGCTGGATTGCAGCCCTACTCTCCACCCTCCAATGATCAGTTTAAAAACTCTCACACAAAAACTTATTATAGGAAGTGAGTCTTGTAAGAAAAATATTTGACAATATGAGAAACAGATACAGAAAGGGGAGAAACCGAGAAAGATGAAACTAGAGTTGGAAGAGACAATATGTGATGTGGGTCAGATGACGTGGCCCCTCCTGGGCCACAGGATCCCCTCAAGGAGCGTTCACCGCTGAATCATCCGGGTCTGCCATATCAGCCTGGAAACCACCCAGGCCTACGCCACGTCAGCCCGAAACCACCCCGAGCCCGTGCCACATCAGCCATATACTGCTTGTGCTTCTGTCACTGCAGGCCCACGGGCAATCGGGTCCAGACCCGGTCCCAAACGGGTCCAGACCCGGTTGGCTTCTCCAATAAATACCAGACCCTCTACCCCTTCACCAGGTAATCAATCTTTCCCCTCTCAAACCCTAGTTACTGTTACTCTCTTTCAGTAGCTGACTAGATCGTCGGAGGGTCTGCCACCGGGACCAACCCCGGTGTTTCTAGACCGAGTGCAGGACATGAGACCTCGGGATCCGAGCCTCCAGATCCGAGCCTAGCATCTCATCTCCACTTCACTCCCGCCCACAACCGAGCCGTTCCCCCGACAGAGGGTCGGGGCCACCGTCCGCACCAAAGCTTCCGCAAAAGTACAAATCGAGAAGAACTCACACCTGGTGCAGCCACACCCCCCGAAAAACAAACCGCATTAGGTTGGCACCGTCTGTGGGAACTTTAGTGCAGACGCCGGCCCGAGCTCAGCCATCAACGGTATCCCGTCCATCCGAGCTCACATGGCACCCAAGGCCAGGAGAATTGTTACCTCTGCGCATCGCCAGGACGTCCCTCCTCAGGACGTCCTCGCCGACGCTTATGGATCTAACAATCCGGGGATCAGCCGCGGGCACCAGTCGGGTGCCTCCCGTTCGATCGTACCCGACCTACGCGGGGTCATCCAGAATCGAGAAGCAAGCCGGACTAGGGGAGGGGCCGCTTCCAACTCGATCCCGAACCATCCCAGGCCTCCACCCCAAGGGCGGGAGGCGGCACTCAGCCGTGTCGGCCAGAGGCCACCAGCCCAACATAGCCAGGCTGAACGAGCTCCGGTCACCCACTAGGAGTTCCAAGACTTCTGGAAAGAGATCATGGAGGCTATCCGGGGGACCCCCGTCGACGAGACGGTCCGCCGCTCTCACTCATGCTCGGATGTCGAGGCCAGCGCGTCCTGCGGCCCGACAGTCCCGCCGGAGTATGACGATGACGTCTTCAAATGCCACCAAGAAATGGAAGACCACCTCGCCCACTTCGGCGATGGTGGCCCGAGGCCGGCCCAGGGCCACATGCCCACCCGACCTCCTTTTTCCACCGCCATCTTACAGGCAGAAATACCCCGAAATTTCCGTCCCCCACAATTCGAGACTTATGACGGTGAGGGTGATCCTGCTGATCACATGAAGGGCTTCAAGACCCTCATGATGATCCACAGCGCATCGGATCCACTCTTGTGCCGTGCCTTCCCCGCCACCCTCCAGGGTCCGGCTTGGGAATGGTTCTCCAAGCTCACCCCCGGCTCCATCTACTCTTTCGACCAACTGGAGGGCAACTTCTTCGCCCACTTCGTGACCAGCCAAAAGGACGAGTGCATCCCTACTGTGCCTCTAACAGAAAAAAGGGAAGTCGCTCCAGTTGTTCATCCGAAGCTTCATCACGGAGGCGAGGTCGGTCTCCTCCCTCGACCCAGGAAACGCCTCGGCAGCATTCCGGCACAACATCCGGCACGGTCAGCTGAAGGCTTTCCTGGCGAAGAAGCCTCAGATTGATTTCCCTGACTTCCTCAGTCAGGTCGAAAAGTACATTCGGGCCGAGGAGGCCCTGAACCCAAAGGACTCCAAAGAAATTCTCGGAAAGGGGAAACGCAAGGCCGACGAGGCAGAGCCGGTGAAGAAGGTCCCAAGAGACGGGGGCATCACGAAAAGGGTCCCTCCGGTCCCCTGCTTTGAGAGGTACACTCTGCTGACGCAAAATGTGTCTACCATCCTCTTAGTGATCAAAGATAGGGACCTCGTCTAATTCCCTCCTCGACCGAACAACAACAAAAAGAGGGACCAGCGGTTCTACTGCCGCTTCCATCTAGACAACGGGCACGACACCGACCATTGTCGCGCCCTGAAGGATGAGATCGAGGCCCTCATCCAATGTCGGTACCTCCGGGAGTTCAAACGGGAAGACGCTCGGGACCAGAGGGACACGAGGAACAGGAGGCCTTCCCCTCCTCCTCGAGCACTCAGACAGCGTCCCGAGCAGGACGCCGAGCCTGAAGGACCCGAAGGTCAAGCCATCTTGCATTGCATCCATGGAGGACCCATGGAAGGGGAGTCCAACACTTCCCGCAAAGCATTCTTCCAAGGGGTCAATGCCGTCCAGGGTCCCCTTTCCCCCCAGGTCCAACAACTCCCTATTTCCTTCTCTGGGAAAGACCTGGATGGGGCTCGGCTCCCGCACTGCAATGCGCTCGTCATCAGTCTCAGCATGGCGAACTTTGAGGCTCGTCGTATACTCGTGGACAACGGGAGCTTGGTAAACATCCTCTTCTGGAGGCATTCGAGAACCTAAAACTCTCCTAGGATAGGCTGAAGCTAGCCGGGTACACCTTGCACGGATTATCCGGCGTCCAGGTGCCAATCGAGGGGATCGTGACCTTAGACATCACCGTCGGTAAGACCCCTCACAGGCAAACTGAGTCGATGGACTTCATGGTTGTAAACGTCAAGGCAGCCTACAATGCCATCCTCGGCCGTCCCGAGCTCTGCTCCCTCCAGGCGGTTCCCTCGGCCCACCACCAAAAACTGAAGTTCCCCACCAAGTCAGGCGTCGGAGTTGTCTGAGGGAACCAAGAAATGGCACGGTCGTGCTATATGACGGCCATCGGAGGAGGTGTGTTCCCCCCTGGATGCCGTCGAGCTGCAGCCCGAAAGAACCCAGCCCGAACCTGAGCTGACAGACGAGTTAGAAGAAGTCTCATTCGAGATAGAGGACGCATCAAAGTGTTTTCGAGTGAGCTGCTCCTTCGCTCCCAACCTTAATTCTGCCCTGATCGACTGTATTCGCTACAATGTCGACCTCTTCGCCTGGAAGCCCTCCAATATGCTCGGTATCTCCGAAGACGTGATCATGCACAAACTCAGTGTGACCCCGGGCTTGAAGCTGATCTTCCAGAAGCGACGTAAGTTCGCTCCGAAGCGGCAGCAGATGGTGAAGGCGGAGGTGGACAAACTCTTGTCCACTCGTTTCATACAGGAGGTTAGCTACCCTGAATGGCTGGCGAACATCGTGATGGTCAAAAAGGCGAGCGGGGGCTGGAGGATCTGCATAGACTTCACCGACCTCAACAAGGCATACCCCAAAGATCCGTTCCCTCTCCCCAGCATCGATGCCCTGATCGACGCTACATCGGGTCACAAGCTCCTTTCTTTCATGGACGCCTTCTTAGGCTACAAACAGATCCGAATGTTTCCTCCTGATATAGCCAAGATGTCCTTCATCACGGATCAAGGTCTTTATTGTTACCGGGTTATGCCCTTCGGGCTGAAAAACGTCGGCGCTACTTATCGGAGGCTCGTCAACCAAGTCTTCAAGGATCAAATTGGGCACAACATGGAGGTATACGTCGATGATATGCTCGTCAAAAGCCAGCAGGGGCAGGATCACGTTGCCGACCTGGAAGAGGCCTTTGGGGTCCTTCGGACCCACAATATGAGGCTCAATCTGGCGAAGTGTGCATTCGGCATCTCCTCGGGGAAATTCCTCGGGTTCATCATCAGCCAACGCGGCATCGAGGCGAACCACAAAAAAATCCAAGCCATAATAGACATGGCCTCTCCCAGAAACATCAAAGAAGTACAGAGGCTTACGAAAAGGCTGGCGGCCATCGGCCGTTTTCTCTCCAAGTCCGAAGAGAAGTCTTTCCCATTCTTCAGGGCTCGGCGCGCAACCGGAGGTTTTGAATGGGGCACTCAGCAGCAGGAGGCGTTCACCTAATTGAAAGAGTACCACACCAATCCTCCTTTTCTCAGCAAGCCCGAACCAGGGGAGCCACTCTGGCTTTACCTTTCGGCTTCGGAAAACATGCCCAGCACTGTCCTCGTTCGAGAAGAGGACGGAGTTCAAAAGCCTTTATACTACGTGAGCAAGGTTCTGCTCGCCGCCGAGACCAGATATTCTAGAATGGAGAAGGTAGCATACGCCTTGGTCATGGTCGCGTGGAAGCTCTGTCCCTATTTTCAGGCGCATTCAGTACATGTGCTCACGGACTAGCCTCTGAAGGCCGTGCTCTACAAGCCTGAGAGCTCCGGACGATTGGTCAAATGGTCGATTTAGCTCAGCCAATACAACATCGGCTATCAGCCAAGAACGGCCATCAAAGGATAGGCCCTCGCCGAGTTCAACACGGAATGCACCATCTCCGAGCAACCCGAAAGCAAGGAGGCCGACCAGACGTGGGAAGTTTACGTCGATGGCTCCTCCTGCAAAGCGGGGAGTGGTGCGGGCATCATTCTGCGGGGTCCCGACGGTTTCCTCCTTCAATATTGTCTCTGCCTCAACTTTTCGGCCTCTAACAACGAGGCCCAGCACGTGGCCATGATCGTCGGGCTCACCCTGGTGCATCAGGGCGGCGCCAGACAGATCAGAGCCTTCAGCGACTCTCAGCTCGTGGTCAACCAGATCACCGGAGAGTACGAGGCCCGTGATGATCGGATGATCAAGTACCTGACCGAGGTCCAACGGCTATTAACGTTCTTCAATGAGTCGGCGTTCTTAAGGATCCCCCGGGAGCAAAATGCCCAGGCCGACGCTCTATCGAAGTTATCTTCCTCGTCGTTCGAGGGTCTCGATCGCACCGTCCTGATCGAAGTACTCCTAAAGCCGAGTATTGACTTCCCCGAGACTCTCTGCATTGAAGACGGAGCTCTTCCTGACAACTGGACCACTCCTATTAAGAAATTTCGAATCAAGGGAGAGCTCCCCGAAGACCGGGCTAAGGTAAGACGGCTCAGGGTCCGTTCAGAAAGGTTCGCCATGATCAACGAGACCCTTCTCAAAAGGTTATATACAACAACGGACGGAAGACCCTACCTCCGCTGCCTGACCCCCGACGAAGCAAAGTACGCTTTCAAGGAGCTGCATGAGGAAATCGGCGGGTGCCATATGGGGAGCCGCTCGCTCGCGCGAAAGGCTTTGAATCACAGGTACTACTGGCCCACGATGCTACAAGACGCCCTCGTCCTGGTCAAGAAGTGTGGCCCCTGTCATCGGTTCTCCCCTATGAAAAGGGCACCGCACGCGAACCTCCGTTCCATGGCTAGTCCGATCCCCTTTGCGATGTGGGGGATGGATCTGGTAGGCCCATTTCTGAAGGCGAAGGGCCAACGAAAGTTCTTCATAGTGGCAATCGACTACTTCACGAAGTGGATCGAGGCCGAGCCACTGCCCACGATCACCGTGCAGCAGACCCAACAGTTTTTCTAGAAACACATCGTCTGCCGGTTCGGGATCCCACAGGTGCTCATTACAGATAATGGGACTCAGTTCACAGGTAAACATTTCCAAAGGTTCTGCGAAGATCTCGGGATCCAGCAGCGCTTTTCTTCAGTGTGGAATGGTCAGGCCGAGAACGCGAACTGCCAAATCCTTGACGGTTTCAAGAAACGACTCGATAACTCTTCCAAAGGGTTTTGGGTCGATGAGCTGCCAAGCATTCTCTGGGCCCACCGAACGACATAGAGAATCCCCACGGGAGAGTCGCCATTTAATCTGACGTACGGTGCAGAGGCCGTCATTCCCCTGGAGATCGGGATCCCTTCACCCCGGATCATGGCCTTCGATGAAGCAAGCAACTCTGTATAGCTACGTGCCGACCTGGATCTCATAGACGAGGTCAGGGAGAAGTCCGCCATTAGAAGGAACACCTTCCAACAGAGGATCGAAAGGTTCTACAACAAAAGGTGCGTCCCACTGACATCAAGCTCGGAGACCTTGTCCTCCAGAAGCTGGCGGTATCCAATCCCGGCCAAAAGAGGAAGCTAGCCCCAAACTGGGATGACCCATACAAGGTATCTGGGGTCGTACGCCCGGGCACATATCGCCTAACCGACCCAGAGGGCAAGGCTGTCAAGAGGCCCTGGAACGTAGAGCACCTCATCAAATTCCTAGAAGGGGAGGGTTAGCCTCTACAGTCCATGTAAATTATGAAGGATGTAGTCGGCAGGTCGTGCCTTGTTTTTTGTAAAGTTCAAATATGTTGTAATTATGCCAGCTTTCTTAAAACATGTTTTGGCTTCATATTAGTTCTCATTAAAAATAAGCTTAGGGCCCGGCATTCGGATAGTACCGCGAGCCACTAAAAGCTTCCCTTACAAGCTTAGGGCCGAGCATTCAGATAGTACCGCGAGCCACTAAAAGCTTCCCTTACAAGCTTGGGGCCCAGCATTCGGATAGTACCGCGAGCCACTAAAAGCTTCCATTACAAGCTTGGGGCCCGACATTCGGATAGTACCGCGAGCCACTAAAAACTTCCCTTACAGACTTAGGCCTCGGCGTTAGGATGTTACCGCGAGCCGCAAGAAACTACGCCATAGCCATCCTCCTGAGAACAAGTGTGGGGGCTCGGCGTCGACCCCGAACAAGGCTGTGGCTTTCCATCAGCTATGCCTGTTACCGGCTTTCTCTCCAGTGTGGGGGCTCAGCATCTGCTCCAAGCATGGTTCGGGCTTCTTCAAGCCCATCAACCTATGCGCACGGCAGCAACCGCCAGCTACACCCATACCGTCTTCCTGAGAACAAGTGTGGGGGCTCGGCGTCGACCCCAAGCAAGGTCGTGGCTTTCTTCAAATCCACCCTGATATGCTTGACGACGACCTTCAGCTACGCCCATTACTAGCTTTCTCCCCGGTGTGGGGGCTCGGCATCTGCCCTAAGCATGGTTTGGGCTTCTTCAAGTCCATCAACCTATGCGCACAGCAGAAACCGCCGGCTACACCTGTACTGTCTTCCTGAGAACAAGTGTGGGGGCTCGGCATCGACCCCGAGCAAGGCCGTGGCTTTCTTCAAAGCCACTCGACCGATACGCTCGGCGACGACCTTCAGCTACGCTCATTACTGGATTTCTCCCCATTGTGGGGGCTCGGCATCTGCCCCAAGCATGGTTTGGACTTCTTCAAGCCCATCAACCTATGCGCACGGCGGCAACTGCCAGCTACACCCGTGCCGTCTTCCTGAGAATAAGGTGGGGGCTCTACGTCGACCCTGAGCAAGGCCAGAGCTTTCTTCAAAGCCACTCGACCGATAGCTAGGCGACGACCTACAGCTACACCCGTACTGTCTTCCTGAGAACAAGAGTGGGGGCTCGTCGTCGACCCCAAGCCAGGTCGTGGCTTTCTTCAAAACCACTCGACCATCACGCTCGGCGACGACCTTCAACCACTACCATTTCAAAAAAGTTTTTATTAAGGTTTAGGATGCCCGCCTTCGGTAAATGCCCCGACCTTCGAGTCGTTGGTTGACCCTCCTCTCACCAGCGAGCAACTCGGGGTTTGCAGCTTTCAAGAGCCAAAAACCTAAATTGTTCGAGAGCGGCAGGGGAGCCACCGACCCAGGGCTCTCTCCGAGCTTCCGAATCAATTGATCGGCCCACCACTCACCAACGAACAACCCGGGGTTTCACGATCCTCAAGGCCAAAACCCCGAATTGTTCGAGGGTGATTGGTGCGCTACCAACCCGGAACCCTCAGGCTAAAGTTTTAATTCTAGGGCGCCCGCCTTCGGCAGACACTCGAATCATATGGTAGGTGAGCCAATCCCAATTCCTAACAACCAACAAGGAGGGGATGGGGGTTATATAGCCCCCTCAGAAGCGTAATTATTGCGTCTGGGAAGCCCAAACGACGGAAGGCGAAACGGCGCCATTAATGCTTATCAGAAGGCGAAACGTCGCCATTAATGCTTATTGGGAGGCGAAACGCCACTAATTATGCATTGCCTGCCCAAAAGTCACCGTATGGTCTTTCCCCCTCGGCGGCAACCCCTTGCAAGGCCGAGCCCGGCAACAATCCTCACTCAATGAAATTATCAAGGTTAAAGATGTCGGGAGTTTTTTTTATTATTACTCATCGCGCGCTAGTAACGGCGACACTAATACAATGAAAAGCTTACAAATCACTCATGCTCGGCTTAAAACTCAAATTCAGCGCTTCCTTCGGTTTCCTTCTCATGCTCGGCCGGCCCAACCGGGGAAGGCTCTCCCGCGACTGAGCTTTTCGCATCATCAGGCAGGGCCCCCTCCAATAAAAAGGTCGGAGATGGTCCTAATACCGAATTGTTTGCCTCCTCGATCAAACCAGCACCTAGAACTAGCTTCAACCTAAAGATCTCCAACTCTTTCTCAACAACGGCCTCACGAAGAAAAGACTCCAAATCCAACCGCCTGCTAGAGGCATCCGAGATCGACCAGTCTATCTCGATTACCCACCAGTCCCAGTCGGCTATGGCTTTCCTCAGACGAGCGACCTCCAAGCCGAGCTCTCTAGACTTGTTCATGAAGTAATTCACTGCGGCCGCTCGGTCCCGATCCTGCTTTCGTTGGCGAGCCAGAGCTGCCTCCATGGCCTTCGGCCCAGCTCTGACCTCGGCGGAAATATGGTCGGCACCGAGGACCTCATGCGTCTATCAAAAAGAAGAGAAAAACGACAAGTCACAAAAGAGACTAAAGAAGCACAAGTCATGGAGCATCGGCTAAAAAATTATCTTTCATTAAGTTCAAAATTTTTGTGCTACAAAAGGCGGTGGCCAGTCCGCACAAGGCATTTACAAAATCAAAAAGGAAAACCTAAACTATGCTTGAGGGAGGGGGAAGGGGGTGGCACCTCTTCATCAGCAGGGTCACCCCCGACCTCCTCTTGGTGGGGATCCCCTATCTCCTCGCCGTCGGGTGTTATCGGATGTTCGGGCTGCCAGTTGTAGTGGAGGTGGTCGGCCCTTTTGTCCGGATAGATCAACCGGAAGTGCTCCTTAGCCTTATCATAGGCTTCGTCCTGTGCAAGGATCAGGGTATCCGCTATGGTGATCTCTGCCTCCTCCATGGCCTTCCGCACATTCTCAGCTTCCTCCTGGGCCTTCTCCTTGAGGCGATCCACGTCCTTCTTATGGTAATCGACTATCGAGGCCATCTGGGCCTCGTGGACGGCCTCCATGCTCCGAGCCTCCTTTAGCTCGTCCGTCCCCTTGTTCAATTCATGAAGATACTTCTCCACGTTCCTCCTTTCGATGATGACCTCCTTCTCCGAGCACTTTTGAAAGTGCTGCCCATGAAGCATCGCCTGTCCGAGGAAGAAAAAGTTAGAAGAAATCTTAAGATCTAAGGTCAAAGTAAGAGTACATCCAATCACCGAGAGTTGCGTTTGAGACCACCGCATAGAGGCCATCTCAGACGTTTGCACTGCTAGAGCCATGCGATCTCGTTCTGTGGCAAGGTTCCTGACCACCACGATGGCCACGGGACCCTCGAACAGGGAATCCCCCGCGAGAACCGACCAATCAGGGGCGTGTGGCCTCAGTCCCTGTTGCCCAACCATCTGCTCGGCAGTGGGCCGAGGGGGGAAGCCTCTGCTCTGGGACCTCGGAAGCCTTCTTGCTACCAGAACTCCCCCCAGCCTCCCTAGACGTCCTCGACGTGTGGCCATGCTTCTTGGATCACTTTGGGGGTGGCTCTACAGCCTCCGAGGTCGGTCCCTTTCTGGACCCCGTGCCTTGAGCAGCCTCCTTATTCTGCTTTGCCTTCTTCTCCTTCTCCGCCCTCCTCTGGGCGGCAATGCCAACAAGGCCTTCCTATTGTCGAGCTGCTTGGCCGTCATCTCTGCAAAATAGAAGAAAAGAAGCTAACGTTAACACGAAAGCAGAAAGATAGGAAAATTTAGAACAAAAACATACTAGAGTCGGCTGGGCTCAGTTCGGCTCGGGCCAGGTGCATTTTCGTTACTCGGGGTCACCCTATGCTGTGCCCCCCAATGATCTTCCCCACCTTCGCCCACTCTTTCTCCGTCAACTCACTACGCTTCGGAGGCTTATGGTTTGGCTTGAAAAAGTTCCAAGCGGTCCGAATCCCCCAAGGCTTCTCGTTCCGAACTATAAAGTACTTCTCCTTCCACCCTTTGATGGAGTACGGATGGTCGTGCATCACCTTCTTATGAGGCCTAGGCAAAAAGTAGAAGATTCCCTCTGCATCACCCAACGAGCTCATCCCCAAGATACCACGGAAGTACATCAGCCTCGGCTTGACCTTCTTCTCTTGGCACTTCAAGATAAAGCAGACCAGGTGCTTCCAAGAGTTAGGGTCGTACTGCATCGGGCTTAACTTCGCCCAATTCAAGACTCTCTTGATGAAAGGGTGCAACGGCAGCCGAAGTCCCGAGATGAAGGCGTCCTCGGGAAAAACACAGTAGCCCAGTGCGAGAGTGGTAGTTGGACGAATGCCGGGGTTCGGAATTAGAAGTTCGAACTCCCTTGGAATAAAGTAGGCCGCCCTCAAGATGTGCAAGTAGTCGCCTTCAAGACACGGAGGGGAGAGGAGCGAGATCGTGAACGTCGTTAAGATACATCCTAATTGACCCCAGATTTTTGAAGGTGACAGGGGCAAACTCGAACCCCGGTCTAGGAGCATATTTATCCGGCGAAGGTGGGCTATCCAGAATGCTCAACTTTCTCTTCCTCCTACGAGGACGAGCCTTCCTCTCCGGAGACCATGTTGACAATGGTGGCAGATGGGGGAGATAGCCCTCGCCCTCGGCTGCCCCTCCTGCGGTGCCTTCCCCCGCATCTCCTCGAACATCGTCTTCCCCGGTGCCCTGATCGGGCACCTCCTGATGTAGTACCCCGTATTTTCAAATATTATTTTAAAGATTTGAAAATGAATTAAAATGATTTTCTGGAGATTTAATAAATATTTTCTGAAGGTTTATCTTTTTACACGTGCGAAACACGTGCAAATATTTTGGTGTAAATATCCAATTTTATATTTTAATAAGTTCTCGTACTTATTATGGAGTATATTCTAAAATTTGGAATTTTTCTGAGTAGAGAAACTATTTTCATAAATATCTCGAAAGAGATGGGCTTTTATGTAAAAAGCCATTTGGATCTGAAATAAATTATAAAAATTCATTTTTACTGATTTTTGGGCCTTCCATGATCATCATTTAAATTAAAGTACATTTAAATTTTATTTGGAGTTGATTTGGTAAAGATTTATACAAATATGGTGTTTTTGCAAATATAAAATTTATGTTGGATCTTGTGCAAATATTTTCTGGAAAGTAAAAGTCAAATATTTAGATTGGAAAATATAATATGTATTATTAGATATTATTTCTGATTTTTCTGACTTTTTATGAATATTTTATGATGTATTTGCAAATATTACAAAAGGGAGGGCTTTTGTGCAAAATCGCCACCCTGAGTTGTAAATCCGAATTTTTCTTATTTTTTGGGCTGTACTGGATTGCTGGACAACTCAGTGATAAAAATATTTGATTTGGTTTTGATTCAGTTAACCTATTTCAACTAAGAAAGGGGTTATATATGTAAAGTTATATTTGGAAGGATTCTTTTGCAAATATGTTTCTAAAACCCTAATCTTTCAATCCCGGCCTGTATAAAAGAGGGTGTGCAGCTGTCATTCGCTGCACAACACAAGTTTTATTATATTTCTTATTTTCTTGGTGATTAAAGAGGAGATCTTGGATTCTTTGCAAAATAGGGGATTCTTCATTTTGCTTCGTGATATTCGCTTGATCTCTCCAACTATGTGAGTGACATTGTTTTGTTTTATTTGTTTTGTGTATGTTGTAGGTGAATGACATAATTGTTTGTTGTATTGTTTGCTTTCTCTGATTTGTGTATGTCATATAAATGTTTAGATTGATTTGGATGTTGAATATATTGGATGGATGAAAAATTGGATCTTTGAGAAGAATCCTAGATATTTGTATGAGAATGATTTTAGATTTGTTGAGAACATGATATAAATTATTAGTAGGCTAAAAATGTTGGATTATTGCTGATTTGGTTGAGTTTGATAGATGTCATGCATTAATTAAATTAAAGATGAGATTTTTGGATTATTGGTGAGTTGGATAAAAACAACTTGACCATGTTGAGGATAAATTTGTTTTGTTTATGAATCAACTATAGAAAATAGTTGAGATTGAGTTGAGGAATTTTGTGAATGATTAATGGTTTAGTGGACCATGTTTTGAGGATTTGAGATATGAGGATTTAAATTGGAGATTTGTGATTTTTGTAAAAGATGTTGTTTGGACTTAGATTTCTCAAATTCTAAGTTTAAATCTAATTACTTTGGTATTAATAAGATTTGGAAAATAATACAAAGTTATTTTGTTATATGACTGATTCTTAAAAACCATAGTTTTGACATATGTACGACCTAAATTCTTCAGACTGTAGGCCGACAGTCGACTGGTACGACCTTTCAGTCGACTGGTACGACCCAGCTGCTGTGATCTTTAGTTTCCTTGAAAATCCGTTCTGGACAGTCGACTTAGACCCTTTTCAGTCGACTGGCACACTTAAAATTTATTTTTCAAAGTTATCGTAGATTTTTCTCTGGTAAGTCGACTTATGACTTTTGCAAGTCGACTTATAACACTTAGAATATTTTCTTAAAGATTTCTGGAATTTCTCTCTGGTAAGTCGACTTATAATCTCTTTTAAGTCGACTTATGACTTTTATAAGTTAACTTATAACACTTAGCTTATTTTCTTAAAATCATGGAACTTTCTTTCTGGACAGTCGACTTATGCTTTCTATAGTCGACTGGTACTGATGTATTTTTATATTTATGAAGGTACTTTCAAATGGTTTATTCTCTAGATATTTTGATCTATAACTACTTATGCCTTATCTTCTATTGAACTTATGTTTTCAAGATGTTAAGTTGAGCAGTTTATGAAGTAAGATTGGTTGGGATATTTGAGTTTTAGTCTCTAGAGGGTGTGTGTGACCCTAGCATGCCGGCGTTGAGTTCTTTTTGTTGAGGCCTGTTGAGGCATTTCAGTTGTTCAGTTTTGAGTCAAGTCCGGTAGGGTACATAAACTCTAGGAGATTCTTTAAGTAATTAAATAACCCAAACATGATAAGGACACGCACTAGTGGTGATATGATAAACGGGAACATGGGTTATGTACCTTAGTATGGCTTTCGGTATGGGATTTAATCTCCGGAATTATCACGGTAGATTACTTGTGGTGTGGGATATAATCTCCGGAATTATCACGATAGATTACTTGTGGTGTGAGATTTATCTCCGGAATTATCACGGTAAATTACTTGTGGTGTGGGATTGATCTCCGGAATTATCGGAGTCGAGGCGACGCACATGTGGTATTTATGTGTTGATGTGTCAATATTTCGGTGTGGGATGATCTCCGGAATTATAACGGTAAAGTACCTGTGGTGTGGGATCTATCTCCGGAATTATCGGGCATGGGCTATTACTCACAGTTTATCTTTATCTCGTAGTAGTCATCGTGATAGGATTAGTTGCATAACGGGGGATTGAACCCTACGATGTGGAGACGTTAAGGGCTTTCACCGAACCTATGTAGAGTGGGATGCATAGACTTCGACAAGTACGCATTAGAGAGTCCGCATATAGGACTTGTGTTTTCTTGACTTGGTTTTATGCATGTGGTTTTCTGTTTCCTACACTTGACACTTAGTTTAGTTCCACTTGTTGTTTACATGTTTCTTTGCTACATCATATTTTATATATTCTTGTTTATTACATGTTGTTTAAGAATTCATGCTTAAGTTTTATTTATGTTGTTTGTTGTTTTATGTCACTCACACCATTTATGGCTGACCCCTTTAGTTTTGAGGGTTAGGGATCATCTCTAGCCTCATGTGTTACAGGTTGTTGCTTAAAGTTTGGAGGTGTGGATGCTTGAGTTAGTTTTGAGATAAACTGATGTAATAGAGTTTTGTGTAAATTTGTAAAGCAATGTTGTAAAAAGAATGTGTTGTAATTCAAGGTGTTTTGTATTCCGCTGTGTTTGTAAAGATTGTTGTAATAAAAGTTTGAAATAAAATTATTTGTGTTTTTGGGCTATGTATTCTATTACATTAAAGTTGATGTTCGGATTGTGCCACGTATTTTCTAAGATATTATATTAGAAATTCGGAGCGCTACAGAGATTGGTATCAGAGCATGCTTCAATAGTAATAATAGACATAGTATGAAAACCAACCTAGGTGTGGACACTAGAGCGTGAGTACCTAGGTGGACATTAGAAGTGTGAGTACCCTGGTGGACATCTGATGTGAGTGATTTGATTGTTTGGTCATGAAGACCTGTAATGAGATTTAGGCTGTTTGTATGCTTAGACTTGAATGAAATCTCTTTGTCGCAAGTGTATTGATTATTTTTGCATAAAGCAAATATTTTCTCACTAGCTATTCTTGACATCTTTTGTTCGCTTTGTGTATTTGATATTTATTTATGTAAGGTATTACCCTTTCAACTTATATAATTTCTATTTTACTTATTCATGATCTACTATATGTTTTCCTATCTTACCCACTGTATATAATTTCTGGATTATATGATTTTCACCAAAGTTAATTTTCATTTATTTATTTATTCCTAGTTATAAAATTTAATTATCTTCTGCTAGATTCTTTTAATTATTTGCTCTCTTGTATACTTTGTGCACCTCAATTTTGTGATCACTCTTGTATCCTATCACTTTTACGGTTTTATATTTGTTTGCTTACTAAATAACTTTTGTGTAATTAACTTATTTTACTTTTGTTCGGTTTTTTTTATTGTCAGCAATTGAATTTATTTTTTTGTTTCTATATCTCCAACCGAGTTTATATTATTTCTATTCATTAGTGCAAACATTAAACTTTTACTATCCGTCTTGTTTTTCTTTTAAAACTGTTTCTTTGACTTTACTATTGGTTTTTTTTTTTTTACTTTTTCTTTTGTCCAAGTTATTATTTGGCAACTTTTGCTGTAATTCAATAGTGCATCCTTTAGCATTTCACAAGCTCATTTTTATTTTGCGACTCTTACCCATTTCTTTCTTGATGTCTTATTTATCTCACTTTCATGTGCTTTTTCGTTACTCGTATACTTTGATATTACTTTTACATATTACATTAAAGTTTTGAATTACTATGTGTTAAGTTATTATTGCTACTTCTATTTCCTTTTATTATTGTTTTGCTATACTATAAATTTTGTTTTGCATATTTACTTTCATTTTATTATATATACTTGGATTTTTCGATACTATATTTTCTATTATTTTGTATTGTCTTATTTATTTTGGAGCATTTAAACTTGATTGCAACATTTTACTCATATAAATATGATATGTTTCTGCACATTTAAATCTTTATTATTAATTATGTTTTTGCGCCTTATATTCGATACCCTTATTATTACTTATAGTTGACCGCTTTTGTTATAATTTCTTTCCACTATTTAAAAGCGACTTATTAAATTTGTTGCTTCATACTTTTCGAATGTACTATGTGCACCCACTACTTATATTTTACTTAAATTTTATTACCATTACATTCTTGATTTCTACATGTACTTCCTACAAATTTCTATATATGTACCACATATTTCAACATACTTACTATGCATATTCTTTTACATTTGTTTAATTCCTACATTATGGTATATTTTATGATATATTTATTGTATAAATTTGCTATACTACATATGTATTTTCTCATTCATATTTGTATTTGTGCTTAGGCATGTATTTCATTCCGTTTCTTCTTACTTTTATAAATTTTTTTCACTACTATTATTTTGTACCATTGGGATTTATAATCCATGCTTCTATTTTAATATTCCATTAGATGACTTTCAACTCCATTTCTTACTTTTGCTACTATTTTATATCACGAATTTCAAAACGTATTTCCGTACTTAAATTAAGCAATCAATATCCAAGTGCGTGTGGAAGATTGTATCATCTTGTTCATCGTTTTGTTGCAACTGGATGTCGAGATGGAAAACATGCACTAGACGTCAATGGAGGCAAATTGCAACTGGATATCGGGAAGGCAAAATGTGCTACCCGAATATCCAAGCGGCAACTTGCAACCTGATGTCAGGGAGGCAAACATGCAACTTGATGTCGAGAAGGCAAGTCTACAGTTGGACATCAATGAGGCAACCCACATTAAAGAATTTCTACTATAATAACCCCACTAGTGTTTTATGTGTATATTACTTATCAATGTCTTATTCTTTTGTACTGGTTCATACCATTTTATGAGATTTTCAAACTTAACCCATTACTGATTTGTTTTACTCAATTTTCTTTAACCATTGCTACTCTATATTTCTTTAAATCCATTTAATACACTCTCGTATCTTATCTTGCTCACTTGTATTATTTTTGGAGTTTGGTCCTTCTGGTTTCTTGGTACAATTTCTGCTCTCCTTCGCATTTCCTCTATTCATAACAATATTTTGATTTTCACTTAATTTTCATTAGATTCTCTAAATCTGCATACTACCCAAATTATTTTGTATGTCTTTATTTTATTCCTTCTTAATATTGTCCTTTTGGGATTTTTACTTCGTTATGTCCATTTTTATTCAAGTATTATGTGTTTAACAAGTTTTTCTGATCGATCAATTCTTACTTTTGACTATTTCTTTTACTTATTGCTAATTAATATTTCAAGAATTTTACTTATATAATGAAACTAATGGTAAAGAAATATTTTCTTTATGACATTTTATTTATACAAATTACACTTTACGTTTTCATGTAAATTGAACTAGTATAGTTGATTTTACTCTACTTGTGTTTACAAAATTTTATGTTGTGTTAAGATTGGATACATCAACTATGTGTGGTCTAAGCTTTCGTTCTTTTGTAATTACTAATTATTGCTACCGTTTTTCAACTCTTTAACATTTTAGATTTCTCACTTACTTTTGTTTCCACGTCCTATTTAATGATTTGACGCTTACTTTTGTGATATTCAATGAACTTCTTTTAAGTATTCTTGTATATACATATATATTTTTATTTAAGTATGTGTTCCTGCGTTGTTTGTGTGATTATCAACCTTTTTATATTCGAGTTTTATCTCTTCACTTTTGACTTCTTATTCTAAGGGAATAGTCTTACTATTTTTTTTGCGTTTTGTGATTTATTGTGCATTTTATTGGATTTTCGATCCCTTGCCATGTTAGTTTTCACCTTTTCTCTTTGAGATATAATTATATGTTATTGATGTTTTTGCTTAGTAATTAAATCCAATTATAAAAATAATGATGGAGTGAGTTTTCGAAACTGCCTTATAAGTTTTGTATTTTTGTTTCTTGGCTTAGAGAAGTTCTAAGGACAGAACTTTTCTAAGGGGGGAGTGATGTAGTACCCCGTATTTTCAAATATTATTTTAAAGATTTGAAAATGAATTAAAATAATTTTATGGAGATTTAATAAATATTTTTTGAAGGTTTATCTTTTTACACGTGCGAAATACGTGCAAATATTTTGGTGTAAATATCCAATTTTATATTTTAATAAGTTCTCGTACTTATTATGGAGTATATTCTAAAATTTGGGATTTTTCTGTGTAGAGAAACTATTTTCATAAATATCTCGAAAGAGAGGGGCTTTTATGTTAAAAGCCATTTGGATCTGAAATAAATTATGAAAATTCATTTTTACTGATTTTTGGGCTTTCCATGATCATCATTTAAATTAAAGTACATTTAAATTTTATTTGGAGTTGATTTGGTAAAGATTTATACAAATATGGTGTTTTTGCAAATATGAAATTTATGTTGAATCTTGTGCAAATATTTTCTGGAAAGTAAAAGTCAAATATTTAGATTGGAAAATATAATATGTATTATTAGATATTATTTCTGATTTTTTTGAATTTTTATGAATATTTTATGATGTATTTGCAAATATTAAAAAAGGGAGGGCTTTTGTGCAAAATCGCCACCCTGAGTTGTAAATCCGAATTTTTCTTATTTACTGGGGTGTACTGGATTGCTGGACAACTCAGTGATAAAAAGATTTGATTTGGTTTTGATTCAGTTAACCTATTTCAACTAAGAAAGGGGTTATATATGTAAAGTTATATTTGGAAGGATTCTTTTGCAAATATGTTTCTAAAACCCTAATCTTTCAATCCCGGCCTGTATAAAAGAGGGTGTGCAGCCGTCATTCGCTGCACAACACAAGTTTTATTATATTTCTTACTTTCTTGGTGATTGAAGAGGAGATCTTGGATTCTTTGCAAAATAGGGGATTCTTCATTTTGCTTCGTGATATTCGCTTGATCTCTCCAACTATGTGAGTGACATTGTTTTGTTTTATTTGTTTCGTGTATGTTGTAGGTGAATGACATAATTTTTTGTTGTATTGTTTGCTTTCTCTGATTTGTGTATGTCATATGAGAATGATATGAATGTTTAGATTGATTTGGATGTTGAATATGTTGGATGGATGAAAAATTGGATCTTTAAGAAGAATCCTAGATATTTGTATGAGAATGATTTTAGATTTGTTGAGAACGTGATATAAATTATTAGTAGGCTAAAAATGTTGGATTATTGCTGATTTGGTTGAGTTTGATAGATGTCATGCATTAATTAAATTAAAAATGAGATTTTTGGATTATTGGTGAGTTGGATAAAAACAACTTGACCATGTTGAGGATAAATTTGTTTTGTTTATGAGTCAACTATAGAAAATAGTTGAGATTGAGTTGAGGAATTTTGTGAATGATTAATGGTTTAGAGGACCATGTTTTGAGGATTTGAGATATGAGGATTTAAATTGGGGATTTGTGATTTTTGTAAAAGATGTTGTTTGGACTTAGATTTCTCAAATGCTAAGTTTAAATCTAATTACTTTGGTATTAATAAGATTTGGAAAATAATACAAAGTTATTTTGTTATATGACTAATTCTTAAAAACCATAGTTTTGACATATGTACGACCTAAATTCTTCAGACTGTAGGCCGACAGTCGACTGGTACGACCCAGCTGCTATGATCTTTAGTTTCCTTGAAAATCCTTTCTGGATAGTCGACTTAGACCCTTTTCAGTCGACTGGCACACTTAAAATTTATTTTTCAAAGTTATCGTAGATTTTTCTCTGGTAAGTCGACTTATGACTTTTGCAAGTCGACTTATAACACTTAGAATATTTTCTTAAAGATTTCTGGAATTTCTCTCTGGTAAGTCAACTTATGACTTTTTAAGTCGACTTATAATCTCTTTTAAGTCGACTTATGACTTTTATAAGTCAACTTATAACACTTAGCTTATTTTCTTAAAATCATGGAACTTTCTTTCTGGACAGTCGACTTATGCTTTCTATAGTCGACTGGTACTGATGTATTTTTATATTTATGAAGGTACTTTCAATTGGTTTATTCTCTAGATATTTTGATCTATAACTACTTATGCCTTATCTTCTATTGAACTTATGTTTTCAAGATGTTAAGTTGAGCAGTTTATGAAGTAAGATTGGTTGAGATATTTGAGTTTGAGTCTCTAGAGGGTGTGTGTGACCCTAGCTTGTCGGCATTGAGTTCTTTTTGTTCAGGCCTGTTGAGGCATTTCAGTTGTTCAGTTTTGAGTCAAGTCCGGTAGGGTACATAAACTCTAGGAGATTCGTTAAGTAATTAAATAACCCAAACATGATAAGGACAGGCACTAGTGGTGATATGATGAACGGGAACATGGTTTATGCACCTCAGTATGGCTTTCGGTATGGAATTTAATCTCCGGAATTATCACGGTAGATTACTTGTGGTGTGGGATATAATCTCCAGAATTATCACGGTAGATTACTTGTGGTGTAGAATTTATCTCCGGAATTATCACAGTAACTTACTTGTGGTGTGGGATTGATCTCCAGAATTATCGGAGTCGAGGCGACGCACATGTGGTATTCATGTGATGATGTGTCAATGTTTCGGTGTGGGATGATCTCCGGAATTATCATGGTAAAGTACCTGTGGTGTGGGATCTATCTCCGGAATTATCGGGCATGGGTTACTACTCACAGTTTATCTTTATCTCGTAGTAGTCATCGTGATAGGATTAGTTGCATAACGGGGGATTGAACCCTACGATGTGGAGACGTTAAGGGATTGCACCGAACCTATGTAGAGTGGGATGCATAGACTTCGACAAGTACGCATTAGAGAGTCCGCATATAGGACTTGTGTTTTCTTGACTTGGTTTTATGCATGTGGTTTTCTGTTTCCTACACTTGACACTTAGTTTAGTTCCACTTGTTGTTTACATGTTTCTTTGCTACGTCATATTTTATATATTCTTGTTTATTACATGTTGTTTAAGAATCCATGCTTAAGTTTTATTTATATTGTTTGTTGTTTTATGTCACTCACACCATTTATGGCTGACCCCTTTAGTTTTAGGGGTTAGGGATCATCTCTAGCCTCATGTGTTACAGGTTGTTGCTTAGAGTTTGGAGGTGTGGATGCTTGAGTTAGTTTTGAGATAAACTGATGTAATAGAGCTTTGTGTAAATTTGTAAAGCAGTGTTGTAAAAAGACTGTGTTGTAATTCAAGGTGTTTTGTATTCCGCTGTGTTTGTAAAGATTGTTGTAATAAAAGTTTGAAATAAAATTATTTGTGTTTTTGAGCTATGTATACTATTACATTAAAGTTGATGCTGGGATTGTGCCACGTATTTTCTAAGATATTATATTAGAAATTCGGGGCGCTACATCTGATTCCCCTCAGAGTCTTCCTCGTCCTCATCCTCAATGGCCCCCTCTCCCTCGGGTTCCTACTCCGCCTCATCACCCTCCTCATCCTCAATGTCCCCCTCTCCCTCGGGATCCTGTTCCTCATCGCCCTCCTCATCCTCAACGTCCCCCTCCCCCTCAGGATCGTGCTCTTCTCCGTCGTACTCCTCTTCCTTCTCCCCCTCACCCTCATCCACGGGCTCCTTCCTCGACCTACGAGATCTCAGGGGTTGCACGACGAAGGCTACATCATTCCCGCCGTCCGACCCTGGATCTGACAGAACCTCCTCTTTAATCACATAGTCGCCCAAGGACCAAGACGTCGGTGGGGAC
Source organism: Hemerocallis citrina (assembly GCA_017893485.1). Taxonomy (NCBI): domain Eukaryota; kingdom Viridiplantae; phylum Streptophyta; class Magnoliopsida; order Asparagales; family Asphodelaceae; genus Hemerocallis; species Hemerocallis citrina. The sequence continues at coordinate 157,216,153 of CM030368.1, read as the reverse complement.
TTAGCTTCCCTCTCGGAACGGCCTGACGAGCATGCCTCGAAGCCGGACTGAGAGTGCGACATTACGAGTCAGAAATACTAACTTGAAGTATCGTGCTTACAGGTAGATCACTGGAAAAGGTCGTCGACTGCAGATGAGAAAAAACCCCTGTTCTTGAAAATTGGAAAATAAGTAAGGAAATGAAGGAAAGAAAAAGGGGGAGGAGGGGGGATTTATAGAAGAGAAAGAGACTCCGCGATTTTTGCGAAAATATCCGGCCATTAGATCTTAATCATCAAGATCCAATGGCCACTAAGATCTAAAGTCGCTTCGATTCTTGCGCCCATGACGCTAGCAGTTGACACAAAATTACCCCAATGCCCCTAGGCTCTTCTAACAAGTCATGAGGGTCGGAGCTCGGATGGCACCGCGAGCCTCATGGTGTGAATTTTTGCAAGTGTATAAAATCACACAAGTAATATAGTTAAATGAGTAGAGTGTCGAACCCACAGGGACTAGATATTTTACTGAGTACCTATATCACTAGATTAATCACTATTTGGATGATCGAATTTTATAAGGATGAAACAACTAAATTAAATTAATCTAATTAAATCTAACTAAATTAGTGAAGAGGGAGATGGCTGTGAAACTATGAAGCTTTTGTACTTTGTTAAGGGTAAAATTAGTTCTAGGGCTCTTGGTTCACCTCGTTTATCACACACACAAATTATAACTCCTTATAAATTAAAGATATTATCATTCCAGATTGTAGACCAAAATCCTAAAGATATTAACCACTCTATCCACGTAGTCTAAAAATTATTCTCAACTAATTCTTCGCCTATCCATCAAATTATTAATTGAAAATTTGGATTTCTTAACGGTCACGTTCTCCAATATACGGTGTTAATTTTTATTAATCACAAATAACCTGTTCAGTCTCTTTATGATTTGAAAAATCATACAAATGTTTATCCACCATGTTGTACGCATAAATAATAAAAATTAAAACACAACCAGGAAAAATTAGAGTAATAATAAGGAATTAAAATTTGTGTTCTACAAAACTCGGCTACATCTTAGCCTCTAGAACAATAAATTCAGTTCATATCAAATTTGCAATTAAATAATAAAAATGTTTTGGATTGCATAAAAAAATATAGGGAAGAAGAGATACAAATAGAATACAAAATTTAAAGCAAACCTCTCTTCTGTCTCAAAATCTGAAGCCAAAAGCGTCGCCACGTCAGCTGTAGTCAACCGAGTCAACACCTCTGTCACAAGTGCTGTCGTGTCGAGCGGTCGCTGTCGTCTCGAAAATCGCGCTGGTCAGATCAGCTGCCAGCCAGGATGAAAGAAGAAGAAGCCGCCTAGTCAGCCGACAGGCCTATCACGCCTGTCAGCAGCTGGTGGGTCCCGCGCCGCCCAGTCAGCGTCCAGGCCCACGTCGCAGTCACGTCGAGTCAGAAGTTGTTGCGTGCTGCCTAGGATCGTCACGTGATTCTCTTCCCCTTTTCGATTTGTACCACGTCAAACAAAGAGAGAAGAGAGAAGAAGTATACTCTCTCTCTCTCTCTGACTTTTTTTCTTTCTTTATTTTTTTTATATATATTTTTCCCTTTAGTTATTAGCCGTCACCTCTTCAATTCTTCTCTCTCCCTTTGCTTTTATTTATAGAGAACGGAAAAGGCGTTAGGGTTTGCACTTTTTGCAGAATAGTCCATTCTCTTCATATATTTCCTTCCTTTTTAATCTAGAATTTTATTTCTTTCTCTTTTCTCCCTTTATTTTCTTTTCTGCCAACCACGTGCTGCTGCATACACAAAATAATAGCAGAAATTAGGATTTTAAAATAAAATAAAATTAATTAGTTTAAAATTAGTTAAACTAACTACAAATCATATTAGCTTATAAAAATCCTTTTAAAATTATTTGTCGCACTTTTAACTCAACAAAACAATAAAAATTGATAAATCCATTATTTTACTTTGTTTGTTGATTTTTTCCACAAATCTTTACTTTTTGCATCAAAAATATTATTTCTTCAAAAATAATTAATTAAATGAAATTCTATAGAAATAAGATGAATTATAGACAATATCAACGAAAATAAGTACTTTTAATTGGTAAATGAGTACAAATATTTGTATATAATTTAGACACATCAAATACCCCCAAATTTAAGATTTTTCTTGTCCTCGAGCAAAAAGTAGAAACATAAACAATGGAATAATAATAGTAAACTTAATCCATCATACTAAGAATTCTCATCATGCAAGCATCAAAATTTCAAATAAAAATATAAACAATAGCAAATAAAGTAAAATCAAGCATACCCACTTTCTCCAGTGCAATTATTTATTCATAATTCCAAACACAATCATATTTGACATGCAATTAATGTAATTATAGTATGTAACAACTCAATATGTGATTATACCTTCTCACTACTACAAACTGAGTAGCAAACTAGAGTTTTTTATTTTTTTTATTTTTTTTATTTTTTTATTCTCTTCTTCAAGTTGTCACTTGCCTTTTGACGCGAATGCAAAACATTTGTGATGAATTCACCCGGTTACTCAACAAGTCACAAACTTAAAGTGCTTTGCATACTCATATTTCAAGTTGCCGTTTTACGTAAAAGTAAACATTTGTGATGAATACCCCTAGTTACTAAGCAACTCAAAACATTGGAGTAGATTGACTTTATTCATATATATATATATATTTTTCATTATTACTCTATTTACTTAAACTCTGTTTAGGACTAGATCAAAGGGGATAATCACAAGAAAAAGCATCACATTTGTCTTTTATGTATAATAGCATGACCCACACAATTTTGTAAGGAATTGTGAAATTCAATAATCCTATAATAAATAAGTATGCTTACTCTTGCTTTATAAGAAATTGTTTATCCCAAAAAAAAATAATTTCAATGCTTATTCCAATGAATAACTCAAAAGTGTAATGGTGAGCTTAATTGAAATCATTTTAAAATTTTGTTTTTCTTTTCTAAATAAATCATAAATTTGTAAATCTTCCCCCCAAACTTGAATATCACATTGTCCTCAATGGGAAAGAAAAAGAAAAACAAAAAAAATGCAAAAGTTCAGAATTTCTCCCCTGATTCGTCCTTAAATTTCTGCACGCGCAGCGTTCAGTATTTTGGCGATATCTGGAGCTATAGATGTCCAAATGGGCTGATTTTTTTTTTTTTTTGCTGGAAAGCTAAGACAATTTTCTACAATTTCTCTTTGAATCACTTTTCCAGATTCTGACTCTAGACTGCTAAAAAACAGCTATCAATGAAGGTGTTCAAAACTGCTTCGCCCGGCAACTTTCGCAATTTATGCAATCCTACAAAATAAAATCAAAAATTAAAATAAAATAAAATAAAAGATAAATCAAACCTAAATGAAATAAAATAAAACATGGGTTGCCTCCCAAGAAGTGCTAAGTTTTAAGTCTTCAGCCAGACATGGGGGTGAAATGGTTAAGTAACGCCAAGATCCAACAACATTAACACATCCTTTCTAATTTTTCTCTTCAAATGTGGATCAGGTTCAAGCTCCTGTTTGAGGCGTTTCCTTTTAGATGATGATGTCTTTGATTTTCCCACCTCTTTAAATTTATGCTGCAAAAATAAATAAATAGAAGGTTCAGCATCCAAATACATGACATGTTCAAAAATATTTTCTTTCTTAGTTTCAAAAATTTCTGCATTTGTTGGGCATACTTCAATTGGTGATTTTTCATTTTCAGCCTTATGTTTCTCTCCCACAATTAAATCAGTTTCACTTACTTGAATATATGACTGTTCTTCAGGAGGAAAATTTATGGAATTAAAAACATTAAAAGTTACTTGCTCATGCTGAATTTGTTCCTCCACAATTTGTTCAATCTCTTCTCCCTTTGCAACCGCCTTTTGTTCGGTAATTTCTTCTTATGGTTGCTCAATTGTTCTCTCGCTTCTTTGTGTTATTGTTATGACATGCTCCTCGGGATGAACAACTGTGTTGCTTGGTAATGTTCCTGCAGTTTTTTCGTTAAGAATATTTGAAAATTGATTAATTTGTACCTCAAGATTTTGGATGGAACCCGAAGTTGAATTTGCAACATTTTGAATTGCCAAATCTGTCTTTTGTATGTATTGTTCTGCCCTTTGCATGTAGTGCATAAACATGTCTGCAAGTGTCGACTTCTTTTCTGGTTGTGGAAAATTTTGAGGTGGTATAACTGCTCCTTGATTGTTGTTCCATGGATAATTGGGGGCATTTCTCCATCCTGAATTGTATGTGTTTGTATAATGATTATTTTGCATTTGAAAGTTTGGCTCAAAATTTTCATGTTCGGCATTTGATGGAGCAAAAGGGTTCCCCACTTGACAATCTGGACTTGAATGATTTCCTGTACAAAGATTACAAATCATATTAGAATGAATAGCATGAAAATTCATATTTTCTACTTGTTTAGATAAAATATCATTTTTTGCATTTAAAGTAGAAAAATGATCAAGTTCAAAAACTCCAGCCACTTTTCTTGGCATTGCTCTCTCTGAAGACCACTGGTAATGATTTGATGCCATCTTCTCTAAAATATAATAGGCTGCTTGGTAAGTTTTGCTCATCAGTGCACCACCAGCTGCTGCGTCAACCATAGATCTATGTGTAACTCCCAAACCATTATAGAATGTTTGCATTTGCAACCATTTCGGTAGTTCATGATTAGGACACTTTCTTAATAACTCTTTGTACCTTTCCCATGCATCATACAAAGACTCAGTCTCAAATTGAATAAATGTGACAATATCATTCCTTAGTTTTGCTGTCTTTGCTGGAGGAAAATACTTGGCTTGAAATTTTTATGCAAGTCCCTCCCAAGTAGTAATACTACCTGGTGGTAGATAATGTAGCCAAGCCTTTGCCTTATCTCGTAGTGAAAAAGGAAAGAGTCTCAATCTAATTGCATCATCTGATACTCCATTGTGTTTGAAAGTGTCACAAATTTCTAGAAAATTTGAAATGTGAGCATAAGGATCTTCGTGTGGTAGTCCCCAAAATTGAACAGTTTGATGAATCATTAGAATAGTCTCCGGTTCTATCTCAAAATCGTTAGCTTCAATAACCGGCTTCTTTATGCTTGATTCATAAATTGAGGGCATAGCATAGTCTCTCAAAGGCCTGTTCTCATCGTTCCCCATGATAACGTACATGTATGTCCTCCAATATAAGTATCGAAAAAGGAAAAAAAATATATATAGAAAAACTAAAAAAATAAAATAAGAAAAATAAATAAAAGTAAAAGTTAGTCAAAAGAAAATAAAGATGTAAAATAATAATAAAAATAAAAATAATTACAAAAATCCAAACTAGCAATAATCTAGCAATTTTCAATATCAATAAAAGAATAACTAGTCCCCGGCAACGGCGCCAAAAACTTGGTGTGAATTTTTGCAAGTGTACAAAATCGCACAAGTAATATAGTTAAATGAGTAGAGTGTCGAACCCACAGGAACTAGATATTTGACTGAGTACCGATATCACTAGATTAATCACTATTTGGATGATCGAATTTTATAAGGATAAAACAACTAAATTAAATTAATCTAATTAAATCAAACTAAATTGGTGAAGAGGGAGAGGCCTGTGAAACTATGAAGCTCTTGTACTTTGTTAAGGGTAAAATTAGTTCTAGGGCTCTTGGTTCACCTCGTTTATCACACACACAAATTATAACTCCTTATAAATTAAAGATATTATCATTCCAGATTGTAGACCAAAATCCTAAAGATATTAACCACTCTATCCACGTAGTCTAAAAATTATTCTCAACTAATTCTTCGCCTATCCATCAAATTATTAATTGAAAATTTGGATTTCTTAACGGTCACGTTCTCCAATATACGGTGTTAATTTTTATTAATCACAAATAACCTGTTCGGCCTCTTTATGATTTGAAAAATCGTACAAATGTCTATCCACCATGTTGTACGCATAAATAATAAAAATTAAAACACAACCAGGAAAAATTAGAGTAATAATAAGGAATTAAAATTTGTGTTCTACAAAACTCGGCTACATCTTAGCCTCTAGAACAATAAATTCAGTTCATATCAAATTTGCAATCAAATAATAAAAATGTTTTGGATTGCATCAAAAAATATAGAGAAGAAGAGATACAAAAAGAATACAAAATTTAAAACAAACCCCTCTTCTGTCTCAAAATCTGAAGCCAAAAGCGTTGCCACATCAGCTGTAGTCAACCGAGTCAACACTTCTGTCACAAGTGCTGTCGTGTCGAGCAGTCGCTGTCGTCTCGAAAATCGCGCTGGTTAGATCAGCTGCCAGCCAGGATGAAAGAAGAAGAAGCCGCCTAGTCAGCCGACAGGCCTATCACGCCTGTCAGCAGCTGGTGGGTCCCGCGCCGCCCAGTCAGCGTCCAGGCCCAAAAACTTAGACACAATAATATTTATTCATAATTCCGTCACGTCGTCAGCGTAGGAACACGCGCCTGTTGCTTCTTCTCTCCTTTTTCTTTTGGTCTGAACCTGCCGCACGCATGAAAAGACGAAGCCGTCTGTTATTGTCGGCTCTCTCTTTCCTGCTCTCTTTGTTTATTTATTTATTTTTTATATGATTAGCCGTCATCTCTTCAATTCTTCTCTTTCCCTTTGCTTTTATTTATAGAGAACGGAAAAGGCATTAGGGTTTGCACTTTTTGCAGAATAGTCCATTCTCTTCATATATTTCCTTCCTTTTTAATCTAGAATTTTATTTCTTTCTCTTTTCTCCCTTTATTTCCTTTTCTGCCAACCACGTGCTGCTGCATACACAAAATAATAGCAGAAATTAGGATTTTTAAATAAAATAAAATTAATTAGTTTAAAATTAGTTAAACTAACTACAAATCATATTAGCTTATAAAAATCCATTTAAAATTATTTGTCGCACTTTTAACTCAACAAAACAATAAAAATTGATACATCCATTATTTTACTTTGTTTGTTGATTTTTTCCACAAATCTTTACTTTTTGCATCAAAAATATTATTTCTTCAAAAATAATTAATTAAATGAAATTATATAGAAATAAGATGAATTATAGATAATATCAACGAAAACAAGTACTTTTAATTGGTAAATGATTACAAATATTTGTATATAATTTAGACACATCACCTCAAAATCCTCCTCTAATTCGATAGGAGGCTCGGCACTTGGATTCTATACCCTAAGCATCAAATGAAACAAAATCATTAGATTTCATTCGGTCGCCATTACCAATACTCCATCCCACCGACACCAAACCACAAAAGCTTTTCCAACAAGTTTTGGGGGCTCGGCGCTTGGGTGTCACCGCGAGCCACAAAAACTTCTCTTACAAGCTTGAGGCTCGGCGCTAGGATAGCACTGCAAGCAACAAAAGCTTTTCCTACAAGCTTGAGGATCGGTGCTCGGATAGCACCGCGAGCCACAAAAGCTTCCCTACAAGCTTAAGGCTCGGCGCTCGGATAGCACCGCGAGCCACAAAAGCTTTTCCTACAAGTTTGAGGCTCGACGCTCGGATAGCACCACGAGCCACAAAAGCTTCTCCTACAAGCTTGAGGCTCGGGGCTGGGATAGCACCTCGAGCCACAAAAGTTTCTCCTACAAGCTTGAGGCTCGGTGCTCGGATGGCATCGCGAGCCACTAAAGCTTCTCCTACACGCTTGAGGCTCGGGGCTCGGATAGCACCGCGAGCCACAAAAGCTTCTCCTACAAGCTTGAGGCTCGGCGCTCGGATGTCACCGCGAGCCACAAAAGCTTCTCATACAAGCTTGAGGCTCGGGCCTCGGATGACACCGCGAGCCACAAAAGCTTCTCCTACAAGCTTGAGGATCGGTGCTCGGATGTCACCACAAGCCACAAAAGTTTCTCTTACAAGCTTGAGGCTCGGTGGTGGAATGGCACCGCGAGCCACAAAAGTTTCTTCTACAAGCTTGAGGCTCAGCGCTCGGATAGCACCGCGAGCCACAAAAGCTTCTCTTACAAGCTTGAGGCTCGGCGCTCAAATGGCACCGCGAGCCACAAAAGCTTCTCTTACAAACTTAAGGCTCGGCACTCGGATGGCACCGCGAGCCACAAAAGCTTCTCTTATAAACTTAAGGCTCGGTGCTCGGATAGCACCGCGAGCCACAAAAGCCTCTCCTACAAGCTTAAGGCTCGGCGCTCGGATAACACCGCGAGCCACAAAAGCAACTCGACGGCCCCTTACTTTTTCAACAAGTGAGGGGCTTGTCTATCGACCCTCGATGCTTGGCCAGAAGAGCCCCTTCTCAACAAATCACGGCATCCCCTTGCTTTTCCAACAAGTGAGGGGCTCGTCTACTGACCCTCTACGCTCGGCAAGAAGACCCTCTACTCAGCAGATCGCGACGTCGTCTTGCTTTTCCAACAAATGAGGGCCTCGTCTACCGACCCTCGACGCTCAGTAAGAAGACCCCCTTCTCAACAGATCACGGCGTCCCCTTGCTTTTCCAACAGTGAGGGGCTCGTCTACCGACCCTCTACGCTCAGCAAGAAGACCCCCTACTCAGCAGATCGCGGCGTCCTCTTACTTTTCCAACAAGTGAGGGGCTCGCTTACCGACCCTCGATGCTCGGCGAGAAGACCCCCTACTCAATAGAGCTCGGCATCCCCTTGCTTTTCCAACAAGTGAGGGGGCTTGTCTACCGACCCTCGATGCTCGACAAGAAGACCCCCTACTCAACAGATCTCGGCGTCCCCTTGCTTTTCCAACAAGTAAGGGGCTCGTCTATTGACCCTCGACGCTCGGCGAGAAGACCCCCTACTCAGCAGATCGCGGTGTCCCCTTGCTTTTCCAACAAGAGAGGGGCTTGCTTACCGACCCTCGATGCTCAGCTAGAATACCTCCTTCTCCACAGACCTCGGCGTCCCCTCGCTTTTCCAACAAGTGAGGGGCTCTCCTACCGACCCTCAATGCTCGGCAAACCAAGCTCCGACTCTTCTACGCCCGGCACTCCGCATTATTCCAGTAGGAGATCCCTTCACCTTACCCCCCTAACCTCCTCTGGAAGATACAGATCCTATTCCTCGCCATACAAACCACCCTGCTCTCCCCACTGAGGCAAAGAACCACTCCTAAACGACCGAGCCACCCAGCCCTCTACGAGTGGGGGGCTCCTGATATGGGTCAGATGACGTGGCCCCTTCTGGGCCATAGGATCCCCTCAAGGAGCGTTCACCCCCGGATCATCCGGGTCTGCCAAGTCAGCCTGGAAACCACCCAGGTCTATGCCACGTTAGCCTTAAACCACCCCAAGCCCGTGCCACGTCAGCCCTATACAGCTTGGGCTTCTGCCACTCCAGGCCCACGGGCAACCGGGTCCAGACCCGGTTGGCTTCTTCTATAAATACCAGACCCTCTATCCCTTTACCAGGTAATCAATCTTTCCCCTCTCAAACCCTAGTTACTGTTACTCTCTTTCAGTAGCTGACTAGATCGTCGGAGGGTCTGCCACCGGGACCAACCCTGGTATTTTAGACCGAGTGCAGGTACACGAGACCTCGGGATCCGAGCCTCCAGATCCGAGCCAAGCATCCCATCTCCACCTCACTCCCGCCTACTACCGAGCCGTTCCCCCGGCTGAGGGTCGGGGCCACCGTCCACACCAAAGCTTCTGCAAAAATACAAATCGAGAAGAACTCAAACCTGGTCGAGCCACACCCCCCCAAAAAACAAACCGCATCAGGTTTCTCGGCCTACTACCGAGCCGTTCCCCCGGCTGAGGGTCGGGGCTACCGTCCACACCAAAGCTTCTGCAAAAATACAAATCGAGAAGAACTCACACCTGGTACAGTCACACGCCCCAAAAAACAAACTGCATCAATATGGTAGATACAGCGGTAGATCTTAATCGAAACAGCACATAAAATATAGCATAATTAAATTATGTTAAAATTAGTGATGCTCTCTATATTCAACTTCTGGCAAAAGACTACTCGTATATGTTCTACCTATTAGGAAAGCTAAGAATCTTGTTGAATTTCCGACACAATCAACACAAACCATTAAGCAAAACTAGATCGCACCAATCACACAAAGCACACAAAAATTGTTCCGGTTGGGGCTTTCACCTTCATCCGGGAAGAAAGAACCGAGATGTTATTTCAACTAGAGAAGATACAAGAATATTACAATTCTCACCACGACCCTTTCAAGCCTATTTGGAACTTGGTTTCTGCTTACAATGGAGAAACTCTCTCACCCTCTCAGATGAAGTACTATCTTATTCTACTGGCACTCAAAAGAATTATATCGTTTTAGGAATCGTTTACATTATATTTATAGATATAGAGAAACCCTTGTTTAGATATCTTAATACAATAGCCATCCGATGTATACTGAAGAGATAAACATACAATTAGAGCCGTATGATGTAATCAGAAGATGAAGTGGGCTTCAATCGAATCAACAAATCCGCACCCAAAAAATTCATCAGCGCCGCGGACGTTCGGCCGAACATAGTTGCAATCGACTGCACATAGTTGCGGTCGACCATCGACCCGAGGAGGTGACACTGTCCTTTTCTCTGTTGGCTGCTGACTGTTTTTCCTTCTCTTCGATCTTTCGGTTCAAACCCTCTACTTGCATTATCATCTTCTCTTCACACTGAATAAGTATGCAAGACATAAAATCCAACATTACCGGTATATGTTCTTGCCTACTAGCAATATAATTAGCATAACCTAAACATAATATGTGGTTAAGATGTCGACTGATGTAAACAAGCAATATGTTGCATGTCGAAATACCTAAAATCCAAAAGAAATATTTGCGAATTATACCTGCACAAATAAATATCTAGTATGTCGTGGACCCCATCAAAATAATAACAACAACAATAATAATCATAATGTCTCATGAGGCCCACGGTATCATTCAGAGGTTTAAGTTCATAAATCAGCACCAACAATCTTTACTATATGGTACCTGAAATAGTGGATGAGCCTATTCCAATGAAAATTATGTAACAGAACACTGACATAGGGTAAAATGGTGTGGCCCATCCTAGGCCACCAGATCTTCTCAAAAAGGCGCTCACCCAGGATAATTAAGTCAACAATAGTCAACTGGGCCTCTGCCAGCTCAAGCCCACAGGCAAACGGGTCTGACCCGGCCCGTTAGGCCTCAGACCTGTTTACCACTGCCTATAAATACCTCACCCCTCCTTCACTTAAAAGGTAATCAATCTTTCCTTCTAAAATCCTAGCTTTACTGTTACTCTTCAGTAACTAACTAGATCGTCGGAGGGCCTGCCACTGTGACCAACCCCGGTGTTCCTAGGCATTGTGCAGGTACACAAGCCGAGCCACTAGATCCGAGCCGAACCACCGTCTCCTGCCTCTCTCCTACTACTCCCGAGCTGACCCCCCATCCGAGCGTCGGGCGTATAGCCAATACCGTATCCTTCCACTAAACAAACAAATAGAACTCACACCTGTTGCATCCACACCCCCAAAAACAACCCGCATCAGGTTGGCGCCGTCTGTGAGAAACCATCGGTACCGACAACAACCCGATCCCAACCAGAGACATCACCTCAGAATCCGGGCCCTTACATGGCTTCACATGCCGGGAGAGCTACAACCTCTGGACATCGTCCAAAAGATCACCCCGTCAACAGTCGCGCTGACGCGTAAGGGTCCAACGACCCGAGGACCAATGGCGAACACAGAGCCAGATCCGGCGCCTTTCGCTCGGTCCGGATCGACCTATGCCGCGTCATCGAAAACCGACAGGTTAGCCGAGCGAGGGGAGGAGCCGCTTCCAACTCGGTCCCGAACCAACACCGGCAGAGGTCCCGAGAGCAAGAGCCCGCGTTAAGCTACAACGCACGAAGACCACCACCCCAGCACGATCCGATCGAGCAGGGTCCCGTTACAAGGGCCGAGTTCTAAAACTTCCGGGATGAAATCATGGAGGCCATCCCCGGAGTACCCAGAGCCGAGACGGTCAACCAATTGCGCTCGCGACCGGGCGATGGGGGCAACCACACTCGCAACCCAACCTATCCCCCGGAGCGTGAAGACGTGGTGCTCTGACGCCTGTTGGAAAGGGAAAATCGCCTCGACCACCTCGGCGACGGCATTCCGAACCCGGCTCTGGGCCGCAGACTGACCCGACCACCTTTCTCGGCTCCTATTCTAGAGGCAGAAATGTAACGCCCTGGTTTCCATGTAACTGGGAAATCATGACATAAGACAGAATCTTTTCTTCAATTAGTCACAATACAAAGAAAAACAGGAAAATTTAAAACTTTTTATTCAACACAAAATGTATTACAAGTCTGAATGTCATACAACTGCAATACATTACAACAGTGTTACAATAATACCTTTACAATCCCAAGTATTACAACCTTCCACAAATTACATCAGAGTACAATGAATAAAGAACAACACTTGGTAATTCCCACTTGGGTACTTTTCGACATACAGATAATCAACATAAATATTACAGCGGAACTTAAATGACATCGACTCCTCGCTTTCCTTGCCTTGAGTCCTCCTAAATCTAGCACCTGTACTTCTGCAATCCAGTACCTATTGAAGTGGGGACATCAGTATTCACTAATGCTTTAAGGCTGATAACTAGCAGTGAATCTCCCAAATAATCATACAACATGGCAAATGTGTCGGTGTAGTTTAAGTGTTCGTGAGTGCTATGACTAGAATCTAATGCAATATTAACTAAGCTAGGATGTTCCTATTCTAATGCTAGCAAGTCTCCGAAGCAACATGCAGCCCATACTACATGTGCCCATCTTAAGCCGTCTCTTCATTATAAGGATTTGAACCCGAGCTATGAGTTCTACTCTTATACTCAACTTGTTTCTGAAGATACAACGTGACTGATGAGGTTGCCCTGAAACGGTCTAATTCCACCAATTGCAGTTATATAGTGGTGTCTTTGTTTGCCACTATTGCCTCACTCAAAATCTGACGAACCCCGGAGTTTCGCGAAATCAGGTTAGCTCGAAGCATCCCCAGCCGCCCCCTAGCCAGACCGTAGTCTATGGCTTGTTTGCCCCTAGATCAAGGACATGACGGAGTTCCGGGGTCCATCTCCTAGCTCCGACAGGAATCGCTCCCGCCCTTATCATGACACTTGAGAAATTAATAGACGAGATACGGATCTTGTGTTCCCAACTCGTGAGAAGGCACAGACCGTATCCCTTTGACAGGAAGGGTACAACCCAATAACACCGCCTAATGCAGGCTTATAGGACAGGTCGGATCATAAGGAATCACCCTTAACACCAACTCCTTCCCTTCGGCAAAAAGTAAAGGTTAAGTATTAAAAGCCATAAGTTACTACCCTACAATGTTACTAACCCTAAACAACTGAGGGATGACAACAGAACTTATACAACGGTGGAGTCTTAAATTAGACTTCGCAAGACAACTCTACTAGGCTGCTCAATCTAGACTTACCAGAATTCCTAAGGATCTGATTCATGGCCTGTCGATCCAAGACCCCGGCAATACGAATGTAACCGCATGCCACTACCCTGAACCTAGATTTTGTCTATACTCCGGTCCGCGATCAACCTACACCGGTTAAGATCTGACGGTACACAAGGAGTAACTCGTCCACAGTCCTTTAGGAGTAAGAAAACATATGTCTTGATGATCGATAGCCCCTAGGGTAATAATATCACCCTAGACGAGCACAATAAAACTGCGTACTAGCTAATAAGCTATATATAAGTAAACAGAACACATACGAGCCAACAAGCTACGTATGAAACCAACAACTACATACGAGCCAGGCGGCTACGTATGAGATAACAACATACATACCCGCCAAATAAACTGTGTATGAGACCCACAACTACATAGGGCCAGTCGAGCCACGTACGAGCAAACTACATACTACAATCAACCATACAGGTAATCAAACCTAGAAGCAACCAAACGTGCCTACTAGCAACTTGATCTTCTATAATTAGAAGCAACAGAAGAATCTACTAACAGTCTAAAATAGGTATTCTACCAATGAGAAGTCCAAAGAGACATAACAACTTTTATCAAGCTAACAATTACTAGTGACCTTCCCAACCCGTATTACCCATAAGGATGAGGAATGTCCCATGATAAGGTCCAATGTCAAATTAGAACCTCACACAACTAGAATCCATGGTTTCTTTTCCCCAAAACGAACTAGAACTACATGCAACTAGATTCTTGGGTTCTCTCTCAAGTTTGAGCTAGAATCACCTAGGAGCTAGATGCATGGGTTCATGGTTCCTTTTTGATCCTTCACTACCATATACAATTCAAGCATGGTTCTTTTAACTAGAATGCTACAATACACCATTCAAGCCTGCATGGCTCTAACTATGTAATCTCAAACATGAGATTCCTTCCAGGGGATTAACTAGAACTACTTCACAACACAAACACGACAACAACAACATGGTGGTTCTTCACTAACGCTACAACCACAACATGCTAGTTCTTTACTAACACAATTTACTATAACATGATAGTTAATACTACAACTACAACATGAAAGTTTCCTTGCTAATCACTACAACTACAATGCAAGGATACAACTTAAGTAGAAAGCTACTATGAGTTAAAGCATGGTATACAACAAGCATGATTTTCTTCACTACTTTAACCTACAACAATTAGCATGGTATACCACTTTAAACATCATTCTACAACAATCTTAAGCGTGGTAGGTACCTACAACAATCTTTAAGCATGGCATGCTACTTAAGCATCCCTACAACAATCTTAGGCATGGTAGGTAATTTAAACATCAATCCTACACATTCCTAAGTATGGTATATGTCATAGCATGAATCTACAACATTCCTAAGCATGGTAGGTAATTTAAACATTAATCCTACAACAATCTAAGCATGGATATATACTTAGCATGCATCTACAGTATTCCTAAGCATGGTAGGTAATTTAAACATTAATCCTACAACAATCTAAGCATGGATATATACTTAGCATGAATCTACAACATTGCTAAGTATGGTAGGTAATTTAAATATTAATCCTACAACAATCTAAGCATGGATATATACTTAGTATGAATGTACAACATTCCTAAGCATGGTAGGTAATTTAAATATTAATCCTACAACAATCTAAGCATGGATATATACTTAGCATGAATCTACAACATTCTAAACATGGTATATTACTTAAGTATCAACCTAAGCATGGTATACACTTTAAGCATAAACCTACAACATTCTAAACATGGTATACTACTTAAGTATCAACCTAAGCATGGTATACATTTTAAGCATAGATAAACATGAGTTCTCTACTACAATCCATACCACATGCATACTACATAAGCATGAACTCACTACAACTTAGCATGAATGATTACTACGCTTAAGCATGGATATCTTCTACTACTTAAGCGTGGTATACGATGTAGGTATGAGTTTCTTTTCTACCTTATCCTACAACAAATTAGGCATAGTAGAAAGCATGAGTACCAATTCTACAATAATCTAACATGGTATATAATTTTCCTACAACAATCTAAGCATGGATGTTTATTTAAACATGGAAAATTGCTACAACTAAGCATGGATGTCTTCTACTACTTAAGCATGTATCTTTTCCTACAACTACTTAAGCATGGTAGAAAGCATGAGTATCAATCCTACAATAATCTAACATGGCATATAATTTTCCTACAACAATCTAAGCATGGTAGGTAATTAAACATTAATCCTACAACAATCTTAGCATAAATACTTATTTAACATGGAAAATTGCTACAATTAAGCATGGATATCTTCTACTACTTAAGCATGTATATTTTCCTACAACTACTTAAGCATGGTAGAAAGCATGAGTATCAATCCTACAACAATCTAACATGGTATATATCACAAGCATCAACCTACTACCATCTAGCATGAATATAATATAAACATGGACTTCCTACAACATTGTAGACAACATAAACTTAGATTTCCTACAACATGGTAGACAAACATAAACTTAGGTTTCCTACAACATTTGAGCATGAATACAACATACACATGGACTTCCTACAACAAGTTAAACATGAAACTAAATAGTCTTTTCTAACATAAGGTAAAAATAGACATACTGCAAGGAACTAATCCTTTATAATTATAGAAGCAAGAAAAGGGGCTTAATCGTTTACAATTTAGAAACAAAAGTAACATACAACAATTACTAAAACTTATCTCTTATGGCTAGAATTCGTAAGACTAGATCTTTAACAACAAAAACGAGTTCTATTAATACTAACCCCAAAAATGGGCTTTTTATTATACTACAACCAAGGGCCTCCAAATTGTTTCTTCAATAACTACAACATAAACCACACCAAAGTTGAGTTCTTTCTACACTAATTAGTCAACATAAAAAGAGTGATCTTTTTAACATTCTACAACTAATAACTTCAATTAGTTTCTTTATCATACTACACTAGAATTAGCACAATTTATTTAATAAGTAGAGAGAAAGAAGCAAATAAAAGACTCATTCATTAAAGTTGTCAAGTTCCATAACCCAAAATGGTTATACACTTATTCTAGTTCACAATTCTTCATATGCCTTTTGTCCAATAGTCCAAGTTGCATGTTCTACAACCCAAAATGAGTATGTCCACAAGACCATATGCATATATGTATGAGTCCAGTGTCAAGTTCTACAACCCATAATGGGTGTATACACAAATCACCATATGCTTATGTTCATTTAGTCCAATAACAACAACAAGAACAAAAGTTACAACAATCCAAGATTCAATCTTTATGTTTTATTTAATACTACCTTTCAATTCCTTTCAAGTGGTCACTTATTTTATCCATACATAATGTTAGTCCAAGTTGTTACAAACAACATATACCACAAGAAAACAACCACACCATAAAACACCACCACAAAAAGAAAACAAACAACTCAAAGGAACAAAATCATCAAAAGAGAATAAGAAAGGATAGAGAAACCCCCACCTTAAACTTGATGGAAGAACTAGACTAAGCTCCTTCTCCTTCCCCTTAGCTTCTAAGAAATCCTAGGAAAACCTACAAATAAAAACTCTCAAGTTAGTCTTTGTTCTCTCTTTCTTTTCCTTTCTTTCTTTTTTTGGTCTTTGTAAAAGTGAAACAAGAGGAGGGGAGGGGTATTTATAGGGTTGGAGAGAGGGTGGAGAGTGCAAAAGTGCACCCAAAAATGCACAAAACCCCCTCCCTAAAAATGGGGCTGGCCATGCTTATGGATGAGGTGGAGGTATGGGTGTGAGGTGAGGGGGAGGTATGGTGCATGCTTCTAGAAGAAATCTCCTAATTCTTATGCATACACCTTAATCCTATGTTTAATTCTCCAACAAGGCCTAACTATCTAATTAGGTTTGTCTTGACAAGAGAAGTATTTTATCCAAAATACATAGCACACGATTGTATAATGTACTACCTGACACAATACATATATGCATGTATATATGCGTATACAAAAAATGTTCGCATAATCCGTATAAAATAATTTAATTTTGAAAATAATAATAAAATAAATTTATACAATGTAATATCCGTCCGGAATATTACAAGAAATTCCCAAGAATTTCCGGCCTCCCCAGTTTGAGACCTATAAAGGCGAAGGAGATCCGGCTGATCACATGGAGGGTTTCAAGACCCTCATGATGATTCACAGCGCTTCGGATCCCCTGCTATGCCGCACGTTCCCTGCTACCCTCCGGGGTCTGGCTCGGGAATGGTTCTCCAAGCTTGTCCCCAGCTTGATTTTCTCGTTCGACCAACTGGAGGCCAACTTCCTGGCCCACTTCGTAACCAGCAGGAAGGCCAAGAAGACAAGCGCATCCTTACGAGATCTCTGACAGAGGGAAGAAGAGTCGCTCCGTGACTTCATCCGGAGGTTCATTGCCGAGGCGAGATCCGTCTCCTCCCTCGATGCCGGGGTCGCCTCAGCTGCCTTCCGGCATAATGTCCAACACAGCCAGTTAAAGGTTTTCCTGGCCAAGAAGCCGCCCCTAGACTTCCCCGACCTGCTCCGGGTTGAGAAGTACATACGGGCGGAAGAGGACCTAAACCCGGAAGGTGCCAAAAAAGCCACATGGAAGGGAAAGCACAAAGTCGATGAGACCGAGCCCGCCAAGAAAGTAGCAAAGGAGGGGGTAGGCATGAAGAGGGTCCCCCTGGTCCCCTGCTTCGAGAGATACATGCCCTTGTCACAAAACGTCTCGGCGAACTCTTAGAAATAGAGGACAAGGGCCTCGTCCGACTACCCCCTTGACCAAGCAGCAACAAAAAGCAAGAACAGCGATTCTACTGTCACTTCCACCGAGATCATGGGTACGAAACCGACCAGTGTCTGGACCTGAAGGAAGAAATCGAGGCCCTCATCTTGCGAGGATACCTCTGAGAGTTTACCAGGGAAAGCCTGAGGGACCGGAAGGATACGAGGAACCGAAGGCCTTTGCCTCCTACTCGCACTCCTGACCGTCATCCCGAGTGGGAGTCTGAACCTAGGGAGACCGAAGGACAGGCCATTCTGCATTGCGTCCATGGGGGTCCCATGGGAGGGGAATCTAATACCTCCCGCAAGGCATTCGTTTGAGAGGTGAGCACCATTCGAGACCTCCCATCCCCCCAGATTCATCAACTCCTCGTCTCCTTCTCAGGAGAGGACCTGGAGGGCGTCCGTCTTCCACACTGTGAAGCCCTCGTCATAAACCTCGACATGGCAAACTTCGAGGTCCATCGGATCCTAGTGGACAATGGGAATTCGGTGAACATCCTCTTCCTGGAGGCATTTGAGAACCTGAAACTACCTCGGGACAAGCTCAAACTGGCCGGATACACCCTGCACGGGTTCTCTGGCGTCCTGATTGTGAGGGAATCATGACCCTAGATGTCACTGCGGGTACGACTCCCCTCAGGCAGGACCGAATCAATGGACTTCATGGTGGTAAACGTCAAGGCAGCGTACAATGCTATTCTAGGCCGACTCGGTCTTTGCTCCCTTCAGGCTGTGCCATCGGCCTACCACTTGAAGCTGAAATTTCCCACGAAGCAAGGGGTTGGTGTCGTCCGAGGCAACCAGGAGGCTGCACGGTCCTGCTACATGACGACGGTCGGAGGGGGTGTGTTTCCCCTCGATGTCATCGAGCTTTGGCCAAAAAGAAGCCAATTAGATCCCGAACCAGCGGACGAACTGGAGGAAGTCTCGTTCGAGGCAGAGGACGAGTCGAAGTGGTTCCGAGTAAACCGCTCCCTCGCCAGCGATCTGAAGTCGGACTTGATCAACTGCATCCACTGCAACATCAACCTCTTCGCCTGGAAGGTGTCCGATATGCCCGGAATATCCGAAGACCTGACCATGCATAGGCTGAGCATGATTCTGGGCTCGAAACCGATCATCCAGAAACGGCACAAATTTGCCCCAGAGAGGCAGTAAGCGGTGAAGACGGAGGTGGACAAACTCTTGTCTGCCCGATTTATCCAAGAGGTCAGCTACCCCGAATGGCTAGCGAACATCGTCATGATGAAGAAGGAGAGCGAAGCTGGAGCATCTGTATAGACTTTACGAATCTAAACAAAGCATGCCCCAATGATCCCTTCCCTCTTCCCAGCATTGATGCCCTGATCGATGCAATGTCGGGTCACGAGCTCTTGTCCTTCATGGATGCCTTCTCAAGCTACAATCAGATAGGATGTTTCTGCTGGACATAGCAAAGACATCCTTCGTCACTGACCAAGGTCTTTTCTGCTACCGCATTATGCCCTTCAGGCTGAAGAACGCCGGAGCCACTTACCAGTGGCTTGTTAACCGAAATTTCAAGGACCTGATCGGTCGCAACATGGAGGTTTACGTCGATGACATGCTCGTCAAAAGCCGGTAGGAGCAGGACCATGTCGCCGACCTTGAAGAAGCCTTCGGCATACTCCAGACCCATAATATGAGGCTCAATCCCACCAAATGCGCCTTCGGCGTCTCCTCCGGAAAATTCCTCGGGTTCGTCGTCAGCCAGCACGGCATCGAGGCAAACCCTGAGAAGATCCAGGCCATAATAGACATGGCTCCCCCTCAGAACGTCAAGGAAGTCCAGAAGCTTACGGGAAGATTAGCGACCATCGGCCTTTTCCTCTCTAAATTTAGAGAGAAGTCTCTCCCCTTCTTTAAGGCTCTGCAGGGAACGAGGGGCTTCGAATGGGGTGCCCTTCAACAAGAGGCATTCGAACACCTAAAGGAGTACCTAGCCAATCTGCCTCTCCTCAGCAATCTCGAGCCGGGCGAGCCACTCCGGCTGTACCTGTCAGCCTCAAAAAATGCCCTCAGCGTAGTCCTTGTCCGTGAAGATGACGAAGTTCAGAAGCCGCTATACTATGTGAACAAGGTCATGCTCCCGGCCGAGACGAGGTATGCAAGGATAGAGAAGGTGGCTCATGCTCTAGTCATGGCCGCCCGAAAGCTCTGCCCTTACTTCTAGGCACACTCCATCCAAGTGCTGACCGACCAACCTCTCAAGACTGTCCTTCACAAGCCAGAGAACTCCGACCGCTTGGTCAAGTGGTCGATTGAGCTGAGCCAGTACGATATCAGCTACCAGCCGAGGACGGCAATCAAGGGGCAAGCCCTCACCGAGTTCATCACCGAATGCACCATTTCCGAACAGCCCACCATTGAAGATTCAGATCTGACCGGGGAAGTCTATGTCGACGGATCCTCTTGCGAATCAGGGAGTGGTGCTGGAATCATCCTGCGAGGCCCCGACCACTTCCTCCTCCAGTACTCTCTTCGCCTCAATTTTCCGGCCTCCAACAACGAGAATATGAGGCTATGATAGCTGGACTAACCCTTGCACACTAGGCTGGTGCAAAACAAATCAGAGCCTTCAGCGACTTTCATCTCGTGGTCAATTAGATCACCAGAGAGTACGAGGCTAATAATGATCGAATGATCCGATACCTGGCTGTGGTCCGGTGGTTCTTAACATCCTTCGGCTGTTCCACAGTCCTTAGGGTTCTGAGAGAGCAGAACGCCTAGGTAGACGCCTTGTCAAAACTCGCCTCATCAAAACTCGCCTCTTTGTCCTTCAAGGGTCTCGACCGAACAGTACTCATCGAAGTCCTCCTAAAGCCAAGCATCGACCTCCCTGAGGTAATGTGTGTAAACGACGAGCTCGCCCGGACGACTGGACCACCCCCATCCGAAGGTTCTTGCTGAGGGGCGAGCTCCCTGAAGACCGGGCCGAGGTGAGAAGGAACAAGGTTCATTCTGAAAGGTTCGTCATGATCAACGACATCCTCTTCAAATGCTCGTACACCTTAGCAGATGGAAAACCCTACCTCCGCTGCCTCGCCGAGGAGGAGGCTAGCTACACGCTTAAAGAACTTCATGAGGGGATCGGTGGATATCACATGGGAAGTAGATTGCTTGCCCGAAAGGCTCTGAAAAACAGGGTACTATTGGCTAACAATGTTGCAAGACTCCCAGGATCTAGTCAAGAGGTGCGGTCCGTGCCAAAGATTTTTCCCGATCAGGAGACTTCCACAGGCCAACCTTCGCTCGCTGGCCAGTCCGACACCCTTCGCCATGTGGGGGTTGGACTTGGTAGGCCCCTTTTCCATGGCGACCGAACAGAGGAAATTCTTAATAGTCGCCATAGATTATTTCACAAAATGGTTCGAGGCTGAGCCTCTGTCAACAATTACAAAGCGCCAAACCCAACAGTTCTTCTAGAAGAACATCATTTTTCGGTTCGGGATTCCGCAGGTCCTTATCACAGACAACGGAACCCAATTTACGGGCCAGAACTTTCGCAGGTTCTGCGAAGACATCGGCGTCCAACAGCGCTTCTCTGCCATATGCCATCCCCATTCAAATGGCCAAGCGGAGAATGCAAACCGTCAGATACTCGATGGCATGAAGAAGCGCCTCGACAGTTCCTCTAAGGGGTAGTGGGTAGAAGAACTGCCAAGTGTGCTATGGGTGCACAGGACCACAAAGAGAATTCCGACGGGTGAAACACCGTTCAACTTAACCTTCGGAACGGAGGCATTTATCCCCGTGGAGGTCGGTCTCCCTTCCCCACGCATCATGGCCTTTGACGAAGCCAACAACTCATCAGGCCTCAGGGCCAACCTGGACCTCATTGACGAGGTGAGGGAGAAGTCCACCGTGAGGAGGAGCATCTACCAACAGCGGGTCGAGAGGCTTTACAACAAGAAAGTCCGCCCCACTGACATCAAGGCCAGAGACCTCGTGCTCCGTAAGTTGTCCGTCTCTGACCCCCCCAAGAAAAAAAAAGCTGGCCCCCAATTGGGAAGGCCCGTACAAGGTGGCCGAGGTGATACGACCAGGCACATACCGACTCGTGGACATGGAAGGCCGAGCAATCGAAAGACCCTGGAACACCGAACATCTTATCAAGTTTTTCGAGGGGCAGAAGTAGAGTTCTAGTTTACTCCCTATACATAACACTTTTGTAACCGTCCCTGTGTAATAGGCCGTTCGCGCCTCTCTTCATGTATAAAAAGACTGAAGTAAAATGTCTCTTCTATTAACCTAATTTCTTTTACTCACACCTCCTCGGTGGCTCCGTACCAATGTCGAGCACACGGGTAGCTTTCTCAAGCTATGGCACCCAAGTTAGAACACTTGGCACCGACCAGAGCCTCTTCGGCAGATCCGTGCCAATTTCGAGCACACGAGTAGTTTTTTCAAGCTATGGCGCCCCAGTCAGAACGTTGGGCGCCGACCCGAGCCTCTTCGGCGGTTCCGTACCAATTTCGAGTACACGGGTAGCTTTCTTAAGCTATGGCACCCAAGTCAGAATGCTTGGCACTGACCCGCACCCTCCTCGGCAGATCCGTACCAATCTCGAGCACGTGGGCAGCTTTCTCAAGCTATCCTCGGCAATTCCGTACCAATCTCGGGCACGTGGGTAGCTTTCTCAAGCTATGGCACCCAAATCAGAATGCTTGGCACCGACCCATCCTTCCTCGGCGGCTTTCCCATGCAGATCGCAAGAAAAAAAGAAAAAAAAAACTTTTTATTCATATTCTTTTATTGATTAAGCACCTGTCGGAAGAACAAGAATGCTACAAACCACTCTACTCAGCTAAAAAACTTCTTAACCACCCTTGGGGCCGACGCAGGATAGCCCGAACCCGACCAAACGACTAGGACCTCCCGCCTCGTCACCGTGACCTTTGGGGTCGGCCAAAGTTGAGACACCAGCCACGGAGCTCTGGGCATCAACCGGCCTACTATACTCCAGTAACATAATCGGCGCAGGGGCGCCCTCCACTTGGCGACCACCCAAAGAAGAGGTCGTCCTCACCCAGGATATGCCCAGCATCGTCCTATAATGCTGTATTTCCATCTCCTTTTCCACTATGACGTCTCGAAGGAGCCTCTCCAACGAGGGTCGCTGCACCGATGCACTCGACATGGTGTGCCCAAGACCGGCACTGCCTAGGTCACGATCGACCATCGCTCTCTTCAGCTTGGACACCTCCACACTTAGCACCTCGGACTTGTTTCGATAATAGTGAAAAGTAGCGTGCTGATCGCTAGCTTCCTTCCCATACCGGACTAAAGTGGATTCTAGGACCTTGATCTTACTCCAAAGCCACGTTACATCGGATCGTCGAGGGTCCGATGTAGGAAAGGGGGGCCGGCACCTAACAAGGATAAAACAACCGTCATTCTGAAGCCAACCGATCTCAACGTGAAAATCTCAAAATAAGTCAAAAGGTTCGGTCGACGAAGCCACACTTCCCCAAAACAAATAGTCGAAGTCAAAACACTTGGCCAAACAAAAATCTTTTTTCCATAAATCAGTTCATTGTACAAAAAGCGCGGTGGCCAGTCCACGGTTGGCAAATACATGGATAAAACAAAAAAGAAGAGAAAGCAAAAACAGCAAGGAGGCAAACTGCTTAATTCCCCACCTCTGGCTCGGTCTGGACGGGGGAGGATCCACAGCTGGGTTGGCAGGCGGCTCGATCCGCTCGCCCCCTTCGGGGGTTTTGGACGGCCCCTCGATCACCATGTCGATATCAATGTCGTACAGATCGAGGGTCAGGTAAAAATGCTTCACATGGCTCAGCACCTTGTCATAGACCTCGTTCTGGGCCTCGATGATCAAGTCCCTGGGCCTTCGTGGTGAGCATCTTCTTCTCCGCGGCGAATCCCTTCATCAATGAGCCCACCTTCCGAACACACTCGCTCTCCATAGAGGCAAGCTCGGCCTTCATCGCCTGCTCCCTCTTGAGCGAGGCTTCGAGCTCAATCTTCAGCTCCTTCATCTCCCACTGGTAAATGTTTGCGCGCTCCATCTCGTGCGACAGGGCCTTTTTATGGAGCCTCATCACCTGGTCCCCCTCCAGACAAGCTTACAACACAAGGACGAAGGGGTCGGAAAAGGGGGTCGGATCGTATAAGAATTGGTAAAAGGGGCCAGTAGTTCTTACCAGCATGTTCGCCTACGCCAACCGCATATAGGCCACCTCCAGGGTCTCGTTGCTTATACTTTGCCGATCGCGGGGAGTCGCCAGCTTATCAACGAGCTCGATGGCCAAGGCACTCTCGGTCAAGCTGTCGCCCTACTTTATCGACTAGTCTGGGGCCCATGCCTGCAATATCTCGTCGCCCACGATGGCAGCCGCATCGGCTCGGAGCGGAGGAACCTTCCCCTTCACATACTCAGTCACCCTCATCGCGCTGGGGCTCGGTGAGATGGGCACTTCTCTGCTTAGTTCAATGCGCACTTTCTCTACCCTCGACTCTGTTGGCACGTCGGAGGCTACTAGAAAAGACCCTCTTGCCCTTTCCCCTGCTCGGCCTGCTTGGCCTTCTGCTTCTTCTGGGCGATCCTCCTTGCCTTGATCGATTTGGGATCGAGGTCCATACCTGCAAAAAGACCCATTAAAAACAATGAGCGCAAAAGAATACTAAAACAAGGAAAATGGAACAAACAACATACTAGACGTAGCCGGGCTCAGTCCGACACGGTTCATGTGACTTTCCGTCACCTTCGGCCAGCTTATACTATTGCCCTTTCGAAGGCGTTCGACGTATCCCCACTCCTTGGCAGACAGATCCTTTGACTTCGGCCCCTTGAAGTTCGGTTTGTAAAAGTTCCATCGAGTAGGAATATCCCAAGACTTCTTGCTCTGGATGACAAAGTACTTCTTCTTCCACTCCTTTATCGAATCCGTGTGGCCATGGACTACTTTCCCCCCGCTCCGAGGGGAGACATAGTAGATACCCTCGAACTCCCCAGATGAGCTAATCCCTAACATCACTCGGAAGACATCCAACCTTAATGGCACCTTCCTCTCCTCACAGAGTAGTAAGAAACACACCATCTGCTTCCATGAGTTCAGGCCCATACTGCATCGGAGACAGCGACGCCCAATTTAGCACTTCTCGAATGAATGGGTGGATTAGCAACCATAGGCCAGAGCTGAATGCATCGGCCGGAAAGATGCAATACCACTCGGACAGAGGATCGGTTGGCCGGAGCCCCGGGCTCGGCAACATCAACTCAAACCCCTTCCCGATGTGAAAGGCCGAATGGATGATGGGCAAGTCCTCTGCCTTTAGGATTGACTGCGTAACGTCCATTTTTATCTTTTGACGACTCGGCGAAGAGGGCTGAATCCCATATAAGACTTTATCTGCGAGGTCATCTGGAGACTGCTTGATCGACCTTTTCAGGAGAAGGTGTAGCCAGTGGCTCGAGGACGGTCGCTGCCGAAGAAGAACCAATCCCCTTGTCCTTCCTCTGACCTGTCTCCACTTCTTCTTCCTCACTATCGTCACGCTCTGAATCCGAACACTCCTCCAAGTCCAACACCTCTACTTCCTCCGACCCGTCGCTATCCCCCTCCTCCGAGTCACTACTCTCCATAACAAACGGCTTCCTAGCACGGAGTGGTTTCACATCATACACCATGACGTCCTTCCAAGGTGTCGAATCGGAGAGGCCCGTGCGTGGGTCGTCTTCCTCCCTCGAAGTCGAGGCCGAAGAGCCAGACTGAGCCCTAGACATACTAAAGAAAAAGAAATAACTAACCTGCTCAGTTTCAACGAGGGACGAACGGAAGACAGAAAGCTCTAGAGAGAGAGACTTCGATGGCACCTTTTTCTAGAGAGAGAGAGTGAAAGTGAAGAATAAAAAAGGGGGGGGTTAGGGGGGATATATATAGAGAGCCAAGAAACTCCTCGATTTTTGCAAAATGGCTCCTAGAATTCCGCAATAACGGCTCCTAGAAACTCGCAAAAGTTACGTTATCAAGACACGTGCTAGACGATCCTTCAGTTTCTACATGGTGCTCGACGATCCGAGGCTAGTTCGAGCACCAGGATTGCTCTCCCAGATAAAGGTTCAGACTCTCGGCCTCGACCTCGGGCAGGGCCCTGGCCTTTTCAGGCCATGCGACCTACTACCCTCGGCAATGACCCCTAGCTGCTCAACCCCCAACAGTTTACTTTAAAGATTTAGGGTGCTCGCCGCAGGCAAGTGCCCCGAACCCCAGACCTTGATCGGCATGCCTCCCATCCATCTACCCAAAGGAAGACAGAGACGGCAGGGGAGCCACCTATCCGGGACTCTCTACCTAAAAATCCAATTCTTGGGCATCCGCCTATAGCAAACACCCCTGATAGCACATGGGCCAGCATCATTTTTCTTTTAGAGAACAATGGAGGAATGGAGTATATATAGCCCCCCAAAGCCGTATTTATGACATCAGGGAGACCAAATGATGGGAGGTGAAGCGTCACGCCATTAATTCTTCTTTGAAAGGCAAAAAGTCCACAGTTAAGAAGAAATCTGCAAAACATAACGGCTCGCCGCACCCCTTGCCGACCCCTAAATCCTCGACGCTCCGAGGTCAGGTCGAGCACCAGGGTAGCTTTCTCACTAGAAAGCCCATAGGCTCGCGGCACCCCTTGCCGACCTCTAAACCCTCGATGCTCCAAGGTCAGATCGAGCACTAGGGTAGCTTTCTCAAAAGAAAGCCCACAGGCTCGGCACACCCCTTGCTGACCCCTAAACCCTCGATGCTTCGAGGTCAGGTCGAGCACCAGGGTAGCTTTCTCAACAGAAAGCCCACAGGCTCGCCGCACCCCTTGCCGACCCCTAAACCCTCGATGCTCCGAGGTCAGGTCGAGCACCAGGGTAACTTTCTTACTAGAAATCCCACAGGCTCGCCACACCCTTTGCCAACCTCTAAACCATTGACATTTTGAGGTCAGGTCCAGCACCAGAGTAGCTTTCTCAACAGAAAGCCCACAGGCTCGCTGCACCCCTTGCCGACCCCTAAACCTTCGATGCTCCAAGGTCAGGTCGAGCACCAGGACAGCTTTCTCACTAGAAAGCCCACAGGCTCGCCGCACCCCTTGCCGACCCCTAAACCCTTGACGTTCTGAGGTCAAGTTGAGCACCACGGGTAGCTTTCTCACTAGAAAGCCCACAGGCTCGCTGCACCCCTTGCCGACCGCTAAACCCTCGTCGCTCCGAGGTCAGGTTGAGCACCTGGGTAGCTCTCTCACCAGAAAGCCCACAGGCTTGCCACACCCTTTGACGACCCCTAAACCCTCGACGCTCTGAAGTCAGGTCGAGCACCAGGGTAGCTTTCTCAACAGAAAGCCCACAAGCTCGCCGCACCCCTTGCTGACCCCTAAACCCTCGACGCTCTGAGGTCAGGTCGATCACTAGGGTACCTTTCTAACCAGAAAGCCCATAGGCTCGCCGCACCCCTTGCCGACCCCTAAACCCTCAATGCTCCGAGGTCAGGTTGAGCACTAGGGTAGATTTCTCAACAGAAAGCCCATAGGCTCGCCGCACCCCTTGCAGACCCCTAAACCCTCAACTCTCTGAGGTCAGGTCGAGCATCAGGGTAGCTTTCTCAACAGAAAGCCCATAGGCTCGCCACACCACGCGCTGACCCTTAAACCCTCGACGCTCCGAAGTCAGATCGAGCACCAGGGTAGGTTTCACACTAGATATCCTACAGGCTCACTGCACCCTTTGTTGACCCCTAAACCCTAGACATTCTGAGGTCAAATCGAGCACCAGGATAGCTTTCTCAATAGAATGCCCACAGGCTTGCCGCACTCCTTGCCGACTCCTAAACCCTCGACGCTCCGAGGTCAGGTCGAGCATCAGGGTAGCTTTCTCACTAGAAATCTCATAGGCTCGCTGCACCCCTTGCCGACCCCTAAACCCTCGGCGTTCTGAGGTCAGGTCGTGCACCAGGGTAGCTTTCTCACTAGAAAGGCCACAGGCTTGCCGCACCCCTTACCGACCCCTAAACCCTCGACGCTCTGAGGTCAGGTCGAGCACCAGGGTAGCTTTCTCACTAGAAAGCTTACAGGCTCGCCGCACCCCTTACCGACCCCTGAACCCTCGATGCTCCGAGGTCAGGTCGAGCACCATGTTAGATTTCTCACCAGAAAGCCCACAGGCTCTCAACACCCCTTGCCAACCCCTAAACCCTCGATGCTCCGAGGTCAGGTCGAGCACCAGGGTAGTTTTCTCACTAGAAAGCCCACAGGCTCGCCGCATCTCTTGCTAACCCCTAAACCCTCGATGCTCCGAGGTCAGGTCGAGCACCAGGATAGCTTTCTCAACAGAAAGCCCACAGGCTCGCCGCACCCCTTGCCGACTCCTAAACCTTCGACGCTCTGAAGTCAGGTCGAGCACCAGGGTAGCTTTCTCAACAGAAAGCCCACAGGCTCGCCGCACCCCTTGCCAACCCCTAAACCCTCAACGCTCCGAGGTCAGGTCAAGCACCAGGGTAGCCCCCCGGGCTGAGTTTGCTCACCTCCACCTCAACGGTTTGGGCAATTTTCCTTGGCATTCCACGGCTCCACCCAACCCACCAGATACCCATGTGCTTTGCCAAGAGGCCTACGGCCGGAGGGCAGACCTCCGATCTCCGAGCCAATCTCAGCTTCGGCTACGACCATGATTGCCTTCAGGATACTCCCCCCGCTCTTCTTTCACTACCAAGACTACTCCTCCACGGCTAGCTCGCACACCCCTACAAGAGTGGGGGGCTTGTGACATAGGGTAAGATGGTGTGGCCCATCCTAGGCCACCAGATCTCCTCAAAAGGTGCTCACCCAGGATAATCAAGTCAACAATAGTCAACTGGGCCTCTGCCAGCTCAGGCCCACAGGCAAATGGGTCTGACCCGGCCCGTTAGGCCTCAGACCCATTTACCACTGCCTATAAATACCTCACCCCCTCCCTCACTTAAAAGGTAATCAATCTTTCCTTCTAAAACCCTAGCTTTACTGTTACTCTTCAGTAACTAACTAGATCATCGGAGGGCCTGCCACCGGGACCAACCCCGGTGTTCCTAGGCATTATGCAGGTACACGAGCCGAGCCACTAGATCCAAGCCGAACCACCGTCTCCTGCCTCTCTCCTGCTACTCCCGAGCTGATCCCCCATTCGAGGGTCGGGCATATAGCCAGTACCGTATCTTTTCACTAAACAAACAAATAGAACTCACACATGTTGCATCCACACCCCAAAAACAACCCGCATCAAACACCATGTATAATAAATTTATGAAACCAACAACTATTTTTCTTGCAAAATTATGTATTTTGTAAGCTATGATTGTTGATGATAGTGCTAGTACAAGGGTGGCTTTGCTCGTCAAAACACGACTTAGAAGTTTCCTCATATGCTAATGATCCCCAAGAAAAGTTGGACTAAGACATGGCTTAATATACTTTTCATATTGACTGATATCAAATCTGATAATTGGAAAGCTCCTAGTAAGTGAAAAGTTAATACAGTGTCAAACTTCAAACAAAACTTGAAAACTAGCCACTCTAAAACAAAGAATTTTAAGTCTCTTTTTGCTATTTGATGCTGCTTGTTTTCGGTGTGGGGGTAACAGGTTTGAGTTCATATAATTTTAGGATGGAAGGAGATGCACTGGAACAGATCTGGGCCTCGGGCTGATGTTCAGGCCGTATGTTTGGCTCGGGGTTGCAGGAGAGAGGTAGAGGCTGAGCACTTGGCTTGGATCCTAGTGGCTCGGCTCAGATCCATGTGGCTTAGCTCGAGTCTTGGTACCTGCAGAATGCCTAGAAACACCGAGAGAGATCCCGACGATAAGCCCTCCGACAATCTAGTCAGTCACTGGAATAGTAACAACAGCTAGGATTTAGGTGGAGAAAAGTTTATTACCTTGGGCAAGGAGGAGGGGGTCTGGTATTTATAGGCAAGGGGCTAACAGGTATCAGACCTTAACGGACCGGGTCGGACCCGTTAGCCTGTGGGCCTAAACTGGCTGAAGCCCGTTGGACCTATTTGACTCGATGATCATGAAGGAGCAAAATCTGAGGAGATCTGATGGCCCTGATGGGGCCACATTATTTATAACATATCATAAGCCCCCCACTCCTAGAGGGTTGTGTGAACCAGCCGTAGAGGAGTAGTTTATCTTTGTGGTAAGAGCAGAGGTGGGTATTTGGCGAGGATGAGTTGTTGAGTCCCTGAGAATGGACTAGGGTCGGTGCCGAGCCGAGCACTAGTAGAGTCGAGGCATAGAGCGACGAGTGAGGTAGTTCACGAGAGAGAGTTGTTACGAGGTAGGATGGAAGATCCCTTGGGAAGAGAAAATGGGTCGAGGCCGACCTATATAGAGTCAGACCCCCGACCTCCGAGCGTCGAGTGTTGAGCGTCGAGCATTGAGCTTCGAGCGTCGCTCCCCTTTAGTTTTACAAGAGGGCTAGGCCTTTGCTCGAAGTCCATGTCGAGCGTGGAGCGTCGAGCATGGAGTGTGAAGTGTTGAGCATCTCCAGTTTATGAGAAAGATAGCATTTTGCCTGAGGTCAATGCCAAGCATCAAGCGACGAGCGTCAAGAACTTGTGAGAAAGCTAGCGCTTTGCTCGAAGTCAATGCCGAGGGTCAAGCATCTACAGCTTGTGAGAAAGAAAGTGCTTTGCTCGAAGTCAATGTCGAGCATCGAGTGTCTCTAGCTTGTGAGAAAGCTAGTGTTTTGCTTGAAGTCAATGTCGAGCGTCGAGCGTCTCCAGCTTGTGATAAAGCTAGTGCTTTACTCGAAGTCAATGCTGAGCATTGAGTGACTCTAGCTTGTGAGAAGCTAGCGCTTTGCTCAAAGTTTATTCCGAGCATCGAGCGTCAAGACCTTTCAGCTTATGAGAAAGCTAGGGCTTTTCTCGAAGTCAACGGCGAGCATCAAGCATCTCCGGCTTGTGAGAAAGCTATTGCTTTGCTCAAAGTCAATGCCGAGCGTCGAGCATCTCCAGCTTGTGAGAAAGCTAGGGCTTTGCTTGAAGTCTATGTCAAGCATCGAGTGTCTCCAGCTTGTGAGAAAGCTAGCGCTTTGCTCAAAGTCAATGCCAAGCGTCGAACGTCTCTAGTTTGTAAGAAAGCTAGCACTTTGCTCGAAGTCAATGCCGAGCGTCGAACGTCTCTAGCTTGTGAGAAAGCTAGCGCTTTGCTCAAATACAATGCCGAGCATTGAACGTTTCTAGCTTGTGAGAAATCTAGCGCTTTGCTTGAAGTCAATGCCGATTTTCGAGCATCTCCAGCATGTGAGAAAGCTAGCGCTTTGCTCGAAGTCAGTACAGAACGTCGAGCATCTCCAGCTTGTGAGAAAGCTAGTGCTTTGCTCGAAGTCTATGCCGAGTGTCGAGCATCGAGACCCTTCAGCTTGTGGGAAAGCTAGGGCTTTCCTCGAAGTCAATGGTGAGTGTCGAGTGTCTCCAGCTTGTGAGAAAGCTAGTGCTTTGCTCAAAGTCAATGCCGAGCGTCGAGCGTCGAGCATCTCCAGCTTGTGAGAAAGCTAGTGCTTTGCTCAAAGTCTATGTCGAGTTTCGAGCATCGAGACCCTTCAGCTTGTGAGAAAGCTAGTGCTTTGCTCGAAGTCAGTGTCGAGCATCGAACGTCTCCAGCTTGTGAGAAAGCTAGTGCTTTGATTGAGTCAATGTCGAGTGTTTAACGTCTCCAGCTTGTGATAAAGCTATCTCTTTGCTCGAAGTCATTGCCGAGCGTCGACCGTCTCCAGCTTATGAGAAAGCTAGTGTTTTGTTCTAAGTCTATGCCGAGCATCGAGCGTCAAGACCCTTCAGCTTGTCAGAAATCTAGGGCTTCGCTCGAAGTTAACGGCGATCGTCGAATGTCTCCATCTTGTGAGAAAGCTAGTACTTTGCTCGAAGTCAATGCCGAGCGTCGAACGTCTCAAACTTGTTAGAAAGCTAGCGCTTTGCTTGAAGTCAATGCCGAGCGTCGAACGTCTCCAGCTTATGAGAAAGCTAGGGCTTTTCTCGAAGTCAACGGCGAGCATCGAGCATCTTCAGCTTGTGAGAAAGATAGGACTTTGCTCGAGGTCAGTGCCAAGCGTCGAGCATCTCCAACTTATGAGAAAGCTAGAGCTTTGCTCGAAGTCATTGCAAAGCGTCGAGCGTCTCTAGCTTGTGAGAGACACATGTATTGCACGTGTTATGCTGACGTCAAGGGGGAGGGGGGAATCGAGGCATTGAAATCTTTCAACCGTTAGATATTGGTGATCAAGATTGGATGGTTTGATTCCTTTTAAGGAATTCGAGGCGTCGACAGTTTCTCTGTAAATCCTTCACCCCTTTCTTATCTCTGCCCTTTGCATTCTCTCTCTAACCTTTGGAGCTTTTCTCTCTAGCAGTTGGCGACAACCTTTCCGGTGAACCATTCTGTTTACGAAAACCAGGTTAGTATTGATTTTGTTATGTCGCAGTCTCAGTCCGGTTCCGAAACGAGTGCCTCTGGTCGGGACAAGGAGGATCGTCTTTCAGTCTCCATATCCTGGGATATGAGCGAGAAGGTCTATAACGTAGCGCTGCTTCGTAGTCGCAAGCCGTTTTTGGTGGAGTCGAGCGATTTTGAGGGTGAGGCGGAGGTAGCGAATGAGGAAGTGGAGGAAAGCATAGTGGATGAGGGAGCTAAGAGTGCCCTTGATGGGGATAGTGGGGGAATTTGACCCTACTCTTCCACACCTGACGACACCGTCTCCTGCGAGGGGTCTTCGCGTTCGAAGGAGGAGGAGAAAATGGCGTCTCCCGGACAGTCCGGAGATACCAGACGAGTTTATGCCTAAGCACGGGCTCGACATCCCGTACTTCAAGCAGCGCAGATCTATTAGGATGTACCCGAATGACGTTGAAGGTTTGGTTCGATATGGAGTGGAAACCTCTTCGCTGAGTAGAACCCAGATCCAAATGGGCAGGATCCAGAGTGTTTTGAAAGTTGACTACCTGCCCGTGATAAGAGCCAATTATTTCATAGGGCTGGAGTACGAGCTGTTGATTCCCAACCCTGGCCTTCGCTCAACGACTGAGTTGGAACCGCTATTGCATGTTTCCTAAAGATGCTTTCAGCTCAGGGCTAAGGCTTTCATTGCACCCGTTCATCAATAAGGTGCTAAATTGGGTGGCCCTTCTGCTCGATGCAGTATGGTCCCAACTCCTGGAAGCAGTTAGTTTGCTTTATGCTACTCTGCAAAGAGAGGGGAGTGCCTTTGAAGTTGAAGTACTTTTGGGCCGTCCTGGGGGTAAGCTCGTTGGGAGAGCAGGAAGGCATATATTACATATCTCCTCGCCCTCACAAGAAGGTGGTGCACGGACAC
This sequence comes from Hemerocallis citrina, assembly GCA_017893485.1. Taxonomy (NCBI): domain Eukaryota; kingdom Viridiplantae; phylum Streptophyta; class Magnoliopsida; order Asparagales; family Asphodelaceae; genus Hemerocallis; species Hemerocallis citrina. Next base: position 157,182,462 of record CM030368.1, on the reverse strand, counting down.
CCGGACTCTATAAAAGGGTGGAAGGAAAAATACTTCGTCATCCGAAGTCCGGTGCCATAGGGAATTCTCACCGCTTGGAATTTTTACAAGCCGAACCACAAGCCTCCGAGGCGAAGGGAGTTGACGGAAGAGGAGTGGGCTGGTGTCAATCGGATCGTAGGTGGCCACAGCATCGGCTGGTCCAATGTGACCGAGTTGCACTTGGCTTGGATTGGACTGAGCTCCGTTGACTCTTGTACGTTTTTGTTTCTTTTTAATTTAACTTTCTGCCTTCGTGTTAATAGTCTTCTCTTTCCTCTACAACGATGGACAAGGCCAAGATTGACGCAAGAAGGGCTCTGAAGGACCAGGCCAAGAAGAGGGCGGCCGATCAACCTAAGCAGAAGGCGAGGCCCATTTAGAGCGGTTCCGAAGGCCCTTCGGAACGGACTCCTAAAAGGGCGAAGACCCTCTCTGTTAGAGGGTCGCGGGAGCGGGAGCCGAGCACTAGTAACCGTAGGGTTGCCGAGGCTCTAACGAGTGGGGCCCTCCGGTTTGCCCCGACACCCGTGAGATGGTAGGCGAGGAGGGGCTGATGCCGTGGGCTCCTGATTGGTAAGTGAAAATGACCGACACTCTAGCCGAGCGGCCAATGGCGGTCGGGGCGGTGGACAACCTCTCCACGCCACGCGACCGGGAGACTTTGGCGAACGAGACTACCGAGTCGTGCTACATGAGGTGGGTTTAGGCCCACGTAATGGTAAGGTTCTGCCTGTCTGATAGCTTCATCCTTGCTGCATTCTTTTCTCTCAAAAAAAAAAACTCTTGGATCCTCGTTCGCAGGCATCTATGGCTAGGGCCCAGCTGAAGAGGTGTCACAAAAAGGACCATAAGAGGGAGGTGAAGAACGCTCGGCGATATAAGCATGAAATAAAGGATCTGAAGCTGGAGCTGGAGGCGTCTTAGGGGCGCGAACAGGCCCTTCATGCCGAGATCGCGACTCATGCCCACGAGCATCTTCGCGTCGTGGCGCAGGTCAAGGCGGAGGTGGATGCGAAGTTCCAGGAGCTAGAGGTCGTGTCCATGGACGAGGTAATCGTGGCCCAGGACGAGGCATATGATCGAGCGAAGGAGCACTTCTTGTTCCGTTACCCCGAGTCCAAGATTGATGACCTTCACTACGGCTTCAAGTTACCTGATCATCCGAAAATGCCCGGGAGCAAAGGCGAGGAGACAGAGATAGGGCCGACCCTTGAAAAGTGCGCAGGAGGAGCGGCAGACGTCGATGTTCAGGGGGCGGCCGACGAAGAGGTGCTGATTTCTTCTAAGAAGTAGTTTTAATCATCTCCTCCCCCTCTTCTTTTTGTATTTGCCAAGTGCGGACTGGCCACTGCTTTTTCTAAGAATTTTTTTGGATATTGAATATATATTTTTGGCCTAACTTTTTGACCTTAAGACTTATTGGTTGTTACTTGGCCTCGATCTTTTGAAAGCTTGGAGTGAACCATCGTTTTCTCTTTTGTGTCGGATGGAAGAGACCCTCGGAGCTGACCTCAGTTCAGCCAAGGTCAAGCTCCTTCGGGGTAGGCTAGAGTCCAAGGCATCTGTCTTGATTCGCTATCGCAGACAGGCCGTGATCGGGAAGCCATCGTTTCCTATTTCATGAATAAGTCTAAGAAGTTGAGCTTGGAGGCGGCATGCCTAACGGGCGAATGTCGACCATGACCGGGGGAGCGCTGAGAGGGGGTGGTCGATGTCTGATGCCTGCACCAGGCGGCCGACCTTGGAGCTCTTTGTTGTGATCTCTAGATACCTAAATAAATAGATAAAACTAGACACAAATTATAAACCTCGCAAGTGCACGAATCGTTTGGAGAAGCGTAGCGACAAGCAAGGGTCGATCCCACAGAGATTGTAGTACTTAACTTACTAATCAATAAAATAGAAAACAAAATATTGAAGTGTCGTTCTAAAAGTCTAAAAGAAATGAAAAGATTAAAACTAAAGTAAGAAGCGTCACGATTTGAATCACGAATATCTATTTAAGTAGTTGGGCAATGATTTCCACCTATAGTCAGTAATGCGAAGTTATCCACTACTCTTATTACTCATGTTTGTTCCTTTCAAGGGCATGGTATCTACTCCTTAAAGTACTGTTTCCCTAAGCCAAGAATTAGGCATGGTATCTACTCTAATTCGTTTCTTTCATCAAGTGTTTAGCATGGTATCTACTAAGTTGTACTTGAAGAAAACATAAGATCAGTGGAAACGAACAAACACTCAAGGTTCTAGAAATTGGTATCAGATCTAGATCCCTTAAGTTGATTAAACCAAGAACCCCTAGAGATTCCCTTGTTACAAGTTATGAGCACGAGATTCGGGTTGTCTCAATATGCTCACATAACAGATTCAGATCTACAATACACAAACTTATAATCCCAGGTTCGGATCAGTCGACTGGCTGTCACTTCAGTCGACTGCAGTCTACTGGCTGTCACTTCAGTCGACTGCCCTAGGTTTCTGAACTAGTTTGATTACTATAAATCTATTCCAATACTCTCAAATTTAATCAATAAGCAATAAAGTAGCACTTAGAAAAATATAGGCATCACATGACTACGGTTTCAATCTACCCAACTATTAAATTAGTTGCACATAATACAACCTTTATTGATTAATATAATAGAGTTCATGACTACAATGAAAATAAAGAGAAGAATAGAAGAACACTGATTTGTATGATATTGATCTTGAGCCCAATCAGCAATCGTCTTCCTTCTTTGATGCTAGCTGTTGATGGCCTTTCTTGGTCGGTCTAGCCGTCTTGAGATATTCCGAGCATCCCCCTATCCCCTGTATCTTGGTTGGTATTTATAGAACACGGCTAGAGATTTAGGGTTTTTACTCTTTTGCATAAACGCCCTCTTCTTTTATTTATTTCTTTCCTTATCTGATTGGCGATATATATATCTTTCTCTTTTCTTCTTTCTTTCCGTATCTGCTTTGATTTGTATTTGGATTTGGATGAATCTTTAATTATCTTATCTGTTGACTCTGTTGCCGATCAGTCGACTGGTGTTGGAGATAAGTCGACTGTGTCGAGACTTTAGTAATTTCATGATTCATCAGCGCAGTCGACTGTTGTTGGAGGAGTCGACTGTGCCGAGCAGCTTCAGCTTCTCTGTCCAGTCGCCTGTTAGCATAATCAGTCGACCTGATCTCTTCAGTTCCTTATGTGTCATCCTTGAAATCCTGAATTTGCTTCGTTTCGCACTTTTATGCTGTTTCCTGTGGAAAAGAGAAAATGAGAGTAAAATACCATATATAGAGCATTTAAATGTCTAATTGCACTAAAGTTATTGCTCTAAAATGTGAATAATATTGTGTTCATCACTCTTCCATCGTGCATCGTGAGGTCATAGTGGAGAAGGAGTTGGAGATTCAGAGGATGAGGGTCATGCTTGGTACTGGCGGATCTCGACTCCATTCTCTTGGGGGGGGGGGGGGGTTAACCCTTCGTCATGGGTCCGTCCTTGACCCTTCGCATGGAAATGGCTAGGCTGGGGGATTCCCATTGCTCCGTTGCCGGAGCGTCTACCTTGGCGACGCCGACGGGACCAGGCGGGCTCGTCTTGGAGCAAACCCACTCAGCGAGGCTTGAGTTGGTTTGTGTTAGCCCAAAGGGCCCCTGAGAAAAACTTAGGTTGAGGTCATAGCCGTTGTAATAAAAACTTATTCTACCGTGGTCTTCCAAGGTGCTATAATAAAAATGATCTTTTCGATCCGCCTTAACTTGCTTTTGATTCCTGGTCTTGCTAGGACGTGGGTTGGAGGAGCTATGTTTGGGAGAAAGATGGTAGCTTGCTCGAGGTTCATGCCGAACATCGAGCGTCCCCAACTTTGTGAGAAAGTTAGGTCTTTGCTCGAAGTCAACAACGAGCATCGAGGGCTTGGGAGAGGATGAGAGATAGAGAAATCTCTTGTTTGTCACCCGTAGTACCTGCCAAGTAGAGAGGATGTGGGGCTGAGAAGCCTCGTTTGGCTCAGGAACCGAGCTGAGGGTCGAGGACCTCCGAGATTGAGAAATATCCCATTTGTCGCTCGTAGCCCTGTCGAGTAGCAAGGATGTGGGGCTGAGAAGCCCCGTTTGGCTCGGGAACCAAGCCGAGGATCAAGGACTTGGGAGATTGAGAAATCTCTTGTTTGTCGCTCGTAGTCCCTGTCGAGTAGCGAAGACGTGGGGCGGAGAAGCCCCGTTTGGCTCACAAACCGAGCAGAGAGTCGAGGACCTGGGAGATTGAGAAATCTCCGGTTTGTCACTCGTAGTCCCCACCGAATAGCGAGGACGTTGGGCTGAGAAGCCCCATTTGACTTAGGAACTGAGCCAAGGGTCGAGGACTTGGGAGATTGAGAAGTCTCCCATTTATCGCTCATAGTCCCCACAGAGTAGCGAGGACGTGGGGCTGAGAAGCCCCGTTTGACTCAGGAACCGAGCCAAGGGTTGAGGATTTGGAAGATTGAGAAATCTCCCGTTTGTCGCTCATAGTCCCCACCGAGCAGCGAGGACGTGGAGCTGGGTAGCTAGGTCTTTTCTTGAACTCAATGCCGAGCATCGAGCCTGCCCAGCTTGTGGGAAAGCTAGTGCTTTGCTCGAAGTCACTGCCGAACATCGAGCGTCTCCAGCCTGTGAGAAAGCTAGCGCTTTGCTCAAAGTCAATGGCGAGCATCGAGCTCCACCCTCTTGTGAGAATACATAGAAATTTGAACAAAAAAAGGAAAGAATAAGACTACACTTCATTCTTTTTACGATTTATGTTTGCATACAAGGGGTGGTACGTACTGCTTATTACATAAGACCGATTACAAAAGAATTCTAGTCCTCCCCCTCGAGGAACTTGATAAGGTGCTCCGAATTCCAGGGCCTCTTGACAACCCTGTCCCCCAGGTCTTCAAGTCGGTATGTGCCAGGGGCGTACCACTTCGGAGACCTTGTATGGGCCCTCCCAGTTTGGGGACAGCTTTCGTTTCTTGTTGGGGTCGGAAGTAGCTAGTTTCCCGAGAACGAGGTCGCCTTGAGTGATGTTGGTAGGACGGACCTTTTTGTTGTAGATTCTCTCGATCCGCTGCTGGTATATGCTTCTTCTGACGGCGGATTTTCTCTGAGTTCATCGATTAGGTCCAAATTTTCCCTGAGGTCGGTTGAGTTCGTCTCCTCATTGAAGCCCATGATTTTGAGCGAGGGGAGCCCAACTTCCAAGGGGATGACTGCCTCGGTTACGTAGGGTTAAGTTGTACGGTGATTCACTCGTGGGGATTCTCTAGGTTTTTCAGTGAGACCAGAGAACGCTTGGCAACTCGTCGACCCACAGTCCCTTGGGACAGTTATCCAACCGTTTCTTGAGCCCGTCAAGGATTTGACGATTGACGGTGTAATATCCCGGACGGATATTACCTTGTATAAATTATTATTTTATTATTATTTTATTATTATTTTGTTTTAATTCCAAAATTGAAATATTTTGGTGATTTTTCGCCCAGTTTGTTCACAAACATTTTCTGTGCGCATATATCGGTCTGTGTACCTCCGTAGTACATCAAATTGGTAGCGCAATCCTCCGAATTGATAATAGGATTTATTTTATTATTATTTTCAAAATTAAATTATTTTATACGAATTATGCGAAGATTGCGGTATACGCATATATACGTACATATGCGAGTTATAGCAAATTGTGCATTGTGCAAATTAGGTGTATGTTTGGACAAAGTGCTTATCTTTGTCATGACCAATTTAAGTTAATTATTAGGATTTTAGGAGGATTAAACTAGGGTTAAGAATGCATGAGAAGATTAAAGTAAAAACCCTTCTAGAAACCTTATCTTTTCTACCATGCCTCCACCTCACCCTACACCCATACCTCCACCTCATCCCTACACCTCTACATGGGCATGGCCGGATTTGATCCTAGGGGGTTTTTGGCAAGAGTGTGGGTGCTCTTTTGCACTCTCCCCCTCCTCTCCCCTCCTATAAATACCCCATCCTTCTCCACTTGTCTCACTTTTTACAAAAACAAAGACAAAAGAAAGGAAAGGAAAAGAAAGAGAGAACCCATTCTAACTTGAGTGTTTTTCTCTTGTAGGTTTCCATAGAAGTCCTAGAAGCTTAGGGGAAGGAGAAGTATAGCTAGCAAGTCCTTCCATCAAAGAAATTTTAGGTGGGGATTTCTCCACTTGTGTTTTTGTTTGAGTTGTTGTTTTTGGTCCTTCTTCTTCTTATCTTCCTTGTTTTGTTTCCTTTTTGTTTTGGGGTGTTTTATTGTGATGTGGTTGTGTTTTGTTTTGTTGTATATGTTGTAGCTTAAAAAGAAATGGAATAAATAGTAGTAAAGAACAAAAAGATTGAATCTTTATGGTTGTAGTTGTTGTTCTTGTGTTATAGATTGGACTAAAATGAACACATGCATATGGACTTTGTATACAACCATTTTGGGTTGTAGGACTTGAATGTGGACTCATAGATAAGCATATGACTTGGTGCATACACCCATTTTGGGGTTGTAGAACATACACTTGAACTTGGGACTAAAAAGAATGCATATGTTTGGTTGAACCAAAATGGAGGACTCTTTACTTTATTTTATTGTTGTTATTTCCTTTTATTAATCTTAAGTAAAAAGAACCCATTTTAGATGTTAATTTTAGTATGAAAAGAGAACTAATCTAAGTTGTTAGTGGTAGAATGTTAAAAAGATTTCTTCTATGTTTAACTAGTAATAATAAAGGTTATGTTTTAAATAAAGTAGTATAGTATATGTTATGTTAAATAAAGAAGTTTTAGTAGATGTTTATACGAAGTTATAGTAGATGTTATGTTTTAAATAAAGTAGTATAGTAGATGTTATGTTAAATAAAGAAGTTTTAGTAGATGTTTATATGAAGTTATAGTAGATGTTATGTTTTAAATAAAGTAGTATAGTAGATGTTTATGTTAAATAAAGAAGTTTTAGTAGATGTTTATATGAAGTTATAGTAGATGTTATGTTTTAAATAAAGTAGTATAGTAGATGTTTATGTTAAATAAAGAAGTTTTAGTAGATGTTTATATGAAGTTATAGTAGATGTTATGTTTAAATAAAATAGTTATAGTAGATAAAGTAGCATTAGTAGATGTTTTATAAAAGTTGTAATAGATGTTTATGTTTGAGTGAAGTTTTAGTAGATGTTATGTTTAAATGAAATTGTAGTAGATGTTGTGGTTAACTAAAATTGTAGTGGATGTTTATATTGTGTTTATATTCTTGTAGAAAGATTATACCTCCATGTTTAAGTATTGATAAAAGATCCATGCTTGAAGTAGGTATCATGCTTAGGTGGTTGTAGGAAAATTGTACACCATGTTGGATTATTATTCATGCTTAAGTTAGTAGATGTTCATGCTTAATTATTGTTCATGCTAAGTTAGTAAAGGTTCATGCTTAATGATGTTCATGATTAGTTAGTAGATATTCATGCTTAGATGATATCCATGCTTAGATAGTATATGATGATGCCTAAATAGTGTTCATGATTGAGTTAGAAGATATTCATGCTTAATGATTGTAACGCCCCGAATCCCAAAGACACTGAATTCGAGATGTTCTACAGGATCTTTCCACTTCATTTAGTACAATTTTACAAGAAAATTCGAACTTTTCACTTTACATCAGAGTTTACATAAAACATTACACTTTACATTGCACAGCAGAAGTAAAATTTACAACAATTAAATAAATATACAACAACATTGAATAATCTTTAAGCATCCGTTCCTCTTTAATCTTTATCATGTCACTTACCTGCATATAAGACTGTGGGTACGTCAGTTTATTCAACCGACGAACATTATACACGGCCATCCTCTCTATGCCGGAAATAGTATAACTTATTTTCCATATTTAACAAATGCAAACTTGTCACATATCAAACTAAAGGGACTACCCTATTGATGTCGTGTTGTGATTGTGCACTTAGTCCTTAATGCAGTTATTTATGTTACATGACACTAATGCGCACTTGTTCGGATTCTATGCATCCCATACTACATAGGTCCGAGGCAAGCCTCTTAATCGTTCTTCATCTTTGTAGGGTTCAATCCCTCGCCATGACTTAATCTACTACTGTAACTACGGTGAGTATCCTAGATGATCTATGAGTACAAGCACGTGTACAGAAAACCTGGAGGGGAATCCCACGCCATGTCTTGACTCATCAAGCATGCATTCTGTGGCAATTCAGCCTCCTTCATGGCACACGATCCTCTCGCAGTCACCAAACATCCCACAAGCGTGGCTAAAGTCCGATCATTACTGAGTTGTGCCCACGCCATGTCTTGACTCATCAAGCATGCATTCTGTGGCTCACACACCCGCACCGTAAACTCTGGTTCTCATACTCGTGTGTTTCTCTCACTTTCATCACGTCTTCACTATGCACTAATCCTTAATTTTTATTAGAATCATGAACAAAATCAAAGCTCCAGAGTTAGCCTCTCCACTAAACCGGACTTATTCATTTATTCAAACAGGACCAACCTTGGTCTTTCATTTCAAATTTCATTTCATTTCTTTCCAATTGCCGGGGGAGACTTAGCTACTCCTTTGTTTCAATTCCAATTCACAATTTCCAATTGAGCATTTGCAACTCATAAATTCATTTCCATAATCATTACAGATTTCTTTTTCATTAGCATGATCTCTAAATTATTCAATAGTCCATAATCGCAGATGGAATTATGTATTTCATCAAATATCAATTCCACATTTAAATCACTTCACTAAATGGATATTCACATACCATAAATTTCACACTATTCTCAAATGAGAATAATTTTCATCACATCACATAATATAATTTCTATCTTTAGTATACTTCTTTTCTAATATTTTATTTCAAGTCTTTTTACAAAGTGCAACTTTTATACCATACAAGTATATAACCATGAGTCTAAATTATACGTTTTATTCTCAAATCACATTTTATTCTATGTATATAATTCCCAAATTATTTTTCATAAGTCCCATATATTTTTAGAAGAATAATCACATTTTTTCCATAATTTTTGATCACCAAAACATTCAAAAAAATATTTTTTTCAATCTTGCCGAAGCCAAGATTCGAACCCAGAACCACAGAGAACACAGCTGAAGGCACATGCCACTAGGCCACTTGCGCTAGCGGTATAGAAAGAGGGCCACGGAGTTATATGCTCTCGGTTCTGAAACTGATTAAATTTTTTAAATGCATAAAAAGATGGTGTCAACAGGGATCGAACCAGCGAACCGTGAGACACACCGCGCCACACTGTAGCGAAATAAGAGCGATCCGACCACTCGAGCTATAGGCTCGGGTTGTCACTAGTACAATTCGAATTTTATTTAACCAATACTCTCTGTTATTTAAAACATTTCGACGTTCATCAAAATCTTCAATTGCTCTTAGTAACATACTGTAAAAATTCCAGATTAATCATTTCCATCATGAATTACACTTCAGTATATGGGAATAATTTTCTCAAATAATTAAACATATTTTTCCCAATAATTAATACAAATCTACCATGCAATTTGGTTAATTTGATATACTACCACTAATACGTTCTTTTTTTGACATTATAATTTCATTAATCCCTATAATAATTTTCTACACTTATTCATTTTCCAAACATAATAATTGCATCTTAATTTATTCGTTACAACGCCATAATAAAATTTCCAATTTAGCACATAAAGAGACATAGTCAAACTACTAATCTTTGCGCATAATTTTTCATACTACTAACGAAGGTTTATTCACACAATTCATAGCCATATTCATATCACACACAACTTGAATTTTAATAATAGCAACACATATAATTTGCATATTAACAAATCAATCAATTAGGGATCATCTTTTCAATTAAATGTGCATTCTTATTAATCATTTCCATGCATCATTTTTCTAATTAAATCTAGCATGCATTCCTATTTAGAAATAGGAAAAATTTACCCACCTTATTGAAGAAAGTACAACTAGCAATCTCCTAGACGAATGTCCTTGCAAACGAATGCTTCTCCTCCTAGATGCGCGCACACAAACCTCCAAGCACACCAAAAAAAACCGAGCACTCCTTATTGAAAGCCGGCCTCCTTCTTCTTGGTTGATGCACAAACCCACACAATTCTCTCAATCTTTTAACTCACTAAAATAACTACTAGATAAAGTATTTTGAACTATAGGTTGGAGAAAATAATTTGCACAAGAATAACTAGCCGGGGAGGGGGGGGTATTTATACTAAAAATCAAGGAGAATGGATGACCAAGATTGAAGTAGGAGTTAGGAACAAGTGGCTTAGATTTAAGGAGGAGTTATACTAACCACCCATAATCAAGTAACCACCACACCATGATCCCCATCAAAATTTTGATTTCCCTCCCAAAAGATGCAATCCGGCCATGTTCCAAAGCATGTGCATTTGCACGTGTACGTGCAATGCACGTGCATGTAACTTGGTCTCCAAAAATTGTACATTATATTTTATAAAAAAATAATCTTTAAATTTTATCCTACATGACAAGTTGTAATTAAAAATAAATTAACTCATGGGCTTTAGTTTATGGGCCAAAATAATAATTTTAAAATAAAATAAATGAATTTAAATTTTGGGCTTTAAGAAAAAGGCTTTTTGTCTAATTGAAAGAAGGCTTTATAAAAATAGTTACAAGCACATATTTAAAAGTCTATACTCATCATAACATTTAATTCAACCAAAAATATTGCACGTGCACAACACGTGCAAAATAAAATAATTTTCATTAAATGAAAATCGGGGCATTACAATGATATTCATGGTTAGATTATGGTAGGAAAAATATATACCATGCTTAGATTGTAGTAGGAACTCTTGTACCATGCTTAGAATGTTGTAGGAGTTATAATTCATGCTTAGATCGTAGTAGGAACTATTGTACCATGCTTAGAATGTTGTAGGAATTATAATTCATGCTTAGATTTTAGTAGGAACTATTGTACCATGCTTAAAATGTTGTAGGAGTTATAATTCATGCTTAGATTGTTGTAGGAATTATTATACCATGGTTAATTGTAGTAGTAACCCATACTTAGATTATTGTAGAAAATCCATGTATTAATATCTATCATGTTGTAGGTTTAATGTAGAAAGGGACCATGCTTATGTTGTATACATATTGTAAGAAGACCCATGCTTAAGGATGTGGTAGATAGCTCATGGTTAAAAGTGTAGTAATATCCATGGTAAAGTAAATGGATACTCGTGTTAAGCTAACATGCATGCCTAGTGGCAACCATTTATGCTTAAGTTATAACTTATGCTTAAATGGTAGTAAAGCTTCATGTCTAGATTATAGTAATTATCCATGTTAAGTGTAGCAATTTCTATGCTTAAGCTATAGTAATTATCCATGCTTAGTTGTAGAAATTCTATGTTATGTTCTATCCTTGCTAAATTGTATAGTAGATGTTCTACTAAGTTGTCTTCATGCTTAGATTAATGCTAAGTAGCATTACCATGTTAGAAGGTTGTAGGTTCATGTTTGAAGGGTATACCATGCTTAGGTTGAACACTTAAGTAGCATACCATGTTGGATCATTGTAGGAAAATGATGTACCATACTTGGATTTTGTAGGATTAATGCGTATCTACCGTGCTTAGGAATGTAGCAAGATTCATGTCAAATGTATATCCATGCTTGGGTTGTGACGATTAATCATGTTTAAGTAGTGGAGATCCATGCTTAAGGTGGTAGTAGGGATACATGCTCTAAGTAGTAAGCTTTCATGCTCAAGTTATAACTTATGCTTAAATTGTAGTAAAGCTTCATGTTTAGATCATAGTAATTATTCATGCTTAAGTTTGTTATAAGTGCATGCTTCAATCGTATTCGTACTTAGGAGTGTTGTGGGTTGATGGTTATGTTATGTACCATGGCTAGTTTTTGTAGGTTGATGCTTACAATTGAATACCATGCTTAAACTCCTATAGGTTAAGTAATAAGAAAGAATCATGTTGTAATTATAGTGATAACTACCTTGTTGTAGTTAATGATAGTAAGGAGCCATACATGCTTGAAGGGTATAGGGTGGCATCCTAGTTAAATAAAAAAGCGGACGTATGTTCTAGGTCGTCTAGTCAACTTCGAAAAGAACCTATGGACTCTAGTTGTGTGAAGTCCTAATTGAAATTGGACCATAGCATGGGGACATTCCTCATCCGTAAGGGTAATAAGGATTAGAAAGATCATTAGTAATAGTTAGTTCGATAAGGGTTATTATGTCGCTTCGGGCTTCTCATTGGTAGAATGCCTATCATAGACTATTAGTAGATTCTTCTATTGCTTCTAATAATAGAAGATCGAGTTTGCTAGTATGCACGTTTGGTTACTTCTAGGTTTGATTACCAGTATGGTTGTTTGCATATAGTTGTCTCGTACGCGGCTTGACCGGCCCGTACGTAGCCGTCGGTCTCATACGCGGCTTATTTGGCCGGTATGTACGTTGTTATCTCATACGAGGCCCGCCTGGCTCGTAGGGAGTGGTTGGTTCATACGTAGCTTATTGGCTCGTATGTGGTTAGTTTACCCATATATAGCTTATTAGCTAGTACACAGTTTGTTGGGCTCGTCTAGGGTGATATTATTACCATAGGGACTATCGACCATCAAGACATATGTTTTCTTACCCCTAAGGAATTGTGGAGGAGTCACTCCTTGTGTACTGTCGGATCTTAACCTGGTGTAGATTGATCGAGGACCGGAGTATAGACAGAATCCAAGTTCAAGGGTAGTGGCATGCATGTATGTTCGCATGGCCGGGGTCTTGGATTGATGGGCCAGGAACCGGATCCTGAGGGGTTCTGGTAAGTCTAGGTTGAGCAGCCTAGTAGAGTTGTCTTGCAAAGTCTAATTTAAGGCCTAGTATGTTGTGTTTATAATATTGTCATCCCTAGGATTGTTCGGGTCAGGGACATCATTAAGTTAGGGACTTATAAAGATCATTTACATAGACCCTTTGCCAGAAAGAGAGGAGTTGGTTGTAGGGGGTGCCTTACGACCAACTTGTCCCTTGGGGCAGGCCTTAGGTGGTGTTATTGGGTTGTACCTTCCCGTTAAAGGGATACGTACGGTGGCTTCTCACGAGTTGGGAGCACGGGTTGCGTATCTCACACTTTTAATTCCTGAAGTGCCATGATAAGGTGGGCGGAGCTAGGGATGGATCCCGGAACTCCGTCGGGTCCTATGCCGGGGATACGAACAGGCCATGGACTACAGGTCTGCCTAGGTGGTGGCAGGGGGCTCTCCTGTTGGCGGAAACCCCGAGGGTTCGTCTGGTTTTTGAGTGATGTCCGGGTAGCCGGGTAGCAGTGGCAACATAAATACCATGAGCGTACCGCCTTGGTAGGACTTGACCACGTCTGCAACCTCATCAGTCACATTGTATCTGTCAGGAACAGGTTGTGTACAATTAGAATTCATAACGTGGGTTCAAATCCCTATATATGGAGAAACGGCTTGAGATGGGGTGCATGTAGTATGGACTGCATGTTGCTTCGGAGACTTGCTGACATTAGAATAGGAGCATCATAGTCTTAGTAAATATTGCGTTAGATTCTAGTCATAGCACTCACGAACACTTAAACTACACCGACACAATTGCCATGTTTCTGTATGTTGTTTTGGGAGATTCGCTACTATGTTATCAGCCTTAAAGCGTCAGTGAATACTGACGTCCCCACTTCAATAGGTACTGGATCGCAGAAGTACAGGTGCGAGATTCAGGAGGACTCAAAGCAAGGAAAGCGAGGAGTCAGTGTCATGTTTAGTTCCGCTATAACATGTATGTGGATTGTCTATTAGTTGAGAAGTACTCAAGCGAGAGTTACCAAGTGTTGTTCTTCATTCCTTGTACTCTGATGCAATTTGTTGAAGGTTATAATACTTGGGATTGTAAAGGTATTATTGTAACACTATTGTAATGTATTGCAGTGTATGATATTCAGACTTGTAATACATTGGGTGTTGAATAAAAAGTTTTAAATTCTCCTGTTTTTCTGTGTATTGTGACTAATTGAAGAAAAGGTCCTGGCTCGTGTCTCGTTTTCCCAGTATATGAAAATCGAGGCGCTACAGAGTGTTTCTACATGGCCATTTGATTGTGGATGAGATATCGACGAGAAGCGCTGCTGAATGCTGATGTCTGTGCAGAATTTTCGAAAGTTTTTGCCTGTGAATTAGGGTTCCATTATCGGTGATTAGCACTTGTGGGGTCCCGAACCAACAAATGATGTGCTTCTAGAAAAATTATTGGGTTTGATGTTCCGTGATCGTGGCCAGGGGTTCCGCCTCGATCCACTTGGTGAAGTAATCGATGGCCACGGCTAGGAACCTCCTTTGGCCAGTGGCTTTTGGGAAGGGGCCGACCAAGTCCATCCCCCACATGGCAAAAGGGGTGGGACTAACCAACGACTTGAGCTCGGCTTGCGGAAGTCGTTTGACAGGGAAGAATCTCTAGCAAGGGCCGCATCTTTTGATGAGGTTCTGGGCATCTTGTAACATGGTCGGCCAATAATAGCCGTGGTTTAGTGCTTTTCTAGCAAGCAACTTACTCCCCATGTGGCATCCTCCGATCCCCTCGTGTAGTTCTTTCAGTGCGTATTTGGCCTCATCGGGGACCAAACAGCAGAGATGAGGCCTTCCGTACACCCTTGTGTGTAAGCATTTGAAGAGTGTCCTATCAATCATAGTGAATCTCTCCGAACGGATTCTGGTCCTTCTTGCTTTGGCCCGATCATCAGGAAGTTCGCTCTCTGTCAGAAACTTTCGAATGGGAGCCATCCATCTGTCCGTGTGGGCCTCAAGAGCAAGGCAAAGGACCTCGGGGATGTCGATGCTAGGCTTTAGGAGGATTTTGATTAAGACGATGCGGTCGAGGCCTTTGAAGGACGATGAGGTGAGCTTGGATAAAGAATCAGCTTGAGTGTTCTGCTTTCTCGGGATCCGCTCTACCGAGGCAAAGTCGAAGGTGGTTAATAGTTGTTGGACTAGTGCCAAGTATTGGACCATCCGGGTGTCACGAGCCTCATAATTCCCTGTGATCTGGTTAACCACGAGCTGGGAGTCGCCGAAGGCTCTTATTTGTCTTGCCCCCACCTTATGTGCTAAAATGAGCTCTGCAATCATTGCCTCATATTATGCCTTGTTGTTGGAGGCGGGGAAGTTTAGACGTAGAAGATACTGGTAGACGAAGTTGTCGGGACTTTTGAATATGACACTCGCGCCACTTCCAACCTTGCAGGACGAGCCGTCGACATAAACCTCCCATATTGGTTCCGCTCCTTGGATTTCAGAAGGCTCGGGAATGGTACACTCTGTGATAAATTCGGTGAGGGCCTGTCCTTTAATAGCCATCCTGGGTTTGTAGCTGATGTCGTACTGGCTCAGCTCAATTGACCACTTGATTAAGCGGCCCGAATTCTTCAGCTTGTGGACGACTGCCTTGAGGGACTGGTCCTGTCAAGACCTGGATCGAGTGGGCTTGAAAGTAAGGGCAGGAGCTTCCATGCGGCCATGACCAGAGTGTAGGCGGCCTTTTCCATCTTGGTGTAGCGGGTTTCGGCCGCGAGTAGGACCTTGCTGACGTAGTAGTGAAGCTTCCTCTTCCAGTTTAGATTTACCTTTGCACCGAAAGCGACCTCTTCCAGTTCGTCCACGGGCTCCGACTCGGACTTGTTCCTTTTGGACAGAAGTTCCACTGCATCAAGGGGGAATACTCCGCCCCTGCTGCGGTTATATAGCAAGAACATGCAGACTCTTGGTTTTCCCTGGACAACACCGACTCTGAGGTCGGGGGGATTTCAGTTTCAGGTGGTAGGAAAAAGGGACTGCCTGAAAAGAGCAGAGGCCGGGTCAGCCAAGAATGGCCTTATATGCGGCCTTGATATTGACCACCATGAAGTCCATCGATCTGGTTTGCATAATCAGTGTCATCCCGGTGGCCACATCAAGTGTGAGAACCCGTGAAGGGTGTACCCGGATGGCTTTAACTTCTTATGGGGAAGCTTGAGGTTTTCAAAAGCAGCCAAAAATAGAATGTTGACCGAGCTTCCATTGTCCACGAGAATTCGGCGAACTTCGTGGTTTGCCATGCCAAGGCTGATGATGAGGGCGTCATAATTTGGGAGCTGGACACTATCCAGGTTTTCTCCTGAGAAGGAGATTGCCTAGTGCTGAACCCTAGGAGGCGGATGGTCGTGGATAGAATTCACTTCCCACAAGAAGGCCTTGCAGGAGGTGTTAGATTCCCCTCCCGTGGGCTCGCCATGGACACAGTGTAGGATGGTCGGCCCCCGGTTTCTTTGGGTTCAGGTTCCTGCACGGGTTGCCTGCTGACCGTTCGAAGAGGAAGCAAAGGCCTCAGATTCCTCGGGTCCCTCCGGTCTCTTGGGTTGTTCCGAGCGAACTCCCTCAGGTACCTTCACTAGATGAGGGCTTTGATCTCATCTTTAAGGGCGCGACAGATGTTTGTTTCGTTCCCGTGGTCTCAGTGAAACCGGCAGTAGAACCTTTGGTCCTGTTTGTTGTTGATGCTCATTCGAGGAGGGTGTCAGATGATCCCTTTATCCTCGATCTCCAAGAGGATGGCTGATATGTTCTGGGTCAGCGGTGTGTATCTTTCAATATGGGGGACCGAAGGTGGCCTCTTCTGATCGATGCGTCCTTCAGGGTCTTCTTAGCGAGCTCGGAGTCGTCTGCTTTTCGCATCCCATTGGAAGTTATTTCTTTAATGCCTTTAGGGTGCAAAGCTTCCTCTGCTCGGATGTACTTCTCGACCCTGTTGAGGAGGTCGGGAAAGTGTAGGGGTGGTTTTTTGGATAGTGATGCCTTTAACTGGACGTGGCGGACATTGTGATGGAATGCTGTGGAAGCAACCCCCGCATCGAGAGAGGAGAGCACCCTTGCCTCGGTAGTGAACCTTCGTACGAACTCGCGGAGGGGTTCTCCTTCCTTCTACTTGAGGTCCAGAAGGGACGCACTTGTCTTCTCGACCTTCCGACTCATAACGAAGTGGGCCAGAAAGTTTGCTTCGGGTTGGTCAAATGAGAAGACTGAGTCAGGGGAGAGCTTCGAGAAACATTCCCGAGCAGGACCGCGCAGGGTGGCAGGGAAGGCACGGTATAGGAGAGGATCCGCGCTGTGAATCAACATAAGGGTTTTGAACCCTTCCATGTGATCAGCTGGATCACTCTCGCCATTGTAGGTCTCGAACTGGAGCGACCTGAAATTTCTGGGAATCTCAGCAAATAGAATTTGGGGAAAGAACGGAGGTCGGTTCGGCCGGTTACCTTGCCTAGGTTGGGGTCTGCCCTCGCCGATATGGGAGAGACAGTTCTCCATCTCCTAGAGGCGCCGAAGGATAGCCTTGTCTTGTCTCTGTGGGCGAGTCGAATCGTGGGATTCGCTACCCCGGGCTTCTTGTCGGGGATCAGCGTGGTTGCGCGTCTCGGTCCTAGGGTCGCCTCGGATGGCCTGGAGGACCTCGTTCCTAAAGTTTTGGAATTCGACTCTTGTGACCGGGGTCTCCTCGTCTCGGCCACGTAGAGGCGGGTTATCTCAGGATGATTTGCTGTGCCCTTGTTCCCATTCTTGGGTTGGCTGGATGCTATGGGTCGGAGCCAAGTTGGAAGCAGCCCCTCCCATCAACCGGCTGAGCTATCGGTGCTTAATGACATGCCGTAAATCGCGAGCGACCGAGCGTGAAGCACTCGGTTCGGGTCCTGCTGTACCGTTGGCTTGTGGTCGGTTAGAGCCCCGGGTATTCGCATGGCTGTGAGAGGGAGGAGGTTCTGGACGACGTCCAGCGGTGAAGGTTCTTCTGACTTTGGGAGCCATAGGAGGGTTGGCTTCAAGAGAGGTCCGAGCCGTGGTCGGATCGGTTTGCTGATGGGGTAATGGGTTAAAAGGGTATTTGGGTTAACAGGTAGGGAGTAATGTTATTGGGTCTGGGCTCAGATAATAAATGGGTATAGGGTTTAAAAAAAATTAAATAGAATATAGGGTAGTTGGGTTAAAAATCCATTAGGTTTTTTTTTAAAAATTCATTAAGAAAATAAAATAACAAATAAAAAGATTGTTTATAATAAAAATGTAATTTGCACTACAAAAATAGAATTTATTTAAAATAGATACAAATACAATTAGTACATAGAAATGGATTTTCAATGACCAGCCAAAATTAATAATGATAATAACAATAATAACAGTAATAATAATAATAAGAGTAATAATAACAAAAATAAGAATTGTATTTCAATATAAAATCATAGAAAATAGTTACAATTAAAATTATTGATCGAAAACAGATTTTAACAGGAGATCCAATAATACATTTTAACAAAAATAGTTCGAAAGCGGAAAAAATTAACAAAAATTTGAAATACCGAAAATACATAGAAAATATATTTTTGGGGAAACAGGGGTTACACAAAATTTAATAATCAAAACAATAATGTAATAAGGCATGGGCTTGAGTTGTGGGCTTATACAAATTAAGTAAGTAAACAATATATATAATGGATTAGGATTTAAAATGTGAGCTTGTAAAATAAATAGCTAAATAAATTACAAGCTTGTTTAGGCTTAAGTTAAAAATTTAATAAATCCAATAGGAAAAGAAACAAACTTCTAAAATAAAATAAGATTCCTGTTAAAATATAAACCGTTTGAAACTAACTACAAACACATTTGATATTTAGAAAGAACTCTACTAGGAAATCCAAAATGAATAAAAATGAATTTAAGAGTGAAAAAGAATTTATAAAGAATTGAAATACAGAAATACATAGAAAATACCTATAAACGGAAACATGGGTTACAATGAGTTTCTGAATGCACACGATATTGCCGATGCACCCATGTATACACAACTACTTGGTTAAATTGCAGGTTATATGGAATGTCCATGTTGGCAAAAGTTAAATATGATCATTCATTACTTACCGCTCTTGTGGGGCGATAGAGCCAGAGACACACACGTTTCACTTACCCGTTGGTGAGATGACGATCACGCTACAAGATATAGCCATCATATCGGGTCTTCCAATCGATGGGGTGACCGTGACTGGAAAACTCCAATTCAGTAAAGTCAAGTTGGTTAGAGATTACTTTGGGAGGGAGGTTAAAAAGGATGACAAAGGTGTATTCGTCGGCGAATCAATCCGACGTTCGTGGCTCTTTTCAGAGTTCAACAATAGTTTGGGAGATGAACCGACCGACTTTGAAATTCAATGTTACACGCGGGTGTATCTTCTGTCGATGATCGGAGGTATTCTCTTTCCGAATTCTTCTGGTGATGTAGTTCAATTAATGTACCTTCCCTTGATCACTGACATACATAGAGCCGGCCGATATAGTTGGGGAAGTGCGGTGTTCGCTTCTCTTTACCGTGCCCTGTGCAATTGTTCAATGGGATCGATCTAAATGATGGGGCTAATGGAGATATTATAAATTTGGTGTTGGGAACGAATACACCTCGGCCAGCCCCGAGTAACGGTTCTTTCAACTAATTGAAGAGTGGTTGAAAAGAATTTAGTGATGAGGACTCCTTTGGGTGTGTATTGGACCGGTAGCCTCACGTGGAGAGATAATTCACGTGGTGTGTTGACGTATTATAGGGATGAGCTCGATTAGCTTCGGGAAGATTACGTCAATTGGACATCGTACACGGCCGAAAGGCTACAACGG
Organism: Hemerocallis citrina; assembly: GCA_017893485.1. Classification (NCBI taxonomy): domain Eukaryota; kingdom Viridiplantae; phylum Streptophyta; class Magnoliopsida; order Asparagales; family Asphodelaceae; genus Hemerocallis; species Hemerocallis citrina. Next base: position 157,162,689 of record CM030368.1, on the reverse strand, counting down.
CTACCCTCCACTGTGCACGGCAAACAATCAACTTTGGTTGACACAAGCTCCACTTATAAATTTCTCTATCGTGGAGTTCTATTACGCTTATCGAGTCCTCCGACAATTCAATGCACAACAATTTATCCCGGAGAATAGGATGTACGACCGAAGACTTCACAATATTACCGGTCAAGGTCGATTGTCGAGTATGGATTGGGCCGATCACCACCGCTTTCATGTAGCAATGTGGAATGAGAGAAAATATGATACTGTGCTAGAAAGGATTGTACCATACGACGGGTCATTGCAAGAAGCTTATATGTCATGGTACCGTCGTATTACACATTTTTTAATTTCTCCACGATCGGCTATCCCGGCGGGTATCCAGATACCTATCCCGAAGCACCAAGTCAAACCACAACTGGCACATTCTACTTCGCAACCTATATATCAACCAAAGGGCTCCTTGTACCGACCCATGGTAAATTTATGCTTTTGTTAACAATTATTATTTTAAAATTTTCGTAGACATTTTGCTTATACTTGTTTAACATATTTTTGTTTACTTCTTCTATTATATTTTATTGGTGTTGTAGATTGATAACACATATGATATTGTGCGGAAATGTACTCGTGTATTGAAAAGTAGTCCTTCTAAAGCTTGCAAGGAGATAGCCCGAGAAATCCTCCATTCGTGTCGTTTATCACTTGAACTGGTTGGAGACGGCCCTACCTTCACTAATCTTTTAGGATAAATAGAAGTTACTACTCAACCACACCGACCAAGTACTGGACGAGCTCAACCTCCCCCACCACCACCAAGACAAACCCAACCAAGATAAATAGAATCATCATCATCACATAGGCAACGGCGGAATAATGTCAGTGATCCTCATGCGGCTTCTCAATTAGCGTCACAAGAGATTGTAGAAGAAGAAACGGAGCATGAAGAAAAGATTGGCCCCCGTGTACCTGGGACAGGATATTGTAGAACATAAGAGGAGAGTCTCATTTCGGATGAGGAGGAAGCCGCAACACTATACGCCAAGTTAGGTTTAATGAGGAATTGTGTTATTTTGTAACTTTTGACTTTCCCAATTATTGGGATCTGTTTTAAATGTGAACTTCACGCAGGTTTTGAAAATTTGTTAACTTCTGTTGAATGTGAACTATTGATGTTTATATTGTGTTGCAAATATAAAACTTGATGCTATATATTTGCCGATGAATTTTTTACCGGTGTTATTTATTATGTTTATTTTATGGTGTTTATAATTGCATTTGTTGATCATATTCAAATTGAAGTCTTAAACTAATTCGAAATGTATGTGAATGTTTGTGCATGTTTTGAACCAAATTTAAAATAACTGATGTCATTGTTGTGAACAACGACATCAGATACCTGTAACGTTATTCTCAACAACGGCAACAGTTCAAAACATGCACAATATTTTTTTATATTTTAATTTTACTTGCTGTCGTTCTTTGCGACAACGGCAACAGTGCAAATAATGTCGTTATTCTGAACAACGACATCAGTTATCTCCAATTTTTCCCAGCAAATAGCTTCTCTATCAAATTATCTGCCTCCACAGTCGTTATTGTCAATAACACCATCAAAATAATTGATGTCATAGTTTGGAACAACGGCAACAATTCAAATTTGGCAGAGAATCTTAATAAGTTTAAAATTTGAACTGTTGTCGATGTTCCAAACAACGACATCCGTTATTTTGATGTCGTTATTGACAATAACGACTGTGGAGGCAGAGAATTTTGTAGAGAAGCTAATTGCTGGGAAAAATTGGAGATAACTGATGTCGTTGTTTAGAATAACGGTATTATTTGCACTGATGTCGTTGTCGCAAAAAATGACATCCATTAGTCTCATGCCGTTCTTGCCAATAACGACTGTAGAGGAAGAGAGTTTGACAGCCATTTTTTCCCACAAAAAAATAGAGATAACGGATGTCGTTGTTTTAAACAACGACATCATATATAGGCTTTTTTCACACTTGCAATTTTTTTTCCAAGTCAGAGAGCACACGATTGAGAATAAGATAACTGATGTGTTACTCCAAATAGCGGCACACGAATTTTTTTTAAACAGATGCTGATACTGTAAACAACGACATATAAATAACCTATGTTGTTATTTCCAATAACGGTTTTTGGTGACGTATCCAAAACTGTGTCAGACCGCAAAATATTTTCGAAAGTGGGTCAAATCGCATTCAAAAAGTGGGTCCGTATGAATAAAAATTCCTATCTATTTTTCCAAAATGACCCAATTTTCGAAAATATTTACCAAGTTGACCCACTATGAAAACTAATTACCAAACTGACACACTCGTTGTTTCAAACAGCGATTCTAGTTCAATTAGGATCGCTGTTTGAAATAGCAAGTTTAGATTTAGTGTTTTGAGACTTTGCAAGATTTCTCAAAGTGTTGGAGGAAATTCCTATAACTAAACTCGTTATTTCTAAAAACAACCATAATTGAAGTAGACTCGAATAGTCAAGTTCAATTATGGGAGCTTTCCAAAATAGTGAGTTTATTTTTAGTATTTTGAGACTTGGTGAGATATCTCCAGGTATTGAAGAAAATTCATATAACTAAACTCGATGTTTCGAAAAGTGACAAACAACGAGTCTAGTTCAATAGGGGTCGCTTTTCAAAATAGCGAGTTTAGCTTTAGTGTTTTGAGACTTGGCGAGATTTCTCCAAGTTTTAGAGAAAAATCCTATAAATAAACTGGTTGTTTCAAACAGCGAGTGGGTTAGTTTGGTAATTATTGTAAAAGAGTGGGCCAATTTAGAAAAAATTCGAACTATCGCAACTGCGAAATATGTAAATTTTAAATGGGAAAAAAATCAAAAAAAGCCTATAACCTTTCCCATCTAAATCTAGATACCCCCTACCATCACTTTTACCACCTTTGAAAATTCTGTTAAACCTGAATAATGAAATGATCAAATTTTCCTTTCTCTAATGTATACTAGTATAACCATGCCAATATATTGCACATAATAAAAACTAGTAATCTGCAAGTGTGATGCATGTTCTAATAATTTTTTTATAAAGTAAATAATAAGACGTAATCTGGCCTTGAACTTGAGACCTCCCTTTACTTATACATACTCTTTACAAATTACCGCTAGTGGCACAAACTTTAATTTATACGAGTCACTTTTGTTAATAATTATGTTGTAAATAAATTTGAACTTTGAGGGTATTATGCTTACTAACAACAGTTGAGTAAATGAATGGTTAATATAACTCCTACTAAAAAATGATTGATTGAGATTAGATGGTTGACTGTCTCTAAATTACAGGTTGTCTACAATTGATAACCCCAGCTCTCTCATTATAGTTGTAACACCCCGAATTCCAAATAGGTCTGAACTCGCAGTTCCACAGGATCTTTACACTTCACTTCGTACAATTTTACAATGAATTTAAAACTTTTTATACAATAATGTTTACCTCAACACAGCAAAATTATAAATTACAACACGATACATGAAATCAATAACAATTTAAACATTTCTTTAAGCAGCATTCCTTCTTTAGTCTTTTCATTCAATTTGTCCTGCATGGAAATTGTGGGCACGTCAGTTGCATACAACTGATGTAATACATCAATTTCTCTTACTTGAAAAGCACACACTTATTCACAAACAAAACTAATGGGGACTATCTTATTGATATCGTGTGTGAATGTGCACTTAGTCCTTAATACAGTTATTTATAATTAATGACACTAATGCGCAGTTGTTTAGAGTCTATGCATCCCATACTACATAGGTCTGAGGGCAAGCCCTTAATCGTTCTTCATCTGGTAGGTTTGATTCCCTCGCTATGAGTTCAACTACTACGGTAACTACGGTAAGTATCCTAGATATTCTATGAGTTACGACCCCATATCCAGACATCCTGGAGAGGATCACACGTCATGACATGACGCATCATGCAGACATCCTGTGGATAATTCGCCTCCACCATGGAATGATGGCACTACGTAGTCACCAAGCACCCCACAAGCGTCGCCACGGTTTCGATATTCTAAAGATGTATTTACGTCCTGACATGACGCATCATGTAGACATCCTGTGAATACTCTCACACTGTAGATCCGAGGCCCTTATACTTGTGTTTTTCTCTTACTTGCATATATATCCACTATGTGTCTAATCCTTAGATAATTGAATCATGAGTAAAAATTAACACTCTAGAATTAGCATTACCTCTACATCGGTCTTAAACATCAATTGTTAACCACGATCCAATCTTGGTCTTTTAATATCACATTTCTCTTTCAAACTTTCATTTATGCCGACGTAAGGATTTAGCTAAAACTCTAGTTTCAATCTCTTTTCATGTTCATCAAATGAGTGTTCATAGTCACATTTTTTCACATATCATCTTGATCTTTGTATTTCATTTTCCATGCACATTTGCATAATTTAAACACAATTTCATATTTAACTACTCAAAATTTCCATGTTAAACATCTCATTTTTAATCTTTTACACAAAAATTCTTTACATACAAAAATATTCTTTTTCTTTAATTAATCAAATCATAATCTAAGAATAATTTATCAAGTTCTTCTTGCCGAAATTACTTCTAATTCTCATTATAAAAGGTCAAATATTGTAGAAATAATTTTCATGAAGTCTAGGGAATTTTTAGAAGAATTCTAGTATTTTTTTTCTCAATTTTTATACACTTAAAATACTAAAGAAATATCGAAATAAGTTAAAAAAATTTAAAACTACAACAAAAGGCCAGGGCCGGATTCGAACCCAGACCCACGCCCCCCCCACCCCCCTGTGAACAGTAACCGACCCAAAGCGCACCCAATGACCAGAAAGGCCAGAGTGACTAACCGATATGAAGGGGACTTAAATTATACTTAAAGTATGGTTTCGAGATTTAATTAAAAATCATTTTCAGTAAAATAGAGTTCCTGGCAAAACTCGAACCCAAGACCAACACCACCGTCTGCTACAGTAACATACCTAAAACACACCTGAAGACCAGAAGGTCTTGAGTGACTAACCGATGTAAGATCAGGTTAAATACTTTTTGTATACACTGCATTGTATCTAGTTCATTCTTTAATAAACTCGATTTTCCAATTAATTTGTACTTTATAAAAATCTAAATCTTTCTCCAGAATGTATTTCTTTGAAAAACAGTATATTATATTTTCCTAGATTTCCAAAATTCTCATTTTTAACCACATAATAGACTATTTCTCTTATTTCTTTTGAAAAAGTGGAACATTAATACATTTTCCGGCATTGAAAAATTCCGTTTCTAGATGAATCTTTTTATTTAGTTATTCCCCATTTATTTACAATATGTTTAAACAAATTTTCATTCTTTAACAAAGTTAAAGGCCTCAAGTTAATTTTATCTTTTATAAAACTCACTCATTTCTTATGATTCAAGAGATAACATATTTGACAATCAAGTGAATATAAATTTACTCATACAATACAATTGAAATTCAACAATTATTGTAACTTTTCCATGCTAATCAATTTATTTCACAAATCATAGGTGTTAATATGCATTCTACAATCCATTCACAAGCACAATTTCATACAAGCATGATTTATCAAACTTAAATATACTCTAGCATGAAAATATAGTAATAAAGCATCATGACAATTCTTAATTAACACATTTCAATTCATTTTACTAACTTTTTCATGTAGATAAACTAGATCTTCTTCTCCTTCTTACTAGTCTCTTTAAGCAAGTATATGACAACTTTTCTATTTATTTCTAACATATTCACAAATTAAATTCCTAGCATAGTATCTAAACTAGAAGTAGAGCAATCACACAAATTGTTGAAGAAAACAAATAAGAAACTCCTAGAGAACTCCTTGAATGCACGATCGTCTCCCTTCTCCTCCTAGTTTGGTGCAAATTTCGAGGTCCTCCTCCTAGAAAGCATGAACCCGAGACCTCCTCCTCCTCTTCTTGTTTTGGCCGGCCTCCAATGGAAGGGAACACACACTCTCTTTCTTTTCTCACACAACTCTATCTTTTCTCACTCAATCTTTTCCTTACAAATGCTTTTTTTTTGTCCTTCTCTTCTCTTTGAAATAATTTCTAATGCAAGTAATAAAGAAGACATGGGGGGATATTTATACACATTTCAAGAGTGAATGGAGGGTTGAGATGAGGTTAGATGAGAGGCTAGGATACATTTGAGAGTTAGAAGAACTACCCATCATCAAGTAACCACCTCACCACTCTTCCACTCTCTCCCTCCTCTCCCAATATGGCCGGCCAAGTCCTTGTCCCCATTGCACGTGCATGTGCAATGCACGTGCCCTCACCTGCACACTAGTTTAAGTTGTACAATTATTAATTGTTCATTTATTTGTTACATGATCAAGTCTACATTACAAGTTGTAGTAATTACTAATAGAATTAACTAGTGGGCTAATTAGGTGGGCTAAAAATTATGGGCTCTTTAATTAATTAATTAATTAATTGATTTAAATGGGCTAGAATTAGACTATTAGGCCTAAAGATTAATAATAAATAACAATAGGCTTTAATTTTAAAAGAGAAGAAAACATTCATTCATGATATTAAAATAGTTTTTTTAAAGCTAAAAACAGGCATCAATTTTGCACGTGCGAAACACGTGAAAAGAATTGAAAATTTTATATTTAATTATTTGAAAAATTTAGGATGTTACAATAGTATTACTTTTAATCTGCACGTGCGATGCACATTCTAATTAAATTTTTTTATATAGTAAATAATAAGACGTAATCTGGCATCGAACTTGAGACCTCCATTTACTCATTACATACTCTTTACAAATTACCCCTAGTGGTACAAACTTTTAGTTTATATAAGTAGCACTTTGTAAATATTTATGTCGTAAATATTTCAATTTTGAGGGTATTATGGTAGCTAACAACAGTTTGTAAATGAATGTTTAATATAACTCCCACTTAAAAATGAATGGTTGAGATTATATGGTTGAATGTCTACAAATTATAGGTTGTCTACAAATGACAACCCCAACTCTCCCATTATAATATTAGAGATTAGAGATTAGAGATTAGAGATTATTAGAGATTAGAGATAATGATAATAATAACAAAACTTTTATTGAAAGAAATCTCTAATAACACTTATACAATATTGCACGGTTTTTATAGTTTCATTAAGGGATGTGATTACAATTCAAAACTTGGATGGAGAAAGAGTATGGGGTTGTCTCCTACATTTGCTATCATTTTTTTTTTTGTTTTAAAAATAAAAAGTTAGAAATTTTTTTTGACCAAAAGTTGTCTTAGCATAATATATTGATTGTATAGACTAGTATATCTGTGTGCAATATTGCGCATAATTTTTAAACATTGAGAAAATAATAAAAATATTTTTGAGAAAACCATTTAATAACTTATATACAATATTGTACGAATTCTGAGTTTTGATTAGGGAATATAATTTAAGTTTACTCACTTTTTTAAAAAGAAAAATTGAGGAAAAACATTGGACTAAAAGTGGTTTTAGCATAATATATTGTATAGATTCAAAATTTCTTACTATATAGATATAATCTATAGATGATGAGAGAATATATCACATGAGATAAATAGTGAATTAGAACTAAACGTGTCATTAATATTTCCGTGTTAAGCAAATATAGATAAAGCTGAAGGATAACTGAATCACCACCAATACCATATTGGCATGTTTTATTCTTGGTCCAATCTCAACGGACATTCCCTCTTTTTATGTTCCACCTTAATTTTATGGAGGTCGTAATTAGTCAGATTAAATAAAGGACATCTTTTTTAAAGGATGTGATTTTATTTTTGAATTTTTGGTGAAAAAATAGTGGGTTGGTTATTTTGAGCACACTTTTTGAGATTTGATCAACGGATAGGATTGCAAATTTTAAGTTTTGAGGGGAGAAAGAAGTGAGAGTTGCCTCCTACTTTTACTCTTGTTTTTTCATTTGAGAAAGGAAAAAGGAGAAAAATCATAGAATGGTCTTAGCATAATTTATTCTATAGATCCTCTTTAATTTTAAATAGTCATGTTCGTAATTAGTCCGAATAATGAAGGGGCTCCGTTTTTTAAGGATGTGATTTTATTTTTGAACTTTTTGTGAAAAATAGTGGGTTGGTTATTTCACCACACTTTTGGAGATTTGATCGACGGATAGAAATGCAAATTTGGAGTCTTTAGTGGAGAAAGAGTGGAAGTTGCCTTCTACTTTTGCTCTTATTTTTTCATTTGAGAGAGGAAAATGGAGACAAATCCTAGACTGGTCATAACATAATATATTGTATAAATAGAAAAATCCATTCTCTTTACTGATTCTTTTCCAAACTTAGATTTGAGCTGAAAGTAGGAGAAGAAATCTAGTCAACCTCTACCATATAGTTCACCAACAATATTAAAGCTGAGGAGATGCATTTACATATTTATATTAGTATTTCAAATATATAAACGTGCAACGCTAAAAAAGGATTTGGCAAATACTCATTAATCATAACCAAAGAATAAGATACGAATAATTAAGGGTTGGCTCATTGCATATTGAAGAAAACGTTAGCATTTTGAACAAAATCTCTCCTCAAATTTGATTATGAAATATAAAAAAATCAAGCCAAGATTGTGAGTTAGAACAATTAGAAGAAAGACAACTTAAACAATTGGAGACTTTCTGCAATATTTCTTGGATAAATCAGGAAATAATACCAAAAAAATCTACCTAAAAATTACGGCTTCAACCATCCGAAATCATGATCATAGTATGAATTAAACATAATTAAGAAATAAATTCACTTGTCTTCTAAATGAGTGGTTCTTTGAAAAAAAAAAATTCATACTTAAAGCTCATATCTAAGATTTGAAAGAGACTAAGTGAAGAGAATGGAGGGAAAATAGTTCAAATGTATAAATATAAGAGAGAGCACAATTTCTAACAGAAGAAGCTACGCGGGCTTACTCCATAACGAGCACATTAAATGGACTCAGCGAGCCAAGTTTCGTTAGCTTAAGGAGGGTGACGGCAACACCTCTTTTTTCCACAATTTTGCGTCGCATCGGCAGCGATGCAATCGGATATCTTCTATCTTGGATAATGGCAATGAATTATCTTCGGCTCCCGATATTCACGCTTCTTTTCTTTGGTTTTTTAAAGACCTGTTAGGATCTTATAAACATCGTTCTATTCATCTGGACTGGCAACAACTGTATGGTCAGCAGTCGCACGATCTATCTAGCTTGGAAGCTCATTTCTCTTTAGAAGAAATCAAGCGGGCGGTGTTTTCTTTGAAAAGCGATTCCGCCCCAGGTCCGGATGGCTTTCCGGCCTTCTTTTTTCAAAAATTCTGGGATTGTCTCAAAGATGATCTCTTTAAAATGTTCTCTGATCTTCATCAAGGAAATTTCTCTTTCGATAGGATCAATTATGCGCACATCGTTCTTATCCCCAAATTTGTGGGTGCCAACTTGGTAGCTAACTTTAGGACGATTAGTCTACTGAACTCTACCTTCAAGATCATAATGAAAGTGCTCTCCTCTCGTCTTAGTTCCGTTATCTCTCCTTTAATAGATCCATGCAATCCGGATTCATTAAAGATCGATTTATCCTGGATAGTGTGGCTTCGGCCCAAGAAATTATTTCTGATTGCCATATATCGAATTCGGAAGGTATCCTGTTAAAATTGGACTTTCAAAAAGCGTTTGGTAACGTTAGCTGTGATATTCTTTTTGAAACTCTTTTTCAAGCCCGAAATGGATAGCTTGGATCAAATCCAGTCTGTTTGCTGGCACTTTGTCCATTATTATCAATGGGATGGAAGGGCACAAGTTCAAGTGTAAATGGGATCTTCGGCAGGGGGACCCTATTTCCTCCCTGCTTTTCGCCCTCATTGCGGATGTGTTCAGTAAGCTTCTTAGAAATGCGTGGGACGCTGGGGTTATTGAAGGCCTCGGTAGTTCTCACAGTTTCAGAGGAGTTTTGAACCTCCATTACGCTGATGATACCATTATCTTTGCGAAACCCAATGGTGGCACTTTACATAACCTGAAGTTACTCCTATACATCTTTGAAAGTGCCCCAGGATTGGCCATAAACTTTCAAAAGTCTTCTGTTCTCTGGCTTGGAAGCTCCAACAACTGGCAAACTGAGATTGCGCATTTCTTTAATTGCGTCTCAACCTCCTTCCCGATCGCTTATCTGGGTATCCCCTTGCGATGGGGTAAGCTTCATAAAGCTGATTGGTTACCGATGATTGAAAAGGTTGAATCAAGACTCAACCGGTGGTCTAGTACACAACTTTCTCACGAAGGCAGACTCATCCTTGTTAACTCCGTTCTCTCCTCCATACCTCTATATATGATGTCCTTCTATTACCTTTCGACTTGGGTTATTAAGAAGATTGATCGGATAAGAAGAAATTTCTTCTGATCGGGTGCGGACTCGTATAAAGCATGCTCTCACCTTTGCAACTGGAAGTTGATATGCACTTCTAAGGCAGCTGGGCGATTGGGTGTCCTTAATCTCAGACACCAAAATTTGGCCCTCTTAGGCAAATGGCTATGGAGATTCCTAAAAAAGGAGCAGCTACCTTGGGTGTGCATCATCTCTTCCAATTGTTTTCCCCGTAACAATATGTGGGAGTTTCCCCCCTCCTTCCCTCGTAAATCCTCGTCATTCTGGACAGGGGTCTGGAAGGTAGCCAGCCCATTTCAGTGGGTTAGTGCACATTGCGCTAATGGTGTAAAGACTAGATTCTGGCTTGATTTATGGTTTGGGAACACCAAACTTGCTCTTGCGTTCCCTAAGCTATACCAGAAGGCTACCAACCCCGTTGCCACGGTGGCTGATTATGTTATTATTATCAATAACCAAAAGTTTTGGTCTATTCCGTTCTCGAACGTGCTTCCACCGTCTCTTGAGACTGAGCTTCAAGAGCTGTTTGATGGTATTAACCTTTATTCCTGGCTACCATTTGATGACTTCAAATGGAGATGGAGCAGCTCTGGTAACTACTCGGTTAAATCCTTCTACAATTTTCTGAATTTCGGTGGGATCGTCTCCCTGAGTGCTAAAAAGTTATGGAGCTCCTGTGCTCCTCTTAAATCTAAAATCCTCACTTGGCTAGCTCTGAATAATAAACTTCTTACTGTAGATGTTCTGAACAAGATGAACCTGGCAATTGGTCAGTTGTGTGTTTTTTGCTCAACTCATTATGAAGATACTAATCATCTCTACCTTAAGTGTGAGTTCATTCAACCTCTGTGGACGATCGCTGTAAGCGCCTGGCAAGTGACGGGCCTCCCTTCCGAATTCTCTTCTTGCTGGATGTTTCAATCCCATAGGAAAGAATTTCGTAAATCTTGGTTCCTCTCTATTATGGCGATTATTTGGGTTATTTGGGGTGCACGGAACAAACGTATTTTCTCGCAGTCCATTTCTTCGATTGATTACATTATCGATGAGTTTTTATTTTATTCCAAATTTTGGCCCTCCAATTTATCTGCAGATAAAGTGGCGACGTTGCATTTATATCGCCTCGATGAGGCATTTAGTTTACTTCGTTCTAATAGCTTTTACTCGTAATTTTTTTTTCTTCCTATTTGTTAATTGATGTTCTCTATTCTTGCAGTCTTGAGATACTAGTTTGGGCTTGGCGGCTGTCTCTCGGAGGGCCTTCTGTTGTTTTTTTTTGCGAGCCTTAGTCTCGGCTGCTGTGCTCGTTTCCCTCCTTGTTTTGGCTGGTTTCTGGACAGCGAGGCATGTAACTATTGCGTTTTGTAGCCTCCTTCGTTGCCCTCAGTGGTCAGTGTCTGTGCTCATTCTGGTTCTTCATGGCAAGCCCTTCTCTCGGGGGTCTTAGATTTTGTTTTCTGACCTTCCATCGGTCTGTTTTGAGCATGTATAGTACCTATTATGTTGTTGTTGTTATGTCTTTTAGGTGGTATGGTTCTTGTGTTTGGTCTATTCTTTGGGTTCTACTGTGCCAGCAGGTTCTTCAGCTGAGGCCCTTTTTTTGGGCAATCTTTGGTTTTGCGGGCTCGTCTTGATGACCCTTGCGTTTGGCCTGTGTGATCAACCGTTTCTATGTTGTTTGCGGTTGTTTTCAAACAGCTGGGTTGGGGGTGGTGGTTTCAGCCCACCCAGCTGCCTATGCGTGTTGTTCTTTGGGGAGATCTCCCTGGATGGGGTTTCGAGTTTTGATCGAAGGCCGAACCCCGTCATCTCTTTCACTAGTGTGTTTCTTTTGGGGGTGTTCGGTCTCGATTTCAGCTTCGTACCCACCGGCCGGATATGCGTTATTTCCCTCACTTTAATTTTCACTAATTATCATTTCCTGTCTATAGTTGTTCTTTTCTTCGGCTTAGCCGTTTGTGTACATTGTGTGTTTGGCTATTTGTTGACTCAATTCTGAATGGTCTAATAATTCGTTTATTCGAAATCTTACTTTTCTTTCGGTGTTTTTCCTATTGCGTTTGTACTCCGCAGTGAGTGCGAGTGAGTTGGCACGGTCTCCGTTTGCGTCCTTTTTCTTTTCTTTCGAATAGCAGTCTTTAAGGGCCCTCCTCGCCGGGTCATCGGTCTCCTTTGGCATGGGTGGGGGTTGCCCCTGACGTTGATCATGTTTTTGGTCTGATGTGCTCGTGTTCTCTCTCTCTTGGGAGCGGTTTGGCGAGGTGCGCTGTCACTTGTTCGTGCCTTTCTTTGGGTATGGCACTCTGTGATTCCCCTTCAGCGCCAGTGCAGTTTGGCTGGTCGATTGCTTGGCCTTCCTCTCCGTGATCGTGACCATGCGTGCCTGCTATAGTCGGCGGCCAGCTCCGCTGCTAGGGAGATGGAGTGAGGATGCATTGTAGGATCTCCTATTTCGGTTTCTATTGGGTGGATGCAGGATTGCTTGGTGTAGCCGGGTCTCGTGTCCACAGTCGTTTCGTTTTGGTTGTAGTATGGTCTTGTTTGTTTCATCGCTTTTGGCTCTCTGTTTTTTAGGGCTTATTGTTTGGCCGCTGTTTGTTTTTTTGTTTGGTTTACTTCTTGTAAAATGGTTCGTTGTATGCTTCTCTTTTTTTATGCAATATATTATCATGGCTGGAGCCGTAAGGCTTTATCCGTTTCATCAAAAAAAAAAAAGCGCAATTTGGACATTTCAATTTAGTTTTAACAGAATATCCAATGGCGGAGGGGATGATAAAAAGTAACGTCAGGGAGTTTATCTATTTCTCCCCATTTTAAATTTATTATATTCTTAAAACCTTGGTCAAATGTGGGTGACAGTGTAAAATTTCACCATCTCTATTTGTTATTGGAAGGAGGTGGTATTATAATCAATGAAAGCGGAGTTGTTTATTTATTTTGAATAAATAGAATAATGAGTTATGAATCTCAATCACACAATCAGTCAAGCGAAGTTTTAAGTATTTCTAAATTTTAAATCTATAACAATCATCTTCTTAAATTTAAAAATAAAAAATGAATAATCGTAGAAGAACGTCTACGCCACCTATTATCGTCTGGTTAATAAGTTCGGTAAGAACATGGGGTTTACATAGATGACATGCTAGTCAAAAGTCTCCGCAAAGAGGACCATGTGACCGATCTGCAAGAGGCATTTGGAGAATTGCGCAGGCATAACATGCGGTTGAATCATTCAAAGTGCGCCTTCAGGGTATCCTCTGGTAAGTTCTTGTGCTTCATGGTTAGCCAGAGGAGAATCAAAGTTAATCCTGTCATCCTGAAAAGATCAAAACAATTCGCAACATGTCTCCCCCAACCACTGTTAAGGAAGTGCAGAAGCTGACCGGGCACTTAGCCGCTACCGATCGATTTCTCTGTAAGTTTGGGGAGGAATGTCTCTCTTTCTTTAAAGTCCTCCGGGAAGCAAAAGGTTTTGACTGGGGAGAAGAACAACAAGCTGCCTTCGAACAACTCAAAGTATATCTCATCAATCCCCCACTCCTAAGCAAGCCTGAGCCAGGTGAAATCCTTAATCTTTACCTGGCCAACTCTGACCAAACTCTCAGAACCGTCTTGGTTAGAGAAGAAGACAAGGTGCAGAAGCCAGTTTATTATGTAAACAAGGTACTATATGACGTTGAGTTTCGCTACTCTAAGATATAAAAGATGGCAAATGCGTTGGTCACGGCTGCTCGCAAGCTCTGCCCTTACTTCCAGGCACATTCTCTGTGCGTCCTCATTGATCAGCCACTTAAGCAAGTACTTCTCAAACCATAAAACTCATGCGGGTTACTGAGGTGGTCCATCGAACTAAGTCAACACGACATCAACTATCATCCGAGGATGGCAATCAAGGACCAATCCTTAGCCGAGTTCATCGTGGAAACCACTAGTCTCGACCCCCCCCCACCCCCACCCCCCCGATGTTAAAGAAAACTCCCCGCTCTGGAAGGCATACGTTGATGGGTCCTCTTGCCTCGAAAGAAGCGGAGCTGGAATCATCTTGCTCGGTCCCAGCGAGTTCACGCTTCAATACTCACTACACCTTAACTTCCCAGCCTTCAATAGACGAATATGAAGCATTGAATGCCAGTCTCCGGTTAGCACACAAAGCAGGTGCACTAAGAGTCGAGGTGTTTAGCAACTCTCAACTAGTCGTCATCCAGATCCAAGGAGATTATGAATATAGGGACGGACACATGGTCAAGTACTCGTCACATGTGAAGAAATTTCTAGCCACGTTCAAAGAAGCCAATGTCATTCGCATATCCCACGAGCAAAACGAGCAAGAAGATATCATCTCCAAGATAGCTTCCTCATCTTTCGATGGGCTTGACTGTACGGTCCTCATTGAAGTCCTACTCAAGCCGAGCATCGAGGAGCAAGAGTTGAAGGTCACGACCGTCATCTCCCAAATGTCTGAAGACTGCTGGATGAAACCCTTAATTGACGTTCTCGACAAGGTAATCCTCCCTGAAGACTGCAAAGAAGCAAGGAAGATGTAACATCCCAGAAAAATAAAATAAATTTTTATATTTTTGCACGTGCATTGCATGTAAAATTCTATGTATATTAGTCCCTAGAATTTGCCAAAGTGATGTACATTTTTATTCTCATTTTATTGTCACATTTGTATTATTTATTTTTAATAAAAAACTCATAGGCTTAAAGTCTATTTTAAAGCACACTAGAAAATTAATTAAAAAGAGAAGCTCATGATTTATTCTATATTCTAAATGTACACTTTTAAATCCTACACACTTGTCATGTTACAAATACCTACAAATGGATTAATAACAAATTATTAAAAGAATGAGAATTGTGTGCACGTTGGGTGCACATGCACGTGTGTGCACTCAAGAGGCTTGGCCGGTCAAGAAGCGGAAGGGAGAGTGGGTTTGTGTAGTGGATTGTGAGTGGGTATTTAATTGGGTAGTGAGAGTCTCTTCATTCACCCAAAAAGCCCTATAAATATCTATACCTATTCATGAACAATGTACACTAAATTAAAAGAAAAGAAAAGATAGAAAAAGAAAGAGGAGTCCGGGTTTTCTTGCTTGGAGGAGAGCTTTCGGTTTTGTTGCGCTAAGAAGGAGAAGGTCTCTTTACGTTGGAGCTTGGAGCATTTCTTCAAGGAGTTCTAATCTCATTTTGCATCAAACAAGGTGTGAGTCTCTTCTTGCTTTCTAAACTTTAGTAGAATGCATCTGTAGATAATCTATGTTTGAAATTGATAATTAGTATGAGTTCTTTGGCTACTTTTGATGATGCATTTGTGTTTGTCACGCCCTGCTTCCCAAAAATACGGAATACAAGCACGTAACATTAGCCTAGTGAATGACTAACGTCACCCGTAAGCTGTTTAACCGATCAACTCAACAATATAACCAATACAGAACAATTGAGGAGGCAATAATAATAATCACATGAACAATAACACTTGGAATGAAACAAAAAAAATATCCAAATACAATAATAATAATCCAACTTCTGGAAACAATAATAAAATCTGGAACATAAGCCCGAAACAATAATAATCCAATCCAAAATAGCAACAAGTCTCAATACATTAAGTTTATTAAAGCAATAAGCAATTAGAAAGCAGTGGTCTTCAGAATATTTGTTCTCCAATTCTAGCAGACAATTCTCCTTCATAACCTGTAAACACTTCATCTAAAAAGAGGAGAAAAATATCCTTAGAACAAGTCATGGATAGCAAGTAGAGAAAAGAGGGAACAATGGAATAATGGTATAACAATGAGTCAATGGATCAATAGGAATCAATAACATAGCACAATAATCAATAATCAATAACATGGTAATCGATGCAATGGATCTAAACAATCGTTCAACATTCGGTAACAATAATCAATGACCAATATCAATAACACTTAGCCAATTTTTGGTATCAAAAGGAACAATAATGAACAATATGTAATGTCAAGATGATGCAACTCTTAAGTTTATCAATCATTTTAATCCTAACTAATGTAGCATTTCATGCGTCCCATCTAATTACCACATGGTTGCTACATACAAACAAGTTACGTTGAGACTTAGTGGTGGGCTTTATAGTTCATGTACTCGGCACGATAACAATGTTCCATCCATAACAGTAATTTATCAATAAGATACTACAAGATCACAAGATCATAAGAACACAAGATCAAAAGAGCACAAGATCACAAGATAACGGTATAGGGAACCACTAGCCCCTTATCCGAGTACAATTCTTATATTGTCCACTACTTGAGTCAACCCTTAAACCCCAGCTTGTTAATTATTATATCGATGTAACAATACAATATGCAATCTAGAGACATGAAATATGACAATTAGAACAGTGAAAATAAGACACTAAGATTATGCAATGCAACATACATACATTAATTCATGTAATAGTACGATATAAGAATAATTAATCTATTAAAAAGTGGAATCTAAAATTCTGGACAGCAAGCGCAGTCTGTACAAAAAGGCATTTCTCATCTGACTCGGAAATTAAAAGTTAAATCCGTCAAAAAATCTGAAAACTAGACTTCCACACGGTTCCAACGCATATTTAAAGTTCAAAATCCGACAAAAGTAGCTAGGTTAAACACATGGTTCTTTATAGGTTTTATGTTCAGACAGAATATCGACATCATATTATTTTAATTTTAGAAACAGTAAATACTCGATATTAAATTCATTAAAAATATTTATTAGGTTCCTAAACATGTAAATTAAGAATCTGAAAAATTTCAGGACAAAACTTTATCATTTGATCAGCCTTTTTACTGTTTAAATATGAAAGGTACGAGAATCTGAAAATCTGAAAGTAAAAACACTGCTATAGTAAAACGGGCATAACTTTTATTAAAAAACACGGAATTCAAAAATTCATGATGTTCTGGATACTAGAAAGATAAGGCTACAATTCATATTCAGAAATTATTTCATTTTAAGATTGTCTACTGGTTCGAAAATAGCAGTTAACATTCAGGTCAACAAGCATATACAGGATTTTGGGTAGTTTTCTTGAAAATAAATTAATTAGGCTATATAGGTATCGATTCTTTAGTCAATAAATTGTTTAATCAACATGATGGGTTTCAAAACATGATAAATAAAACTAGAACACGCTCATACATCAATTTATCATCAATCAACCATCAACGAGCAAACAACATACAATCTAGTGATTGTCTCTACAATAGTTTATTTGTGTGGCAATTATATTAACAATCCTATTATCAATTCTATATGCACTTATGAAAGATCGAAACTTTAGAGTCAAAAGTGGCATGATGTCAAGAATATTGAAGTTAGCTCTTGCAAACCATCAATAGACCCAACGAAGATAATCAATACAATGATATGATAACGAATAGGATCTACATGTAAGAATTTTAACAAAACTTGAATTTGATACAATTAACAATTCAAGAGCACTATGACTTGCCTTATAAATGGTGAAAATGAATACCAAGAATAACGGGATGAGAATCCCAAAGCAACGAACTCACGGACACCTGAACTAGCACTTGTATAATACGTGCACAAAACAATCCAAACAAACAAAGCAACTCAAAGAGACAGCAATGGCAGAAGCTACAGCCACGGCCAAGGGCGGCAGCGGCGCAGGCGACCGGCGCAGCATCGATGATGAGGTCGAGCGTCAGAGCTGTGGGCAGCGCGAAGTGGTCGATGGTGGATTAGGAAGGCAGCGTCAGGGGTTTGATGGGTGTTAATGTCGAGGACTGGAAAGGGAGGCCGGGCTGGGGTTCTATGGTGGCACTGGCGACTGAGGGGGACAAGCGTGGACGAGGGGGAGGTCGACGGGGAGTGGCGACGACGGGGGTCACCGGAGATGGCCGGGGAAGGAGACGCGGCAATGGGTTAGGGGGATTTGGGCGGGAAAACATAGGGAGAGAGAGAACGGGAGGAGAGAGGATAGAGAATAAGCGGTTAGGGTTTCGAAAAAGTGTAATTTTTAGCGTTTGCCTTAGGGTTGTATTTATAAGGTACAATTAGGGTACTGGGTTGGTGAATTAGGGTCCAATAATAGTGGATTTGGGTCAAGAACAAATGAAATTGGGTTTCAGGGTTCAAATATGAGATAGATCTAAATCAATAGGGTCCAAATAAAAATACCCACAATTAAATAAAAGATAAAAAATAGGATTAATAAGAAAGTAGTTCATTCAAGAAAAACAAAGAATTCCATGAACAAAAATTTAAATCCTAAATGGATAAATAAGTAATACAATAAATATGAATTGGCTTGAAAATAAATCGAAATTCGCCGAGAAAATTAGATCACGTACGAAAACAAAATAGTTCGTTAAATGTACTTTAATTAAATAATCAAGGAATAATAATTAATATTTATAATTATAAAAATAATAAGATCATACAACAATATAATTATTCGGGTTTAACAATTTTTATTAAAATAATCCAATAATAATAATATATATGATTTGGGCCCAAATATAATTATCCGATAAATTAAGATTATAAGACAAGTTTAAAATACACCATCATTCGAAATAATATAATTTTCGATTGGAAAATATTTTAGTAGAAAATCCCAAAATGAATTTAATACAAAATAAATTGATCAATAATCGGAATACAGAAAATATTCAGAAAATACATATTTGCAGTAATGGGGGTTACAATCCTACCCACCTTACAATAAAATTTCGTCCTCGAAATTTGTTCAGGCGGTAAATAAGACAATGCAAAAGCAACTTATAAAATAACAAAAGTGGGAATAAAGGGAAAATAGGCAAAATTGTGTGTAACAAAACAGGGGATTCAAAGGAAAAGACAAAATGGCGGCAACACAAGAATAAGAAAGAACATGGATATGAATGGAGTGACCAAGAATGATGTTGAATAAAGGTTCAAAGAATGATAACAATGCAAATGCATGAAAAGGGAGTAAACATTGCAAGGAAGGAGAATCAACAAAAGAGTCCTGGGACCTGTGAGTTATGGGCCTACCACGCTTTCGCTGCGCAGAAATCCAAGCTGCAGACATGTCGTTGTAGATCGAGCAATGCCGATCGACAATCAAGCAGCAATAAAAGAATGGGTAATACTAGATTCAAAGATGATATAAATATAAAAAGAATGAATTTATACTCAATAAGAAATTGTTGAATGAGAATGACTACGAGGGACGAAAGAGAATAAAGCATTGAATGATTGAATGTGAAGGGAGAGAAACGAGTAGGGTGGTACAACTGGAATTTGAAGAGGGTATGGTAGGAAAGGAAAGCCTAGCATGATACTCAATAAGGAATCAACAAATGAAATAAATGCAAGATGCAGAAGGGACAAATGATGCAAGAGAGAATATCCAATACAAGAACAGAAAAGAAAGAATAGTAAACAAAACAACTCTATTGCTAAATATCTGTAGTCGCACCTTCGGTGGTCAGGTTATAAGCCTGGCCATGACCTCCACCTGGAGCTGGCCCTCCTGCTGGTGCACTATCCCTCCTCTGATCAAGAACTTGCCTCTGCGGTGGGAAAGGTGGTCTGCTCGGATCCCGAGTTAATGCTTCTAGCTGAGCTGGACCCCAAGACGGAGTAGGGAATTTATTCCTGGTGCAGTCTCGGACCCTATGATCACTCCCTCCACATGCGAGGCATAGGTGGTTGGCTAGTCTGTAATCCCTCTGCAGATGCCCAACCTTGTCACAGAAACTGCAAGTCTGAACCAACCTCGGAGCAACAGGTGTATACGGCAAGGTCCTCGCCGAAGGGGTCGGCACTGGCCTCCAAATTGGTCCTCCAGAAGACCTAGTGTAACAGGGTGCGGGAAAACACTGAATAGCACGCTTCCTTGTACTGGTCCGTTCCTGAGTCCTAGTAGCATCTAGAATATCAGTATAAGAACAAAGTCACAAGGCAGCAAGACAATCCTGAATCTCAATGTCCAAGCCCGACAAGAAACGACGACCTCTATCTTCGTCATTTGCCACCATGGAAGTAGAAAAACGACTTAGTCGGGTGAATTCTGCAGCATATTCATCCATGGTCCGACTCCCCTGGGTTAAAGAAACAAACTGTCGTTCCATTTCATTCTTGGAGACACCAGGAAAGAACTTCGTGAGGAAGCTCTCAGTGAAAGTAGCCCAGGGAATGGGTCGGCCCAATCGCTCGGCTTCAGCTTGCCACCAGATGTGGGCAAGGTCAACAAGTTGGATGTCCACAACATCCACACGATCCACATCCACAATCCGCACTGCGGTCAACAACTGTTCAGTCCTGATAAGCCATTGCTCGGCTACAAGTGGACCTTCAGTGCCCGAGAACTTGTCTGGATGGAGCTTCATGAAATCTGCCACATTACTAGGTCTCGGTGGCAGCAATGCGGGGGTAGGCACAACGGGTACCATGTTGGCAGCTTCATAAGCCATTCTCAACTGCTCATTATGTTCCCGTTACATCCGCATCATCAGTTCGTTATGCTTACGTTGCATTTGCATCAACTGTGCAACAGTGGGCTGATCGAACTGATCAACCTCAGCACGGGAAGAAGAAGCACCTCTCCTAAGCATTTGCATTATTTGTGCAATAGTGGGCTTATCGGACTGATCATCCCCAATACGGAAGATGAAGCATCTTTCCTAGCCATGGTCTGCAATAAAAATCAAACGGTTAGCATCCAGATCATAAGTTGGATATCAATTGTTCATGCGATCAGTGTATTGCTAATACTGTTGAGTCAAAACGATATAATCCCAAATCTGATTAATATATCAATCAAAGCCAAACTTGCTTACGTTAATTATATTTGATTGATATATTATCCAAACCAAGGCTCTGATACCACTAAAAATCTTGTCACGCCCCGCTTTCCAAAAATACAGAATACGAGTACGTAACATTGGCCCAGTGAATGACTAACGTCACCCATAAGCTGTTTAACCGATCAACTCAATAATATAACCAATACAGAACAATTGCGCAGGCAATAATAATAATCTCATGAATAATAATACTTGGAATGAAACAATAAAAATATCCAAATATAATAACAATCCAACATCTGGAAACATTAATAAAATCTGAGACATAAGCCCGAAACAATAATAACCCAATTCAAAATAATAACAAGTCTCAATACATTAAGTTTATTAAAGCAATAAGCAATTAGAAAGCAGTGGTCTTCAGAATGTTTGTTCTCCAATTCCAGTTGACAATTCTCCTTCATAACCTATAAACACTTCATCTAAAAAGAGGAGAAAAATATCCTTAGAACAAGTCATGGACAACAAGTAGAGAAAGTAGGGAACAATGGAATAACGGTATAACAATGAATCAATGGATTAATAGGAATCAATAACATGGCACGATAATAATTGATCAATAATATGGCACGATAATCAATAATCAATAACATGGCACGATAATCAAGAATCAATAACCTGGTAATCGATGCAATGGATATAAACAATGGTTCAATATTCAGTAACAATAATTATTGACCAATATCAATAACACATAGCCAATTTCCGATATCAAAAGGAACAATGATGAACAATATGCAGTGTCAAGATACTGCAACTCTTAAGTTATCAATTATTTTAATCCTAACTAATATAGCACTTCATGCGTCCCATCTATTTACCACATAATTGCTACATACAAACAAGTTACGGTTAGACTTAGTGGTGAGCTCTATAGTTCACGTGCTTGACACGATAACAATGTTCCATCCATAACGGTAATTTATCAATAAGATGCTACAAGATCACAAGAACACAAGATCACAAGATAACAGTATAAGGAACCACGAGCCCTTTATCCGAGAACATTTCCTATATTGTCCACTACTTGAGTCAACCCTTAAATTCCGGCTTGTTAATTATTTTATCGATACAACAATACAATATGCAATCTAGAGACATGAAATAGGATAATTAGAATGGTGACAATAAGATACTAGGATCATGCAATGCAACATACATACATTAATTCATGCAATAGTACGATATAAGAATAATTAATTATTAAAAAGTGGAATCTAAAATTCTGGACAGCAAGCGCAGTGTGTACAAAAAGGCAGTTTCCCACTGATGTAGTACCCCGTATTTTTAAATATTATTTTAAAGATTTATAAATGAATTAAAATGGTTTTTGGTGATTTAATAAATATTTATCTGAAAATTTATCTTTTTACACGTGCAAAACACATGCAAATGTTTTCTTGGGAAGTTCAAAAGCCAAAATTATTTTGGAAAACTCATTATTTATTATTTTATATTATTTTTGATTTTTTTATATTTTTTTGATATTTATTGGACCTATTTGCAAATATTACGAAAAGAGAAACTTTTGTGCAAAATTACCAGTTGGAGTGAAAGCTCCAAATTTTTTGATTTTTGGGTTTGGTATAATGCCTAGTCAACTCAGGGTTAAAAAGTTTACTTTTAGTTTTGATGAATTTGATTTATTTTACAAGTTTCGATAAAAGAGGATCTTTTTGCAAAATTGTCATTTTGAGGGGTAAAAGTGTAAATTTTTTTCTGGATTTTTCAAACAGTGCCGGCTGATGCTAGTGGGGTTTTTTTTGATTTTTGAACTGGATTAAATTGATTTTAACTAATTTCCTAGTATGGGGATCTATTTATGTAAAAATATATTTTAAATGGGGTATTTTGCAAATATGTTCAAAACCCTAATTCTGTTGATTTTCGTCCTATTTAAAAAGGTGGAGTGCAGCCGTCGTTCGCTGCACAACACAAGAATTTTATTATTATTATTTTCTTGAATTTTTAAAGAAGAGATCTTGGATTTCTTGCGAAAGAGGGATTTTTCCTATTGCTTTATCATATTCGTTCGATTTCTTCAACAAGGTGAGTGATATAATTGTTTTGTTTTGTTCTTTGAATGTTATATGTGGTGTTTCATCAGTTAGAAAGCTTGCTAGGGTTTGGTATGAATATATATATGATGGATTGGATGAATTGATGAATTAAAATTGGATCTTTTATGAAAACCTAAGTTATTTATGAGTAAAATTTGCATGTGGATGATTTGAGATTGTTAAATAACCTGATATAAATCATGAGTCAGCTATTTCTTTTGGGTTAATGCTGATTTGATTGAGTATAGAGAAATGTTATGCCTAGATAGATTAACGAAGAGATTTTGACTATTTATGAGGTTGGATGAGTGCAACTTGATTATGGTAATATTAAATTTGTTTATGTTCATGAGTTAAAGATGGTGATTTGAGTTGGGGAAATTTTGAGAAGGGCTAATGAATTAAAAGATCTTGTCTTGAGGATTGGAGTTATGATAACTAGATTTGGATTTGATGCTTTATGATTAAATTGGAGATTTCGTGATTTTATAAAGTTTTTACTTGCATTTGAATTGCTCAATTATTAAAGATTTAACCTGAACATTTGTCTATTCCTAAATTGATGGATTTGTGAATTTTCTTTGGTACACAAACATGCACGAACACTATTACATGAATATTCTATTTTGTTGTTTCGAAGGAATTGAATCTTTAAGTGTTTTTGAAGATTTTGGTTATATCTAAATATATTTTGGTATTAATATGGTTTGGAACATAATACGAAGGTCTTTTGATGTATGATTGATTCTTAAAAACTTTATTTTGATATATACACATATTCATGTTTCAATTTGAAGGAATTCATCAAAAAGCTATTTTTATAAATTCAAAGTGGTTTTGATTGATTTTGTGGACTCTTATATACTCTACAAGTCATATTTGATCATATCAGAAATACACTTTTTATAGATTTCGTTTTTATAAAGTAAATCTTCGTATCGGTTGAAACATGCACAACACAAACTGCAGTCTGTAGGTATGACAGTCAACTGGTATGTTTCGACAGTCGACCGTCGTGATTCTGGCTGTAGTGTTTTCTTAGAGTGTTGTATTTTCGTGCGGAACAGTCGACTGACCCATTTTTACAGTCGCCTGACTCTGCTCTATTTTGGTGTTTTCTCGAAGTGTTGGGTTTTCGCTCTGGACAGTCGACCGATGACTTTTTTTTACAGGCGACTGCATTTACTTAGAATTTTTTTTTGATGTGTTAGGTTTTCGCTCTAGACAGTCGACCGATGACTTTTTACAGTCTACTGCTACTTCTTAGATTTTTATTTCTTGAAGTGCTGGTTTTTCGCTCTAGAGAGTCGACCGACTCTGGTTTACAGTCGACTGTTACTTATGTTTTCTTGAGTTATCCTGATATTCTTTAAACGATTGATTCTTTAAAAGTTTTTGGATCTATAACTTACTATTCTAAATATTATCCTTTCTACAGAACATATGTTTTCAAGATGTTTTATTGTTGGGTTTGGATTTCGGAATTTTATAAAAGATTTGGATTTTGTTGATTGGAGAAGTTTCTTTATATGATCGTTTTGACGATGGATTTGTGGGTTTTGATCTTGATGATATCTCTAGGAGTTGAGTGGGAGTCCTGTGAACCGGCAGTTGAGGTTTGTTGATTTAGACCAGTTGGGTCTTGGGATTGTTATTGAGTATTTAAGTTCGACAGGATACACTAACTCTAGAGATGGGGATTTTGTGTTTTAATAACCAACTTAAGGACAGACACTAATGGAGTTGTGATGGAACTTGGGAAATGTGAGTATATGTGTTGATTCGTGATTTTGATGATTACAACACACTGCAACATGTATCTATGCTATACTATATAATTGCAGGTTGTATACACATAGACCTCATTTCTATACAGCTGAACAAATGAACAAGCACAAGCTCTGGATATTGACAAAGGCTTCACTCAAAGACTCAAGTCAAGACCTGTTTCAATGACATTTATTTTTGTCTTGTAAAACAAATGTAATATTTTTTATTTTCAGTCTTAGAATGATGTACAGCCTTGTCACTCACACATACACTCACATATAACTCATTCTAAATGTGTATTTTTCAAAACCAAAAGTCAAAACAGCTTGAACTAGATTAGCTGTTGAGTACTAGTCGACTGCTACTTGCTCCAGTCGACTGAGTTGGTACAAAACTGCCTAATCTTATTCAAACTCTGACCAGTCGACTCATTATGGCAATCCAGTCGACAGTTCAAGTGCGTTTGACAGTTTTATGTTTTTAAAATCGCTTTTTCAAATTCAAATCATTTTTCCGTCGGATGACAGTTGGAGCAACTGTTTCCTAACGTCCAGTGTATCTAACTCTATAAATAGACGTTAGAATCCACTGTAAAAACTATATAATACTCCAAGCATTTTTTGAGATCTTAAGTTTTCATACTTTCAAGAGATTAAAGCTTTCAATTCACTTAGACTTGGTTCTCTGTCTTCAGTCCAGTACAACATTTGATTTCGTTCTGGACTGGATATAGAAGCCAACCATTTAGCCATGTACTATATCACAATCACAAACAAGGCTATAGGTTGATTGTAAACAATTTTTATTGTTTTCTTTTCCTTTCGGTTGGAGAGTAGGACTCTAGGGTGTAGAGTCAGGTTTGTCACTCTTAGTAGAACAGTGGGTTGCTTTCTCTGGTTGAGAGAAAAGGACTACGGGTTAGACAAGGTTATTGTCTGAACGCCGTAGGGTATTCTTGTAAACTTTTTTCAAGAATAGTGGAAATCTCAAGTGGGTTGCTTAGGGACTGGATGTAGGTCGGAAGGACCGAACCAGGATACATCGTGTGCACTCAGTGGTTGTATCTCTCTACTTGCATTTATATTTTCTCAGTTTGTGTTTTTACTGTGAAACTTGTCTGGACAGTCGACTGAGTACTTGATAGGTCGACTGGTCAGACTCGTATACTCTGAAAGTTTTCTGTATGTTAATTCGACTGTCTCAACTTTAAGTCGACTTCACAGACCTGTTTAAATTACTTTTTCATTTTGTTAATTCAGTCGACTGGTTTATCCCTTAAGTCGACTGTACACAAGAAAAATCTCTAATCCGCAATTTAATTTCTTATAAACACTATTCACCCCCCCTCTAGTGTTTGTTGCCCAGCCTACAGGATCTAACACTTGGTATCAGAGCAAGGTCAAGGGCTATGGCAACTACTTCAAATGCAAATCAGTACCATGAAGGCCAATCTACACAAAGGCCACCTCTCTTCGATGGCACAAATTACAATTATTGGAAGTGCAGAATGAAGATCTACCTTCAATCCATCAATTATGAAATATGGAACATGACTGAAACAGAATACAATGCTCCTACGATTCCATATGCACAATGGAATGATGATATGAAGAACCAAACAATGAATAATGCAAAAGCAATGAATGCATTATTTTGTGCTCTTACGAAGGAGGAGTTCAATCGTGTGTCAAATTCAACAACCGCACATCAAATCTGGCACACACTCGAGGTAACTCATGAAGGAACAAACAAAGTGAAAGAATCTAAAATGTCTGTTCTTGTTCACAGGTTTAAAATGTTCCGCATGAAGGAAAATGAAAGTGTATCCGAAATGATTACCAGATTTACTGGCATTACAAACTCACTTGTGGCACTTGGGAAAATATACACTCAAGCAGAGATGGTGAGAAAAGTTCTTCGTGCACTTACTCCTGAATTGGAAAAGAAGACCACTGCAATAGAAGAGGCCAATGATCTATCACAACTTTCTCTTGAGAATTTTATGGGAAATCTAATGGCTTATGAGGTTCAAATTGAAGAAAGAAAGAAGGATGCAGAACCACAACAGTCCAAGAAGAAATCATTAGCATTTAAAGCCATGACAGACTCAGAAGATGAAGAAGAAGATGAGGAGATAGCCATGTTCACAAGGAGATTCAAAAAATTTCTAACGAAAGGTAAGTTCAATTCGAAATTTAGAGATTCTAATGATCCTCCAACTTGTTTCAGGTGTAACAAAACAGGTCATATGAAGAAGGATTGTCCTCTAGAAAATACAAAGTCTAAGGGAAAGACATCCAACTTCAAGAAGGATAAATACACTAAGAACAAGTTTGCCAAAAACAAAAAGGCATATCAAGCAACTTAGGATGACAGCGATTCTTCTTCAGAAGAAGAAATTGATGAAACCAACGAGGTTGCGAACATGTGTTTCATGGCATCACAGAATCAAGTAAGTAATGATTATGATTCAGATGATTTACTCGATGTGTTCAATGAAATTTTTCAAGAATTGAAAAAAGAAAAGATTAGAGTTAAGAACTTAGAGAAAGTTAATCAAACACTTTCTCAAGAGAATCTTAACCTTGATAAAGAAGTAAAATCTTTAAATTCTCATATTTCAAGTTTAGATATGGATCTTGAGTCTCTAAAAAAGAATTATGAAGAGATTTCCAAGAACGTATCTAAGTTTAATAAAGGAAAAGAGAATTTAAACGATGTTCTTCAAAATCAAGTAAAATCTAGTCAAAAGTTTGGACTTGGTTTTAAAAAATCTCTTGTAAAGGATCTTTCTTCTAAAAACAATAGTATAAATAAACCTGAATCTATTTCTAGTGTTAAACATAAACTTTATGAGTTCTTTGAAAAACCTAAGCTTGTAAGTTTTATTGATAAAAGCAAATCTAAAGTTCAGCCAAGTCGACTGAGTCCATCCACCAGTCGTCTGTCGAGAGGTACTGAGTCTTATTTAACAAGACCAAAACCTCTTATAAGTCGACCTACATTATCTTCCAGTCGACTGACATACAGTAGAAGTCGAATAAAGGATGTTATAAAGTCGACTGGACAGAGCAAACTTGTATGGGTTCCAGTCAATTTGAGTTTGAATGATAGAACTACTTATATCAACTCATATATGTTAAATGTATGTAATTCTGTGAATTTTATTCCTGCTTATGGAGGAAAATCAAACTCATTATGGATTTGGTTTCCTACAAACTAATATGTTTTGGACCCAATGAAAAGGGTACCATATTCACATTAAATATCTTATAGGTACCAAAGAAAGACCGTTGGATACTTGACAGTGGATGTTCAAAGCATATGACTGGTCATGCCAATCTCCTATCCACCATACAAAGCATCAATGGAGGAACAGTTACCTTTGGTGATAACAATAAAGGAAAAGTCATAGGAATCGGCATGGTTGGTAAAAACACTAACCCTACTATAGAAAATGTTTTGTTAGTTAATGGACTAAAACATAATTTGTTAAGTATTAGTCAGTTATGTGATAAAGGTTATAAAATTGTATTTGAAAAAGATGCTTGCTTAATTTATGATTCTACTATTCAAAATATTATTTTTCAAGGTTTTCGCAAAAACAACATTTATGAATTATGTTTGAATACAAATGAGTTTTCAAATGATTTTTGTTTAATAGCTTCTAATAATGATTCTTGGCTTTGGCATAGACGATTTGGTCATGTGAATATAAAAAATCTCTCTAAAATATCTAAGTATAACCTAGTTGAAGGACTGCCAAAACTATCCTTTAAAAAGGATAAGTTATGTGATGCATGTCAACTAGGAAAACAAATCAAATCCACTTTTAAAACCAAAGAAGTAATTTCTACTAGTAGGCCACTCGAGTTAATTCATATGGATTTATTTGGCCCTACTAGAGTTGCTTCTTTAAATAAAAGTAGATATGTATTTGTTTTAGTAGATGATTTTTCTCGATTCACTTGTTCTTTCTTCTTAAAACATAAAAATGAAGCTTTTGATGAATTTGCAAATTTTTGTAAACGAATTCAAAACCAAAGATCTCTAACCATAGTCACTATTAGAAGTGACATGGTGGAGAATTTGAAAATGAAACGTTTACAGAATATTGCAACAAGAATGGTATAACACATTCATTTGCATTTTCTAGGGCTTCACCACAAAATGGAGTGGTTGAAAGGAAAAATAGGACTTTGCAAGAATGCGCACGTACCATGCTTGTTGAAAGCAATTTACCTAAGTATTTTTGGGCTGAAGCTGTTGCTACAGCTTGTTATGTTTTAAACAGGATTCTAATAAGACCTAAGCTAAAGAAGACTTGTTATGAGTTATTTTTTAACAAAATTTCTAAAGTCTCTTACTTTAAAACATTTGGTTGTAAGTGATTTATTCTGAACACTAAAGATAATTTAGATAAATTTGATCCTAGATCTAATGAGGGTATCTTTATAGGATACTCAAATAGGAGTAAAGCATATAAATATTTCAACAAGTTAACAATGACTATTGAAGAATCAATGCATGTTACATTCGATGAATCTCTGCCTTCATCAAATTTAATTAAAGATGATGAAACTGATTCATCACCTTTAAATAAAATAATTACATCTTTAGAACAAATGAGTCTCGCAGATAAGTCGACCGATAAGGACATCAAGTCGACTGATGTAAACCAGTCGACTGAGGAACTTTTCAAGTCGACTGATCCTATTGTGATATCTTCAACTTTACCAAAATCTTTTGTTGAAGTTAGAGATCATCCTCATGACTTAATAATTGGTGACATCTCCCATGGTATTCAGACACGATCCCATATTAATATGATATCTCACACAGCCTTCTTGTCGAATTTTGAACCGAAAAATATACAAGAAGCATGTGAGAATGAATTTTGGATGAATGCCATGCAAGATGAGTTAAACCAATTCATAAGGAATGATGTATGAGATTTAGTTCCACGACCTCCTGATCATACTATTATTGGTACCAAATGGGTATTCAAAAACAAGTTAGATGAATCAGGACAAGTTGTTAGGAGCAAAGCAAGACTAGTTGCTCAAGGATATAATCAAGAAGAAGGCATAGATTTTGATGAAACATATGTTCCTGTTGCTAGATTAGAATCAATTCGTATTTTATTATCTTTTGCTTGTTTCATGAATTTTATACTTTATCAAATGGATGTTAAAAGTGCTTTTCTTAATGGGTTTATAAAAGAGAATGTTTATGTTAAACAACCACCAGGTTTTGAACATGAACAATTTCCAAACCATGTTTATAAATTGAAAAAGGCTTTATACAGTCTTAAACAAGCACCACGTGTTTGGTATGATCGATTGAAAACTTTTCTTTTAGAAACAGGGTTTGAGATAGGTAAAGTAGATACTACTTTGTTTATTAAGAGAATTAAGAATGATATTTTAATCATACAAATATATGTTGATGATATAATTTTTGGTTCTACTAATAATAATCTATGTCAAGAGTTTGCTAACACCATGAAAAACGAGTTTGAGATGAGTCACATGGGTGAACTCAATTATTTCCTTGGACTACAAATTAAACAGTCTTCAAATGGCATATTTATTAATCAAGGAAAATATGCAAAGGAATTACTCAAACGGTTTAACATGGATAGTACAAGTAGTAAATCCACACCTATGGCTACTACCACTACCCTTGACAAAGATATATTAGGTAAGAATGTCGATCAGAAACTCTATCGAGGTATGATTGGCTCACTCTTATATATAACAGCTAGTAGACCAGATATTATGTTCAGTGTATGTTTGTGTGATAGATATCAATCTAGTCCCAAAGAATCTCATTTAAAAGCTGTGAAACGAATTTTAAGATATATTAAAGGCACATCTGATTATGGTTTATTCTATCCACGTACCGATAATTTCCAACTTTTGTCGTACAGTGATGCTGATTTTGCTGGTAGTAAAACTGATCGCAAGAGCACTAGTGAGACATGTCATTTTTTGGGACATTCACTAGTTTCTTGGTGCAGTAAAAAGTAAAATTTGGTATCCCTATCTACTACAGAAGCTGAATATATCGCTGCAAGTTTGGCATGTGCACAGATTTTGTGGATGAAGCAAACCTTATTAGATTATGGTATTTCTTTTGAAAAACCTTCAATAATGTGTGATAATACCAGTGCAATTAACTTATCTGAAAATATGGTTCAACATTCACGTACGAAACATATTGATATTCGACATCATTTTCTACGTGATCATGTTTTAAAAGGAGACATATCTTTAGACTTTATCTCTACTGATAAACAAGTAACTGATATCTTTACAAAATCCCTTAAAGAAGATACCTTTATTACTTTAAGAAGAGAACTAGAGATATGTAATTTTCTTGATATTTGTTGAAAACATTTCTTTTAAGTCGACTTGTATATGATGTTCAGTCGACTGTCCCGTATTTTTTATATACTTATTTGCCTCTCTGACCAGTCGACTGAGATTTCACCAAGTCGACTGATCAGTTGTTATAATTATTTATTTTTCTCTCACCTAAGTCGACTGTCCTTTAATACCAGTCGACTGCCGCGAATCAGTATGTCATCAACTTCGAATCGTCAAACAGTTTTTGAGACAATTTTTATCATTTGACTCATTCTTGACTTCTTTTGAGCCGTTGATCTCATTTACTCTCAATCTCAGTCGTTCGCTTCTGATAAAACCCTCTTCACTGCCTCCATCTTTTTCACTTTCACTTTTACCCAATTTTAAGATCTGAAACCCTAAGGAGAACAGAGGAAGATCGAAGTCAACTGCCGGATTTGCTGCTTGGATCTGCTATTTGGAACTGCAGATTTCCAACTTCTTTTGCTGTTTTGATTCTCTTCTCTTTGTTGGTATACTCTCTTCCCTTTCCTCTTTTTAATGGCACCAAAAAGATCTAAGACCTCCCATGTAGATGATAGTTCTTCTTCTAAGGACTTTTCTCAGTATCTTGGGAGTCCTGATCTCCTGGAGAAATGGTATCTTATTTGTACCATTATGATTTTTCTAGGTAGAATTGTAAATTTCAATGATCTAGATAGGTTCAATCTTATTTCCCTATTTCAAAATTGTAGTCTTTATGACTTTTTATCATTGGAAAATCAACCTAACTACTACCCACAACTCATTTATCTTTTTTATACTAATATGAGAGTAGTTCAATCGGATGAAGGAGAAGTCATTGTTTATTCTTCTGTGAAAAATAAGAAGATTAAACTCACATCCGAGCGAATTAATCTTATTATGGGTATTGATGATGAGGGACTTGATTTAGGTGAGATCATTTTAGATGATGCATCTATCTTGTCTAAAATCTTTTTGCCAAACCATGGACCCCCCATGTCTAATAAATCTATCACCCCTATTGCAAAACTAGTTTCAAGAATACTATCATATAATATTCTTCCCAAAACAGGGAGTTTTGATCAGTATTCTATGGAATTGCAACAAGTGGTTTATGCATTTTTTGGTAAAATAAATATCAATTAGGGTCGTGTCATCTTTTCTAGACTCCACAAGTCTCATACTCACTTTCTATCTTTTGGTGGTCTCCTCACTAGTGTCTTCCTTGCTTATGATATTGATCTCGACTCCGAGACCAATGTGGTTAAGCATTATGAGTGCTTCGATCGTGCTAGTTTAGCACGCATGAAGCTTCTTGATTCTTCCCCTAGATATCCCCTAGGCCTACTCCCCACACCCAAGTTCCTTTAGCAACTTCTGCTAGACCATCTTCAGCCTCCAGCTCTTCTCGTCCCCGTGCTGATTTTGATGATCCACGTAGTCTATATCATGCTGTTAACTATTTCATGGATCGTCAAGATACCCTTGACTCCCATATTGATTCCCTTGAATCCAAAATCTCCAATCTGACTCAGTTATTTACCACTCAATTTCCACCTCCATCTCAAGATGTTGATGACGACGACGAAGACGAAGATTGCTGATTTTTTTGTTTTCTTTACTATGTATTTCCTTTCTTGCATTTTTCTTTATGTTGTTACTTTTGTAAGACTTCATTATTTTTGTAAGACAAAGTTCTTCAGTTATTCTCTTGTGTTTTTTTTGTTGATGACAAAGGGGGAGAAAACCTCATGTTATGTATGAGTCTTTTCATGTTCTAAAACCTCATGTTGTGTATGAGTCTTTTCAAGTTCTGATAAGTCGACTGATTCCTTCTTAAGTCGACTGATACAATATGTATGCATTATGTGCTTTTAATAGGGGAGCATATCAATGATTGTATGCTTGTATTATTTTTTTGTTATTATCAACTATTGTGTTGTCATCATCAAAAAGGGGGAGAATGTTGATTCGTGATTTTGATGATTACAACACACTGCAACATGTATCTATGCTATACTATATAATTGCAGGTTGTATACACACAGTCCTCATTTCTATACAGCTGAACAAATGAACAAGCACAAGCTCTGGATATTGACAAAGGCTTCACTCAAAGACTCAAGTCAAGACCTGTTTCAATGACATTTATTTTTGTCTTGTAAAACAAATGTAATATTTTTTATTTTGAGTCTTAGAATGATGTACAGCCTTGTTACTCACACATACACTCACATATAACTCATTCTAAATGTGTATTTTTCAAAACCAAAAGTCAAAACAGCTTGAACTAGATTAGCTGTTGTGTACCAGTCGACTGCTACTTGCTCCGGTCGACTAGGTTGGTACAAAACTGCCTAATCTTATTCAAACTCTGACCAGTCGAATCATTATGGTAACCCAGTCGACTGTTCAAGTGCGTTTGACAGTTTTATGTTTTTAAAATCGCTTTTTCAAATTCAAATCATTTTTCCGTTGGATGACAGTTTGAGCAACTGTTTCCCAACGTCCAGTGTATCTAACTCTATAAATAGAGGTTAGAATCCACTGTAAAAACTGTATAATACTCCAAGCATTTTTTGAGATCTTAAGTTTTCATACTTTCAAGTGATTAAAGCTTTCAATTCACTAAGACTTGGTTCTCTGTCTTCAGTCCAGTATAACATTTGATTTCGTTCTGGACTGAATATAGAAGTCAACCATTTAGCCACGTACTATATCACAATCACAAACAAGGCTATAGGTTGATTGTAAACAATTTTTATTGTTTTCTTTTCCTCTCGGTTGGAGAGTAGGACTCTAGGGTGTAGAGTCAGGTTTGTCGCTCTTGGTGGAAGAGTGGGTTGCTTTCTCTGGTTGAGAGAAAGAACTACGGGTTAGACAAGGTTGTTGTCTGAACGCCGTAGGGTATTCTTGTAAACTTTTTTCAAGAATAGTGGAAATCTCAAGTGGGTTGCTTGGGGACTAGATGTAGGTCGGAAGGACCGAACCAGGATACATCGTGTGCACTCAGTGGTTGTATCTCTCTACTTGCATTTATATTTTCTCAGTTTGTATTTTTACTGTGAAACTTGTCTGGACAGTCGACTGAGTACTTGATAGGTCGACTGGTCAGACTCGTATACTCTGAAAGTTTTTTGTATGTTAAGTCAACTTCACAGACCTGTTTAAATTACTTTTTCATTTTGTTAATTCAGTCGACTGGTTTATCCCTTAAGTCGACTGTACAGAAGAAAAATCTCTATTCCGCAATTTAATTTCTTATAAATACTATTCACCCCCCCTCTAGTGTTTGTTTCCCTTCCTACAGGATCCAACAATATGCTCTTGGTTTGTTTAGTCCAACAAATGCGTTCCAGGACTGTTTGTTGTCCTGTCTCGAGAGGACATTTGTATGTTCGCGTATCGAGGGTCTACAGGCCTATTCACAGAGCATGCAGGTTGCATGAAGAGGGGTTTAACCCTACAAAGTGTAGATCGTTAAGGGCTTACACCGGACCTATGTACTATGAGAATTTGACAAGTATGCATTTGAAAGTTAGCATATAGCAATTGTGTCTTTTGACTTGGTTTTATGCATAATGATTTCTGTTTTCCTACACTTGACACTTAGTCTAGATTCACTTGATGTTTTCATGTGTTACTTATTGCTATCTTATATTCCTTGATGATTTCATATTTTATTTATTGATATTTCTTATTTCAATTGTTCTTGCTGTTTATACTTGTTGTTATGAATCCATGTTTATGTTTTATTCATGTTTTTTTCTTTTTATGTCACTCACACCGTTATGGCTGACCCCTGTAGTTTTGGGGGTCAGGGTTATCTCTAGCCTCATGTTTTACAAGTATGTGCCTATAGCTTTGGAATTTGGAGGCTTGTGCTAAATTAATGTTAGAGCTTTTGTAATTTGTAAAAGAAAGTGTTGTATA
This sequence comes from Hemerocallis citrina, assembly GCA_017893485.1. Taxonomy (NCBI): domain Eukaryota; kingdom Viridiplantae; phylum Streptophyta; class Magnoliopsida; order Asparagales; family Asphodelaceae; genus Hemerocallis; species Hemerocallis citrina. Next base: position 157,127,260 of record CM030368.1, on the reverse strand, counting down.
GAAAAAGTTTGTAATTCAAGGTGTTTTTCATTCCGCTGTGTTTGTAAACAATTTTCGAAATAAAAGTTGAAATAAAAATTATCTGTGTTTTTTGCTATGTTTACTATTGCAATTGAAGTTGATGTTGGGAATTGTGCCACGTATTTTTGAGATATTGTAACGCCCCGAACTTCCTATATGGAGGATTCGAGACATGAGCCAGGACCTTTACATTCAATTAGTCACAATACATAGATCTGTGGAAAATTTTAAAACTTTTTACTACTACAACATTACAGACCGAGTGTTTCCATTGATTCCACATTACATCAGAGTATATAAGAATGAAAGATGACAATATCAGACACTTCATTTGTAAACCAAGCCTTGACTGGAGTCCTCCTGTTGGTGATCCTGTACCCACGACTACGATCCAATACCTGTACTTCTACACTGCGGTACCTATTGAAGTGGGGACGTCAGTATTCACTGACGCTTAAAGGCTGATCATATAGCAGCGAATCTCCAAAAACAACCATATAGAACATGGTAAGATATGTCGGTGTAGTTTAAGTGTTCGTGAGTGCAATGAATAGAATCTAATGCAATGTCAACTTATCTGGGATGCTCCTATTCTAATGCAAGCGAGTCTCCGGAACAGTATGCATCCCATACTACATACGCCCCATCTCAAGCCGTTTTCTCCATATAGGGATTTGAACCCGCGTTATGAATTCTATTTTGTACACATCCTGTTCCTGACATAATACTACATGACTGGTGACTATTGTCGGCGTACCAGACCACACTCAAAAGCCAACACGAACTACAAGGTACTTGTCAACCTTCTTCCGTGCCCTCAACTAGTCATGAGAAGGCATAGAACCTGCCGGGATCGTAGGGACTATTTCCCTAGGAAACCCTCTCGTTCTTATCATGGCACATTCAGGAATCAACAATCAAGATATGGAACCCGTGCTTCCAACTTGTCATGAAAAGCACCGCCCGTATCCCTTTTGACAGGGGAATACATCCCGATAACACCACCTAGTGTCAGCCTATAGGAGAGGTTGGAGTATAGGGTATCACCCCCCAACACCAACTCTCTCCCTTTGGCAAAAATGGTTAAGTAACAAGTTACTACCCTAACGATGTTACTAACCCTAACAGACCAAATGGGCCGTACGAGCTACAAGATACTTTCAACCTAGAGTCGTACTCTCAACTCATCATGAGAAGGCACCATATGGGTCAAACAAGCGAGATACGCAACTCATGCTTCCAACTTGTCATGAAAAGCACCGTACGTGTCCCTCTTCTAACCCAACAAGCGAGACATGCACTGTGCTTCCAACTTGTCATGAAAAGCACCGTACGTGTCCCTCTTCTAACCCAATAAGCGAGACCTGCACTGTGCTTCCAACTTGTCATGAAAAGCACCGCACGTGTCCCTCTTCTAAAGAGTGTCACAATTTGTCCGAACAATTAACCAAGTCTTAAACTAGACTTCACGCGATCTCCTCGGATCTACTCATAGCTTACTTATTTAAGACAATATCTGCATTCGAGCCCAATGAGCTTCGTATGGGACCAACGGCTGCGTAGGACAACACATAAAAACAACTACTTATCCTAAGCAGGGGTGGGTTCAATTCAACATAGAACGATAAAGCTCAAGCATGATGGGTTCTTTACTAGAACCTTTAGCAACTTAACCAGGATGTTCGACTACAACTTAAACATGGTACATAAACTCAAGCATGGTAGTTTTACTAGAATGTCACATAGGCATGAATGGGTTCTTACACAACTCAAGCATGGTAAGTTTTGCTTGAATGTTACGTAGGCATGAGTGGGTTCTTTACACAACTCAAGCATGGTAAGTTTGCTAGAATATCACATAAGCATGAATGGGTTCTTTACACAACTCAAGCATGGTAAGTTTGCTAGAATATCACATAAACATGAATGAGTTCTTTACACAACTCAAGCATGGTAAGTTTGCTAGAATATCACATAAGCATGAATGGGTTCTTTACACAACTCAAGCATGGTAAGTTTGCTAGAATGTTACATAGGCATGAATGGGTTCTTTACACAACTCAAGCATGGTAAGTTTGCTAGAATATCACATAAGCATGAATGGGTTCTTTACACAACTCAAGCATGGTAAGTTTGCTAGAATATCACATAAGCATGAATGGGTTCTTTACACAACTCAAGCATGGTAAGTTGCTAGAATGTTACTTAGGCATGAATGGGTTCTTTACACAACTCAAGCATGGTAAGTTTACTAGAATGTCACATAGCATGAATGGGTTCTCTTTTGACGTAGACAACAACTCAAGCATGATTTAATACAACTTAAGCATGGATTCCTACTACATCACAAGCATGGGTTCTTTTTCTACAACTCAAGCATGGATTCCTACTACATCACAAGCATGGGTTCTTTTTCTACAACTCAAGCATGGATTCCTACTACATCACAAGCATGGGTTCTTTTTCTACAACTCAAGCATGGATTCCTAAAAGAAGCTACTATCCAAGCTTACTTACATATTACAAGAACTACTTATTTTAGGGATTACTAGTCCCATTTATTACAAGGAACTAGTTTTACCAAATTACAAGTTCCTACATAAACAATAATCAACTCTTATAGAGTTACAAGATAAACTCACTTTCCTTCAATCCCACAATTTCTACATCAAGAAAACTCACCTTTTTATGAACAAAAGTTAGTAAGGACATGATCTTTATTAGGTTGGAAAACAACATACAACAAAAATACTATCTCTTAAAATTTAGCATGTAAAGTCCTACAACCCCCAAAATGGGTATGTAACCATTCTCACCTTACTAACTCATATGCACATAGTAGTTAGTCCAAGTTGTTTAATTTGTGTTTAACAAGGTAACTAATGAAACAACATAAACATAACAAGTACAAAGTCTCATCTTTATGGGTTCTTTGTGAGTTCCATTCTTCCAACTTTCTTTATATGAATCCCTTTTTATAAAAAAGCCATTCTTATGCTTATTTGTTTAGTCCAAGTAGTCGAATTTAACCATAATAACAACAATAATAATAGCAAGGCTAAAGATCCAATCTTTATGTGTTTTAAATTAATTTCCTCCATTCAAACTTTCCATGGGATCCTTGTGATCTAAATCACTACTTGTGTGCTCAATAGTTAGTCCAAGTTGTTTTAATCAACATACAACATATATACACACATATAACCATAAGTAGAGAGCAAAATAGAACAAAAATTAACATACAAAAGGTAGAGAAACCCCCACCTTGATTTTTCTATGTAGGAAGGACTAGCTAGCAAACCAACTCCTTCCTTGCTCCTATGGAGAACTCTTCAAGAACTCCATGAAAGAGAACCTATTAAAATCTCTCTTTCTCTCTTTCTTTTTCTTCCCTTTTCTTTCTAAAATTTAAAACTAGTAAGAAGTAGAAGTAGAAGGTAATGGAGAATGAGATGAGAAAGAGATGGAGAAGAATGGAGAACAAATGATAAGGAAATGGGAAGGGGAGGGGAGGCCCGGCCAAAGATCGGAGAGGGGGGTCTTTTTATAAGGGAAAGTGAAGGGGTATGTGGGTGTGGGAGAAGCCACTTGTCCAACTCTTATGGTTAGAAACAATTCATGTTTCTTTTGCAAATAAACTTTACAATCAAGTCCTAATTCATCCTAGCCCTCCATCTCATCATGATGGATCTAAAATAAAGTATAATTTACCAAAATCACATACTACATGATTTGTTTAAACGCCCGAAATCGACACAGTTCGATTTCGTACGTGTATCTGATTATACAGATATTTTTCATTCATGAAAACGAACAATCTGTACAAAAATAATTTAATTCTGAAAATAATAATAAAATAAATTTTATTATCAGCCCGGAAGATTCCAGTACCAATTTGGTACAATACAGATGTATACAGACTGGTATATACACACAGATAACGTTCATCAACAAAACCGGGTGATATCTACCAAAAATATTTCATTTTGGGTAATAAAAGTAAAATAATAATAAAATAATAATTTTCAGTGTCTGCCCGGAATTTCCAGACATTTTTTCCAAAAATGCGTTTTTTCAGGATTTTGTACAAGTGCACAAAACTGATACAATATCTGTATATACTTAGCAGTATATAGGTCCAGGTAACTTTTTATGTGTAAAACCAAGAAATTTCCATTTAAAATATTTTGCTTTAAAAATAATAATTTATACAATATAATATCCGTCCGGGATATTACAGATATCATATTGGAAATTCGGGGCGCTACAGTTGACTCAGATTTTGAAAGTTGAATCCGTCAGAAAATCTGGAAACTATACTTCCACACGGTTCCAACGCATATTTAAAAATCATAATCCGACATCAGTAGCTAGGTCAAACACATGGTTCTTTATAGGTTTTATGTTCTGGCAGAATATCGACATCATGTTGTTTTAATTTTAGAAACAGCAAATACTCGATATTAAATTCATTAAATTTACTTATTAGGTTACCAAACATGTAAATTAAGAATCTGGAAATTTTCAGGGCAAAATTTTGTCATTTGATTAGTCTTTTTACTATTTAAACATGAATGGTACGAGAATCTGAAAATCTGAAAGTAAAAATACAGCTGTAGTAAAACGGGCATAACTTTGCTAAAAAACTAGGAATTCAAAAATTCAAGATATTCTGGAAACTGGAAAGATAAGGCTACAATTCATATTCAGAAAGTTTTTCATTTTAAGATCGTCTACTGGTTCGAAAATAGTAGTTAACATTCAGGTCAGCAAGCATATACAGGATTTTGGGTAGTTTTCTTGAAAATAAATTAATTTGGCTATTGGGGTATCAATTCTTTAGTCAATAAATTGTTTAATCAACATGATGGGTGTCAAAACATGATAAATAAAATTAGAACACGCTCATACAACAATTTATCATCAGTCAACCATCAACGAGCAAACAACATACAACCTAGCGATTGTCTCTACAATAGTTTATTTGTGTGACGATTATATGAACAATCCTATTATGAATTCTATATGCACTCATGAAAGATCGAAGCTTTAGAGTCAAAAGTGGAACGATGTCAAGAATATTAGGGTTAGCTCATGTAAACCCTCAATAGACCCAACGAAGATAACGAATACAGCAATATGATAACGAATAGGATCTACTTGCAAGAATTTCAACAAAACTTGAATTTGATACAATTAACAACTCAAGAGAACGGTGACTTGCCTTATAAACGGTGAAAACGAATACTAAGAATAACGGGATGAGAATTTGAAGCAACGAACTCACGGACACCCAAACTAGCACGTGTATAATACGTGCACAAAACAATCCAAACAAACACAGCAACTCAAAGAGATAGCAACGACAATAGCTATAGCCACGGCCAAGGGCGGCGGCGGCGCAGGCGACCAGGCGCGGTGTCAAAATTGAGGTCGAGCGTCGGCGCTGTGGACAGCACGAAGTGGTCGACGGTGGATTGGGAAGGCAACGTCGGGGGTTTGATGGGTGTTAATATCGAGGACTGGAAAGGGAGGCCGGGGTGGAGTTCTGTCGTGGTGCTGGCGGCTGAGGGGGACAAGCGTCAACGGGAGGGAGGTCGGCGGGGAGTGGCAATGACGGGGGTTGCCGGAGATGGCCGGAGAAGGAGGCGAGGCAATGGAGAGAGAGAGAACGTGAGGATAGAGGAGAGAGGAGAGAGAATAAGTAGCTAGGGTTTCGAAAAAGTGTAATTTTTAGGGTTTGCTATGGGGGTGTATTTATAGGGTACAATTAGGGTACTGGGTTGGTGAATTAGGGTCCAATAATAGCGGATTTGGGTTAATAATAAATGAAATTGGGTTTTAGGGTAAAAATAAGAGATAGATATAAATCTATAGGGTCCAAATAAAAATATCCACAATTAAATAAAAGATAAAAAGTCGGATTAACAAGAAAATAGTTCATTCAACAAAAACAAAGAATTCCATGAAAAAAATTTAAATCCTAAATGAATAAATAAGTAATACAATAAATATAATTTGCCTTGAAAATAAATCGGAATTCGCCGAGAAAATTAGATCAAGTGCGAAAACAAAATAGTTTGTTAAATGTACTTTAATTAAATAATCATGGAATAACAATTAATAGTTATAATTTTAAAATAATAAAGTCATACAACAAAATAATTATTCGGGTTAAACATTTTTTATTAAAATAATCCAACAATAATAATATATATGATTTGGGCCCAAATATAATTTACCGATAAATTAAGATTATAAGACAAGTTTAAAATACACCATCATTCGAAATAATATAATTTTCGAATGGAAAATATTTTAGTAGAAAATCCCAAAATCGAATTTAACACAAAATAAATTTATTAATAATCTAAATATAGAAAATATTCAGAAAATACGTATTTACGGGAATGGGGGTTACAGTGTTGCTACCTAGAAATTTTGGTAATAAAACATGAGAAGTCATGCATGCAAGATAAAGAATTATGATTGTCTTGTTGTAACACCATACTTTTTATTAGAGAGTTTTATAATGGAGAAGTCATTTGTTTAAATTATTATTGTATGTAAATTTGTGACTGAAAACTATACAAGTTAAGGGGTGAATTAAAGTTGAAATGATAGTGAGAATGTCCCAAAAAGATAAAAATTCAGAATAAACACTATAGGCAATATGTTCGTGTAGTAGTTATAAAAAGGGAGTAGTCTCGATGAATTAACAAAAGCACGTATTTATAAATATTCTCAAAAAAATTACAATTTGCAATAACTGTGTAAAATACCCCTCTAATATGAATAAAATTAATGAGAAACTATTTCTGGAAACTTGGGGATATGTTTTATGAAAAATCTAATTGAAAGAAAAGAATAGAAATCGGAAATAGTTGAAAGAGTAAAAAATAAGATTTATGAGAAAGTCGAGTTATATGAATTTTAACTCCTATTATATCAGTTATGGAACTTGGCCTTGGTGGCTAGCGCACTGCGCGTTGCGCTGCCACGTGGCGCTCTGGGGTTCTCTGAGGTTGCGGGTTTGAGCCTGATCGGCTTTGTTTCTTTCCATTTTTTTAATAAAAATCGAAAAGTGTATTTGAGTATAAAAACAACTTAGTGAAATCATTATTAGAAATTGAGAGTGGCCCATTAGTTTAGGCGACTGTTTGGTTGCTTGTTGGGTCTGGGTTTGATCCCAGCCTTACACATTTATATTTTTTAATTATTTTGTATTCTTTTGCAAGTTTAAAAAATTGGGAAGAATCATGTAAATATTCTAGAATAATACTAGATCACTTGGAAATTATTTTATAGTATTCTAAGAAATATTTTGAGAATTTAAAGATCATGTTCATGCGTTAAATGAGATTTTGATGGGTTGGTTTATAACAAAAACAAAATATAATAATGAGATTTAAGTAAGAAGCTTTTTATGATTAATTCTAAGAATTTTGGTGTTAAGAAATGGTGATAGAATCGGAAAAGCATAGAATATATTAAAAATGAATGAAATGGTTCGTCAATCAAGGATTTGTCTAAAAGACTTTGATTTGGGGAATTATAAGTGAATGACTTTTAAAAGTTGAATACTTCGTGATTTGTAAACATAAAGTGGATAAAGTGAATTGTTGAATAAAAGATCAAATGTTTATGTTGAGGTTCTTTATAACCTATTTGATCTCCAGAGTGAGATGGTTGTTGGAATCTAGAGGCTAGGAGAGACCCTTAGTAACCAGCATTTGCGAATAATAGAAATTTGAGAAATCTTGAGAAGTAGCCACTTTGGGCTACTTTTCTCTCGTGTTGATTTAAGTCCGGTAGGGTAAGCTAGCTCTAGGTTGTGATGATTTTGAATTAAAACTTAAGGACAATCACTAAGGGGAGATGTGATGAAGTCTGGGTAAACATGAGTATGAGGGCCTTGATAGCACGGTGGGAGATTATCTTCAGAATTATCGGGGTTGCGGCTCACGGTGGGAGATATTCCTCAGAATTACCGGGATCGAAGTGACGCTCATGGGGTATTTGTGTGATGAGGTACCGTTGACAGCGCGGTGTGAGTTTCGTTTCCAGAATTATCGGGGTGTGAGGCGTGATGGCCGAAAATCATTCGCAGTGAGAGGACGATTCTCAAGAATTATCGGGGTCATAGCTCGTGGTGTGAGTATTCGCCTACAGAATTATCGGGGTTACAACTCGCAGTGGGAGAGTGATACTTAAGAATTATCAGGGTGGTACTAGATACTCACAGGATATCTAAACCTTACATTAGTCACCGTAGTATTAATTCTTGGGGAGGGATTTAACTCTATAATATGGAGTACGTAGGTGCTTGCCCTCTGACCTATGTAGAATGGGATGCATAGAATCCGAACTAGTATGCATTACTGTCATTGTAGTTTAACATTGGCATTAGGCATTAAGTCATATCATACACTGACATGTTTTGGATAGTCACTCTTTTACACTTTATTGTGCATTCAAGTTTGTGGTTGCTAAACTAAGAGAATCGCTATTTTATATCATTGCATTAGTTGTATGCAACTGACGTGCCCACAGTTTTCCAGTGCAGGACTTGGATTAGCAAAAGGGCATGAAGATAAATTGATGCTAAAGATTATTTTCATGATTTAAGATGTTTATGTTAAGTTGTTTATTTCAAGTTGTATTCATGTAATTTCCGCTACGTTGATGTAAAGAACAGTACTGTATAATAAAAAGTTTTAATTTCTTTGTAAAATTGTACGAATTGAAGTAAAAGATCATGTTTGCTACGAATTACATGTAAATGGAATTAGGGTGTTACAGAGTGGTATCAGAGCCGACTTCAATAAGTAGTACAAAATTACAAGGACGACACATTAGGGTGGACATTAGAAGTGTGAGTCCAGCTTATAGTGATTTAAGTGTATGTTAATTTATATTTGTGTTGCTCTATACGCTAACATTTTCTCCTTCCTTTTTCTATAAGATGGCTGATAATCAGGACCCAGTGAATGAAGTAGAATGGTTCTTTGAAGAAGACCCCGAAGAAGAAGAAGAAGAAGAAGAAGAAGAAGAAGAAGATCCCGATGAAGAGGAAGACCCAGAAGAAGAAGAAGGAGAACTGTCCGAATCACGGGAGATCACTCCACCTCCACCTAATTCTCCAGATGAATTCTCAGATCAGGAACCAATTCGAGACCAGAAGGACCACCTTATCTATTCTTTCCGGAGGCAATTGACCATCCATAAGTAGAGAGTAGACCACTTGAAAGCTAATCATGTGGAGGACAAGCAGAACATTGTAGCTCTGAGTCATCGAGTGTGGGAACTAGAGAAGCTTCGACATAGGAATGCTCGAAATTTCACCCAGCTAGACAATTAGACTCACTGGGGGAAACAAGAATGTCGTCAAAGATGTGAGGAAATGAAGAAGGAAATAGATGAACTACGGGAAGAGCTCAGAGAAGCCAAGAGAAACCGTAGAATCTAGAATGCTTTATGTTTGGAAATTTCTGATGTTTTATGTAATGGATATATGAACAAGTTTTTATTTCTGAATGAATAAAGTTTAAATTTGGAAATAAATGATTTATGTTGAAAGGAATGTCTATATTGTTGCTATTTATGGTGATTAATGTAATTTTATGACCCAAAAATGGCCAGACGAAAAACCTGAAATGGTGAAGGATCCATCGGTGAGGGCAACAGGCTTGATATGAAGACCGAACTAGCCCGGGTGTACCAAACTCTCAACACAATTGCCACCAATATGGCCAGAAACACCCGGGTGGGGCAGACAGTTCAAGTCCCGGAGGCAGTCAAATTGGTGGAATCATTCAAGCGGATTAAACTGCTCGTATTCGAGGGCAAGGCAGATCCAGAAGCAGCAAATGATTGGATCAGGCAGATAGAAACAGTATTCGAGGTCTTGGAGACTCTAGAGGAAAGCAAGGTGAAGCTGACCACTATTCAGCTAGAGAAGGATGCCGGGATCTGGTGGCAGTCAATGAAGAGAACCCTGGGGAATGAACCGATCTCTTGGGAGGATTTTTTGGAGAAGTTCCGCAGTCATAATTTTTAGATGAATGTACAGGAGAAAAATGCTATGGAGTTCCTGGGTTTGCAACAGGCGACCTTGTCAGTTCGGGAGTATGAGACAAAGTTTTCTCAGCTCTCGAGGTATGCGCCAGAGTTGGTCATTGATGAAGCCAAAAAGATGCGGAAGTTCGAGCACGGATTGAGGCCAAGTCTGAGGTCTCAGATGATACCCCTCGGTATCAGGAGGTTCGACAAGCTGGTCAGAAGAACTGCAGCCACGGAAGCCGACATAGAACAGTATCAGTTTGCTCAAACTAAGAAGAACAATTGGAGTGCTAGCAACAGGCCCGCATCATCAAGCAACTTCAAGGGGCAACCCCCAGCGCAGAGGTTCCGATCAAATGGGGCTAATGTCGTTTCAGTGATGGGGAGGTGTAACGCCCCGATTTCCATATACTGGAAAACCGAGACACGAGCCAAGACCTTTCCTTCAATAAGTCACAGAACACAGAAAACAGGAAAATTTAAAACTTTTTATTAACTCAATATTACCGGCCGAGTGTTCCTATCAATACACTGGATTACATCAGAGTATACATGAATAGTTATTACAGCGGAAATTAAAACTTGACGTTGACTTCTCACTTTCCTTGCCTTGAGTCCTCCTGAATCTCGCACCTGTATTTTCGCGGTCCAGCACCAATGGAAGTGGGGACGTCAGTATTCACTGACGCTTAAAGGCTGATCATATAGCAGCGGATCTCCAAACAATATATACAAACATAGTAAAGTATGTCGGTGTAGTTTAAGTGTTCGTGAGTGCAAGAATCCAACAAATGTCAATCAAACTGGAATGCCAATGAACTGTCAACTAAACTAGAACACTAATATACTGTCAACTGAGTTGGGATACTCGTATTCTAATGCCATGTCAACTAAACCGGGATGCTCATACTCTAATGCCAGCAAGTCTCCGAAAGCAACATGCAGCCCATACTACATGCGACTCCATTTCAAGCCGTTTCTCCATATATCGGGATTGAACCCGCGTTATGAATTCTAATTGTACACGACCTGTTCCTGACAATACTCCATGACTCTGTGAGGTTGCAGAAGAGGTCAAGTCCCCTTATGCAGTCTGCTTATGGTGTCTCCGTTTTCCACTACTACCCGGCATGCCGGACCTCACTCGACCCCAGTATATCGGGCATCGTTCCAAAATCAAACCATAGAGTTTCGCAAGCGCAGGGTAGCGCGAAGCCTACCCTGTGGCACTCTCTGGGGTCTAGCAAACGCAGGACTGCACCATGCATCCTGTGGCACCCCAGCCACGGTATTTCAAAATTAACAGCGCGAGATACGCAACCCGTGTCCTCAACTTGTGAGACGGCACCGTACGTATCCCTTTGATGGGAAGGTACAACCCAGTACACCACCTAAGATCGGCCCTAAAGAAAGGTTTGGTCGTACGGTGCACCCTACTACCAACTCCCCTTCTTTCGGGCAAAAGGTTAAGGGATGATTTTATAAGTCACTATCCTAATGAGGTTATTATTTCTATGCAAGCTTGCATAGTTTCCAATCATGGTCCAACTCATGGTCCCTCGATCCAAGACTCTAATAATAATATTTCTCTCACTCATTCCTACCCCTAACTTGGATTCTACCAACACTCTCGGCCCACGGTCAACCTACATTGGTTAAGATCCGTCGACGCCCGAGGTGAGATCTATCCATTTTACTCTAAGGGGGTAGGATGTGGTCTTGATGGTCGATGACCCTTAGGGTACTTGAAGACCCTAAACTAGCTTTTTCTCAAGCTACAACTACTAGCACTTCTCAACCCTTATTGCTATGAATGAAGGGTGCTCATATGCTTGTGGTTCCATACTAACACTAACTACAACAAGGTAGTTATTCCTACAATTTCCACATGGCACTTTCTTATTGCTTATCCTATGGCAATTCGATCATGGTATGCAATTGCAAGCATCAACCTACCACCACTAAAACATGGTATATATGACATAACCATCAACTTCTAACACTCTTGATTGTGGATGTGTTTTAGCATGCATTTGTAGCGATCCCAAGCGTGGATACATATATAACCAGTATGAACACATAGCATTCTCAAGCATGTATACACATCACTAGTATGAACATACAACATTCTCAAGCATATGTATATACTTCTACATCATCCCTAAAATATGGCAAGTGATTTTACATCAATCCAACAATCATTCTAAGCATATATATCATTCCTAATATGATAGATATTTTTAGAATAAATCCTACAACATGTAAAGCATGAACATGGCTTCTAATATTTTTAGAAGTGATCCTACAACATGTAAAGCATAAACATGGCTTCTAATTATTTTTAGAAGTAATCCTACAACGATTGAAGCATAAACATGGCTTCTAAATATTTTTAGGAATGAGCCTACAACATGTAAAGCATAAACATGACTTCTAATTATTTTTAGAAGTAATCCTACAACAATTGAAGCATAAACATGGCTTCTAATTATTTTTAGAAGTAATCCTACAACAATTGAAGCATAAACATGGCTTCTAAATATTTTTAGGAATGAGCCTACAACATGTAAAGCATAAACATGGCTTCTAATTATTTTTAGAAGTAATCCTACAACAATTGAAGCATAAACATGGCTTCTAAATATTTTTAGGAATGAGCCTACAACATGTAAAGCATAAACATGACTTCTAATTATTTTTAGAAGTAATCCTACAACAATTGAAGCATAAACATGGCTTCTAAATATTTTTAGGAATGAGCCTACAACATGTAAAGCATAAACATGACTTCTAATTATTTTTAGAAGTAATCCTACAACAATTGAAGCATAAACATGGCTTCTAAATATTTTTAGGAATGAGCCTACAACATGTAAAGCATAAACATGACTTCTAATTATTTTTAGAAGTAATCCTACAACAATTGAAGCATAAACATGGCTTCTAATTATTTTTAAGAATGATCCTACAACATGTGTAGCATGAATCTCATCCTTATATATGATATAATACATCTACTACTTTAAATGAAACATACATCTACTATTGCTACTTAGTAGAAGTATACATATCTACTACTACTACAACTTTATTAGAAACATGCATTTCTACTACTACTACAACTTTATTATAAACATGCATTTCTACTACTACTACAACTTTATTATAAACATGCATTTCTACTACTACTACAACTTTATTATAAACATGCATATCTACTACTACTACAACTTTATTATAAACATGCATTTCTACTACTACTACAACTTTATTATAAACATGCATATCTACTACTACTACTATAATTATCAACTAAAATTTATCCTAAACATCTACCATTAAATTACTACATAAGTTTCTTACTAGTGGGCATAAAAGAAATCTTTTTAATCTTTTTACAACTAGTGTTTAGAAAAGAAAAGATCTTTTTATTTAGTTATTCTACAACTAGTGATTTAGTTAGTTTCTTTTTCTTTCTTTAAGATTAAACTAAACAATGATACAATCAAATAAGAACACTTTATTTTTTTGTTTAATCAACATATGCTCTCAAGGTTCAATCATAGGTCCTACAACCTTACATGGTTGTAAACAATATTCATATGCCCTATGTATGGTCTCACATTCAAGTCCTACAACCTTACATGGTTGTATGCAAAGAGTTTATGTGTATGTATTCTTTTAGTCCAAGTAGTTTACTTTTTATCATACAACAACAAACAAAGGAACTATTTTTAGATGTTTCCTACTATAACATACAACATAATAACCATACCAAAAAGAAAGGTAAACAAGAGGGTGAGAAGAAGAAGAACATCAAAAACCATCATTCAATAAACAAACAAACAACAAACAAACATACAAACCATATGAGAACCCCCCACCTTGTTTCTTTCTTGATGGAAGACTAGATTACCTTCCTTCTTTCTCCTAGAACTTCTAGCAACCCTACAAGTAAAACTCTCAAGTTAGAACACTCATTCTTTTCCTTACTCTTTTTTTTTCTTTGATGTTTCTAAAGTAAGATTATGGAGAAGGAAGGGGGTATTTATAGGAGGGAAGGAGGGTTGATATTGAAAATGTGTACACACAAAAGTGCACTTGGGCCCTCCCCTAAATTGGGGCCGGCCTCAACTACGGAAGAAGGGAGAGATGTGGGGGAGGTGTTATGTGGGGGGAAGGTTGATGTGGTGGAGAAATTTTCTAGAAGAGTTCTTAACCCTTTTGTATTTTTGTAACCCTAGGTTTAGCACCCAATAATCCCTAATTATCTATTAGGTTGTCATGGCTAAAAGGATCACAATGGTGAAGAAAAATATAAAATAATCAAGTAGTCGAATGCTAATAAAATAATATTATTAATAGTCGGTCGGGATATTACAATACTCCCTCCTTAGAATAGTTCTGTCCTCAGAACTGCACTAAGTGGGGCGAGGAGAAACAACGATACTCAAAATAACTCGGGAAAAGAGAGCTTCATCTGCCTTTCTGTCTCCCAAGTGGCTTCTTCCACGAGTTGGTTCCTCCAGAGACCTTGACCATTGGAATAGTTTTGTTTCTTAATACTTTATCCCGACGATCGATGATTTCCACCGGCCGCTCCTTATATGTAAGGTCCACTTGTAGGTCTTCAGGGACATCTGGCAGCTGGTGACTTGGATCTGGTACATATTTCTTCAGCATTGAAACGTGGAATACATCATGTACCTGGGACAATTCGGCTGGTAGTTCTAGTTTGTATGCCGTCTTCCCGATCCTTTTCAAAATTTGGTAGGGTCCAATATATCTTGGTGCTAGCTTGCCGCCTCTTCCGAATCTGAACACTCCCCTTGTAGGTGAGACCTTCAGAAATACCAAATCACCTTCCTCGAATTCTAGGTCTCGCCGGCGGTTGTCAGCATAGCTCTTCTGTCTGGTTTGTGCTGCTTGCATCCTTTTCCTGATTATTTCAATCTTTTCGGACGTTTGTTGTACTATTTCAGGTCCGAACATTTGTCTTTCACCTACTTCAAACCAGCACACAGGGGTCCTGCACCTCCTTCCATACAACGCTTCGTATGGAGCCATCCCAATACTTGCTTGATAGCTGTTGTTATATGCAAACTCTACCAATGCTAAATATTGTTCCCAGCTCCCTCCGAAGTCCATTATGCACGCCCTCAGCATGTCCTCGAGGATTCTGTTAACTCTTTCTGTCTGCCCATCTGTTTGCGGGTGGAAAGCCGTGCTAAAATCCGGTCTCGTTCCCAAGGCCTCTTGCAGACTCTGCCAAAATCGGGACGTAAACCTGGCATCCCGGTCGGAAACGATTGACACTGGCACCCCATGTAGCTTCACAATGCTCTCTATGTAGACTTCTGCCAGCTTTTCTACCGACCAAGTTGTCTTTACTGGGAGAAAATGTGCGGACTTTGTCAAGCGGTCCACTATTACCCAGATCGAGTCATTCCCTTTTGAACTTCTGGGCAGTCCTGTGATGAAATCCATGCTGATGTTCTCCCATTTCCACTCCGGAATGGGTAGTGGCTGTAGTAGACCTCCTGGTCTTTGGTTCTCCGCTTTGACTTTCTGGCATGTAAGGCATTTGGCCACAAACTTTGCCACATCTCGCTTCATTCCAGCCCACCAAAAGTGTTGTTTTATATCCTTATACATCTTTGTGCTTCCTGGGTGGACTGTGAGTAAGGTGGAGTGTGCTTCCTTCATGATTTCTTCTCGCAACTCGTCGATTTTTGGCACACACAGCCTGCTCCCAAGCCAAAGCGTCCCTTCCTTTATACTGAACTCTGGGGTTTTTCCTTTGTTGACTAGTATTTTTTGTGCTTCAATCTCTGCATCACCCCATTGAGCCTTCTTGACTTGGTCGTTCAGACTCGGATGTAGCTCTAGATTGGCCAAAATGGCGCTTAAATCTTCAACCACTAGTTCAATGCCGGCTTGTCTGATCTCATCTTGTAGCTCTTGTCTCATTACAGTGAGCATGGCTACAATTCGTTTTCTGCTGAGCGCATCGGCTACGACATTGGCCTTCCCTGGGTGATATAGAATTTCTGGTCTTATGTCTTCCAGAACCTCCAACCATCGCCTTTGCCTGAGATTCAAGTCTTTTTGTTGGTAGATATACTTCAGGCTTTTATGGTCGGTAAACATTTCCACCTTCGATCCATAGACATAGTGCCGCCACAATTTCAGAGCAAAAATTATTGCAGCCAATTCCAAGTCATGTGTCGGGTAATTTTTCTCGTGCGGTCGAAGTTGCCTTGATCCGTATGCTATGACTCTTCCCTCTTGCATCAGAACACAGCCGAACCCCAAAAGCGAAGCATCACTGAAGATTACGTATCCCTTGTCTGGTTGAGGCAGAACCAAAACTGGTGCAGTAATTAGTCTATTCTTCAGCTCTTGGAAACTACCTTCACACTTCTCAGTCCAATCAAAACTTACGTTCTTCTTGGTCAGGGCAGTAAGTGGTACGGCAATTCTGGCATAGTTCTGGATGAACTTCCTGTAGTACCCGGTCATGCCTAAGAAGCTTCTGACCTCCTTCACAGTTCTCGGCTGAGGCCAATCTTTTACTGCCTCTATCTTCTGCGGGTCTGTAGCCACTCCCTCCTTAGAAAGGACATGACCCAAGAATGCCACTTCTGACTTCCAAAATTCACATTTCGTCAGTTTGGCGTATAGCTGGTGTTCTCGTAGCTTGGCCAATACTGCAGTTAGATGCTCAGCATGATCCTCTTCTGTTTTTGAATATACCAAGATGTCGTCTAGGAAGACAACTACGAAGGAATCGATGAATGGTCGCAAAATGCGGTTCATCATGTCCATGAAGATTGCTGGAGCGTTTGTCACCCCGAATGGCATCACTAAAAACTCGTAGTGACCGTGCCGGGTCCGGAACGCAGTCTTGGGTATATATTCTTCTCTGACCCGAACTTGATGGTAGCCTGAACGCAGGTCTATCTTTGAGAATACAGCCGCTCCCTGAAGCTGATCAAACAGGTCATCGATCCTGGGAATGGGGTACTGATTCCGAATCGTCACCTTGTTCAATTCCCGATAATCGATGCACATTCTCGAGGTTCCATCCTTCTTCTTTACTAGGAGCACGGGTGCTCCCCAGGGTGAAGCACTTGGCCTGATGAATCCTCTTTGCAGCAGTTCTTCAATTTGCTCCTTTACTTCCTTTTGCTCTACTGGTGCCATTCGATAGGGTGTTTTTGACACTGGTGCGCTGCCTGGCTGGATAGTAATGCTGAACTCAACATCCCTACGTGGTGGGAGTCCAGGTAATTCTTCCAAAAATACGCGGGGAAATTTTCGTACGATCGGTATTGCCTTGACTTCACTTGGCACTAGTACCTTAGTTACTGCTGTAAGAATTTCTGCGTTCTGTTTCTTCCTTCCTTGGAACACAAGCTCCGGCCCTCCGGGTGGGGTAATGGTTACCCTCTTTTCCTTGCAATCGATGCTAGCCTTATGCCTGGCCATCCAGTCCGTCCCGATAATTACGTCTGTCCTTACAAAGCCCAATTCTAGTAAGTCTATGCTCAGGGTCTTTCCGTCAATCAGGAGATTGCATCCCTTGTAGCATGAATTTACAGGGAGGGTTGCTCCTGATGGGGTACCCACCAACAGTACTGATTCCGGAGTTGCCTCCTGGGTGCATTTCAGCTTCTTGGAGAAGGTTCCAGACACGAAGGAATGTGATGACCCACTATCAAACAAAACAGTTGCCTGGATTTCATTTATATTAATCCAACCTGTTTACAAAAGTGGTTACATCGATACTTATCTTATGCCAAAATATTCAAAATACTACAAAAGCTTAACCATACTCCTTCACCTACCAGTGATAACTCCCTCGTCTTCGTTGGTGTCTTCTTCTGTGAGCGCAAATACTTTCCCCTGGCGGTTTATCCCCTTCTTGTTGGCCTTGGGAGTCGGCCTACCATTGCCCCTGTGAAGTTGGGGACAATCTAGCCGAACGTGGCCAACCTTCCCGCAATGGTAACAGATGCGGGCATCATTCTGAGGGTTTCCATTCTTGGGGCATTGGTTCTGGAAATGCCCTGGCTCGCCACATGCAAAACATCTCCTTGGCTTGATGTTGCTGGTGTTGCTAATCCTTTTCTGAAATTTTTGGTTCCCACCCTGGCTTCTGAATCCTGACGCTGGTGCAGGCCTTTTTCCCTTGTTCCACCCTCCAGTGTTTCCTTGCAGTTCTGGCCCCTTATTCATGTCCAACTCCGTCATAGCTGCTCGACGGACTAGCTTCTCGAACCTCCGGATGCAAAGCGGTATCATCTTGGTCCTAAGTGCTGGCCTGAGCCCCTGCTCAAACCTCTTGGTCTTTTTGACTTCATCTTGTACCATTTCCGGAGCATAGCGGGAAAGCTGGGTGAACTTGGTCTCATATTCTCGGACCGTCATGTTTCCCTGCTTTAGGTTGTGGAACTCCATGGCTTTTTCCTCTTGCACGTCTAGTGGGAAATAGTGTTGCCTGAATTCTGCCAGAAAATCCCCCCAGGTAATGGGCCCTTCGCCCATGCCTCTCTTTACTGATTGCCACCAGACTCCGGCATCTTTTTCTAGCAGAACGCCGGCCAACCTGACCTTGCTATCCTCTGGCGTCAGCATCACCTCAAACACTGTCTCGACTTGACGAATCCAGTCGTCAGCCGCTGTCGGGTCTGCCTTGCCTTCAAAAACAGGCGGCCTCATCCTTCGGAATGATTCGACCATTTTAACAGGGTCGGTAGCTGCTACTCCCCGATTACCTCCGGGTGCTCCTGGATGTTGCACATTGTTTCGGCTCGCTTCTGCGAGGTCACCCAAGGCTTGGTACATACGAGCAAATTCCGTCTCCAAATCAAGGCCTGTACCATTGCCTCCACTGCCCTCGCCTTCCAGATTGTCGGTCCTACCACTCCTGGTCCTGCGTGACATCTGGCAGAAGAGAGTATCGGAATACACAGGGCATCATACTTGTTATAAAAATAACATTCATTCAATTTATCATGCACATAAGATTTGCAGAAAAGATAAAGCTAACTTCATTATATCATAACCCCAGGTCTTACATAGTCATTACCTTCCTTACATTTATATCTCACAGTAGGAAGCAAAATATCCAAAATAACAAAATAGCCTAGGGTGCCTAGCTACCTAGTCAGTGCTACTAGAGGTCCCGTCCCCTTCACCAGGTGGTGCCAACAGTGCAAGTAGCTGCGAAACCTGTGCCTGCAGCTCCACGCATTTGCGCTCCAGGCGCGCAAATTGCACACGGTGGGTGTGCTTCAGGATTACTATCTTGCGGTCTGCCCTTGCCCTTGCCCTCCTTAACTCCGCTATTTCCTTCTCATTGTTGAGGACTGCAAACTCACATGAATCCATCCTGTTTTCCAGGCAGACATGGCACAATCCCAATGTTTCCAGATCCTGAAAGACCTGGTCGAAAGCTTGCTGTATTGGGTTAGGTAGGGGAGGTGGTGGCGGTGGTGGTGCTGGGTTCTGGCCATTGGCAGGGGCACCCCCTGCTGCGGCAGCTGCGGTGCCTCCATTGGCCAATCCTACTCCAACCGGTGACTCGTCCCCATCTGTGAGGGGTTCCAAGTCCGAGCCCACCTCAATTGCAACTCCGTGTGTCACTCCATTCCCTGGGGGAACTGCTCCGTTCGACATCCTGTATGGAGTGGATACGGAAATTAGCATAGATATAGAACATCATAATACATAAGTTGAAGGAACAACAATATGAATTATAATTGTCCACAACTAGCTAAAAGGAAGCCTAACCCCTACAAGGTACCTAAGTGTATTTTCCTTCTATGTTTGGACTATAAATTGAAGTCGGCTCTGATACCACTCTGTAACGCCCCGATTTCCATATACTGGGAAACCGAGACACGAGCCAAGACCTTTCCTTCAATAAGTCACAGAACACAGAAAACGGGAAAATTTAAAACTTTTTATTAACTCAATATTACCGGCCGAGTGTTCCTATCAATACACTGGATTACATCAGAGTATACATGAATAGTTATTACAGCAGAAATTAAAACTTGACGTTGACTTCTCACTTTCCTTGCCTTGAGTCCTCCTGAATCTCGCACCTGTATTTTCGCGGTCCAGCACCAATGGAAGGGGGGACGTCAGTATTTACTGACGCTTAAAGGCTAATCATATAGCAGCAGATCTCCAAACAATATATACAAACATAGTAAAGTATGTCGGTGTAGTTTAAGTTTTCGTGAGTGCAAGAATCCAACAAATGTCAATCAAACTGGAATGCCAATGCACTGTCAACTAAACTAGAACACTAATATACTGTCAACTGAGTTGGGATACTCGTATTCTAATGCCAAGTCAACTAAACCGGGATGCTCATACTCTAATGCCAGCAAGTCTCCGAAAGCAACATGCAGCCCATACTACATGCGACTCCATCTCAAGCCGTTTCTCCATATATCGGGATTGAACCCGCGTTATGAATTCTAATTGTACACGACCTGTTCCTGACAATACTCCATGACTCTGTGAGGTTGCAGAAGAGGTCAAGTCCCCTTATGCAGTCTGCTTATGGTGTCTCCGTTTTCCACTACTACCCGGCATGCCGGACCTCACTCGACCCCAGTATATCGGGCATCGTTCCAAAATCAAACCATAGAGTTTCGCAAGCGCAGGGTAGCGCGAAGCCTACCCTGTGGCACTCTCTGGGGTCTAGTAAACGCAGGACTGCACCATGCATCCTGTGGCACCCCAGCCACGGTATTTCAGGAATTAACAGCGCGAGATACGCAACCCGTGTCCTCAACTTGTGAGACGGCACCGTACGTATCCCTTTGACGGGAAGGTACAACCGAGTACACCACCTAAGATCGGCCCTAAAGAAAGGTTTGGTCGTACGGTGCACCCTACTACCAACTCCCTTCTTTCGGGCAAAAGGTTAAGGGATGATTTTATAAGTCACTATCCTAATGAGGTTATTATTTCTATGCAACCTTGCATAGTTTCCAATCATGGTCCAACTCATGGTCCCTCGATCCAAGACTCTAATAATAATATTTCTCTCACTCATTCCTACCCCTAACTTGGATTCTACCAACACTCTCGGCCCACGGTCAACCTACATTGGTTAAGATCCGTCGACGCCCGAGGTGAGATCTATCCATTTTACTCTAAGGGGGTAGGATGTGGTCTTGATGGTCGATGACCCTTAGGGTACTTGAAGACCCTAAACTAGCTTTTTCTCAAGCTACAACTACTAGCACTTCTCAACCCTTATTGCTATGAATGAAGGGTGCTCATATGCTTGTGGTTCCATACTAACACTAACTACAACAAGGTAGTTACTCCTACAATTTCCACATGGCTCTTTCTTATTGCTTATCCTATGGCAATTCGATCATGGTATGCAATTGCAAGCATCAACCTACCACCACTAAAACATGGTATATATGACATAACCATCAACTTCTAACACTCTTGATTGTGGATGTGTTTTAGCATGCATTTGTAGCGATCCCAAGCGTGGATACATATATAACTAGTATGAACACATAGCATTCTCAAGCATGTATACACATCACTAGTATGAACATACAACATTCTCAAGCATATGTATATACTTCTACATCATCCCTAAAATATGGCAAGTGATTTTACATCAATCCAACAATCATTCTAAGCATATATATCATTCCTAATATGATAGATATTTTTAGAATAAATCCTACAACATGTAAAGCATGAACATGGCTTCTAATATTTTTAGAAGTGATCCTACAACATGTAAAGCATAAACATGGCTTCTAATTATTTTTAGAAGTAATCCTACAACGATTGAAGCATAAACATGGCTTCTAAATATTTTTAGGAATGAGCCTACAACATGTAAAGCATAAACATGACTTCTAATTATTTTTAGAAGTAATCCTACAACAATTGAAGCATAAACATGGCTTCTAATTATTTTTAGAAGTAATCCTACAACAATTGAAGCATAAACATGGCTTCTAAATATTTTTAGGAATGAGCCTACAACATGTAAAGCATAAACATGGCTTCTAATTATTTTTAGAAGTAATCCTACAACAATTGAAGCATAAACATGGCTTCTAAATATTTTTAGGAATGAGCCTACAACATGTAAAGCATAAACATGACTTCTAATTATTTTTGGAAGTAATCCTACAACAATTGAAGCATAAACATGGCTTCTAAATATTTTTAGGAATGAGCCTACAACATGTAAAGCATAAACATGACTTCTAATTATTTTTAGAAGTAATCCTACAACAATTGAAGCATAAACATGGCTTCTAAATATTTTTAGGAATGAGCCTACAACATGTAAAGCATAAACATGACTTCTAATTATTTTTAGAAGTAATCCTACAACAATTGAAGCATAAACATGGCTTCTAATTATTTTTAAGAATGATCCTACAACATGTGTAGCATGAATCTCATCCTTATATATGATATAATACATCTACTACTTTAAATGAAACATACATCTACTATTGCTACTTAGTAGAAGTATACATATCTACTACTACTACAACTTTATTAGAAACATGCATTTCTACTACTACTACAACTTTATTATAAACATGCATTTCTACTACTACTACAACTTTATTATAAACATGCATATCTACTACTACTACAACTTTATTATAAACATGCATTTCTACTACTACTACAACTTTATTATAAACATGCATATCTACTACTACTACTATAATTATCAACTAAAATTTATCCTAAACATCTACCATTAAATTACTACATAAGTTTCTTACTAGTGGGCATAAAAGAAATCTTTTTAATCTTTTTACAACTAGTGTTTAGAAAAGAAAAGATCTTTTTATTTAGTTATTCTACAACTAGTGATTTAGTTAGTTTCTTTTTCTTTCTTTAAGATTAAACTAAACAATGATACAATCAAATAAGAACACTTTATTTTTTTGTTTAATCAACATATGCTCTCAAGGTTCAATCATAGGTCCTACAACCTTACATGGTTGTAAACAATATTCATATGCCCTATGTATGGTCTCACATTCAAGTCCTACAACCTTACATGGTTGTATGCAAAGAGTTTATGTGTATGTATTCTTTTAGTCCAAGTAGTTTACTTTTTATCATACAACAACAAACAAAGGAACTATTTTTAGATGTTTCCTACTATAACATACAACATAATAACCATACCAAAAAGAAAGGTAAACAAGAGGGTGAGAAGAAGAAGAACATCAAAAACCATCATTCAATAAACAAACAAACAACAAACAAACATACAAACCATATGAGAACCCCCCACCTTGTTTCTTTCTTGATGGAAGACTAGATTACCTTCCTTCTTTCTCCTAGAACTTCTAGCAACCCTACAAGTAAAACTCTCAAGTTAGAACACTCATTCTTTTCCTTACTCTTTTTTTTTCTTTGATGTTTCTAAAGTAAGATTATGGAGAAGGAAGGGGGTATTTATAGGAGGGAAGGAGGGTTGATATTGAAAATGTGTACACACAAAAGTGCACTTGGGCCCTCCCCTAAATTGGGGCCGGCCTCAACTAGGGAAGAAGGGAGAGATGTGGGGGAGGTGTTATGTGGGGGGAAGGTTGATGTGGTGGAGAAATTTTCTAGAAGAGTTCTTAACCCTTTTGTATTTTTGTAACCCTAGGTTTAGCACCCAATAATCCCTAATTATCTATTAGGTTGTCATGGCTAAAAGGATCACAATGGTGAAGAAAAATATAAAATAATCAAGTAGTCGAATGCTAATAAAATAATATTATTAATAGTCGGTCGGGATATTACAGGAGGCCAAGCAACGGGGGTACCAGGGCACCAGGAGTGACTTGTTACAATTGTGGAAAAGCTGGTCATTTCCGGACCATTTGCACCAAGCCTCGGAACCCCATAACATGCTTCAACTGTGGGAAGGAGGGCCATATCAAGCCAGACTGCCCCTCAATTCCAGTGGGGAGGGCCCGAATCAGAGGCCGATAGAGCAGGGGAAGAAGCCATACCGGTAGGGGTGAGTATTCGTTCTGACTGAAGCCGATGCGGATGATACTGACAATGTCATCACCGGTATGGGAGCATTTAAATAGAGTTTTCTACTGTTATTTCATGTTTTTTTATTAGAAGAAGTGTTATGTTCTGAGAGTATTTATTATGCAACAGGAGAACTTCTAATTAATTGAATAAAGGCAACTATTTTATTTGATACTAGATCATTCCATACTTTTGTGTCACCTACTTTTGCAAAACGATTGGGAGTTGAGCCGAAGATTTTCCCAGGCAAGGTTCTAGCAGTGGCTACACCATCTGGAGAAACATTGACTACCAATCGGGATTATGCTGGGCGTGACCTTGAGATCGGAGGAACAGTCTTTGGAACCGATCTCATTGAATTGGCAGAATTCCAAGTGAACAACGAAGTGCTATGGTTTGGAGAAAGGCTGTGTGTACCTGATCAAGCTGAGTTGAAGGAGAGCATCCTACATGAGGCACACATCACTCTTTTATCAGTACATCTAGGGAGTACTAAGATGTACAAGGATATCAAGAAATATTTCCGGTGGTCAGGAATGAAGTGGGATGTAGCAGAGTTTGTTGTAATGTGTGTAACTTGTGAACAGATCAAAGCAGAAAATCAAAAGCCCGATGGATTGTTGCAGTCGTTATCCATTCTGGAGTGGAAATGGGATAACATCAGCATGGACTTCATCACAGGATTACCTAGAAATCCCAAGGGAAATGATGTGATTTGGGTGATAGTGGATCGACTCACCAAATCTGCTCACTTTTTGGCAATGAAGATTAATTGGTCTATGGAGAAGCTAGCAGAATTGTATGCCGGGGAGATCGTGAGATTGCATGGAGTTCCTGTATCAATTGTATCAGATCGGGATGCGCGATTCACATTGCATTTTTGGAGAAGTCTTCAGGCAGGCTTGGGAACCAAGACTGACTTCAGTACTGCCTTTCATCCTCAAACTGATGGGCAGACTGAAAGGGTCAATCAGGTGTTGGAAGATATATTGAGGTGTTGTGTACTGGACTTCGGAGGCAACATGGAGAGGCACTTAGCTCTGGTGGAATTTGCCTACGACAACAATTTTCAGACTAGCATCGGCATGGAACCATATGAAGCTCTATATGGGAGGAAGTGTAGAACACCGGTGTGCTGGTATGAAGTAGGGGAAAGGCAAATGTACGGGTCGGAAATAATGCAACAGACTTCAGAGAAGATTGAGCTGATCAGAAAGAGACTGGTTGACACACAGTGCCGACAGAAGAGTTATGCTGACAACCGAAGAAGAGATCTGGAGTTCAAAGGTGACTATGTCTTCTTGAAAGTATCTCTAACTAAGAGTGTGATTCGGTTTGGGAGGGGAGGAAAGTTATCCCTAAGATACATAGGACCGTACAAGATATTAAAGAGGATTGGTACGACGGCTTAACGTTTGGAATTGCCAAAAGAGCTAGCCCAAGTACATAATGTCTTTCGCGTGTCTATGCTATGAGGTTATATTCCTGATCTGAGTCATCACTTGCCAGAAGTGCCAGAAGGTCTGCAGTTAGATCTGAGCTACAAGGAATGCCCAGTAGAGATTGTGGACCGGGGAAAAAAAGTTTTGAGAAACAAAATGATATTTATGGTCAAGGTCATGTGGAGGAATCAACTCGTTGAGGAAGCCACCTAGGAATCTGAGGAGAGGATGATGAGAGACCAACCTGAACTTTTTGACTATAACTGGCGAACTTTCTTTTTCTTTTGTTTTCTCACTCCTTAAGCGTAGTTCCGATGTCAGAACTATTCTAAGGAGTGAATGATGTAACAACCCCAAAAAATAAAATAAATTTTTATATTTTTGCACGTGCATTGCACATAAAATTCTATGTATATTAGTCCCTAGAATTTTTCAAAGTGATGTACAGTTTTATTCTCATTTTATTTGTCACATTTGTATTATTTATTTTTAATAAAAAACTCATAGGCCTAAAGTCTATTTTAAAGCCCACTAGAAAATTAATTAAAAAGAGAATTCCATGATTTTATTCTACATTCTAAATGTATACTTTTAAATCCTACACACTTTTCATGTAACAAACACCTACAAATGGATTAATAAAAAAATATTAAAAGAATGAGAATTGTGTGCATGTTGGGTGCATGTGCACGTGTGTGCACTCAAGAGGCTTGGCCGGTTAAGAAGAGGAAGGGGGAGTGGGTTTGTATAGTGGATTGCGAGTGGGTATTTAATTGTATAGTGGGAGTCTCTTCATTCACCCAAAAAGCTCTATAAATACCTATACTTATTCATGAATAATGTACACTAAATTAAATGAAAAGAAAAGATAGAAAAAGAAAGAGGAGCTCGGGTTTTCTTGCTTGGAGGAGAGCTTTCGGTTTTGTTGTGCTAAGGAGGAGAAAGTCTCTTTATGTTGGAGCTTGGAGCATTTCTTCTAGGAGTTCTAATCTCATTTTGCATCAAATAAGGTGGGTGTCACTTCCTGCTTTCTAAATTTTAGTAGAATGCATGTGTAAATAATCTATGTTTGAAATTGATAATTAGTATGAGTTCTTTGGCTACTTTTGATGATGCATTTGTGTTGCTATCTAGAAATTTTGGTAATAAAACATGAGAAAGTCATGCATGCTAGATAAAGAATTATGATTGTCTTGTTGTTACACCATACTTTTTATTAGAGAGTTTTGTAATGGTGAAGTCATGTATTTAAATTATTGTTGTATGTAAATTTGTGACTAAAAATCATACAAGTTAAGCGGTGAATTAAAGTTGAAATGATAGTGAGAATGTCCCAAAAAGAAAAAAAATCAGAATAAACACTAGAGGAAATATGTTCTTGTAGTTGTTATAAAAAGGGAGTAGTCTCGATGAATTAACAAAAGCACGTATTTATAAATATTCTCAAAAAAAATACAATTTGCAAAAATTGTGTAAAATACTCCTCTAATATGAATAAAATTAATGAGAAACTATTTCTGGAAACTTGGGGATATGTTTTATTTACAATCTAATTGAAAAAAAGAATAAAAATCGAAAATAGTTGAAAGAGTAAAAAATGAGATTTATCAGAAAGTTGAGTTATGTGAATTTTAACTCCTATTATATCAGTTATGGCACTTGGCCTTGGTGGCTAGCGCGCTGCGTGTTGTGCTGCCACGTGGTGCTCTGGGGTTCTCTGAGGTTGCAGGTTAGAGCCTAGTCGGCTCTGTTTCTTTCCCTTTTTTTTATATAAAAATCGAAGATAGTATTTGAGTATAAAACCAACTCAGTGAAATCATTATTAGAAATTGAGAGTGGCCCATTGGTTTGGCCGACTGTTTGGTTGGTTGTTGGGTCTGGGTACGATCCCAGCCTTACACATTTATGTTTTTTAATTATTTTGTATTCTTTGCAAGTTTTAAAAATTGGGAAAAATCATATAAATATTCTAGAATAATACTACATCACTTGGAAATTATTTTATAGTATTCTAAGAAATATTTTGAGAATTTAATGATCATGTTCATGGGTTAAATGAGATTTTGATGGGTTGGTTTATAATAAAAACAAAATATAAGAATGAGATTTAAATAAGAAGCTTTTAATGATTGATCATCCATAAGTGGAGAGTAGACCACTTGAAAGCTCATCTTGCGGAGGACAAGCAGAATGTTGTAGCTCTGAGTTATCGAGTGTGGGAACTGGAGAAGCTTCGACACAGGAATGCTCAACATTTCACCCAGCTGGACAACAAGTCTCGTTGGGGGTAACAAGAATGTCGTCAAAGATGTGAGGAAATGAAGAAGGAAATAGATGAACTACAGGAAGAGCTCAGAGAAGTCAAGAGGAACCGTAGAATCTAGAATGCTTTATGTTTGGAAATTTCTGATGTTTTATGTAATGGATATATGAACAAGTTTTTATTTCTGAATGAATAAAGTTTAAATTTGGAAATAAATGATTTATGTTGAAAGGAATGTCTATATTGTTGCTATTTGTGGTGATTACTGAAATTTTATGACCCAGAAATGGCCAGACAAAAAACCCAAAACAGTGAAGGATCCAGCGGTGAGGGCAACAGGCTTGATGGTAACAGGCTTGATTTGAAGACAGAACTAGTCCGGGTGTACCCAAACTAATGGCCAAGCTGAAAATATTAATCAACAAATTCTAGATGGCCTCAAAAACAAGCTAGGAGAGGCTGCAAGGGGATCGTGGGTTTAAGAATTACCAAGCGTACTATGGTCCTACAGAACAACTAAGCGAACCACAACTGGAGAATTACCGTTCAATCTCGCCTACGGCTCGGAAGCACTCATCCCCATGTAAGTCGGATTGCCATCCCCCTCGCCTTCTCTCCTTCAACAAAGAACAAAACTCTAACATTCTTCAAGCCAACCTCGATATTATTGAAGAAGTACAGGAAAAATCAGCTATACAGAGGAAAATCTACCAACAAAGGGTCGAGAAATTCTATAACAAAAAAGTCTGCTCTACTAATCTAAAAGAAGTGGACCTCGTCTTGTGAAAACTTGAGATATCCAACCAGCGTAGAAAGGAAAAGCTCGCTCCCAACTGGGAGGGATCGTACAAGGTCTCCTAAGTGGTCCGCCCAAGGGCCTACTAACTTAAAGACCTGGGAGGAAGAAGATACCAAGAACCTGGAATGTCGAACATCTCATGAAGTACAACGAAGACGCCTAAATGCCCTCTCTCAGTAGTGAACTCTTAAGTATTTTTGTATTTTGTAACAAAGGCTAGCCACTGGAGCAGCCACTTAGTTTATTTTTCAATAAAAATATGCCATTTGTTTTTTTCAAAGATCTTGTACAATTCTCTGCATGCAAATAATGAGTTAAATGCCAAGGTTACTCCTAAAATCGGTACAAAAAACTCATTAAAAACACTTTATAAGACGGTTTTGGAGTCCATACTCATGGCTTGGAGTTGCTTTAGCAATTTGCAATGAAGCAAGTCCATAGCTCAACTCGTCATTCTATCTGCTCCTGCAACTCGTCAAAACTTTCAATGACAAGTTTAGAGTCCATACCCATGGGTCAGAGTTGCTCTAGCAACCTACGACCATGCACGTCCAGAGCTCAACTCACCATTCGATATGCTTCCCGCAACCTGTTAAATCCCTAAACAACAAGTTCAGAATCCATACCCATGACTCGGAGTTGCTTTAAAAACCTGCAAATAAGCAAGTTTAGAACTCAACTCGACATTCGATCTGTTCCTAAAACTTGTTAAAACCCTTAAAAATTGAATTAAAGGTCCATAATCATGGATTCTAGTTGCTCCACCAAACATGCAAATAAGCAAGTCTGGAGTTCAACTTGCCACTTGAAGCGACTCTCACAATTCGTTGGAGGACTAATACAGCAAGTTTGAAGTCAAAATCTTCCCTATAATTGCTCATACAATTAGCTTAACACAATTCAGCAAGTTCGGAGTCCAACTCCCTCTTAGAGTTGCTCCCACAACTAGCTAAATACAAAACGATAAGTCCGGAGTCCACCTCTTCCCTAGATCAACTCCTACGACTACATAACCCCCAAGACAATGGATTACATGACAAGGATCAACCATATAAAAGATCTTTCATTACACAAACAACAAGTTTCTTTACATTGCTAAATTATAACAAATCGTGTCTTGGACCCAATATCACTAGCAAAGTTTACAAGCATAAAACTATGAGCCCTGTTACAGTTGCCGATTTACAATGATTCTGTAATCTCAAGTAAAAGCATCACTACAAAGGTTTCCCAAAATGCTGAGCGACATAGTAGTCCTGCAAGATGATCTACAGACCGTCCTTTCAGCTGCGTGGGCGAGGGATATTCCTCCTAAGGGACACAATTCTCCTCACATGCCTTTTGCCAAACACCACCTACCCTGAGCTGCTTGAACTCTTGGTAGGAGGCGCCAACCCCTCGGACTGAGTCTCGAGACCATAACCCTGCACATGACCCTCTACGGGTAGAAACCAAACTGGACTACACGGTCTCCCCGCTCTGAGCATCGCCAGAATAGCGAGGGGCCACCTGTGCAATCAAGCCCGCTCCTCCAGCTGTCGACCCTGCTCCACCAAATGTCGCTCTAGCTCCAACACCAATAGTACGCGAAGTGCTAGCCGTGAAGCTTCCCTTGGATACGGTATATGTAACCCCAGTTTCTAACTATACGTATTTTCTGTATTTCAGTTCTTTATAATAAAAAAAATCCTTTTTCTTAAATTCATTTTGTTTTAAATTCATTCTTGATCTCCTAATAAAGTCATTTATAATCATCAAATGTATTTGTAGCTATTTTTAAATAATTATATACTTTAACACAAATTTTATTCCATTCTATATGTTTCAATTCTTTTCTTATTTCATTAACTATTTTTATTTTAGCCCAAACCAAGTCTATGATCATTTGATTATTTTATTTATTTGTGTGAAGCCCAATCATATATCCTTATATACGTATTATTGTTAGTGTGTAAAGCACAATCCTCGTCTACGCTATAATGTGTTCAATTATTTATTTTGTAAGCCATATTTAATTACTAGTCCATACTATGATAATTTTATTATCTTATTAATTGATTGAAGCCTAAGCTCATTACCCTATTTCTTAATCTAATCCTATACCTCACCTCCTTAACAGTTAATCTCCATCACGCCTCTCATCTTCTCCTTCTTCGTTTCCCGAAACCCCGTGACCCCCTTCGCCACCGAACTGAGCACCTCCTCCGATGTGCCAACTGCAAGCACTGCAGCTCGACCTCCCTGCCATCTCTGACCTGCCATCAACTGCCTCCTCATCGCGAATGGACAGCCGACCCAAAGCTCCCTCAACCTCACTGCGTCCCTAAGCCTGAGCACCAAGCCCCACCATTGTTGAGCCTCCCGCCATTGCTGCATCTCGATGTGCCACCCTCGCATCCCCTCCCCGTCGATGCTGCCCGTCCTTGGAGCCCCCAACTTCCCCTCCCGCTTGCTCTGCTCGCTCCCGTGCGTGCTTCACCCCGAGACCTCGCTCATCCTGCACGTTGCCGCCCTACCGCCTATGTCGTCGCCTTCAACCGTGATTGTGCTCCACACCGTAGGCTCCTCGTCGCCCTCCAGTCTCCACTGTGACCCATCGCCACCTTCGCCTTGCATCTCCACCGCGTCCACCCTACCACCTCTGCTGCTCGCCCTCCTACTGAGCAGCCATGCCCAACCTTCACCATCACCGAGTCCCCCAAGCACCAACAACCAGGCTCTCTCTCCACCATCACTGCTCATTGTTAGGGTTATATACTGAAAGCATTATATACTGAAAGCATCACTTTTGTATTAACTTTATTTCCTTATTTTTTTTGAATGAGAATCATATGGGCATATGTTTGCATATTGTGTTTATTATAATATTAATGCAAGTGTCTGATATTCTATAAGGTTGATAATATGGTGTGAGGTGACACACAGAAGATCATATTATCAGTTCCCTATGGAATATATAAATAGTTCACAACCTAGACGGACTTGGACAATCCATTGGAAAGGTTGTAGTGTAATCTGGTATTAGTCTGTCTTGACTATAGGTTTACACTAGTACACTTTGTGTGTATTGAACAGGACCACTTGAGGTTGTTCTCTTTGTACAGACTACAAAAGAGAACAAACACCTCTGTTATTATGGATGCTTATGCTCTTAATCCAGATATAATAACAGACATGTATATGCAGTGTGCATTACTTTGACTCATAAAAGAGTGAGATTCATTATGGATCAACAACCTCTATGAATTGGGTAATAGCATTGTATGTATGATGGGCTGTTGATTGTAAAAGGAATCCATGTCCCGATACGTCGGGTTGATGATGTCCCCTTAAGGAGCTCATAAGGATTGTCATGTAAACCCTGCAGGTAGATTACATCCGACATGACAAATAAAGTTGAGTGGTACTACTTAAGGATAAAAGATGTTGATCAATATAGTTGTCAGTAACTTAATTTGATCGACGGACATTCGATATCTTAACATGGGGAGTTGAACGAGCATATAATAAAAGGAGTCCATAAATATAATTTGGGATTAGGAAGGTAGTGCAACAATAGCTCCTTAGTGGACCGAGCTATTGTTAATGGGCCTGGGTTGTGTGTTCGGGCTGAACACGAGATACCCAGATTCGTTAGGAGACCTAACCCTAATTTCTCCTCATAGGTCCCTGCCGTAGCCTTATATATATCCTCTATTCTCTGGCCGTCATTGACAATCTGAAAAATAAGATTTTTCTCAAAACTCGTGATTCACGTAAGGAGAGAAAGAGAGGTCAGCCAAGGAGAAGAAAGGTTGGGAGATCGTCGCCCACACGACGTCCAACCCGAGGAAGGAATACGTGCAGAAGATCTTGAGGTCGCTGTCGTCTTCTTCTCACCGCAGGTATAATTTGTGAACCCTAGATTCCGCTATATAGGGTTAGATCACATTTTTAATCTGTTAAATTTTTAACGATCGATACGCACACCAATCCGTAGTCCTGGGAATCATCTCAGTTCCATCACTTCATACCGCAATCCATTGCCATCCCCGCATCTCCACCTTCTTCCACTGCCTTAAAACTCGAAGCCCTGACTGCTTCCACCTTGCAACTGCCATGCGACGACCAGACATCTCCCAGTGTTGCTTCCTCATCTTCACAGCCAAACCTCGTTCCTCACCGTTGCCTTCATTCTCCAAGCCACACCTGCAATATCCAGCAACTCCCCAGACTCCAACAGACACACCATCTCCTTTACTGTAGTGGCTTGCTGCTGGTGTACGCTCGCCGTGTTCTTTCTTGTTGTCTTCGTCACTCTTGATGCGTTATTGTCGTTCTTGCTATTTGTTACTACATTCATTATTGTTGCTCCCATTGTTGCTATTACTGCGACTCGCTTGCTGCATTATCATCGTCGAGCTGTTGTTGTTGGCGTATCACTATGGTTGCTGTGTATTCATTGTCGTCGTTGCTGTTGGAATTCTACTCTTTCCGTCATTTGGTCACATTCAAAATCATCGCAAAAAAATCTTGTACATTTTTGTTGTTCTGTATAAGCATTTTATTTGACATCCCGCAATTAGCATTCATATTTGATTATCGAGTTTTGAAGACCGTACCGTCCATATTCATGAGAAATGTTCTTTATAAGTCTCATTTGATTGAACCATTGTATTGTTCATGCCTTGTGATCATTCTATGATTAAATCAGTTGTTATATATTGCATTGAATCAGTCCAATTTCCTCTGTGATTTGATGTCCATCAAAAGATCGTAAATATCAATTTGTATATTTCTGCCCTACTGTTTGTTCTGACTCGTAGCGAGTTTATGGCCTAGTTACACTTTAAACCAATTAGAACTTATAAATAAAAATTGTAGCCCTATGAATCTAATTTCTAGAACATCTGACGGATTTGGTATCCGATGTGTAGATTGCAAAATACAATTTATAGTAATGTGAGATTTTTAATTCCAGATTACTATTTTGAAGCATATCTTCTCGATTAACTAATTAAAATATCATGTTAACAGTAGAATAAAGTCATGAAATTTATCAGGATGTTACTAGACATGAATAGAAGTAGGAGTCACTTTATAATTCTTATAAGATTTTAAATGATTTTATAGTTGATTTATATATATAAGAACCTTGCACTGGGCTGTTGCCTGAACAATAGACCAGTAGAGAACTGTCTGGTTGGCCTAGCTATTGTATTCATAATATATCATGTTAATATGCATTGGAACCGGTAAGGAGTCTAGTTTTTGTAACCCCAGATGAGATCTGATTTACTTTTCTATAACAACGGGAAAGTCTGTTTTTGTATAGCAATGTCTCGCTATCCAGAATTGAGTTTTTCATGTTTAATTATGAATCTATTTAATTTTTGCATTGCACTGCATGCCATCCATTGTACAATCATTTATACCTTATTGATATTGTTTCTTGACACCCGTTCCATTGATTGCATATTCATGATTCATGTTAATGAAATAATAACAAGTCGGGGGTAATAAAAGGTACGACCTGGTTGTGGACAATATAAGAGACTGTACTCGGAAGGGAGCTCGTGGTTTCCCTATTGTTACTGAATAATTGGATAACTGAAAAACTGAATAACTAAATACTGTATATTGTTCATTGAACATTGATACTTAATGACTGAATAACTGAATAACTAAATCTCGTTTCCTGTTTATGTGTTTTTCTCGAGTACATGACCCATAGAATTCACCATTAGTGTCTAAGCGTTCACATGATTGTATGCACCCGAATCTGTGGTATGCGACGCAAGATTGCGTGCATTAGATAGATTGGTAAAATATTGATAGACTTAAGGTTAACACTGAGCACGTGCATGATTCTTGTTACAAGTTTACATGTATCATGTTTACAACAAGTTACAAGATTCTTGTTTACATGAAATGTATCCTGTTACATGATTCCTTGTTACCGACTGATTATATTTTGAGACTTGTTCTAGTTGTCACTTGCATTATACTTGATCAAGTTGTATTACAGTTGCATCGCCAGTTTTTGTTTCCCTTCTTGTCCAGTTCTTATTTATCCCTTGTTATATATATATATATATTGTTTCTCATTATCATGGTTGTTCCATATTTGAATTGCCACTTCTTATTGCTTTCCCTGCTATGACTTGTTCAAGTTCCTATTCTGCTTGCCACTACTTGCGGCCCGTAGCTTACTTTAATGGGTACCATCTATCTTTCTTTTGAGTTAATGTTATACAGGTACAACGATGAGATACTGAATGAACTTGGTGAACTGTTCACTGTGTGTATATTCTTGAATATATTATAAGTTATTATATTTCAGATATTGGTTATTGCATTATATTCTTGTTCCTGTGATTATTATTGTATTGTTGAGCTTACTGGTACTGTACAGCTTATGGATGATATGAGTTGGTATGCTTATATCATTCGCTGGGCCTCAATTACGTGCCCATGTTTCTATATAACGGGAAGCGTGGCGTGACAGTATATCTCCTGATCCTTCTCAACAAGTACTTCCATAAGAAGAGCACACTTCCTAACACTTTCATTCGTCAGTTTGGGGAGCAAGGGCATGTCGACGAGGTGATTGATGTGTAGAAGGGTTAGCTCACAGTATCTTTTAACTAACACTGCCTTGAGATGAACTATTTCCAATCACTCGTCCGCTGATTGGTCATGTAAGTGATAAAGCACTAATTCTGTTATGTATAACATATTGCAAAGTTGCTCGACCTTACCACCTCAGGGAGTCCCCTCGACACCCGCAACCATCTGGAAACGAGAAGGACCAAAGAGTTATCTCAACATTGACAAAGCGAAGGATTCAGTAATAAAAGAGATGAAACATCAAAATGTTATGACCAAGAGTAATTCCAAGTACGTCAAAATAATACACCAGTGTTGATAAGAAAGGAAGCATTTTCATCAACTAAAAAACAAGATACAAGGATGCGGTGGCCAATCCGCTATATGGCATCATACAAAAATCGAAAACAAAAGAAACTAAAGTACGGAGGGTGAATCAAGTATCCACCTGCCTCGGCAGGACTAAGGTAAGGAGCCCCCAGCTGCCTCCTTCCTCTTGCTCTTTTTGCCTGAGCCCCTATAACCCCTCCCCCCCCCCCCACGGGAGTGCCGCCTTCATCACCATCCTCCCTATCTTTGTCCACCTCGGAAGCCTCACCAGGACGAAGCATCATGTGGTACCTTTTACCGGTGAATCTGGGAACGTGCTCCGCCACGTGAGAGATAGCTCGGGCGTAGGACCTGTCAATCACATTATGCAGCTTGGCCTTGGCCTCAGCCTCCCTCTTGGCCTCTACGGTCTTCAACACGGAGTCCATCTTAGCCCTCACCTTCTCCAACTCCGACACAAGGTCGCAACCCTCCTCTCCGATGCTTCAAGCTTCAGGTGTGACTCTTCTTCCCTCTTCTCTGACGCCTCCAGCTTCATGCGCAACTCCTCCCCTTCTTCATCGACACCTCCAACTCTGCATAGAGCCCCCTAACGGCCCTTTTTTTCTCCATCTCGGCATGGGAGACCTGCGCCCTTAGCTCTTATCCTTAGTAGCGTAAAAATTGACAAGTGGCCGGAGTGATCAGCCCTCTAGAAAAAAAGAGAAAAACTTTCAAGACATTGAACTACAAAGGAAATATGAAAGTCACACTTCAAGAAATACTAGACGTATCATCATTTGTGCCCGAGCAATCTCTAAGACGGACCTCTCAGGTGGCTCCATCTTTAGCCTTTCTTGATCAGCCGAAGTCGGGAGGTGGTGGATCTCGTCCAAGCAAGCATCTGAGTTACCGAGGAAGCTCTCATGTTGCTTCACGCTCCAGTTGGGAACATGAATCATCTCCTACTTGTTGCTAAGAATCGTCGTAGCTTAGGCAATCAGGGGGAGAGGCATAGCACCGCCACAATAGCTGGCAAGGAAGAGCCCCCCGTGGCAACGTTAGACGATGCCCCAAAAGGCATCTTTGTTGGACCGGTCGGTGCCGGAGTGGAGGGAACCTTAGATGTCTTTGAGTTAGGGGTATGACTTGCTATCCTCCTGTGTTTCTTAGGCTCGTCGGTCCTTTTGTTGCGGAGGGTCTCCCGATCGGCAATCAAGTCGTCGAAATCCATCCCTGCTTTCCCTGCAAGATGAAACACAAAGGGATGAGAACTCACAATGCAAAACAACACAAATAAAAAAGATATCAACTAAGCAACAAAGTAGGAAAGGAAATGAAAGCAATAAATAATACTATTGTCCACCCGCCTAAGACCACCCTCAAAGAGAACTTTCCATGTGTTATCTCGCTATGCAAACATCTTTTGCGCAAGAAGAGCATCACTAAAACTCTTGTCCACAGCGGTCACCAATGGTTCTACCTTCAGTGTCGACGGAACCATCCTTCTCCTTATCGTGGGATTTCCCCATAATTCAGGACTACGAACGATGAAGAACTTCTCCCTCTAATACTTGTTCGAGTTAGGAACCTCGATCATCCCTCGGTTACTACGAGGGAAAAAATTCTGCTGTTCCTTTATCTTGTTTAACTTGATGATTTTAAAGTGTCACCTAAAAATGGATAGAATCAGTTCGGCTCCAAGCCTACGACACTGTAGGACGAATCTACTACGTGCCTCCATGCGTTCAGCATAAGCTGCGTCAGACACTATACAAACTGAGGACCTCTCTCACAAAGGGGAGGAGAGGTAGATGAAGCCTTGCATAGATTGCATTGCCTGGGAAGAAATAGAAATCGGTAGACCTCGCTTAGCATGCCTAACTCCGAGACTCAGCAAGAGTAACCCATACTCGGATGGGATCTCGAATGCCGCCATAATCATAGCTAGCTCTTCTCTAGTGAGAATCATGATGGAAAAACCAACCTCAGTGGTGTGAACTGGGTCCGGCTCAGCATACTCCATGCCGTTCCACAGAAAATCTCGATATACTTCGGGATACTCCATAATCAGCTCAGGGACTAGAAATAACGGTGTCTTAAGTCCACTCCCCATGTCTCTCACCGGCTTAACAACTGTCTCCACCATAGTGGAACGACAAGCCATGCCTTTCCCTTTCTCCTCTCTAGTAAAATGGCTAGATTCTACATCACTGTATATCTCTAAACATACCACAACAGAAGAGGAGTCACTCGATGAAATGCTAGACATAATTAATAACAACTGTAAATGAGTTACCTGATCAAGCTCACAAGAACTCCAAAGATACAACGTCATCTAGCTCCACCATCAAAACCTCCAGACAAACGACCAGCACCACCTAGCGAACCACAAAATGCTAAAGAGAGAAACTCTCAAAAAATTTGAAGAGAGAGAAAGTGGAGGAAGCAAATGAGAAAATGTGATAGAGAGGGGTGGGATTGGGTCTTATTTATTGTCACGTCCCACTTCCCATTATATGAAAACACGTGCACACAACTGAGGCCCAGCGAACGATGGGTCACAGTTTGACCTGTACACTCGAAGAACTCTCAGCAGATTGGGTCGGTCGACCGCACCCCCGATCGGTCGATCGCCATTCTCCAGATTGCATTCTTCTACTCACTGTTTGTCTTCTCTTGCTTCTTTGTCTCCTCCTCTTCTTCTCCAACTTCAAGTACTCAGTGCCTATGTGTATTTGAGGCTAAAACCCTAACATCAGGTTCATTGAATTCCCATGATTTAATGTCCCTTTGAGTTTATAATAAAGTTGATCTCAATATAAAACATGCAGGATCTGTTTGAAGTTGAAATGGCTGATAAGGATATCGGGAAGAATAAAGATACAGTGGAAGCTACTGATGTTAATGTGGTAACTTCTGAAATTCCCAAAAATATCTCACGGAATCCCCTTGTTGAAAATGTTCATACTAAAAAGGAAAAAACAGAAAAGAAATTGAAGTCAAAAGTTTGGCAAGAGTTATGTACAAAAAATTGATGGTGCTGAAGTAGCAATATGCCCTTATTGTCATAATAGACTTACTGGAGCTAGTACTAGTGGCACTAGCCACTTGAAAAGACATTTAAAAAGTGTCCTAAGAAAACGTGTAAAGATATCAGACAACAACTCCTGTTAAGAAATGTAAGCACTTTGGGGGGGGGGAGGTTCAATAATAAAGTTCGAGTTTAGTCAAGCATGTAGTAGAGAGAAAATTAATCAAATGATTATGATACATGAGTATCCTTTTTTATTGTTGAACACTAGGTTTTCTAGAGGTTTATAAGTAATTTATAGCCGGAGTTCAATATGGTTTCAAGAAACACTATAAAGTGATTGCATTGGGGTGTATGAGAAAAAAAAGAAACAACATCATGAATTTTATGATAACTTTTCTAGTCGTGTTAGCATCACTACTGATATGTGGACATCAAATCAAACATTGAGATATTCATGCTTGACTGCTCATTTTATTGATGATGACTGGGTTTTACAAAAGCGGATAATTAATTTTAAATGGAACCTTCTCCACACACAGTTGAAATTCTTTGCTCATCCCTTTACAAAAGCTTGCTAGATTGGAACATTGATAGGAAGATAATGTCAATAACTGTTGATAACTGCACTACAAATGATTTAATGGTCGAGTTATTGAAAGATGAGCTTTCTAGCAATATTTTACTAGGAGGTGATTTATTTAATGTTCGTTGTTCGGCACATATATTTAATTTAATTGTTCAAGAAGGTTTTAAGACTTTCGGTGATGTTATGCTGAAAGTGAGGGATAATGTCAAATATGTGACGGGTTCACAAGGGAGAGAACAGTTGTTCAAAGATATGTGCAAACAAGCAAACATTAGCTGTGAGACGCGTCTCATTAAAGATGTTCTAACTCACTGGAATTCTACATATAAGGTGTTGGAAGTGCCCTTGATTTATAAAGATGCATTTCAACGTCTTGAATATAGGGATTCTATTTTTATACAGAAGGTTGCAGCTTCTGAAGATGAATGGCAAAGGGCCAAAGTTGTTTGTGATTGGCTAGAAACTTTCTATAATGCATCAAATATGTTTTTAGGTAATTGTTATCGCACGATTTTTATTTTTGATAAAAGTTATTAAATTATTTCGTCAGTAATATTTCTATAATGTGTCAATTACATTTTCAAGTTCAAATTATCCCCTGCTAATCTATTTTTTGATGAAATTTGTGAGATAAGATTTAAATTGCATGAAGAGGCAGGGAGATATAATTTTTTGCAGCCAGTTGTTGCTGCTATGCTGGAGAAGTTTTAAAGTATTGAAAATTTTGCCACTTACGCTTAACATGTTCAATTGTTATGGATCCAAGGTTAAAGTTGAAATTACTTGAGTATTATTATCCAAAGTTCTATGATTCTTTAACTGCTAAGGAAGAGGTGAAAATGGTTGTTGATAGTATTAGTAACCTTTATAAGGAATATCTTGCTAAAGGCAATATTTCTACTAAAGTTGGCTCAAGTGAAAGTAGTAGTTCTAACTCAGTCTCAACTGTAAAACGTTCAAAGAGATACAATCAATTCCTTACTCAAAGATCTTCAATGATGCCAACAAAGACTGACTTAGATTTTTATTTAGATGAAGCAGTTTATCCTTTAGAAAAAGATACATTCGAGGTGCTAGCTTGATGGAAGTCTAATGCTGCAAGTATCCTATTCTCTCATTGATGGCTCGTGATGTCCTTGCAATTCCTTTATCTACTGTAGCCTCAGAATCAACATTTAGCACTGGTGGAAGAGTGTTGGACCAATACCCAAGGACAGTTGAGGCCATCATATGTGGCCAACATTGGTTAAAGAACTTTATTAAAGGTACTAATTTACTAGACATTTTTTGTTTATAATCCTAATTTCTTATTCTTATACTTATTATTATATTGTAGGACAAGATGGAGCCTCAATGTTACAAATTCATGGTGCTGCTCTGGGTTCAGTGATAGTTGATGAAGAGAAAGATGATGCATGGTATAATATTTTATATCTTATTTATTAAACAATATTTTATATCTTATTTAAAGTACTTCTATAGATTTATGCCCTTTACATATATTGTTATTTTTTGACAGATGACTCTTATTGTTGGGACATGATAAGCTGTTACAGAGCTACTAGACAATCTCTTGCTACTACTAACAAGAGCTTAATTTTTTTATGTGTTCAATTTAAACTATCAATAGAATATCAACTACTTTGAACTAAATGTTGAATATTCTTAAAGACTTTGGACAGCTGTGTTTTATTCAGTTTTAAAAACTGGGGTGTGAACTTGTGATGTTATCTTTATTATTTTTTATGCTTGAAAATATTTTTGTATGAATGAATGATTATTTTGATGAGCGTCATATGCTTTGATATTATCTTGTATTAGTTTAAATTAAAAATTTTAATGTAATTGTTCTTTTAAAGAAATCGAGACGAGTTCGGGATTTTTTGGTTAGGCCCGAGATTGGGCCTGCATTTTGGAGCCCGATGCAAAATCGGGTCGGGCTTGGACCCAACAAAATAAATTCGGGCTTGGGCTCAGGCTCGGGCTTATATAAGTTTGGCTCAAGTCCGACCCGTTGCCACCCTTATGTGAAATGCTCTGCGAGTTGTTTGATCTTCTGTCGATCACGATCAAGATCGGATGGCTTATATTAGACTGGGCAAAACTAGGGGCATTTTGGTCATTTTCTCTCATTTCTCTCCTCTTCTCTCATATTCTCTCATTCCCAAATCCGATCGAAACCCTAGCTCCCCAGACATTTCTCCACCTCAATCTCCATCTCCACTTTACTCCACCACCGAACCCTAGCTTCGCCGTCGACCTCCGCTCATCTTTAGTTCCATCTTCCTCCACCGTGGAAGCCCTAGCTTTTTGCGATCGACCTCCACCCCCTCTCCATCTCAACCTTCATCCATTGTTGAAACCCTAGGTCTGCCGACGACCACCTCTTCAATCTCTATAGCTCGATTTGCACCTAAATCTCCATCTGTACCTTCCTCTAACTTCCTCCACCGTCGAAACCCTAGCCTCCTTCGTCGACCTCCGCCCATCTTCCACTCCATCTTCATCCACCGTCGAAACCCTAGCTTGAGGCCGCCCCTCTCCTGTAATGCCCTAAATTTTCATTTAAATAAGAAATGTTCATTTTCACGTGTTGTGCACGTGCAAAATTTCGTATGCATATTTATTTTTATAAAATTTCCTTTTGTAACATGAACAATTATTTCTTTCTTTCTCTTTATCTTTCTAAAAAGCCTATTTATAAAGACTAAACATTATTTTCTTATTTTGAGTCCACTCTAATAATTAAATATTTTATTAATTAGCCCATAAGCCTAAGCCCACTAGTTTGAACCCCACAAACTTAATCAATCTTTTAAATTTTCACAAATTGTCATGTAGACACAATTGATGAACAATTGATTGATTAAATTTGTACAAACTTTAAATGGGGGTACTAGAAGGGCACGTGCATCCACGTAGTGTGCTTTGCACACCCTTGGAGACCGGATTGCATAAGAGAAGAGTGGGAGAGTGGGTGTGCGTGCATGGGTGGTTATTTGCTTATGGGTGGTTGCTACAACTTTCCATCTTATCCTAGCCATCCATCTACAACCATCTAATGAAATCCTAGCCCTCCATTCTATCCTAGAACTAGTATAAATACCCCCTACCTTCATGTATACAACACTAAGAAAAAATAATTTTAAGGAAGAAACTATATAGGTGAGTAATATATTGGGGAGTAAAAGATTGAGAGTGCATTTGTGTGTGTGTGTCCCAACCAAAGGAGGCCGGCCCCATCCCCAAGCACAAGTGAAGCATCGGGTTGCACCAAGGAACAAGAAGGAGAGCTTTTTGCAACACAATCTAGGAGGAGAAGGCTACTCTCTTGCATTCTAGGAGACTCTAGGGGCTTTCATTTAATTTTTCTCCAAAGAGGTGGGTGTTTCTCATTACTTCTAGAATTAGATACCATGCTAGGAATGATTTTAATGAAATTATTATGAATCAACTAGTTAAAAATTGGAACCATGCTTGTTTAGTTAAAAGTAGAGTGGTAATTTAGAGAATAATTGTTGGATTGATTGCTAATGAATAATTGTTGATTAATGTATTGGAAATTTCCATATTGTTGTGCTACATGAACGTTATGGTAAAAAAAAATTGTGATTGAATGCATCATGTGTAGTTAATTGCCAAAAATAGATTTTTTTTATTTTCTGTAGAAAGATGAGATTCTGTGTTCTAAAAATGTAGTAGGATGTTAATAAGAAAGAGAACAAAAGAACATAGTAGTTGTGGAATTCTAACTCTAAAATATGAAGAAATGTGTTATTGTTCTCAATGTCAAAATTATGGACATGGAATACAAATTATTACTAAAATACATGTTTTATAAAGCAAATAATATTCATAAAAATACTGGTTTGCTGTAGATTTATGCATATTATAATCTGGAAAATTTT
Source organism: Hemerocallis citrina (assembly GCA_017893485.1). Taxonomy (NCBI): domain Eukaryota; kingdom Viridiplantae; phylum Streptophyta; class Magnoliopsida; order Asparagales; family Asphodelaceae; genus Hemerocallis; species Hemerocallis citrina. The sequence continues at coordinate 157,084,178 of CM030368.1, read as the reverse complement.
GCTTTCAAAAGAGAAGAAAGAGAAATAAAATTGTTTTTGACAATCATAAAATATAGATATGAACAGAGAACTAGTTCAAACCTAATTAAATCATTTTCAAAACAATCTGGTCACTTAGACCAGTTGGTCGGTAGGGTTTCAGTCGTTATAGTAGCGGGGGCTTAGTCGCTAGTCTCGGGTTCGATACTGAGAAGAAGCATTTCATTTTTTTTGTTAAAAACCCCAAACACTGAAAGCCAATACATAGGGATAATAAACCCCTATCATATCGCCTCGGTGGCTTTGCGCAGTGGTCTTGGGCGTTGTACTTTGGGCCGCTGGTTGGGGGTTTGAATCCGGGTGTGGGCTTTGGTTTAAAAAGTTTTTTTTGGAGAAATTAAGAGTTTTTGAGTTTTTTTAAGTAAATTAATATTCAAGAAAAATATTGAAAAATTACTGAAATTATTTGGGCTTCATGAGAGAAGTTTTTATAACTTTTGGTAAAGTGTAATTGAGAAATTGAGGCTATTTTGCAAGAAAGGACTTGTTTTTAATTAAATTATTTTTTGGGATAAAGGAAAAATAAATGAGTTTTTTTAAAGAGTTTTAAAGTAAGAATTAATAATAAGAAATTTGAAATTTTGATTTGTGTAACTAATTGAAATTATAAATTGTGATTTTTAGTACGGATTGAAAATAAGAATAAGAGATTGGTGGAATGAATGAACTATTGAATATGACTAGTTGAAATTTATTATTATTTTTCGCATGAGATTGTGTATGGAATTGAAATATTGAATATGATGAGTTTGAAGGATATGGATACATGAATACTATGATTATGAAATGTAAATTGTGATTAATCATGAAAAGAATTTATGTTCATGAAAAGCTCGATGTTGTAATTGTGAGTTGAAATTGAGAACTAGGGTGTAGCTAAGCTACCGGCAATAAAAGAAATGTGGAAATGATATTTGAAATGAGAAGACCAAGATTTGGATCATGTGAAATAAATGAATAAGACCGGTATAGTGGGAGTGCTAAACTCTAAGGGATTGATTTTATTCATGATTCAATTAGACTAAGAATTAGACACATAATGAAGATGTGATGAAAGTAAGAGAAAAACATTGAGTATGAGGGCCATGAGATTGGCAGCGTGAGAGTATTCACAGTATGTCCCATGATGCGTCATGAGTAGGACGTGGATACTGCTCCAGAGTACCGTCCCGGTGGCGACGCTCGTGGGGTGTTTGACGACTGCGGATGGTGTCATGTCTATGGTAGAAGCTAAATTACCACAGGATGCCTGCATGATGAGTCATGTGTTAGTGCGTTGGGATTTCCTCCATGGCGCCTAGACATGAGTTCGTAGGTCATAAAACATCTAGGATACTTACCGTAGTTACAGTAGTAGATTAAGTCATGACGAGGGATTGAATCCTACAAGATGAAGAACGGTTAAGGGCTTGCCCTCGGACTTATGTAGTATGGACTGATAGACTCTGAACAAGTACGCATTAGTGTCATATAAACAGAAATAATTGCATTAAGGGCTAAGTGCACATTCACAACATGACATCAATAGGATAGTCCCTTTAGCTTTATTTGTGAACAAGTTTGTGGTTTGCTAAGTATTGAGAATCGTTATACTGTTTTCGGCATAGAAAGGATGGCCGTGTATAATATTTTGTCAGTTGAATGAATTGACGCACCCACCGTTTTTCATGCAGGGTAAAGATGCTTGAAAAATTGAAGTATACATGCTGCTCAAAGATTGATTTAAATGTTGTTTCATGTAATTACTGTAAAATTGCTTCCGCTGTAATAATGTAAAGGTATAATGTAACTCTGATGTAAGAAATGTTTCAATTTTCTTGTAAAATTGTACGAAAGAATTGTAAAGATCCTGTGGAACTTCGAATTCGATTGTATTTTGGAATTCGGGGTGTTACAGAGTGGTATCAGAGCACGTTTCCAAGTAGTACAAATTTATAAGGAACGACACCCTAAAAGTGGATATTAGAGCATGTGTTGAGTCTAAAGATTTAAATGTAAGTCACTAACATTTGTGTTGCTCTATGATTTATGCTTCTTCTCCTCTTTCTTTAAGATGGCGGACCACTTTGACCCAGTCGGAGATGACAATTGGCACATCATTGAGGAAGATTACTACCCCGGGTAAGCTGATTCAGATGAGGAAGATCCCGAAGAAGTGGAAGAAGAATGGCCTGAGTTCTGAGAGATCACTCCACCTCCGGATTCATCTGATGATTCTTCTGACGAGGAAGAACCAACTCCGGGAAATCTCATTGTGTCTCTTCAGAGACAGGTAGAGACTCTACGGGAGAGAGTCAGGCTACTAGAGACTCAGTTGGCGAAGCACAAGGATGATATTGCAGTTCTCAGTCATCGTGTTTGGAAACTCGAGAAGAGGAAAAACATGACCGATGTACTGAAGGAGAAAGTGGAGAAACTATGGGGAGAGCTTCGTGAAGCCAAGAGGAACCGTAAGAGTTAGACTGTTGTAAATTCTACTGCTTTCATTTGATGTCAGAAATATTTTAAATTCGAATGTATAAAGTTGGAAATTCAATGAAATGGAAAAGTTGATTTAAAATTCCTGTTTATTCTTCGAATTTAATGGATCTTTTGCATCAGAATATAGCTGGAAGACGAGCTCGGAATGGTGAAGGTCTGGACTTGGAAACGGAGCTAGTGAGGGTCTATCAGACACTCAATGCCGTTGCCATGAATCAGAATTAGGGAAGGGTGCCTGCGAATCCAGTACCCGAAGCAATCAAACTCGTGGAATCATTTAAATGGATGAAACTACCGGTGTTTGAGGGGAAGTTAGACCCTGACATGGCTGACAATTGGATCTGATAGGTAGAGACTATCTTCGAAGTCTTGGAGACTCCGAAGGGCAGCAAGGTGAAGCTGGCTGCACTACAATTCGAGAAGGATGCGGCTGTATGGTGACAGTCGATGAAGCGAACGATGGGAGACTTGGTTCTTGGTTGGGAGGAAATCTTGGAGGAATTCTGCAGTCGTTATTTTCCCTCAGACGTCCAGGAGAAGAAGGCCACTGAGTTTCTGGCACTGCAGCAGGGTGGCATGTCGGTTAGAGAGTATGAGATGAGGTTCAATCAGCTCTCAAGGTATGCTTCCGAATTGGTGATGGACGAGGCGAAGAAGGCTCAAAAGTTCGAGCATGGTTTGAGGCCAAGTTTGAGATCCAAGATGATACCCCTCGGTATCAGGAGGTTTGATAAGCTGGTCAAACAAGCGGCAGCCACGGGGGCAGACATGGAGCAGTTCCACGCTGTTCAGAATCAGAGGAACAACTGGAATATGGGGAAGAGGCCGTTGTTGCTGGCAATGTCAGGGGACAGCCACCGGCTCAAAGGTTCAACCCTACGGGTGCGAACACTGTTCAGGTGGCAGGAATACTCGAAAATACTTGGGCGAGACCTCCGGTGACTTGTTTCAATTGTGGGGAGACAGGCCACTATAAGTCTCATTGCCCTAAGCTGTAGGATGTCATCCGTAATGGACCAACTTAGCAGACCGGGAAGAAGCCGTACCAGTAGGGACGAGTATTTGCCTTGACTGAAGCTAACGCCGATGAGGTGGATCACGTCATTACTGGTACAAGTAGGGGAGTGTAGGAGTGTTCTTTTCTTTTTTTGTTATCTCTTTTCCCGTTAATTAGTACACTGTTATGTAATGAGTGTGTGTTATGTAACAAGAGAACTTTATTTGAATGGAAAGAAAGCTGTTGTTTTGTTCGATACTGGGTCCTCTCACACTTTTGTATCACCTAAGTTTGCTAAAGTTCTGGGAGTCGAACCGAAGATATTTCCAGGCAAGGTTCTAGTAGTAGCTACTCCGTCAGGAGAGACTCTAACCACTGATCGGTACTATGCTAATTGTGATACTGTGATTGGAGATAGAATTTTCGGGGTTGATCTGATCGAGCTGAATGTCTTGGGAGTTGATGTTTTCATCGACATTGATTGGATGTCGGTGTAAAGTGCGAACATCGAGTGCAAGACCAAGACAGTAATAGTGAAGGCTCCAGGTGGACCTGAAGTCACTTTCCAAGGAAAGAAGAGATGTTCTGGTTTGGTGGCAGCTATCTATAAGAGGGATATTCCTGTAGAGGTGCAGCGAATTCCTGTGGTTCGGAATTATCCGACTGTGTTCTTGGAAGATTTGCCTGGGTTACCCCCGCATCGTGATGTAGAGTTCAGCATCACTATTCAGCCAGGGAGTGCACCTATTTCTAAGGCACCGTATATGATGGCACCTATGGAGCAGGATGAGATCAAACAGAAGATTGAGGAACTGTTGGAGAAAGGCTTTATTCAACCGAGTGCGTCACCTTGGAGAGCGCCGGTGCTTTTGGTAAAGAAGAAGGATGGATCGATGAGAATGTGCATCGATTACCGAGAGCTGAATAAGGTCACTGTTCAGAATAAATATCCGATTCCACGAATTGATGACTTGTTCGATCGTCTACAAGGAGCAGCTGTTTTCTCCAAAATAGATCTTCGATCAGGATATCATCAAGTTCGAGTAAAAGCTGAAGACGTGCATAAGACTGTGTTTAGAACTCGACACGGGCATTACAAATTCTTAGTTATGCCGTTTGGAGTGACGAATGCACCTGCAATTTTCATGGATATGATGAACAGAGTTCTGTGGCCGTTTATTGATTCTTTCGTCGTGGTGTTTATCGACGATATTCTTATGTACTCCAAGTCGGAGGAGGAGCACACGGAGTATCTGGCAGCAATTTTGAGAAAGCTTCAAGAGCAGGAGTTGTATGCCAAGTTATCCAAGTGCGATTTCTGGAAATCTGAAGTGGCATTCCTAGGTCACATCCTTTCTAAGGAGGGAGTGCCAACTGATCCTCAGAAGATAGAGGCAGTGAGAGATTGGGCAAGGCCTACTGCTGTGAAGGAAATCAGGAGTTTCCTTGGATTGATGGGATACTACAGGAGATTCATCCAAGGCTATGCTCAGTTAGCCGTACCGCTCACTAGTTTGACCAAGAAGAATGTGAACTTCAAGTGGACCGAATAGTGTGAGGCAAGCTTTCAGGAATTGAAAGAGTGGCTGATTACTGCACCCATTTTGGCTTTGCCTAGAGCAGGTATTGAGTATGATGTTTATAGTGATGCTTCACAACGTGGGCTTGGTTGTATCTTAATGCAAGAAGGGAAAGTAATCGCTTATGGATCTAGGCAACTAAGACCGCATGAGAAGAATTATCCGACTCATGATCTGTAGTTGGCTGCGATTATCTTTGCCTTAAAGCAATGGAAACATTATGTGTATGGTGAGAAGCCGAACATGTATACAGACCATAAAACCTTGAAGTACATCTATCAGCAGATGGATCTGAACCTGAGGCAAAGGAGATGGCTGGAGGTACTTGAGGAAATTCGTCCAGAGATTAAGTATCATCCTGGGAAGGCTAATGTTGTTGCTGATGCACTTAGCCGCAAGAGCAGTCTGGCGGGTTTGATTACAACTCAAGGCAGCTAGCAGAGGAGTTGGATCGGGCTGGTATTGAAGTAGTTCTGCAAGGCTTGTGATCATCTTTAGCTCAGATGAGGCTTCAACCAACGCTGAATGAAAGGATTATCGAAAGTCAGAAGGAAGATGCAGAGATTCAGAAGATGAAGGAGTAGGTTGGTGCTGGCAAGTTGCCCGGATTTCAGATCAGGGATGAAGTGCTGTGGCTTGGCGAAAGGCTGTGTGTTCCGGATCAGTCGGACTTGAAAGAAAGTATTCTTCATGAGGCACATGCTACTCTTTTGTCAGTACATCCTGGGAGTACCAAGATATACAAGGACATTAAACAGTATTTCTGGTGGTTAGGTTTGATGCGGAGAGTGGCGGAATTTGTGTCGAGGTGTGAGATTTGCCAACAAGTTAAAGCCGAAAATCAGAAATCCGGAGGTCTATTACAACTGTTACCTATTCTGGAATGGAAGTGGGATAACATCAGTATGGATTTCATCACGGGTTTGCCCAAGAGCACAAAAGGCAATAATGCGATTTGGGTTATAGTCGATCGACTAACCAAGTCCGCTCACTTCTTGGCAATGAAACTCACTGCTTCGAGGTTTGTCTGAGATGTATGTCGGTGAGATCATCAGGCTTCATGGTGTTCCGTTAACCATTGTGTCTGATCGAGATGCGCAGTTTACTTCGCATTTCTAGAGGAGTCTTCAGATGGCTTTGGGTACCAAGATGGATTTCAGCACTGCTTTCATCCCCAGACCGATGGGCAGATCGAGAGAGTCAACTGTATTCTTGAGGACATACTTCGGTGTTGTGTACTAGACTTTGGAGGCAGTTGGGAGAGGCATTTAACTTTGGTAGAGTTTTCCTACAACAACAGTTTTCAGACTAGCATTAGGGATGGCGCCGTACGAAGCTCTGTTTGGCAGGAAGTGCAGGATGCCTGTCTGTTGGTTCGAAGTTGGGGAGCGTCAGATGTTTGGACCTGAGATTGTGCAGCAGACCTCTGAAAAGATTGATCTGATTAGGAAGAGATTGGTGGATGCTCAGAGTAGGCAGAAGAGCTATGCAGACAACCGAAGGAGGGACCTTGAGTTTGAGGTTGGTGACTTTATCTTTCTAAAGGTATCGCCCAGCAAAGGTGTGATTTGATTCGGCAAGGGTGGAAAGTTAGCCCCGAGGTTTATAGGTCCGTATAAGATATTGAAAATAATCGGAAAAACTGCTTACCTGCTTGAGTTACCGGAAGAGTTGTCTCAGGTACACAATGTATTTCATGTGTCTATGCTGAGAGGTTACATTCCAGATCCAAGTCATCATTTGCCCGAAGTACCAGAGGGTTTGTAGTTGGATCTGAGTTACATTGAGCTTCCAGTTGAGATTGTTGATCGTCGGGAGAAAGTCTTAAGGAATAAAACGATACCGATGGTCAAGGTAGTTTGGAGAAACTAGTTGGTTGAAGAAGCAAGTTGGGAATCTAAGGAGAGGATGATGAAGGATCATCCAGAGCTCTTTGTTTGATTTTTATTTTTTTTCCCTTCTTCTTGTGTTTTATTTTCTCACTCTTTAATTGTAGTTTCGGAGACGGAACTATTTTAAGGAGGGAGTGTTGTAATGCCCTAAATTTTTATTTAAATAAGAAATGTTGATTTTCACGTGTTGCGCACATGCAAAATTTTGTATGCATATTTATTTTTATAAAATTCCCTTTTGTAACATGAACAATTATTTCTTTCTTTCTCTTTATCTTTCTAAAAATCCTATTTTATAAAGCTTAAACATTATTTTCTTATTTTGAGCCCACACTAATAATTAAATATTTTATTAATTAGCCCAAAAGCCTAAACTCACTATTTTGAAGCCCACAAACTTAATCAATCTTTTAAATTGTCACAACTTGTCATGTAGACACAATTGATGAACAACTGATTGATTAAATTTTTACAAACTTTAAATGGGGGGTACTAGAAGGGCACATGTATGCATGTAGTGTGCTTTGCACACCCTTGGTGGCCGGATTGCATAAGAGAAGAGTGGGAGAGTGGGTGTGTGCGCATGAGTGGTTATTTGCTTATGGGTGGTTGCTACAACTTTCCATCTTATCCTAGCCATCCATTTACAACCATCTAATGAAATCCTAGCCCTACAATCTATCCTAGAACTAGTATAAATACCCCCTACCTTTATGTATACAACACTAAGAAAAAATAATTGAAAGGAAGAAACTATATAGGCGAGTAATATATTGGGGAGTAAAAGATTGAGAGTGCATTTGTGTGTGTGTGTGTGTGTGTGTGTGTGTGTCACAACCAAAGGAAGCCGGTCCCATCCCCAAGCACAAGTGAAGCATCGGGTTACACCAAGGAACAAGAAGGAGAGCATTTTGCAACACAATCTAGGAGGAGAAGGCTACTCTCTTGCATTCTTGGAGATTCTAGGGGCTTTCATTTCATTTTTCTCCAAAGAGGTGGGTGTTTCTCATTACTTCTAGAATTAGATACCATGCTAGGAATGATTTTAATGAAATTATTATGAATCAACTAGTTAAAAATTGGAACCATGCTGGTTTAATTAAAAGTAGAGTGGTAATTTAGAGAAAAATTGATGGATTGATTGCTACTGAATAATTGTTGATTAATGTATTGGAAATCTCCATATTGTTGTGCTACATGAACGTTATGGTAAAAAATAAAAAAAAATTGATTGAATGCATCATGTGCAGTTAATTGCCAAAAATAGATTTTTTTATTTTTTGTAGAAAGATGAGATTTTGTGTTCTAAAAATGTAGTAGGATGTTAATAAGAAAGAGAACAAAAGAACATAGTAGTTGTGGAATTCTAACTCTAAATTATGAAGAAATGTGTTATTGTTCTCAATATCAAAATTATGGACATGGAACACAAATTAGGACTAAAATACATGTTTTATAAAGCGAATAATATTTATAAAAATACTGGTTTGCTGTAGATTTATGCATATTATAATCTGAAAAATTTTGCTTTCAAAAGAGATTAGAAAGAAACAAAATTGTTTTTGAGAATCATGAAATAAAGATATGAACAGAGAACTAGTTCAAACCTAATTAAATCCATTTCAAACCAATCTGGTGGCTTAGACCAGTTGGTCGGAAGGGTTTCAGTCGCTAGAGTAGCGGGGGCTTAGTCGCTGGTCTTGGGTTCGATACTGAGGAGAAGCTTTTCATTTTTTTGTTAAAAACCCCAAACACCGAAAGCCAATACATAGGGATAATAAACTCCTATCATATCGCCTCGGTGGCTTGGCGCAGTGGTCTTGGGTGTTGTCCTTTAGGCCGCTGGTTGTGGGTTCGAATCCGGGTGTGGACCTTGGTTTAAAAAGTTTTTTTTGGAGAAATTAAGAGTTTTTGAGTTTTTTAAATAAATTAAAATTCAAAAAAAATATGGAAAAATTACTGAAATTATTTGGACTACAAGAGAGAAATTTTTATAACTTTTGATAAAGTTTAATTGAGAAATTGAGGCTATTTTGCAAGAAAGGACTTGTTTTTAATTAAATTATCTTTCGGGATAAAGGAAAAATAAATGAGTTTTTTTTAAAGAGTTTTAAAATAAGAATTAATAATGAGAAATTTGAAATTGTGATTTGTGTAACTAATTGAAATTATAATTGTGATTTTTAGTACGAATTGAAAATAAGAATAAGAGATTGGTGGAATGAGTGAACTATTGAATAGGACTAGTTGAAATTTATTATTATTTTTCGCATGAGATTGTGTATGGAATTGAAATATTGAATATGATGAGTTTGAAGGATATGGATACATGAATACCATGATTATGAAATGTAAATTGTGATTAATCATGAAAAGAATTTATGTTCATGAAAAGCTCGATGTTGTAATTGTGAGTTGAAATTGAGAACTAGGGTGTAGCTAAGCCTTATACCGGCAATAAAAGAAATGTGAAAATGATATTTGAAATGAGAAGACCAAGATTTGGGTCATGTAAAATAAATGAATAAGACCGGTATAGTGGGAGTGCTAAACTCTAAGGGATTGATTTTATTCATGATTCAATTAGACTAAGAATTAGACACATAATGAAGATGTGATGAAAGTAAGAGAAAAACATTGAGTATGAGGGCCATGAGATTGGTGGCGTGAGAGTATTCACAGTATGTCCCATGATGCGTCATGAGTAGGACGTGAATACTGCTCCAGAGTACCGTCCCGGTGGTGACGCTCGTGGGGTGTTTGACGACTGCGGGTGGTGTCATGTCTATGGTAAGAGCTGAATTACCACAGGATGCCTGCATGATGAGTCATGTGTCAGTGCATTGGGATTCCCTTCATGGCGCCTAGACATGAGTTCGTAGGTCATAAAATATCTAGGATACTTACCGTAGTTACAGTAGTAGATTATGTCATGACGAGGGATTGAATCCTACAAGATGAAGAACGGTTAAGGGCTTGCCCTCGGACCTTTGTAATATGGGCTGATAGACTCTGAACAAGTGCGCATTAGTGTCATATAAACAGAAATAATTGCATTAAGGGCTAAGTGCACATTCACAACACGACATCAATAGGATAGTACCTTTAGCTTTGTTTGTGAACAAGTTTGTAGGTTTACTAAGTATTTAGAATCGTTATACTGTTTCCGACATAGAGAGGATGACCGTGTATAATATTTCGTCAGTTGAATGAACTGACGCGCCCAGAGTTTTACATGCACAATAAAGATGCTTGACAAATTGAAGTATACATGTTGCTCAAAAATTGATTTAAATGTTATTTCATGTAATTACTGTAAAATTGCTTCCGCTGTAATAATGTAAAGGTATAATGTAACTCTGATGTAAGAAATGTTTCAATTTCCTTGTAAAATTGTACGAAAGAAGTGTAAAGATCCTGTGGAACTTCGAATTCGGTTGTATTTTGGAATTCGGGGTGTTACATCTCCATCTACACCTTCCTCCCCATCAGCACCCTTGCTTCTTTCAATTTCGACTTCCTTCGATCTTCACCTGCCTTCGATTTCGACTTCATTTCAAAATTGCCACCTTCCTTTGATTCAAAAATTCCATTGATTTCAACTTCCATCAAAATTCCCTTAGTCAGATAAGATTCTTCAATATTTAGGAGTTTAGGGTTTAGATATTAATATTTGATTTTAATTGTTTGTATTATTATTATTATTGTTATTTTTTTTGTGTTTTTTTTATTACAGCAAATTCATCTAGTGAATACTTCCTTGATACATGAATCATTAAGAAAGCATTCATCATCTCGTTCCTTTAACTACTCGACATTCCGGCGCAAAATTGAGATCTATGATAGACGAAGGCCCATTTATCACGAATTTCATATATATATATATATATATATATATATATATATATATCATTCAACCATTTAATATTTTCTAAGTCATGTTCCTTAAGTACCGATTTCCATTTTTCTTCAAAAGCAATGTAATCATCAGAATTTCAAATATAATCCTTAAAAGCAAGCATAAACACTTCATTATGAACCATTTTAGACACCTTTGTGGGTATCTTATCAAAAATATGCCAAACAAAATACCTATGACGAATTTGAGGAAAAACAACTTTGACTGCAGCACCTAGCCCACGATATTGATCCGTCATCATGCCTAATGGAGGTCGTTTCATTACTTCTAACAATCTCTTAAATAAAAACACAAATAAAGTTTTGTTCACTACTTCACTTGTAATCAACCCACAACCTCGGAAACATGATTGTCAATGATGATTTATTCCAACAAATGGTACAAATAACATGCCATACCGGTTCGTACTATGTGTTGCATCAAAATATATTTCACCAAACTATTCACAATTCAATCTTACAATACCATCCGCCCAAATACAATGAGATAATCGATTAAACTCATCTTGCTCCAAATTATAAAAAAATGATGGATCTTTTTCTTGTTGCCATTTGAAAATAAATAATCAACATTTGCTCATCATGACCTCTCATAGCCTCCCTCAAGTGTAACCCCTGTTTTCCTAAAAATGTATTTTATTTGTATTTTCTGTATTTAAAATTTTCGCAATTTTTTTTTTCAGTTTTCAAATTATTTTTGTCAAATGTATTATTGGACCTTCTATTAAATTCTAATTTTTCGATCAATAATTTTATTGTAACTATTTTCTACGAATTTTACATTTTAATACAGATCCTGTTATTTGTATCAATATTATTATTTTTATTTAATATCATGTTGAAGTACTTTTTTTTTGTCTTTTTTTTTTTTTTGATAAACCTACTTTTTATTTGATTTAAATACCCTTTTTGCTTAACCCTATTCTTATTGGGTTTGAAAACCCATTTTTAACTTAAGCCCATTACCCATTAGTTAATTATCCTTATACCCATTAAATAATTAAACCCACACCCATTTAACCCATTTATACACTAACTACCCTTAAACCCATTTAAACCATCCTATTCCTACCTGATCACTTCTACCGAATTCAATGCACCATACCCAACCTCAAATCCCATTCTTTTATTCCTTATATGCATTTATATCATTACATTAATCCTAATCTGTTAACTCCAAACCAATCCTAAACTCCATATTTATTTCTTCCTTATCCTACACCCTACCAAAATCCTTCCAATTTCCCACCTTAACATCCTATTCCCGTGAGCTACATTCCCCCCTAGCCACCCGGTTTGCATCCCAGGATAACACCCGGCCCATCTCAATATTTTTTTTTTTCTCTTTTCCTTGTAGCCGTCAGCCACACCCTCCCTTTATTTCAAACCCTAATCCATGCATATCATATCCTATATATATATTTACAATTCCAAACTGCATATTCTTTTTCTCCAACCATTGCATCCTTATTCCGTGCTCTCTCTCTCCCGTTTTCTCTTCATCCGTCGTCTCGCGCTCTTTTGCTCTTGAAATTTTATTGCGCGTGCTCGAGTGCGCATGTCGATCGTTCGTGAGTTCGTGAATTTTCGTTCGTGGGTTTTGCTTCTCTTCGTGTTTGGATCGTTTTCATCTCCATATTAAGGTAAGTAACTTGTACTACAATTCATTTGGTTTGATATAAGTCAAAAAGTTCACATCTAGTGTAGTTGGGTCTAGAGACAACCAAAATTTGTGTTTTCCTTGATGGTTTTATCTTTATTGTGATAATTTGGCCATAGATGACTTATGACACCAAATTTGATAGGAGATAACCTAGGATTTACCCAAATCTTGATTTTGAACCATGTATGCGAATAAGGGTGTGAATTTGTGTTTGGATGAAAACCCATGTGAAATAATAGACTTGGACATGTTAGCAACCCTAAACTATGATGTTTAGATGTTTGGTAGGTTGCATTTCAAGTTTGGATGTGTTTGGAGCAATATTCTTGAGTCTATGTTGTTTTTGTGCTTGAGGGTGAAATCTGTATTTTCTGGATGTTCTGTTTTGGTTGCTGTTTTCGACTGTGCTACAGTCAGAATCTTGATTTCGATATAAAATATGAGATTTAGATAATTTTGTCTATTTTCAAACCCCACTGGTTTTGCTTGATTTGGATTTCGTATGACTGAGTTATGACTGTTTTAGTATAGAGGTGTCGATCTATTCTAGATTCAGTTTTTGGTTGATTTTGTTAATAAACTATTTTCAAGAACTATTCTATAATATTATTTTGATCCAATATTTTGGTCAGCGTTTCTTTATGAAGTTAGGGACTATCCAGAATTTTGATAAATTTTATTGATAAGTTTTATGTGATGTTTCATGCTCGTTTCTAAAATCTACTCATGCTGTATTTTGCTTACTGTTTAGTAAATAATCCTATTTTCACTATGATTCCCTATACTGTATGAAAATTCTTTGTGAAATGTGAAAGTTAGTAAAATCTATCTTTTTTCATATCCCTTTGGCGGAATTGGTTTTCGATTCACTGGTTGCGAGATATCTTAGTTTTCGTACAGCAGTATGGAGATTTCCAGATTCGTTAAACTCTGTTCTCTTGATGCTGTGGTATTTTTGATGACTGATCTATAATTACTGGAATATTATTAAACTTGTTATTTTGAGTCTATACTTATAGGGGAATACTCCAGATTTTTCGTGGATTTATTTAATGTATTTTCATGCTGTTTTCATGCTCTTAAATTCGTTTTCTTGATTTCTGCCTGAACATGTTTTCTATCTTCAAACTTGTTTTGAGTTAAGATATTGTGAATTACTATATGACTTAATTATACTCATTGGATTCGTGTGTATGTCTAGTTTCCATATCCTTCGACGGTTCTAGGTTTGCATTTCTGTAGAGATGAGAATCACTGTTTTAGTACTGATCTATCATGCTGTCTTGATTATGAACCTACACTATTTTGCTCGATTATGTGACTGTCTATTATCTATGCACGCTGATTTGTTTTCCTGAACCTTATATTGATTATACCATATTAGCTTGACACTATTTTGTATACATTCATGTCTGTTTGATAACCATAATAAAAGTAACCAAGCCGGGGTTAAGGAAAAGATCTAATAGTGGATAGTTCAGAAACGTGTACTCGGAAGGGGGTCCGTGTTTTCCATTTTGATACATGTTGATTCATGTACCTATTACCTGTTGCTGGATGGACCTGTTGGTTCATGTACCTATTACCTGTTGCTACATGGACCTGTTGGTTCATGTACCTGTTACTGTTGCTGCACGGACCTGTTGGTTGTGTACCTGTTGCTTCATGAACCTGTTACTGCATGAATCGGATGATTCGTGTACCTGTTGCTTCATGAACCTGTTACCTGTTTCTGTTCTGATTCCTGAGTACACTGTCCTCTATGGTCCACTATGAAATCTAAAACGAAATTGCTTTTACTGTAGCAACTATGTAGTAAAAAGATGGATGCATGAGGTGCTACCTAGATAGTAATAACTACAAGACTTGACACATGAGACCTGAACATGATACTTGAATACGATACGTGCTTGCTTGATACTTGACTACATGAAACATGAGATTTGATACTTGATACATGTTACATGATTACCTGTTTACCTATATGCCTCTTACCCGATACCTGTTACATGTTGACCTATTTACTTGATTTCTTGACACTTGATTTAAGCCATTTTACCCTTGTTCACTTTTGACATGCTAGTTGTTTATTTTGGACATCATGATTATACCATGCTAGGTTTGTTACTTAGATTCACCCATTTCTATGTGCTTGTATCCTACATTATTTGTGACCCGTAACTTTCAATTGACGAGTACTTATATTTTCTCTTTTTCTCTTTCCTGCATTCGTTGTATTATAAATTTTGGAGGACAGGTTCCAGACGGTATTGGTGACATGATGTACTAAATGCTGGAATTTTGCTATTATTATTCTTGTTGCTTATTTTGGACAGTAATTGTATTTTGAGACTTGGATATATTCTTGTAATTGGGCAATGTGACCCAGAATTATTTGTGTATTTCAGATCATGACTATTTGAGATTAATATATTTTATTTCAAGTATTCTTATTGGTATTTGGTTCATATGTGCATGTGGTTGACGTTTCGGGCTTCCGACTCTGATTATTTTGTGATATGTTGTAAAGATTCTTGAACAACTTATGGATGATGAAAAATTCACTGGGCTTTTGTTACGTGCTCGTATTCCGTATTTTTGGAAAGCGGGGCGTGACATCAAGTCTCTCTCATGATTTCTAGCATCGGTTTTAGTGAATCCAACTCTATTGCGATCTCCACTAGAACTTTCAAAGAAAATTATTTGTTTGCATGTAGGAATATTAGTTTTCGTAAGTTGATCCATTACTAATTTATAGGATTTTGACGCAATACAGTTATGCAGCAACAAATGTCTTTTATCTGGTGAAGTATACATGATTGTGAATTTCATTAAATGAATAAAACAACCATGAATTTTCTTCTTTCTTTAGTTTCACACAAACCAAAGCTTTGCAATTTGTCCTAGATGTAGTTGCTCTCCTAACATCATTAGCCTTACTGTCCGACGCCCTTGTTTTATTACAAACAAATGTCTTATCCGCCACCTAGGATCCCTTGTGTTTGATTGAACCCTTATGCACTTGAAAACACCCACATCTAGCATATCGCATAAAAATTTTCTGCCTTGCTCTAGAGTCTGAAATGTCATATCTATCTGTGATTTAGGTGCTCGTCAAAATTTGGGATAAATACTCCTTCTGGAACAATAAAAAAAGTATTGCTGACATGAGAGCTTCCTTTATCAATCTCCATACTTATAATCAAAGCAATCGAATTGTCAATGAACAGAATAAAAAAAGTTTTCTGGCAGAGCTAGGGTTTCGACGGTGGAGGAAAATTGAGATGGAGAGGGGTGGAGGTCGATCACAGAGAGGTAGGGCTTTGATGGTGGAGGAAGATGGAGCTGGAGAGGGGCGGAGGTCAACGGCAAAACTAGGGATCATTGGTGGAGTAAGGTGGAGATGGAGATTGAGGTGGAGGGGGGAGCTTGGGTTTCATCCGGATTTGAGATTGAGAGAATAGGGCATATGAGAGAAGATGAGAGAAGCTGAGAGAAATGAGAGAAAATGTCAAAGTTGACCCTAGTTTCGCCCATTCTACTATAAGCCGTCTGATCTTGATCATGATCGACGGAAGATGAGCAGTTCGCAAACGGTGTGTAACAGAAAACTAATATATATATATATATATATATATATATATATATATATATTCTTTTAATTGTTTGCATGTTTATGTGATGTGATTAATATCTTTTTTTATATTGTTGTGAAATATCAAAGCTTCCATCGAATTTAGTTTTTTCTTTGTTTTTTATGGCAATTTGCTTTTTGAAATTCATGTTTTGCTTTTAACACATATATGATTCATATTTTTGATCCTATGCTCTCTCCTCGGAGATGATACATGTGTTTGTTAAATTTAATCAATAACAGATTTTTTTCAGGTTATGAGTGAACCGTTTTTGCTTAGAAACTACATGTTGATTTTTAAAAAAATTGAAATCCATCGCTGAATGTCAATATGAAGGAGTGACACATTATTGAGATATTGTTGTTTGTTCAAGTAGGCGACTTTTCTAGGTTGGTGAAGTTGAGACGTTTGCCAAATATGTGGAAATATATGGGCATATTAAACTGCTTTGTCGTGATGAGATGTCACGCCCTACTTTTCAAAACATGGAAATACGAGTATGTAACAAAGGTCCAGCGAATAATGTAACCACCATCTATAAAATGTACTAGTCTAACTCAACAATATGAATAATATTCATAACCACGCAAGAAACAATAACCATATGAATAATGAATGTCACGCCCCGCTTTCTAAAAATACGGAATGCAGGCACGTGACATTGACCCAGCGAATGACTTGTGTCATTCATAAGCTGTTATCGATTCAACTCCACAATATAAACAGGAAGTAATACAACCACGCATATATTAAAGGAGTAATCACATGAATAACAATACTTGGAATTTAAGCATAAAATAACCAAACATAATAACAATCAAACATTTGGAATCAACAAAAACAATATTCGGGTCAAAAGCCCACAATACAAGAAGTAACAATGTTTGATTATTCAAGTCTTCAAAACAAAACAATAATTGTTTAGGCGGCAATGCAAATTCAATTCTTTCATCATTGTTGTTCTCCAAGTCCATCAGGAAATTCTCCTTGATTACCTGTAAGCTGTTCATCTAAAAGAGAGAAAAATATGTCCTTAGAGCAAGTCGTGGACGGCAAGTAGAGAAACAAAGAAGCAATGATATTTACGGCATAACAATGAATTCAATAAACAATAGAGTCGATGGCAACGAACAATGGCAAAATGATAACGATGCAATGTACAATAACGATGATTGATAACGATGACAATAAACAATAACAATAACGGTAAACAATAATGATAACACTGTTCAATAATGATGACAATATGCAATGACGATACGATGAAAATCTTAAGTCTATTATTCATTTTAATCTTAACTAATGCACGTACTACTACATCTCATAACTATAGGTTCGATGCATACAATCAATTTCGTTTAGACTAAGGTGGTAGATTCTATAGGTCATGTACTCGGCACAAAATAACACTGGCTATTGCAGCAATTTCTTGAACAATAACGATAACACAGGCTATTGCAGCAATTTCTTGAACAATAACGATAACACAGGCTATTGTAGCAATTTCTTGCACAATAACGATAACACTGGCCATTAACCCAATTTCTTGCACAATGACGATAACACTGGCCATTGACACAATTTCTTGCACAATAATGATAACGATATTTTGGGAACGAGACCCACATTTCCGAGTACAGTCACTATATTATTAACTACTCTAGTCAACCCTTAACCCCGGCTTGAATAACATTCTTTATTAAATCAACATGCAATACTAATGGGGACAGAAATATTAATGGGTAAACGATAAGGCAATTAATAAGGGATACTATAATGATAACACCACAACCCTAAGATCATGCAATGTACTCTATACAATTAAATGTACCAAATACAACATTATAGATCCAATTATATATTATCAAATATGTAAACTCAATTCTGGACATCAGTAGGTTGCTGTACTAAAATTGAATTTCCTGCTGCTATAGAATAGAAAATGTGGATCCGTCAGAAGTTCTAGAAACTAGACTCCTGCCCGGTTCCAACGCATATTTAAAGTCCAAAATCCGACAACAGTAGCTAGGTGAATTATAGTGTTCTTTACAGGTTATAGATTCTGGGTGGTTATTGGTGTTAAATAGTTTCAGTTGTAAAATCAGTAAATATTCATTTTAAAAATCAGCAAAAATAATTTTCATTACCCTAAGCATGTTGGCTATCAATCTGGAAATTATCATGGTAATATTTGATCATTAGTTCCTTTATTTAATCAGGTTAACATAGCATATGCATAAATCTGAAAATAAAATGCAGCTGCCGTAAAATGGTCATAACTCATTCAATATAAGTCGGAATTCAAAATTTCAAGATGTTTTGGAAACTAGAAACATGGGGATACATTTCATATTCAGAATGTTATTAATTTTGATGACATTATCTAGGTTGAAACAGCATAACAATGTTCAGGTTGGCAATAAATTTTAGGGTCTCAATATATTTTTCATGAATAAAATAATTAAGATGTTATGAACGATGAGTTAGGGATCGACAACATAAATCATAGCAAATTACATCTATGTAAACATGGTATTAATATGTATAATGTCCATAATCTTACTAATCACAATCAACCAATACACCAACATCAATCATATAACAACCAACACTAACATACCATACAATTGTCGTGTAATGTCATGACATGAATTACAATAACAATTCATATTCATATATTCGATATTTAACTATATGAATGCATGCAAGATCTCCAAAGAGTGGAGGCAAAAAGACGCACGAAGTCACGACTACTACTTGGATTCACTCATGTAAATCCGTAGTATCCCAACGATGAACAACAATAAACAATATATGATAATCAATATGGATCTACTTGCAGGATTCAATAAACAATCTCGAATACGATACAATACAATTCGAGAGTGAGATGACTTGCCTTTTGCACAACGTTAGATCCGAAATATGGAATAACGAGATTAGGATCCCGGGCGACAAACCACGAACACGAAGCACGAAAACACGTGCTAGCTACGTGCAACGCTCACACAAAGTGGCAAACACCCGATCGGATCAAAACACCAACACCAAGTTGAAAACACCAAACACCAATCCTCTCTCCAAAACACCAAACAAAAATCCAAAACAGCTAAACACCAACACCGGATCCTCTTCACAACACCAAACACCAGATCACGATCCCCCCACTCACAAATAGCCAACAGCAAAGAATCCCGACACTGCTCTTCTTCTCAAACGAGAGGGAGAGAGAGAAAGACGACGGAAGACTCGACGGCGACTGTGGTGATGACTGAAGCAAACGGTGACGAGACGCGAGCGACTGACAGCGAGACGCTGGCGGTCGGGAAGCGACGCCACGACGAGAACTCTGGAGCTCGAAGGTACTTTGTTTCGTACTGAAAACAGAGAAGACGAAACGGTGGGGCTTCGGGCATTCGACGACAATGACGAGGGGGGCGAGGGATCTTCGGTGGTTGTTGGGGGGGGGAGATAGCGGGGAAGCAAAGACGGCGATCAATGAGGCGGATGAGTTCGAGGTCTGGTAATGGCGAGGGGGACTCGATGATGGAGGACGTAAACGAGGTGGAGGGTGCTTGCGTGGTTCGGGTTGTGGCAGACGAGGAAGACGATGAGTATGATAATGGTGGCGGGAGTGGTTTGCTTCGGTCGAGGGGCGTCGCGATGGAGGGAAGATGGGAGACAAGGTCGGGAGGAAAGAGGATGAACAGGAGAGAAGGGGAAGGGGTTGTACAGTAGGTAGGGGAAAGGTTGCGGTTTCGTTTGATAGTAGGTTTAGGTTATAATATAATAATAGTATAATAATAACCATATTAATGGAGAGGGATGCAAGGCTGATTGTTAGGGATTCAAATTTGGGGGTTACAGGATGTGATATGGTTAGGAGAGATGTTTGGAGATTTGCTGTTAGTGGAGATATAGGGTGGGTTTGGGTTGGTTGGTTTGTGGGTCAAGATCCAATGGAGGCTTATAGGGTTTTGGGTACAATATGGATCAAATAAAAGGACAATTCTCAACCCAACAAGGTAAAAGACAATTACATGAAATAAAATTTGAATTAGAAATACAAGGAGTAAGATTCAAATAATCAAACTGAAACCAAGGATAAATCATGAATAATATTAGAATTGATATTATTTGATACAATAAATGAAAAAAAAAATGTTATAGAATTACAAAAGAGATTACAATGGAGATCAATAATAAAAGGGAGAAAATGAAAATGGGAGTTACAATCCTACCCACCTTACAATAAAATTTCGTCCTCGAAATTTATTCAAGTGGCAATAGGATCACCCCGAAGAAGAAGAAGAAAAAGAATCACATAAAAAGGTGGAGAAACTTTTTCTGCTTATCATTCTCAAGCTCCCAAGTCGACTCACCCGGCGAGTGAGGAATCCAAGCAACCCGAACCAACCTGATCATCTTATTCTTCAAAACCTTCTCCCATTGGTCCAAGATCGAAACCGGACGGATCTCACAGAACAAATTTGGCCGAACAGATAATTTCGAGTAGTCGATGACATGACTATCATCCCTGATATATTTTCTGAGTTAGGAGATATGAAAGACATCTTGCACTCCAGATAGAGCCGTCGGCAACGCGAGTCTATAGCCCACGTTGCCTACTCGCTCCACAACATCAAACAGCCCAATGAATCTAGGGCTTAGCTTGTCCCCACCCCCAAACTAGATAACTCCCTTCCATTGTGATACTTTAAGGAACACATGATCACCTACTTCGAACTCTAATAGTCTCCTGTGAACACTGCCCATTTCCTCTGTCTGTCCTGAGCTGCCTGTAGGTGATTTCTGATCTGGGCCACAGCATCAGCAGTCTTCGTGATCAGCTCAGGTCCCAAAAGTTTTCTCTCACCGATGTTATCCCAGCACACTGGCGATCTACACTTCCAACCATACAAGGCTTCATATGAAGCTGCCATAAGACTTTCTTGGTAGCTATTGTTGTATGAAAACTTCACCAAGTGTAGATGATCTTCCCAAGATCCTCCAAACTGCAGAACACAGGATCTCAACATATCTTCCAATGTCGGAATGGTTCTCTCCGATTGCCCATCTGTCTGCAGATGGAACGTAGTACTGCAGTTCAGCTTGCTCCCAAGGCTGCCTTGAAGAGTCTCCCAGAACTGCGATCAGAATCTAGTATCTCTGTCTGATACAATGCTGATAGGTACCCCATGCAATCTGACAATCTCCTGCATGTATTTCTCTGCAAGGCTCTCTATAGACTGGCCCACTCTGAAGGAAATAAAATGAGCACTCTTCGTCAAGCGATCAACAATTACCCAGACGGCATTGTGGCCCTTGGGACATTGCCAGTCTAGCAGTCCTCTGATGTTCTGCCTTCACCTGCTTGCAGATCAAACATTGCGACACATATCTCGCCACGGCTCTCTTCATACCATGCCACCAAAAGTGCAATTTCAGATTCTGATACATCTTTGTACTACCAGGATGGATAGAATACGGCGAACGGTAAGCTTCTTCGAACAACTTATGCTTGACTTCCCCTTTTGGAACACATAGACGGGTCCCAAAGCGGAGAGATCCATCCTCATGAATAACCATGTCAGTCCTCGGACTTGCTTCGACTTCAGCCCGAAACTCCTGCAACTGCTCATCACCTGACTGCGCTTCTTTAATCTGTTCCACCAACGACGACTGCAGCTGAAGCATCATATAACTCTGCTCGGTACTAGGCAAAATCACTTCCAACTCCAACCTCCTAATCTCTTCGAAATGCTCCTTCTGCTCATTAAGAACCATAGCAACCGGTCTTCTTCTCAGATTATCAGGTACTAAGTTAACCTTACCGGGATGGTACTACAAATTAATATCGAAGTCTGCCATCAGTTCCAGCCATCGTCTCTGCCTCATATTCAACTCCTTTTGAGTAAACACGTACTTGAGACTTTTGTGGTCAGTGAAAATCTCCACTCGGTCTCCAAGCAAGTAGTGCCTCCAAAGCTTCAAGGCAAAAATCACAGCAGCAAGTTCCTAGTCATGTGTAGGATAATTCTTCTCATGTGGCCTCAATTGCCTAGAAGCATATGCGACAACCTTGTCTCGTTGCATCAGAACAGCACCCAAACCTCTTCTTGAGGCATCACAATGAATTATGAAACCTCCTGATCCATCCGGTATGTTCTCTCAATGTCCGCAAGACAACTTGCAAGTGCTCAACATGCTCATCACGACTCTGAGAATAGACGAGGATATCGTCGATGAACACCACAATGAACTTGTCCAGGAAGGGAGAGAAACCCGATTCATCTAGCTCATGAACACGACTGGAGCATTCGTAACTCTAAAAGGCATCACCAAGAACTCATAGTGACCATATCGAGTGCGGAAGGCAGTCTTCTATACATCCTCAGCTTTCACCTTGACCTGATGGTACCCAGAACAAAGATCTAGCTTCGAGAATACAGAAGCACCTCCCAATTGGTCGAACAAGTCATCAATCCTTGGCAACGGATACCAGTTCTTCACTATGACATTGTTCAGCTCACGGTAGTCGATGCACAACCTGTGACTACCATCCTTCTTGTTGACGAACAGTACTGGAGCTCCCCAAGGCGAGACACTTGGCCTGATGAAACCCTTACTCAGTAACTCCTGAATCTGCTCCTTCAAATCCTGAATACAGAAATTGGAGCTGTACTCGGCTGGACATCAATCCTGAACACAACTTCTCGGTCTAGCGGTAGCCATGGCAAATCATCCAAAAACACATCAAGAAACACTCGCACAATCAAATGTGTGACAACACCATCAGCATTCACTCCTGCATTACTCTGGTTTCAAGACTTGCCAACTTCTCAACATGGCCAAGCGGCGTTTCACCTGCGTGGAATTCAAATTCCTGACAGTCTGGTATTTGGAAAACTACCTTCTTCTTATGATAGTCAATCATAGCATGAGTAATACCAAGCCAGTCCATGCCCATGATCACATCAAAACTCGAGTTGCTGATGTCAATAAGGTCGGCTACAAAATCAACTTCTCCAATAACCAAAGGGCTCTACTCACAGATCTGAGAGCACACAATGATACCTCCACCTGTAGTGATGTTCCAAGTTGCTGACATCTCACTACAGACCAAACTTTGCAAGCCGATGAAGTGTAAGGAAACAAAAGAATGAGTTGCCCCGGAATCAAAGAGGACATGGGTGGGAAAGGAGTGAACAAGGATAATGCCTAGCAAGAATTCAAAGATGAGAACACAATATGCAGAAGGCAAAATGCAAGAACAGCCATGGATGAAAGAATAACAATATAGAGAAACAGAATAAAATAACAAGATAGCAAGAAAATCAAAATAAAACACAACTAAAGATATACCTGCAACAATGCCAAAAGTAGTCTCAACATCCTCGGTAGTCAGGTTGTAGGCCTGACCACGACCTCCAGAAGGACCTCCCTGAGGATCGACTCTCCTCTGACCGAAAACCTACCTCTGAAGTGGGAGTGGTGGTCCGCCCTGACCACGAGCAAGCGCTCCCTGCGGAGCGAAACCTCCAACCGATGCAAGGGCCCTAGACCTTGGGCAATCACGAACCATGTGGTTGCTACTACCACACAGGAGGCACTTACGATTGGCTATCCTGCAGTTCTCGCGCAAGTGCCCAGTCCTGTGACAGTGCGTACAGACTGGGTTCGTTCTCTAAGCGGCAGGTGGATAAGGTAGTGCCCTGGCAGGAAGGGTCGGAACTGGCCTCTTGATAGGCCCTCTAGATGGCCTAGCGATGACAGGTCACGGAACGGACTGCTGAATGGCATGCTTCTGCCTACTAGTCTGCTCCTGGCTTCTGAAATCCTCCAGGATGTCAGCATAGGATCGGATTCGCAAGCCAGACAGGTGATCCTGGATCTCAATGTCTAAGCCCAACAAGAAACAATGACCCTTATCTTCATCATTCGCCACCATGGAAGTGTCAAAGCGACTCAGTCGGGTGAATCCCATAGCATACTCGTCTACGGCCCGACTCCCCTGGTTCAAAATAGTGTTTTAGTTAAACATTGACATATCATGAAATAATAATGAAAATTGCATAATAAACACTATCTGACGAACCTGAGTAAGCGCGATGAATTGCTGCTCCATTTTATTTCTAGTGACATCGAGCACGAACTTCTAAGAAAGCTCTCTCTAAAGATGGCCCAAGCGATGGGGTGCCCTAGCCGTTCCATCTCAACTTGCCACCAGATGTGAGCGAGGTCAACAAGCTGGATGCTCGCGACATCCACGCGATCAAAATCTACTATCCGTGCTACGATTACAGCTGCTCAGTCCTGATAAGCCATTCCTCGGCTTCCAGCGGACCTTCAGTGCTCGAGAATTTGTCTGGGTGTAGCCTCATGAAGTCCGCTACATTTTCAGGTCTCGGTGGTAGCACCCCGGCCGCAGGTACAACGGGCTCCCTGTTGGAAGTTCCCAAAGCCACCCTCATCAATTCACTATGCTCCCGCTGCATCTGTATCATTTGTTGCATCAGCAGTTCATTCTGCTCACGATGCATTTGCATCACTTGAGCAATAGTGGGCTCTTCCAACTGATCATCCCTAGCTCGAGAGGACGAAGAACCCTTTCTAGCTATGGTCTGAAATAAGAATCAAACAGTTAGCATCCAGATTATAAGTTGGTTATCAGTTATCCATGTAATTTACGCGTTGTGCATATTATTGAGTCAAATTGGTTAAACCCAAACTAATCAGGGTCCAACTCCAAACTAGTTAGAGTCAAACATGGTTCTGATACCACTAAAAATATTGTCATGCCCCGCTTCTGAAAAATACGGAATGCAAGCACGTGACGTTGGCCCAGTGAATGACTTACGTCATTCACAAGCTGTTATCGATTTAACTCAACAATATAAACATGAAGTAATACAACCACGTATGCATTAAAAGAGTAATCACATGAATAACAATACTTGGAATTTAAGCATAAAATAACCAAACATAATTACAATCCAACATCTGGAATCAACAAAAACAATATTCGGGGCAAAAGCCAACAATACAAGAAGTAGTAATGTTCGATTATTTAAGTCTTACAAAAAAAAATAATTATTTAGGCGGCGATACAAATTCAATTCTTTCACCATTGTTATTCTCCTAGTCCATCAGGCAATTCTTCTTGATTACCTGTAACCTGTTCATCTAAAAGAGAGAAAAATATGTCCTTAGAGTAAGTCGTGGAGATCAAGTAGAGAAACAGAGAAGCAATGGCATTTATGGCATAACAATGAATTCAATAAACAATAGAGTCGATGACAATGATCAATGGCAAAATGATAACGATGCAATGTATAATAACGATGATTGATAACGATGACAATAAATGATAACAATAACGGTAAACAATAACAATAACGGTAAACAATAACAATAACACTGTTCAATAATGATGACAATATGCAATGACGATGCGATAAAAATCTTAAGTCTATTATTCATTTTAATCCTAACTAATACACGTACTACTGCATCCCATAACTATAGGTTCGATCCATACAATCAATTTTGTTTAGACTAAAGTGGTAGATTCTATAGGTCATGTCTCGACACGATATAACACTGACTATTGCAACAATTTCTGGCACAATAACGATAACACTGGCTATTGCAGCAATTTCTTGCACAATAACCATAACACTGGCCATTGACCCAATTTCTTGCACAATGACGATAACATTGGCCATTGATACAATTTCTTGCACAATGATGATAACGATATTTTAGGAACGAGGCCCACATTTCCGAGTACAGTCACTATATTATTAACTACTCTAGTCAACCTTTAACCCCGGCTTGATTAACATTCTTTATTAAATCAACATGCAATACTAATAGAGACAAAAATATTAACGGGAAAATGATAAGGCGATTAATAAGAGACACTAGAATGATGACAACACAACCCTAAGATCATGCAATGTACTCCATACAATTAAATGCACCAAATACAACATTATAGATCCAGTCTTATATTATCAAACATGGAAACTCAATTCTGGACAACAGTAAGTTGTTGTACTAAAATTGAATTTTCTGTTGCTATAGAATAGAAAATGTGGATCCGTCAAAAGTTCTAGAAACTAGACTACTACCCGGTTTCAACGCATATTAAAAGTCATAAACCCGACAACAGTAGCTAGGTGATTTATAGTGTTCTTTACAGGTTATAGATTTTGGCTGGTTATCGATGTTAACTAGTTTCAGTTGTAAAAGCATTAAATGTTCGTTTTAAAAATTAGTAAAAATAATTTTCATTACCCTAAGCATGTTGGCTATCAATTTGGAAATTATCATGGTAATATTTGTTCATTAGTTCATCTATTTAATCCGGTTAACATGGTATATGCATAAATCTGGAAATAAAATGCAGCTGTAGTAAAATGGTCATAACTCATGCAATATAAGTTGGAATTCAAAGATTCTAGGTGTTCTGGAAACTAGAAATATGGGGCTACATTTCATATTTAGAAAGTTATTGATTTTGATGGTTTTATCTAGGTCTAAACAGCATGACAATGTTCAGGTTGGCAATAAATTTCAGGTTCTCAATATATTTTTCATGAATAAAATAATTAAGATGTTATGAACGATGAGTTAGGGGTCGACAACATAAATCACAGCAAGTTACATCTATGTGAACATGGTACTAATATATATATTGTCCATAATCTTACTAATCACAATTCCCAACATCAATCATATAACAACCAACACTAGCATACCATCTACAATAGTCGTGTAATGTCATGACATGAATTACAATAACAATTCATATTCATATATTCGATAATTAACTACATAAATGCATGTAAGATCTCTATAGATCAGACGCAAAAAGATGGCACGAAGTCAATACTACTACTTGGATTCGCTCGTGTAAATCCGTAGTATCCCAACGATGTATCCCAACGATGAACAACAATAAACAATATATAATAATCAATATGAATCTACTTGCAAGATTCAATAAACAATCTCGAATACGATACAATACAATTCGAGGTTGAGATGACTTCCCTTTAGAACGATGTTAGATCCGAAACATGAAATAACGGGATTAGGATCCTGGGCGACAAACAAGGAACACGAAGCACGGAAACACGTGCTAGCTACGTGCAAAACTCACACAAAGCGGCAAACACCCGATCGGATGAAAACACCAACACCAAGATCAAAACACCAAACACCAACCCCCTCTCCAAAACACCAAACACCGGATCACGATTCCCCCATTCACAAAAAACCAACAACAAAGAATCCCAACACTACTCTTCTTCTCAAATGCGACGGAGAGAGAGAAACGACGGGAGACTTGATGGCGACTGCGGTGATGACTGATAACAGCGGCGACGAGACGAGGGCGGCTGACGGCGAGATGCTGGCGGTCGGGAAGCGACACCGTGATAAGAACTCCGAAACTCGAGGGTACTTTGTTTCACACCGAAAACAGAGGAGGCGAAACGATAGGGCTTCGGACGTTCGATGACAATGACGAGGGGATGAGGGATCTTTTGTGGTTGCGGGGGGGGGGGGGCATCGGAGAGGCAAAGACGGTGATCGACGAGGCGGATGTGTTCGAGGTCTGGTAATGGAGAGGGGGACTCGACGATGGAAGATGAAAACGAGGTGGAGGGCGCTGCAGTGGTTCGGGTTGTGGTAGACGAGGAAGACGATGAGAATGATAATGGCGGCGGGAGTGGTTTGCTTCTGTCGAGGGGCGTCGTGATGGGGGGAAGATGGGAGGCGAGGTTGAGATGGAGGAGGATGAATAGCAGAGAAAGGGAAGGGGTTGTACAATAGGTAGGGAAAAGGTTGCGGTTCTGTTTGATAGTTGGGTTAGGTTATAATATAATAATAGTATAATAATAACCATATTAATGGGGAGGGATGCAAGGCTAATTTTTCGATATTCAAATTTGGGGGTTACAGGATGTGATATGGTTAGGCAAGATTTTTGGAGATTAGCTGTTAGTGGAGATATGAGGTGGGTTTGGGTTGGTGGGTTTGTGGGTCAAGATCCAATGGAGGCTTATAGGGTTTTGGGTACAATATGGATAAAATAAAAGGACAATTCTCAACCCAACAAGATAAAAGACAATTTCATGAAATAAAATTAGAATTAGAATTACACGGAGTAAGATTCCAATAATTAAACTGAAATCAAGGATAATTCATGAATAATATTAGAATTGATACTATTCGATACAATAAATGAAACAAAAAAAATGTTATAGAATTACAAAAGAGACTACAATGGAGATCAATAATAAAAGGGAGAAATGAAAACGGGAGTTACAATGAATAAACTTCAAAATATTCATGAAATAAACTCATAAAGTAATATATCCAACGTCTCGGGGATAAACAAACTCGGGGCGTAAAAGTCGAAAACAAAGTACAATAATAATAGCAATGTTCAAAATGAAATAGCATAAATAAATAATCAATGCAATCTATTCCTTGAGCTCCAATATCTAAAAGTGTTGCTCACCAAGTCCTTCGAGTATTATTCCTTGAGTATCTGCAAACTCGTAATCTAAAGTAGAAAAATATTGACCGTTAGACCAAGTTTCGGACTGCAAGTAGTGAAAGCTGAGAGCAAGAAAAAAAACATGGTATATCAAGAATAATGAACTAGATCAAGTCAAGGAGCAATAACAAAGGTCGATAATGCGATCAAGGGTCTATAATTAATCATGCAAGAATCAATGGTTACAATCAATGATCAAGATTGATGACAATATTCAAGGTCAAGAATGCAAGTGACAATCTAGGTTTATTAGTATTTTATTAACCTATTTAATGCATGTAATACTGTGACTCATAACATAGGTTCGGTGCATGCAAACATTGATCGTTTAAACTGTGATGGTAAACTCTACAGATCGTGTACTCGGATAACAAGATAACAAGATAACAAGTGTTACTCCACCTTCCATAGCAATAATTCATGTAAACAAGAAGTGCCCTTTCCCGAGTATAGTTTCCGATTGTTCACTACCCATTCAACCATTAATACCCCAACTTGTTAATATTTTATTACATTCTAAAGTGAGCATGCAATGGGTGTAGCAGTGTCAAAGCAAGATCAGGAAGATATCATGGTTGTGTCATGCTTGGTGTACTAGTTTCTACTCATTATGTGTAAGCTCAACGTGTTTATACTAAATCAATACAAAGACATACATTCCGGACCGCAAGACGCTGTTGTACCAAAATAGAGATTCGAGTTGTTACAGGTTAGCAAATCAGGATCCGTCAGGAGTTCTAGAAACTAGACTCGTTGCCGTTTCCGATGCATATACACACGACATATGAAAACTAAAGAAACTGGGTGTAAAATCTTATTCTTTACTACTTTTATGTTTCGACAGAAACTTAGTCATCTTTACATGTACATATCGGGTGCATATTCATCAAATAATTCCAAAAAAATTCTGGGTGACTCCTAATCATGTTTAGTTGCAGCCAAATTAATTTCAAATTTTAATTCTATTTTTAACATTTCCTTTCAATTACTAATTCACAACGATACGCATGTAAACCGCAAATCTGGAAGTCTAGACCTAGCAGCATTAAAAGACTGATAACTTGCATATTATATATCGGAATTTAGATATGTCAAATGTTCTGAAAAGTAGATTCACAAG
Organism: Hemerocallis citrina; assembly: GCA_017893485.1. Taxonomy (NCBI): domain Eukaryota; kingdom Viridiplantae; phylum Streptophyta; class Magnoliopsida; order Asparagales; family Asphodelaceae; genus Hemerocallis; species Hemerocallis citrina. The sequence goes on along the minus strand of CM030368.1, from coordinate 157,054,279 downwards.
GATACAATTTTTATTTACAATGTTATATTAAAATCTTATAGTAACTGGTTCAAAAGTTAATTCAACATAGACAGCAGGCCAGCAAGTTAATTGATATGAATTGGCAAAAATCAAACACGCAAACATGTGATTTCATGGCAATAAATCAACAAAAATTTAACTTATTTATCATGATGACATTGTAACATTAACAAGGCAAGATTTCTATAATCATGACATTCAATTCACGAATAAAATTTCATTCAATCAAAACATTTAATTCACCAATCTACCCTATAACTAACATAGTTCTAATTGTATTCGTGAAGTATGCATATGACTATGGGTGATCAATTTTGGGTTTGAGTCAAAGGTTATGGCACGAAAAGAGAGTTGTCACTTGGTTATGCCGATGAATCCATAATAACCTCTTGAACAAATATCAAACAATGATTTATATGGTTAAACTATGAACTACTTGTGGGATCAACGAAACTCTTTAATGCGAATAATAAAGGGATTCAAGAAGACTTGCCTTATACGACGATTAATCCGAATGTGATAGAATAACGAGATGAGTCCCTACGGCAACGATGCACGTGCAAACTACGTCCACAGAGACACGTGCAAAGCACGAAACAGAAACCACACAACACAGCAAGTGCAGCAAAACAACAAACACGACAGAACAACAAACGCGACCACAACAAACAACGATGGCAGCACTCGGGGATTTGCAGTGGTGCACAGGGGCGCAGGCAACTAGATGGAAAGTGGCGGCGCTCGGCGATTGCGATCGGAGGGTGACTAGTGATGGGTTCGATAGTCGATGGTGGAGGACTGGAGGTGCGGTGGCAGTGATGATGGCGATGATGGTGACGAGGTGGAGCGGCTGCAATCACGGTGGTTGAACGACAATAGCGGTGCGAGGCAGGGTGTTGATGGGGTTCTTTGATGGAGGTCGATGGTGGAAATGAGAGGCTTCGGTGAGGAGGGTGGTTGTAGGGGGTTCGATTTTGGGGAGAGGTGGAAGGCGAGGGTGACGAAGGGGGAGAATGCCAACGGTGTTCGCTCGACAGGGTGATGGCGATGGGTTAAGGGGTTCGAGGATAAGGATAAGCGGCGGCTCGATGGGGATGACGGGGGAGAGGAGCTCGACGGGGAAGATGAGGGGGTTGGGTCTTGGGAGAAACAGAGGAAGGAAAGAGGGAAGGTCGGGGAGTGTGAGAGAATTGGAGAGGGATTAATGAGGTGATTAACTAGGGGTTAGTTATCAATGAGTGATTAAGAGTAGTGTGGGGGATTATGGAGATACAGGTGATCGTGGAGAGGAAAAAAAATGGGGATGGGCTGTTAGTAGGACTTAGGCTATGTGGGTTTGGGTTTAGGATCCAGTAAGAGATGGGTTTGGGTTTGTGATCCAAATAGACAATTAAATAAGTTTATAAATGGGCTAATTATGATACACAAGTCACCGGGACAAAATGAGAGTAAAGTACACAAAATAATCCCAGGGTTCAGCATGAGTAATAGAAATAGATTGAAGAATTACAATTGATTGCATATGAACTAAAATCCAAAATAAAATAAATACAAGGATCAAATTACAAGAATGAGAACGAAAAAGAGTTACAGAAGAAAATCCGAAAGAATGGGAAATAGGGGTTACAAATCATACCCACCTTACAAGAAGAATTTCATCCTCGAAATTCCTTCAAGTGGGTCGTAGGGGACCCAAAAGAAAAGAAAAGAAACTACTCGAATAGATGAGGGAACTTATCTGAATCTCCCTCTCAAGTTCCCAAGTCGACTCACAAGGCGAATGAGGACTCCATGAGACCCGAACTAGCTTGATGACTTTATTCTTCAGGACTTTCTCACACCTGTCCAAGATGGAGATGGGTTGGACTTCGCATGATAAGTATGGTCTCACGGACAATTACGAGTAGTCAAAGACATGACTGTCATCCCTGGTGTACTTCCTGAGCTGGGAGATGTGGAATACATCATGAGAGAACTTGTTCTGAATCTCCCTCTCAAGTTCCCAAGTCGACTCACCAGGCGAGTGAGGACTCCATGAGACCCGAACTAGCTTGATGACTTTATTCTTTAGGACTTTCTCACGCCTGTCCAAGATGGAGATGGTTTGGACATCGCATGATAAGTCTGGTCTCACGAACAATTATGAGTAGTCAAAGACATGACTGTCATCCCTGATGTACTTCCTGAGCTGGGAGACGTGGAATACATCATGGACTCTAGCCAAATCCGGTGGCAATGCGAGCCTGTAGGCTACCTTGCCCACTCATTCTACGATGTTGAATGGACAGATAATCAGGGACTCAGCTTGCCCCCGCCACCTAAGCGGATGACACCCTTCCATGGCAAAACCTTCAGGAAAACATGATCGCCTGCCTCAAACTCCAAAGGCCTTCGATGAAAATCAGCCCACTTCCTGTAATACCCTGAAATTTTTATTAAATACGAGATTGTTGATTTTACGTGTTGTGCACGTGCAAATGTGTGTATAGATATTTTCTTATGAATGATTTTTATATAACATGAGCAAATAATTAATTTCTTTCATTCTCTTTTCTTTTAAGCCCATTTTAAGAAGCCTAAATTTATTTTCTAAATAAAGCCCAACCTAATAAATTAATTATTTATTTCTAAAAGCCCATTATTTTTAAAGCCCATGAATTAATTACTATTTTAAACAACTTGTCGTGTAAACACATTTTTGTAGACAATTAATTAATTTATAATGTACAACTTTAGTTAGGGGGACACTAGTTGGGACATGTGCTTGCACGTGTGTGTGCTTTGCACACCCTCCTTGGCCGGATTGCATGAGAGAGAGAGAGTGGGGGTGTGGATTAGTGGAGTGGTAGTTTTTGTGTTCATGGGTGGTTGCTACAACTTTCCATCGTATCCTAGCCATCTATCTACAATCATCTAATGCAATCCTAGCCCTCCATTCCACCCTAAAACTAGTATAAATACCCCTCCCTTTATGCATACAACATTAAGAAATTTATTTTGAAAGAAAGAAAACTATATAGGAGAGTAAAAGATTGAGAGAGAGTAAAAAGATTGAGTGCTTTAGGTGTGTTTGTTCATTTGGAGGCTGGCTACTACAACCCACGGCAAAGGAAAGGCTCGATTTCACCAAGTGCAAGGAGGAGGAACTTTGTGGTGGCTCATTCTAGGAGGAGAAGGACCGCTCGTGTGTTCAAGGAGATTCTAGGAGTTTTGTAGCACTTTCTTCAAATAGGTGGGTGTTTTTCTATACTTCTAATGTTAGACATCATGCTAGGGATTTTGATACATATGCATGCTAAAAGAACTAATAAGATAATCACTTGTTGACTTTAAAATGGACTTGGTAGATGAATAAATGTTTGATGAATTGCATGCAATTGGTAATAATTCATGTTTAATGTCGTTAAACTCACTTATTGCCATGAGATTGTGAAATTAGAACCATGTAATGGTAGAAAAATGTTCATGTATGGTTAGTAGATAAATTATTATTATTATTATTTTTGTGTCCATTGAACCATTGTATTATTTTGCTCAAGGAGTGCAACCTTGATTATAAGTATTGTGAATAAAGAGGGAAAAATAGAAATTTACATTTCTTTAATGAAGTCTTAATGCAAGGAGTTGAGTAGAGGATTTGTGTAAGTGAAATTTTGCAATTTGTAAACATAGAATACAAATTAGAGTGAAAATACTTGTTTTAATGTCAAAAATATATCCATGATCTACCCTAAATTGCAACCTGCTACAATCGACAGTCGACCGAATTAGAGTCAATAGTCGACTGTCAGGTAAAAAATTTCAAAATCTTTGGAGAATAGTCGATCGACTGTATTGTAACAGTCGTCTGTCCTGACTATTGGTTTTCAAGTTTTAAAGTCTTTGCAGAACAGTCGACCGACTGTATTGTAACAGTCGACCGCCCTGAGTATTTGTCTTCGAGTTTTAAATTCTCGCAGAACAGCCAACTGGCTATGTTTTGACAGTTGACTGCCCTGAAGTTTAAAAGGTATCCAGTTTTCATGAGATAATTTTCCATAACATTTGGCCTAGTATATTTGAGACTATTTTTGTAAGAAAGAACTTACTATAAATTGTTAGCATAAATTGTCTTTGGATAAAGAAAAATGTATTGATTAAAAGATGATTTGAAAAGAGTTTTGATAATGAAATAAAAATGAAAGTACGAATGCTAGATTTAGTATCGATAAAATGAGAATAAGGAAATTATGTGGAAAGAATGAATTATTGAGTATGACAAATTGAATTTCTTTGTTTATGCATGATATTGTACATGAAATTGGAATTTTAATGACATGATGAGTTATGAAGGATATTATGAATATGAATATACAAATGCTATGAACATGAAAAGCAAAATTATTGTTAATCATGGAAAAAGATCTTATGAGTATGAAAAACTCGGTGTTGTAATTATGAGTTGAAATTAAGAACTAGGGTATAGCTAAGCCTTATATCGGCAATAAAAGAAATGTTGAGATGAAATTTGAAATGAAAAGACCAAGATTTGGGTCATATAATGATTAAATAAAACCGGTATAGTTGAAGAGCTAACCCTAAGGGATTGATTTTGTTCATGATTCAATTAAATTAAGGATTAGATACATAGTGAAGATGTGATGAACGTAAGAGACAAACATGAGTATGAAGGCCATTAGAATGGCGTTGCAAGAGTATTAACAGGATGTCCCATGATGCGTCATGATTTGGGCGTGGATACTACTCTGGAGTACCATCCCGGTGGCCACGCTTATGGGGTAATCTAATGACTGCAGGTGGTGTCACATTTTTGGTAGGAGGCAAATTACCACAGGATGCCTGCATAATGAGTCATGTGTTAGTGCATTGGGATTCTCTCTAGGGCACCTAGACGTGAGTTTGTAGTTCATAGACTGCCTAAGATACTTACCGTAGTTACAGTAGTAGATTAAGTCATGGCGAGGGATCGAACCCTACAAGATGAAGAACGATTAAGGGCTTGCCCTCGGACCTATGTAATATGGGCTGCATAGACTCTGAACAAGTGCGCATTAGTATCATATAATGTAAACAACTGCATTAAGGACTAAGTGCACATCACAACACGACATTAATAGGATAGTCTCTTGTAGTTTGTCTTGTGATCAAGTTTGTGTTTGTTTAAGTATGGAAAATCATATACTGTTTTCGGCATAGAGAGGATGACCGTGTATAATATTTCGTCAGTTGAATGAATTGACGCACCAACAGTTTTACATGCAGGGTAAAGAGCTTGACAAATTGAAGAATACATGCTGCTCAAAAATTGATTTAAATATTTTATAATTGTTTCATGTAATTACTGTAAATTGCTTTTGCTATATGAATGTAAATGTATAATATAACTCTGATGTAAGAAAAGTTTTTTATTTTCTTGTAAAATTGTACGAAAGAAGTGTAAAGATCCTGTGGAACTTCGAATTCAGTCTGTTTTAGAATTCGGGGTGTTACAGAGTGGTATCAGCGCCACGCTTCCAAGTAGTACAAATTTATAAGGAACGACACCCTAGAAGTGGATATTAGAAAGTGTGTTGAGTCTAGAGATTTAAATATAAGTCACTTACATTTGTGTTGCTTTATGATTTATGTTTCTTCTCCTCCTTTCTTTAAGATGGTGGACAACTTCGACCCAGCTGGAGATGATGATTGGCACATTGTTGAGGAGGATTACTATCTCGGGCAAGCTGATTCAGACGAAGGGGATCCTGAAGAATCGGAAGGGGAATGGCCTGAGTCCCGAGAGATCACTCCACCTCCGGATTCATCTGATGATTCCTCCGACGAGGAAGAGCCAGTTCCGAGTAGTCTCATTGTGTCTCTTCAGAGGCAGGTAGAGACTCAGAGGGAGAGAGCGGAGCTACTGCAGGCACAGTGTGCGAAGAGAAAGGAGAGCATTGCAATTTTTAGTCATCGTGTTTGGGAACTCGAGAAGAGGAAAAACATGTACGATGTACTGAAGGAGGAAGTAGAGAAACTACGGGAAGTGCTTTGTGCAGCCAAGAGGAACCGTATGAACTAGACTGTTGTATCTTCTTACTGCTTTCATTTGATGTCAGAAATGTTTTAAATTCGAATGTATAAAGTTGAAATTCAACAAAATGAAAAGTTGATTTAAAGTTCATGTTTTATACTTCAAATTTAATGGATCTTTTGCATCAGAACATGGCTAGAAGAGGAGCTCAAAATGGGGAAGGTCTGGACTTGGAAACGAAGTTAGCGAGGGTCTATCAGACACTCAATGCCGTTACCATGAATCAGAATCATGGAAGGGTGCCTGCGAATCCAGTACCCGAAGCATTCAAACTCTTGAAATCATTCAAGCGGATGAAACCACTGGTGTTTGAGGGGAAGTCAAATCCTAACGTGGCATAAAATTAGATCCGACAGGTAGAGACTATCTTTGAAGTCTTGGAGACTCTGGAGGGCAACAAGGTGAAGTTAGCAGCGCTGCAGTTCGAGAAGGATGCGGTTGTGTGGTGGCAGTTGATGAAGCAGACGATGGGGGATTTTGTTCTTGGCTGGGAGGAATTCTGCAGTCATTACTTTCCATCAGACATCTAGGAGAAGAAGGCCATGGAGTTTCTAGCACTGCAGCAGGGCGGCTGAGACAAGATTCACTCAGCTCTCAAAATATGCATCCGAACTAGTAATGGACGAGGCGAAGAAGGCTCGAAAATTCGAGCATGGTTTGAGGCCAAGTCTGAGATCAAGGATGATACCCCTCGGTATCAGGAGGTTTGACAAGCTGGTCAAACGAGTGGCAGCCACGGAGGCAGACATGGAGCAGTTCCACGCTGTTCAGAATCGAAGGAACAACTAGAATGTGGGGAAGAGAAATGCAGTTGCTGGAAATGTCAGGGGATAGCTGCCGGCTCAAAGGTTCAAGCCTATGGGTGCGAATGCTATTCAGATGTCAAGAAGACCCAGAAATACTTGGGTAAGACCTCCTGTGACTTGTTTCAACTGTGGAGAAACATGCCACTACAAGTTTCATTCCCCCTAGCTGCAGGATGTCGTCCGCAATGGACCAACTCAGCAGGTCGGGAAGAAGCGGTACCAGCAGGGGCGAGTATTTGCCTTGACCGAAGCTGACGCTGATAAGGTGGATCACGTCATCACTGGTATGAGTGGGAGTGTTTAGGAGTGTTTTTCTGTTATCTCTTTTCACGTTAATTAGTACACTGTTATGTAACGAGTGTGTGTTATGTAACAGGAGAACTTTATTTGAATGGAAAGAAAGCTGTTGTTTTGTTCGATACTGCGTCCTCTCATACCTTTATATCACCTAAATTTGCTAAAGTCTAGGAGTTGAACCGAAGATATTTCCAGGCAAGGTTTTAGCAGTAGCTACTCTGTCAGGAGAGACTTTAACCATTGATCAGTACTATGCGAACTGTGAGATCATGATTGGAGATAGAATTTTCGAGATTGATCTGATCGAGCTGAATGTCTTGAGAGTCGATGTCATCATTGGCATTGATTAGATGTCGGTGTACAGTGTGAGCATCGAGTGCAAGACCAAGACAGTAATAGTGAAGGCTCCAGGTGGACCTGAGGTCACTATCCAAGGGAAGAGGAGATATTCAGATTTGGTTACTGCTATCAGCCAGAAGAAAGGGATTCTTGTAGAGGTGCAGCAAATTCTGGTGGTTCGGGATTATCCGATGGTATTCTTGGAAGATTTGCCTGGGTTACCCCCGCATCGTGATGTGGAGTTCAGCATCACTATTCATCCAGGGAGTGCACCTATTTCCAAGGCACCGTATAGCATGGCGCCAATAGAGCAGGATGAGATCAAACGGCAGATTGAGGAACTGTTGGAGAAAGACTTTATTCAACCGAGTGCGTCTGTAAAGTCCCGATTTTCATTTAATGAAAATTATTTTATTTTTGCACGTAGTGTGCACGTGCAATATTTTTGGTTGAATTAAATGTTATGATTATTTTCATCATGATGAGTATAGATTTTTAAATATGTGCTTTTATATGAAGCCTTCTTTCAAATGGATAAAAACCTTTTCTTTTTAAAAGCCCAAAATGTAATTCATTTATTTTATTTTAAAATAATTATTTTGGCCCATAAACTAAAGCCCATGAGTTAATTTATTTTTAATACAACTTGTCATGTAGAATACAATTCAAAGTTTATTTTTATATAAAATTTAATGTACAATTTTTGGACCTAGTTGCTTGCACGTGCATTGCACGTACACGTGCAAAATGCACATTCCTACACTAGGCCGGATTGCATCTTGGAGGAAAATGAAATTTTGAGTGGGAATCATGGTGTGGTGGTTACTTGATTATGGGTGGATAGTATAACTCCTCCTTAAATCTAAACCATTTGTTCCTAACTCCTACTTTAATAAGAGTGCACATTTAATTGGAAGAATGATCTATAATTGATTGAATTGTTGATATGCAAATTGTGTGTGTTTCTACTATTAATATTCATGTTGGGTGCAACATGAATAGGGTTATGAATTGTGTAAATGAACCTTCGTTAGTAGCATGAAAATTATGTGCAAGATTAGTATATTGACTATGTCGCTTTGGAAATTTTGTTATGACGTTGTAACGAATAAATTAAGATGCAGTCATTATGTTTATGAGATGAATAAGGCCAGAAAATTTGTATAGAGATTAATGAAATTTTAATGTTGAAAAAGGAATGTATTAGAGGTAGTATATCAAATTAACCAATTTGTATGGTAGAAATGTGTTATTTATTGGGAAAAATATGTTTAATTATTTGAGAAAATTATTTTTATATACTGGAGTAGAATTCATGATGGAAATGATAAATCTGTAATTTTTACAGTATATTAGTAAGAGCAAATTGAAGTAAGATGTTGATGAACATCGATGTATTCTAAATAAACAGAGAATAATTGGTTAAATAAAATTCGATTTGTACTAGTGACAACCCGAGCCCATAGCTCGAGTGGTTGGATCACTCTTAATCGCTACAGTATATATGCGGCTCTCTGAGGTTGAGGGATCGAATCCCGTTGACACCATTCTTTTTAGTTTCGAACATTTTAAATAAAGCAGTGCGGCCGAGAGCACTTAATTCTCTCGCGCCCTCTTCTATGTGTGGGCAGCACTCGGCCTAGTGGTCTGTGCTTTGGTTGTTTCTCCTAGTGGTCGCTGGTTCGATCCGTGGTCTTCGGATGTGTTTATGTTGTGGAAAAAAACATTTTTTTTGGGGTGTTTTAGTGATCAAAAAATGTGGGAAAAAATATATTTATTATTTTAAAAATATGTGGGGTTTATGAAAAATAATTTGAGGATTATTCGTATGAAGTGGAGTATGTTTAAGGAATAAAAGTATAATTTAGAACTATAAGTTCCACACTTGCATTTGTATAAAGTGGTATTTTACAAAAGATTTAAAATGGAATATTAGAAAAAGAAAAATACGAATAAGATGTGAATTATATGAAGTGATGTGAATTATTCTCAATGGAGAATGGTGTGACAATTCATGATGTATAAATATTCATCTTTGATTAAGTAACTAGTGATGTGGTTTTTTTTAATGTGAAAATAATATTGCATGAGTTACATGATGAATAGTTGAATTTAGTGTATAATTATGGACTATTGAATGATTTGGAAATCATGATTTGATAGTAGAAATATTTTGAGTATGACAACTCAACATGAAACTTATGAGTTGGAAACACTCAACTTTAGAATTTGTGAATGAGAATTGAAACAAAAGAGTAGCTAAGTCTCCCCCGGCATTTGGAAAGAAATAAATGAAATATGAAAGACCAAGGTTGGTCATGTTGAACAAATGTATAAGTCCGGTTTAGTGGAGAGGCTAACTCTAATGCTTTGGTTTTTTCATGATTCTATATCATTGGAATTAAGGATTAGTTACATAGTGAAGACGTGATGAAAGTAAGAGAAAAACATTGAGTATGAGGGCCATTGGATAGCGGCGAGAGCGTATCCCAGGATGTCCCATGATGAGTCTGGGCGAGGATACTGCTCCAGAGTACCATCCCGGTGGCGACGCTCATGGGATGTTTGAAGACTATGGGTGGTGTCATGTCTATGGTAGGAGCTAAATTACCACAGGATGCCTGCTTGATGAGTCATGTGTCAGTGCGTTGGGATTCCCTCCAAGGCACCTAGACATGAGTTCGTAGGTCAGAAAACATCTAGGATACTTACCGTAGTTACAGTAGTAGGTTAGGTCATGACGAGGGATTGAACCCTACAAAGATAAAGAACGATTAAGGGCTTGCCCTCGGACCTATGTAGTATGGGATGCATAGAATCCGAACAAGTGTGCATTAGTGTCATGTAAGATAAAAAAATTGCATCAAGGACTATGTGCACAATCACGACACGACATCAATAGGGTAGTCCCTTTAGTTTGATATGTGACAAGTTTGTGTGTGCTAAATATGGAAAATAAGTTATACTATTTCCGGCATAGAGAGGATGGCCGTGTATAATGTTCGTCGGTTGAATAAACTGACGTACCCATAGTCTTATATGCAGGTAAATGGCATGATAAAGATTAAAGAGGAACAGATGCTTAAAGATTATACAATGTTGTTGTACATTTATTTCATTGTTGTAAAGTTTACTTCCGCTGTGCAAATGTAAATTGTAATGTATTCATGTAAACTCTGATGTAAAGTGAAAAGTTCAAATTTCCTTGTAAAATTGTACTAAATAAAGCGGAAAGATCCTGTAGAACATCTCGAATTCAGTGTATTTGGGATTCGGGGCGTTACAGTGTGGTATCAGAGCCAGGTTTTCACACTTGTACAAAATTATAAGGAACGACACCCTAGAAGTGGACATTAGAGTGTGTGTTTGAGTCTAGAGATTTAAATGTAAGTGACTTACATTTGTGTTGCTCTATGACTTATGCTTCTCCCTCTCTATTTCTAAGATGGCTGATCACTTCGACCCTGCTGGAGACGACGACTGGCATATCATCGAGGAAGAGTACCATCCTGGACAGGCAGATTCTGAGGAAAAGTACTACCCAGGGCAAGCAGATTCTGAAGGAGAAGAATGGCCTGAATCCCGAGAGATTACCCCACCTCCGGATTCATCTGATGACTCTTCTGACGAAGAAGAAGAACCAGTTCCGAATAGTCTTGTGACTTCTCTTCAGAGGCAGGTAGAGACACTGCGAAAGAGAGTCGGATTATTGGAGGCTCAGCTAGCAAAGCGAAAGGACGACTTTTCTGTTCTCAGTCATCGGGTATGGGAACTCGAGAAGAGGAAGAATCTGACCGATGTGCTGAAGGATGAAGTTGATGAACTACGGGGAGAACTTCGAGAAGCGAAGAGGAACCGTAGGAGTTAGACTGTTGTAGCTTCTACTATCTTTCATTCTGATGTCAAGAAATGTTTTTCAATTCGAATGTATAAAGTTTGGAATTCAATGAAATGCAAGTTGATTCAAAATTCATGTCTTATACTTCGAATTTAATGGATCTTTTGCATCAGAATATGTCTAGAAGAGGAGCTAGAAACGGGGAAGGTCTGGATCTGGAAACGGAACTTGCGAGAGTCTATCAGACGCCCAACGCCGTGGCCATGAATCAGAACCAAGGAAGGGGACCTGCAAATCTGGTGCCCGAAGTGATCAAACTAGTGGAATCGTTCAAACGAATGAAACCACCTGTATTCGAAGGGAAGTCAGACCCTGATGCGGCTGACAACTGGATTCGTCAAGTGGAGACAATCTTTGAAGTGCTAGAGACCCCTGAGGGCAGTAAGGTCAAGTTGGCGACTCTGCAACTTGAGAAGGATGCGGCTGTTTGGTGGCAGTCGATGAAGAGGACCATGGGAGGCATAGTTCTAGGCTGGGAGGAATTTCTGGAAGAATTCCGCAGTCACTATTTCCCCTCCGATGTTCAAGAGAAGAAGGCTATGGAGTTTTTGTCACTACAGCAAGGTAGCATGTCAGTGAGAGAGTACGAGACCAAATTCACTCAGCTCTCTAGGTATGCTCCTGAATTAGTGATGGATAAGGCTAAGAAGGCTCGTAAGTTCGAGCATGGATTGAATCCGAGCTTGAAGTCCCGAATGATACCTCTTGGTATCAGAAGATTCGACAAGTTGGTCAAGAGAGCAGCGGCGACGGAAGCAGATATGGAGCAGTTCCATGTTGTTCAGAACCGGAGGAACAACTGGCAGTCTGGAAAGAGGCCCGCCAATTCTGGGAGTTTCAAGTGGCAACCATCTGCACAAAGGTTCAAACCGACAGGGGCGAACGCTATTAGTGTGGCTGGAGGACCTGGGAACAATGTGGTGAGACCTCCTGCGGTAACTTGCTTCAACTGTGGTGAAACGGGACATTACAAATCTCAATGTCTCATGCCACGGAATGGTAATAGCAATGCACCAACGCAGCAGACTGGGAAGAGACCGTACCAACCAGGGCGAGTATTTACCTTGATGGAAGCTGATGCTGATGAGGTTGATCATGTCATCACTGGTACGAGGGCTGATGTTTAGAGGTTTTTGTCATTTCCTTTTCCACTTATTTAGTGAACTGTTACGTAATGAGTGTGTATTATGTAACAGGCGAACTTTATCTTAATGGAATGAAAGCTGTTGTGTTGTTCGATACTGGATCCTCTCATACTTTTGTGTCTCCTAAATTTGCTAAAGTGTTGGGAGTTGAACCGAAGATTTTTCCAGGCAAGATCTTGGCAGTAGCTACTCCATTAGGGAAAACTCTAAGCACTGATCGGTATTATCCGGATTGCGAGATTGTGATTGGAGATCGAATCTTTGGGATTGATCTGATCGAGCTGACTATCTTGGGAGTCGATGTTATCATTGGCATTGATTGGATGTCGGTGTACAGTGCAAGCATCGAGTGCAAGACCAAGACGGTAACAGTGAAGGCTCCAGGTGGACCTGAAGTCACTTTCCAAGGGAAGAAGAAGTGTTCTAGGCTGGTGGCAGCGATCCGCAAGGAAGAGATTCCTATGGAAGTGCAAGGGATTTCTGTGGTTCGAGACTATCCGACTGTGTTCTTGGATGATTTTCCTGGGTTACCCCCACATCGTGATGTAGAGTTCAGTATCACTGTTCAACCGAGAAGTGCACCCATTTCTAAGGCACCGTATAGGATGGCTCCAGTGGAACAGGATGAGGTGAAACGGCAGATTGAGGAACTGTTGGAGAAAGGCTTTATTCAACCTAGTGCGTCACCTTGGGGAGCACCAGTGCTTTTGGTAAAGAAGAAGGATGGATCGATGAGAATGTGTATCGATTACCGAGAGCTGAATAAGGTCACTGTTCAGAATAAGTATCCTATTCCTCGAATTGATGACTTGTTCGATCTTCTACAAGGAGCAGCTGTTTTCTCCAAAATAGATCTTCGATCAGGATATCACCAAGTTCGAGTGAAAGCGAAGATGTGCACAAAACTGCATTTAGAACTCGACATGGGCATTACGAATTCTTAGTTATGCCATTTGGATTGACGAATGCACCCGCAATCTTCATGGATTTGATGGACAGAGTTCTGAGGCCGTTCATTGATTCTTTCGTCGTGGTGTTTATCGACCATATCCTCGTGTACTCCAAGTCAGAGGAGGAGCACACCGAGCATCTGGCAGCAGTGTTGAAGAAGCTGGAAGAGAAGAAGTTGTATGCCAAGCTATCCAAGTGTGATTTCTGAAATCTGAAGTGGCATTCCTAGGTCACATCCTTTCTAAGGAGAGAGTGGCAACTGATCCTCAGAAGATAGAGGTAGTGAGAGATTGGACTAGGCCTACTACAGTGAAGGAAGTCAGAAGTTTTCTTGGAATGACTGGATACTACAGGAGATTCGTTCGAAGTTATGCTCAGATAGCTGTACTGCTTACTGGTCTGACTAAGAAGAATGTGAACTTCAAGTGAACTGAGAAATGTGAGGCGAGCTTTCAGGAGTTGAAAGAGAAACTGACTACTGCACCTATTTTGGCTTTGCCTAGAGCAGGTGTTGAGTATAATGTTTATAGCGATGCTTCACATCGTGGGCTGGGTTGTGTCTTAATGCAAGAAGGTAGAGTAATCGCTTATGGGTCTAGGCAACTACGACCGCATGAGAAGAATTATCCGACTCATGATCTGGAGTTGGCTGTGATTATCTTTGCCCTGAAGCAATGGAGACACTACGTGTACGGTGAGAAATTGAACATGTACACGGACCACAAGAGTTTGAAGTACATATATCAGGAGAAGGATCTGAATTTGAGGCAGCGGAGATGGTTGGAAGTGCTCGAGGACATGCGACCTGAAATCAAGTATCATCCTGGGAAAGCTAATGTTGTTGTTGATGCACTTAGTTGCAAGAGCAGTTTATCCAGTTTGATTACAACTCAGAAGCATCTGATTGAAGAATTGGATCGAGCAGGTATTGATGTTGTCTTGTAAGGATTGGGAGCATCTTTAGCTCAGTTGAGGCTTCAGCCTAAACTAAATGCAAGGATCATTGCAAGTCAGGAGGATGATGCTGATATTTTGGAGATGAAGGAGCAGGTTGGTGCTGGCAGGTTGCCCGAATTTCAAATCAGGGATGGAGTGCTGTGGTTCGGAGATTGCCAATGTGTTCCAAATCAGGCAGACCTGAAAGAGAGTATTCTTCAGGAGGCGCATGCTACTCTTTTGTCGGTACATCCTGGGAGTACTAAGATGTACAAAGACATCAAACAGCATTTCTGGTGGTCAGGTTTGAAGCGAGACGTGGCTGAATTTGTGGCGAAGTGTGAGGTTTGTCAGCAAGTCAAAGCCGAAAATCAGAGACCCGGAGGTCTATTACAGCCGTTACCTATTCCGAAATGGAAGTGGGATAACATCAGTATGGATTTCATTACGGGATTGCCTAAGAGTCCTAAAGGCAATGACGCGATTTGGGTTATAGTCGGTCGACTAACCAAGTCTGCTCACTTTTTGGCGATGAGACAAGTTAGCTGAGTTGTATGTTGGCGAGATTGTCCGGCTTCATGGTATTCCGTCAACTATTGTGTCTGATCGAGATGCGCGGTTTACTTCGCATTTCTGGAGGAGTCTTCAGACAGCTTTGGGTACCAAGACAGATTTCAGTACTGCTTTTCATCTGCAAACCGATGGGCAGACCGAGAGAGTCAACCGTATTCTTGAGGATATGCTTCGGTGTTGTATACTAGACTTTGGAGGCAGTTGGGAAAGGCATTTACCTTTGGTAGAGTTTGCCTACAACAACAGTTTTCAGATTAGCATCGGGATGGCGCCGTATGAAGCTCTGTATGGCAGGAAGTGCAGGACACCTGTTTGTTGGTTTGAAGTTAGGGAGCATCAGTTGTTTGGTCCTGAGCTTGTGCAGCAAACTTCTGAGAAGATTGTTCTGATCAGGAAAAGGCTGGTGGAAGCTCAGAGCAGGCAGAAAAGCTATGCAGACAACCGGAGAAGGGACCTTGAAAGTGAGGTCGGTGACTTCGTCTTTCTGAAAGTATCACCCAGTAAAGGTGTGGTTCGATTTGGCAAAGGCAGGAAGTTAGCCCCGAGGTTTATAGGCCCGTACAAGATATTGAAAAGGATCGGGAAGACTGCTTACCGGCTTGAATTACCGGAAGAGTTATCTCAGGTGCACAATGTCTTCCATGTGTCTATGCTGAGAGGTTATATTCCAGATCCGAGTCATCATTTGCCTGAAGTGCCGGAAGGTTTGCAGTTGATCTAAACTACATCGAGTCTCCTGTCGAGATTGTTGATCGTCGAGAGAAAGTCTTGAGGAATAAGACGATACCGATAGTCAAGGTAGTCTGGAGAAACCATTTGGTTGAAGAGGCTACTTGGGAGTCTGAGGAGAGGATGTTGAAGGATTATCCTGAGTTTTTTGCTTGATTGTATTTTTGTATCTTTTGTTCTTGTTGTGAGTGTTTGTTTTCTCGCTCTTGGCTGTAGTTCCGGGGACGGAACTATTCTAAGGAGGAAGTGTTGTAATGCCCCGATTTTCATTTAACGAAAATTATTTTATTTTTGCACGTAGTGTGCACGTGCAATATTTTTGGTTGAATTAAATGTTATGATTATTTTCATCATGATGAGTATATATTTTTAAATATGTGCTTTTATATGAAGCCTTCTTTCAAATAGATAAAAACGTTTTCTTTTTAAAAGCCCAAAATGTAATTCATTTATTTTATTTTAAAATAATTATTTTGGCCCATAAACTAAAGCCCATGAGTTAATTTATTTTTCATACAACTTGTCATGTAGAATACAATTTAAAGTTTATTTTTATATAAAATTTAATGTACAATTTTTGGACCTAGTTGCTTGCACGTGCATTGCACGTACACGTGCAAAATGCACATTCCTACACTAGGCCGGATTGCATCTTGGAGGAAAATGAAATTTTGAGTGGGAATCATGGTGTGGTGGTTACTTGATTATGGGTGGTTAGTATAACTCCTCCTTAAATCTAAACCATTTGTTCCTAACTTCTACTTTAATCCTAGCCATCCATTTCCCTAGATTTTTAGTATAAATACCCCCCCCCCTCCATGGCTAGTTATTCTTGTGCTTATTACTTTCTACAAACCTATAGTCCAAATTACATTATCTAGTAGTGATTTTGTGAGTTAAAAGATTGAGAGTGTGTGGGATTGTGCTTGCAACATCAAGAAGAGAGGAGGCCAGCAATCAACTAGGAGCTCTCGGTTTTGGTGCTTGGGAGGCTTGTGTGCGCGTGTTCAAGGAGTAGGAGCACTCTCGTTGCAAGGACATTCGTCTAGGAGGTTGCTAAATTGTATTTTTCTCTCCAAATTAAGGTGGGTAAATTTTTCCTATTTCTAAATAAGAATGCATGCTAGATTTAATTAGAAAAATGATGTATGAAAATGATTAATAAGAGTGCACATTTAATTGGAAGAATGATCTATAATTGATTGAATTGTTGATATGCAAATTTTGTGTGTTTCTACTATTAAAATTCAAGTTGGGTGCAACATGAATATGGTTATGAATTGTGTAAATGAACCTTCGTTAGTAGCACAAAAATTATGTGCAAGATTAGTATATTAACTATGTCGCTTTGGAAATTTTGTTATGACGTTGTAACGAATAAATTAAGATGCAGTCATTATGTTTATGAGATGAATAAGGCCAGAAAATTTGTATAGAGATTAATGAAATTTTAATGTCGAAAAAGGAATGTATTAGAGGTAGTATATCAAATTAACCAATTTGTATGGCAGAAATGTGTTATTTACTGGAAAAAATATGTTTAATTATTTGAGAAAATTATTTTTATATACTGGAGTAGAATTCATGATGGAAATGATAAATCTGGAATTTTTACAGTATATTAGTAAGAGCAAATTGAAGTAAGATGTTGATGAACATCGATGTATTCTAAATAAACAGAGAATAATTGGTTAAATAAAATTCAAGTTGTACTAGTGACAACCCGAGCCCATAGCTCGAGTGGTCGGATCACTCTTAATCGCTACAGTATATATGCGGCTCTCTGAGGTTGAGGGATCGAATCCCGTTGACACCATTCTTTTTAGTTTCGAACATTTTAAATAAAGAGTGCGGCCGAGAGCACTTAATGCTCTCGCGCCCTCTTCTATGCGTGGGCAGCACTCAGCCTAGTGGTCTGTGCTTTGGTTGTTTCTCCTAGTGGTCGCTGGTTCGATTCGTGGTCTTCGGCTGTGTTTATGTTGTGGAAAAAAATATTTTTTTTTGGGTGTTTTAGTGATCAAAAAATGTGGGAAAAAATATATTTATAATTTTAAAAATATGTGGAGTTTATGAAAAATAATTTGAGGATTATTCGTATGAAGTGGAGTATGTTTAAGGAATAAAAGTATAATTTAGAACTATAAGTTCCACACTTGCATTTGTATAAAGTGGTATTTTACAAAAGATTTAAAATGGAATATTAGAAAAAGAAAAATACGAATAAGATGAGAAGTGATGTGAATTATTCTCAATGGAGAATGGTGTGACAATTCATGATGTATAAATATTCATCTTTGATTAAGTAACTAGTGATGTGGTTTTTTTTAATGTGAAAATAATATTGCATGAGTTACATGATGAATAGTTGAATTTAGTGTATAATTATGGACTATTGAATAATTTGGAAATCATGATTTGATAGTAGAAATATTTTGAGTATGACAACTCAACATGTAAACTTATGAGTTGGAAACACTCAACTTTAGAATTTGTGAATGGGAATTGAAACAAAAGAGTAGCTAAGTCTCCCCCGGCATTTGGAAAGAAATAAATGAAATATGAAAGACCAAGGTTGGTCATGTTGAACAAATGTATAAGTCCGGTTTAGTGGAGAGGCTAACTCTAGTTCTTTGGTTTTGTTCATGATTCTATATCATTGGAATGAAGGATTAGTTACATAGTGAAGACGTGATGAAAGTAAGAGAAAAACATTGAGTATGAGGGCCATTGGATAGCGGCGAGAGCGTATCCCAGGATTTCCCATGATGAGTCTGGGCGAGGATACTGCTCCAGAGTACCGTCCCGGTGGCGATGCTCTTGCGATGTTTGAAGACTACGGGTGGTGTCATGTCTATGGTAAGAGCTGAATTACCACAGGATGCCTGCATGATGAGTCATGTGTCAGTGCGTTGGGATTCCCTCCAGGGCGCCTAGACATGAGTTCGTAGGTCAGAAAACATCTAGGATACTTACCGTAGTTACAGTAGTAGGTTAAGTCATGACGAGGGATTGAACCCTACAAAGATGAAGAACGATTAAGGGCTTGCCCTCGGACCTATGTAGTATGGGATGCATAGAATCCGAACAAGTGCGCATTAGTGTCATGTAACATAAAAAATTGCATCAAGGACTAAGTGCACAATCACAACACGACATCAATAGGGTAGTCCCTTTAGTTTGATATGTGACAAGTTTGTGTTTGCTAAATATGGAAAATAAGTTATACTATTTCCGGCATAGAGAGGACGGCCGTGTATAATGTTCGTCGGTTGAATAAACTGACGTACCCACAGTCTTATATGCAGGTAAATGGCATGATAAACATTAAAGAGGAACAGATGCTTAAAGTTTATACAATGTTGTTGTACATTTATTTCATTGTTATAAAGTTTACTTCCGCTGTGCAAATGTAAATTTTAATGTATTCATTTATACTCTGATGTAAAGTGAAAAGTTCAAATTTTTTTGTAAAATTGTACTAAATGAAGCGGAAAGATCCTGTAGAACATCTCGAATTCAGTGTATTTGGGATTCAGGGCGTTACAGAGTGGTATCAGATCCAGGTTTTCACACTTGTACAAATTTATAAGGAACGACACCCTAGAAGTGGACATTATAGTGTGTGTTTGAGTCTAGAGATTTAAATGTAAGTGACTTACATTTGTGTTGCTCTATGACTTATGCTTCTCCTTTTCTATTTCTAAGATGGCTGATCACTTCGACCCTGTTGGAGACGACGACTGGCATATCATCGAGGAAGAGTACCATCCTGGACCGGCAGATTCCGAGGAAGAGTACTACCTAGGGCAAGCAGATTTTGACAGAGAAGAATGGCCTGAATCCCGAGAGATTACCCCACCTCCGGATTCATCTGATGACTCTTCTAACGAAGAAGAAGAACCAGTTCCGAATAGTCTTGTGACTTCTCTTCAGAGTCAGGTAGAGACACTGCGAGAGAGAGTCGGATTATTGGAGGCTCAGCTAGCAAAGCGAAAGGACGACTTTTCTGTTCTCAGTCATCCGGTATGGGAACTCGAGAAGAGGAAGAATCTGACCGATGTGCTGAAGGATGAAGTTGATGAACTACGGGGAGAACTTCGAGAAGCGAAGAGGAACCGTAGGAGTTAGACTGTTGTAGCTTCTACTATCTTTCATTCTGATGTCAAGAAATGTTTTTCAATTCGAATGTATAAAGTTTGGAATTCAATGAAATGCAAGTTGATTCAAAATTCATGTCTTATACTTCGAATTTAATGGATCTTTTGCATCAGAATATGTCTAGAAGAGGAGCTAGAAATGGGGAAGGTCTGGATCTGGAAACGTAACTTGCGAGAGTCTATCAGACGCTCAACGCCGTGGCCATGAATCAGAACCAAGGAAGGGAACCTGCAAATCCGGTGCCCGAAGCGATCAAACTAGTGGAATCGTTCAAACGAATGAAACCACCTGTATTCGAAGGGAAGTCAGACCCTGATGCGGCTGACAACTGGATTCGTCAAGTGGAGACAATCTTTGAAGTGCTAGAGACCCCCGAGGGCAGTAAGGTCAAGGATGCAGCTGTTTGGTGGCAGTCGATGAAGAGGACCATGGGAGGCGTAGTTCTTGGCTGGGAGGAATTTCTGGAAGAATTCCGCAGTCACTATTTCCCCTCCGATGTTCAAGAGAAGAAGGCTATGGAGTTGTTGTCACTACAGCAAGGTAGCATGTCAGTGAGAGAGTACGAGACCAAATTCACTCAGCTCTCTAGGTATGCTCCTGAATTAGTGATGGATGAGCTAAGAAGGCTCGTAAGTTCGAGCATGAATTGAGGCCGAGCTTGAGGTCCCGAATGATACCTCTTGGTGTCAGAAGATTCGACAAGTTGGTCAAGAGAGCAGCGGCGACGGAAGCAGATATGGAGCAGTTCCATGTTGTTCAGAACCGGAGGAACAACTGGCAGTCTGGAAAGAGGCCCGCCAATTTTGGGAGTTTCAAAGGGCAACCATCTGCACAAAGGTTCAAACCGACAGGGGCGAACGTTATTAGTGTGGCTGGAGGACCTGGGAACAATGTGGTGAGACCTCCTACGGTAACTTGGTTCAACTGTGGTGAAACGGGACATTACAAACCTCAATGTCTCAAGCCACGGAATGGTAATAGCAATGCACCAACACAGCAGATTGGGAAGAGACCGTACCAACCAGGTCGAGTATTTGCCTTGACGGAAGCTGATGCTGATGAGGTTGATCATGTCATCACTGGTACGAGGGCTGATGTTTAGAGGTTTTTCTCATTTCTTTTCCCACTAATTTAGTGAGCTGTTACGTAATGAGTGTGTATTATGTAACAGGCAAACTTTATCTTAATGGAATGGAAGCTGTTGTGTTGTTCGATACTGGATCCTCTCATACTTTTGTGTCTCCTAAATTTGCTAAAGTGTTGGGAGTTGAACCGAAGATTTTTCCAGGCAAGATCTTGGCAGTAGCTACTCCATCAGGGGAAACTCTAACCACTGATCGGTATTATGTGGATTGTGAGATTGTGATTGGAGATCGAATCTTTGGGATTGATTTGATCGAGCTGACTATCTTGGGAGTCGATGTTGTCATTGGCATTGATTGGATGTCGGTGTACAGTGCAAGCATCGAGTGCAAGACCAAGACGGTAACAGTGAAGGCTCCAGGTGGACCTGAAGTCACTTTCCAAGGGAAGAAGAAGTGTTCTAGGCTGGTGGCAGCTATCCGCAAGGAAGAGATTCCTGTGGAAGTGCAAGGAATTCCTGTGGTTCGGGACTATCCGAATGTGTTCTTGGATGATTTTCCTGGGTTACCCCCACATCGTGATGTAGAGTTCAGCATCACTGTTCAACCGAGAAGTGCACCAATTTCTAAGGCACCGTATAGGATGGCTCCAGTGGAACAGGATGAGGTGAAACGGCAGATTGAGGAACTGTTGGAGAAATGCTTTATTCAACCTAATGCGTCACCTTGGGGAGCACCGGTGCTTTTGGTAAAGAAGAAGGATGGATCACTAAAGAAGAAGGACATTAAACAGCATTTCTGGTGGTCAGGTTTGAAGCGGGATGTGGCTGAATTTGTGTCGAGGTGTGAGATTTGTCAATAAGTCAAAGCTGAGAATCACATATTCAGAGGTCTATTGCAACCGTTACCTATTCCGAAATGGAAGTGGGATAACAACATTATGGATTTCATCACGGGTTTGCCCAAGAGTTCCAAGGGCAATGATGCGGTTTGGGTTATAGTCAATCAACTAACCAAGTCTGCTCACTTCTTGGCGATGAAACTCACTGCTTCGATGGACAAGTTAGCTGAGATGTTTGTTGGTGAGATGGTCAGGCTTCATGGTGTTCCGTTAACCATTGTGTCTGATCGAGATGCGCAGTTTACTTCGCATTTCTGGAGGAGTCTTCAGACAGTTTTGGGTACCAAAGTGGATTTCAGCACTGCTTTTCATCCACAGACTGATGGGCAGACCGAGAGAGTCAACCGTATTCTTGAGGACATGCTTCGCTGTTGTGTACTAGACCTTGGAGGCAGTTGGGAAAGGCATCTAGCTTTGGTGGAGTTTTCCTACAATAACAGTTTTTAGACTAGTATTGGGATGGCGCCGTACGAAGCTTTGTATGGCAGGAAGTGCAGAACACCTGTGTGTTGGTTTGAAGTTGGGGAGAGGCAGATGTTTGGGCCTGAGATTGAGCAGCAAACCTCTGAAAAGATTGATTTGATCAGGAAGAGGTTGGTGGATGCTCAGAGTAGGCAGAAGAGCTATGCAGACAACCGGAGAAGGGACCTTGAGTTTGAGGTTGGTGACTTTGTCTTTCTGAAGTTATCACCTAGTAAAGGTGTGATTTGATTTGGCAAAGGTGGGAAGTTGGCCCCAAGATTCATAGGACCGTATAAGATACTGAAGTGGATTGGGAAAACTGCTTACCGGCTTGAGTTACCGGAAGAGTTGTCTCAGGTGCACAATGTCTTCCATGTGTCTACGCTGAGAGGTTACATTCCAGATCCGAGTCACCATTTGCATGAAGTGCCGGAGGGTTTGCAGCTGGATCTAAGTTACATTGAGCTTTCGGTTGAGATTGTTGATCGTCGGTAGAAAGTCTTGAGGAATAAGACGATACCGATCCTCAAGGTAGTCTGGAGAAACTAGTTGGTTGAGGAGGCGACTTGGGTATCTGAGGAGAGGATGAGGAAGGATCATCATGACCTCTTTGTTTGATTTGTATTTTCTTTTCTTTCTTCTTATTGTGCTTTGGTTTCTCGCTCTTTTATTGTAATTCTGGGGACAGAACTATTCTAAGGAGGGAGTGTTGTAATACCCTGAAATTTTTATTAAATGTGAGATTGTTGATTTTACGTGTTGTGCACGTACAAATGTGTGTATATATGAATGATTTTTATATAACAAGAGCAAATAATCAATTTCTTTCCTTCTCTTTTCTTTTAAGCCCATTTTAAGAAGCCTAAATTTGTTTTCTAAATAAAGCCCAACCTAATAAATTAATTATTTATTTCTAAAAGCCCATTAGTTTTAAAGCCCGTGAATTAATTACTCTTTTAAACAACTTGTCATGTAGACACATTTTTGTAGACAATTAATTTATAATGTACAATTTTAATTAGGGGAACACTAGTTAGGACACGTGCTTGCACGTGTGTGTGCTTTGCACACCCTCCTTGGCCGGATTGCATGAGAGAGAGAGAGAGTGGGGGTGTGGATTAGTGGAATGGTAGTTTTTGTGTTCATGGGTGGTTGCTACAACTTCCCATCGTATCCTAACCATTTATCTACAACCATCTAATGCAATCCTAGCCCTCCATTCCACCTTAAAACTAGTATAAATACCCCTCCCTTTATGCATACAACATTAAGAAATTTATTTTGAAAGAAAGAAAACTATATAGGAGAGTAAAAGATTGAGAGAGAGTGAAAAGATTGAGTGCTTTAGGTGTGTCTGTTCTTTTGGAGGCCGGCTACTACAACCCACGGCAAAGGAAAGGCTCGATTTCACCAACTGCAAGGAGGAGGAACTTTGTGGTGGCTCATTCTAGGAGGAGAAGGACCGCTCGTGTGTTCAAGGAGATTCTAGGAGTTTTGTAGCACTTTCTTCAAAAAGGTAGGTGTTTTTCTATACTTCTAATGTTAGACATCATGCTAGGGATTTTGATACATATGCATGATAAAAGAACTAATAAGATAATCACTTGTTGACTTTAAAAATGACTTGGTAGATGAATAAATGTTTGATGAAGTGCATGCAATTGGTAATAATTCATGTTTAATGTCGTTAAACTCACTTGTTGCCATGAGATTGTGAAATTAGAACCATGTAATGGTAGAAAAATGTTCATGTATGGTTAGTAGATGAATTATTATTATTATTTTTTTTTTGCGTCTATTGAACCATTGTATTATTTTACTCAAGGAGTGCAACCTTGATTATAAGTATTGTGAATAAAGAGGGAAAAACAGAAATTTACATTTCTTTAATGAAGTCTTAATACAAGGAGTTGAGTAGAGGATTTGTTTAAGTGAAATTTTGCAATTTGTAAACATAGAATACAAATTAGAGTGAAAATACTTGTTTTAATGTCAAAAATATATCCATGATCTACCCTAAATTGCAACCTGCTGCAATCGACAGTCGACCGAATTAGAGTCGACAGTCGACTGTCAGGTAATAAATTTCAAAATCTTTGCAGAACAGTCGATCAACTGTATTGTAACAGTCGACTGCCCTGACTATTGGTTTTCGAGTTTTAAAGTCTTTGCAGAACAGTCGACCGACTGTATTGTAACAGTCGACTGCCCTGAGTATTTATCTTCGAGTTTTAAATTCCCGCAGAACAGCTGACTGGCTATGTTTTGACAGTCGACTGCCATGAAGTTTAAATGATATCTAGTTTTCATGAGATAATTTTCTATAACCTTTGGCCTAGTATATTTGAGACTATTTTTGCAAGAAAGAACTTACTATAAATTGTTAGCTTAAATTGTCTTTGGATAAAGAAAAATGTATTGATTAAAAGATAATTTGAAAAGAGTTTTGATAATGAAAGAAAATTGAAAGTACGAATGTTAGATTTAGTATCGGTAAATTGAGAATGAGGGAATTATGTGGAAAGATTGAACTATTGAATATGACAAGTTGAATTTCTTTGTTTATGCATGACATTGTACATGAAATTGAAATTTTAATGACATGATGAGTTATGAAGGATATTATGAATATGAATATACAAATGCTATGAACATGAAAAGGAAAATTATTGTTAATCATGGAAAAGATCTTATGAGTATGAAAAACTCGGTGTTGTAATTATGAGTTGAAATTAAGAACTAGGGTGTAGCTAAGCCTTATACCGGCAATAAAAGAAATGTTGAGATGAAATTTGAAATGAAAAGACCAAAATTTGGGTCATGAGAAATGATTGAATAAGACCAGTACAGTGGAAGTGCTAACCCCAAGGGATTGATTTTGTTCATGATTCAATTAAATTAAGGATTAGATACATAGTGAAGATGTGATGAACGTAAGAGACAAACATGAGTATGAGGGCCAATATGTCCCATGATGCATCATGATTAGGGCGTGGATACTACTCCAGAGTACCGTCCCGGTGGCGATGCTTATGGGGTAATCTAATGACCGCGGGTGGTGTCACATTTATGGTAGGAGGCGAATTACCACGTGATGTCTGCATGATGAGTCATGTGTCAGTGCGTTGGGATTCTCTCTAGGGCGCCTAGACGTGAGTTCGTAGTTCATAGACTGCCTAAGATACTTACCATTGTTATAGTAGTAGATTAAGTCATGGCGAGGGATCGAACCCTACAAGATGAAGAACGATTAAGGGCTTGCCTTCGGACCTATGTAGTATGGCCTGCATAGACTCTGAACAAGTGCGCATTAGTGTCATATAATGTAAACAACTGCATTAAGGACTAAGTGCACATCACAACAATACATCAATTGGATAGTCCCTTGTAGTTTGTCTTGTGATCGAGTTTGTGTTTGTTTAATTATGGAAAATCATTATACTGTTTTCGGCATAGAGAGGATGGCCGTGTATAATATTTCGTCAGTTGAATAAACTGACGCGCCCACAGTTTTACATGTAGGGTAAAGAGCTTGACAAATTGAAGTATACATGCTGCTCAAAGATTGATTTAAATGTTGTATAATTGTTCCATGTAATTACTGTAAATTGCTTTTGTTGTATGAATGTAAATGTATAATGTAACTCTGATGTAAGAAAAGTTTTTTATTTCCTTGTAAAATTGTACGGAAGAAGTGTAAAGATCCTGTGGAACTTCGAATTCAGTCTGTTTTGGAATTCGGAGTGTTACACTTCCCCTACCTGTCCTATGCAGCCTGCAAGTGCTTCCTTATCTGAGCCACTACATGAACAGTTTTCGTGATCAACTCAGGCCCTAAAAGTTTCCTCTCGCCGATGTCATCCTAACAAACTGGCGATCGACATTTTCAACAATAGAGAACCTCGTACGGAGCTGCCTTGGGGCTTGCCTGATAGCTATTATTGTACGAGAACTCAACCAGGTGCAGATGATCTTCCCAAGAACCACCAAACTGAAGAATGCAAGTCCTCAACATGTCCTCCATTGTTTGGATCGTTCTCTCAGACCATCCGTCTGTATGTGGGTGGAAGGCGGTGCTATAACTAACCTTAGTGCCCAAACTTCTCTGAAGACTCTCCCAAAACTGAGACCTGAACCTCGATCTTTGTTCGTTACGATGCTGACAGGAACTCCATGCAGTCTCGATGCTGACAGGAACTCCATGCAGTCTCACAACCTTCTGAATATACTTCTCAGCCAAGCTCTATGTAAACTGGCCTACTCTGAATGGAATGAAATGGGCACTCTTTTTCAACCGATTTACTATCACCCAGATAGCATTATGACCCTTGGGACTTCTTGGCAATGCTGTCACGATATCCATAGTGATGTTCTCCCATTTCCACTTCGGGATTGGGAGAGGTTGCAAAAGTCCCGCGGTCCTCTAATGCTCTGCCTTCACTTGCTGACCGATCAAACAATGGGACACAAACCTTACCACTGCCCTTTTCATACCATGCCCCCAAAAATGCTGCTTCAGATCCCTATACATCTTAGTGCCTCCCGGATGAATAGAGTAGGGCGAGTGGCGGGCTTCTGCAAGAAGCTTCTGCCTGGATTCTCCTCTAGGTACGCATAGTCTGGCACCAAGACGAAGCAACCTGTCTGAATGGATGACCAAGTCGGTTCTCAAACCTGCTTAAACTTTGCTTCGAAACATCTGCAACGATCACCTGCCTGGGCTTCCTTAATCTTCTCTACCAGTGAAGACTGTAATTGCAACATCATGCACTACTATGCAGAACCAGGAAGTATCACAGCCAATTCCAATTGCCTCATATCCTCCAAAATCTTCTTCTGCTTGGTAAGAAGCATAGCAGCAGGCCTCTTACTCAAAGCATCAGGTACCAAATTCACCTTGTCAGGATGGTACTGCAAGTTGATGGCATAGTCTGCCATCAGTTCTAACCACCTTCTTTGTCTCATGTTCATTTCCTTCTGCGTGAACACATACATGAGACTCTTGTGGTCGGTAAAGATCTCGACTCCATCCCCAAACAGATAATGCCTCCATAGCTTCAAGGCAAAGATCACCGCTGCCAATTCCAGGTCATGTGTAGGGTAGTTCTTCTCATGCGGCCTCATCTGCCTGGATGCATATGTGACAACTCTGCCTCGCTGCATCAGTACAGTGCCCAAATCTCTACCCGAAGCATCACAGTGAACCACGAAACCTTCTGAAATTACTGGTATGGTCAACACAGGTGCTGACACCAACTGACTCTTCAATTCACGAAGGCTTCGTCACAAGTTCCATCCCATATGAATTTCTCTTCCTTCCTCGTCAAATTAGTTAGGGGTCCAGCAATCTTTGAGAAATCCTAAACAAACATCTGGTAATACCTTGCCAATCCGAGAAAACTCTGCACTTCTGAAGCTGACTTCGGCACTGCCCAATCCTTGATACAAAGATCTTCAAACGTAAACACCATTGCCGGAGATAACATGGCCCAGGAAGGCAACCTGGTCAAGCCAAAATTCACACTTGCTGAGCTTCCCATATAGCCGATTCTCCCTTAAGGTCTGCAAGACAATCCTCAAATGCTCAGCATGATCTTCCTGGTTCCAAGAATACACCAAGATATCGTTGATGAACACCACGAGGAACTTGTCCAAGAATGGGGAGAATACCCTGTTCATCAAACTCAAGAACACAGCTGTTGCATTGGTAACTCCGAATGGCATTACCAAGAACTTATAGTGCCCGTACTATGTCCGGAATGCCGTCTTCTGAACATCCTCTGACTTCACCTTAACTTGGTGGTAACCCGAGCGAAGATCCAACTTCGAGAAAACAGAAGCACCACCAAGCTGATCAAAAAGGTCGTCAATCCTCAGTAGGGGGTATCGATTCTTCACAGTTACACTTTTCAGCTCCCGATAGTCAATACAGAGCCTAGGACTTTCATCCTTCTTGTTGAAGAACAACACTGTGGCTCCCCATGCGAAACACTTGGCCTGATGAAACCCCTGTCCAACAACTCCTGGACTTGTACCTTTAGTTGTGCTAACTCAACTGGTGCCATTCGATATGGACTCTTGGAGTTTGGTGCCGCACCCGGATGAACATCGATACTAACTCCACATCTCGGTTTGGCGGTAATCCGGGCAATTCCTCTAGAAAGACATCGAGGAAGTCCCGCCCAACCAAGGGTGCAACATCTCCAACAGTGCACAACGACTCAAGTGTAGCAGCCTTCGAGTTCATCGAGTTCTTGACACATCCAAGCGTCTCACCCGCACGAAACTCGAACTCTTGGTGCTCTGGAAGCCTGAAAGTCAACTTCTTCTCTCGGCAGTCAATCACGGCATGAGTAACACCAAGCTAGTCCTTCCCCAGAATGACATCAAAGTCGGAATTGGGGATCACAATAAGATCAGCCCTAAAATGCATGCCACTTACCAGCAAAAGGGTTTGCTTGCACACCCTAGAAAAAACAATGACACCCCATACCCCCACTTGTGGTAATGTCCCAAGCTGTGGTCATGGTTTCGCTTACCGAATGATGCTGATCAATGAAGCAGGAAGAGACAAAGGAGTGGATAGCACCGGAATCGAATAGAACATGAGCGAGAAGAGAGAAAACTAATATGACACATATCAATGATTCAAAGAATGGGAATGAGATAAAAGCAGGAAATATGCACGAATGATTGTACAAAAAAGAAAGGAATAAACATGCAGAAGTTGAAATAAAGAGAAATAAATGATACAACTACTGAGATATACCTGCAACCACTCTAACAACTGTCTCAGCTTCCTCGGCAGTCAGGTTATAGGCCTGACCACGGCCTCCAACCTGACCTTCCCTCAGGGCCACTCTCCTCTGATCGAAGGCTTGCCTCTGCAGTGGAAGAGGCGGTCTGCCCTGACCTCGAGCCAGTGCTCCCTGCCGAGCTGCTCCTCCAATCGGCGTAGGAGCCCTATTTCTGGGACAGTCTCGAATCATATGATCACTACTTCTGCATACAAGGCAGAACCGATTGGCTAATTTGCAAACCTCTTGTGAAACTTGTGACAGTAGTCACAAGTCTGAACTGCCCTCGGGGTAACAAGCGGGTATGGCCGCGCCTTCACGGGAGGGGTCGGAACTAGCCTCCGGATAGAACCTCCAATAGGCCGAGCTACAGTAGGGTGCTGAATCACCCACTGAATGGCACTCATTCGCCTAAGAGTTTGCCCCTGGATCCTGGCTGCATCTAGAACATTTGCATAGATGCGGTGCAGATTGGCAACCAAACGGTCCTGAATGTGGAAGGTCAAGCCCATCAGAAACCTGTGAGCCCTGTCCTCGTCGTTGGCTACCACGGCAGCAGTAAAACAGCTAAGCCGAGTCAACTCCGCAGCATACTCATCTACGGAACGATTCCTCTGAGTCAAGATAATGTTAACATTAATATTGTCACATGTGAAGTAGGCAACATCAAATGACATTAAATAACATTATCTGACAGACCTGAGTTAAGGACACGAACTGTCATTCCATCTCAACCTTGGTAACACTGGGGAAGAACTTCGCCATTAAGGTCTCTGTGAAAGTGGCCCAAGTGATGGGTCGCTCTAGCCTTTCAGTCTCAGCCTGCCACCAGATATGGGCGAGGTCCATCAGCTGGATGCTTATCACATCCACACGATCCACATCGGAGATCCGAGCTGCAATCAACAACTGTTCCGTTCGGATAAGCCATTGCTCAGGCTTCAGCGGTGTCTCCATACCCGAAAACTTATCCAGGTGTAGCCTCATAAAGTCTGCCACTGTGTCGGGCCTTGGTGGCGTAGCCTCGGTGCAGGTACAATGGCAGTTCGGTTGGCCGCCTCCAGTGTAGCCCTCATCAATTCGTTATGCTCTTGTTGAAGGGCCATTAGTTGTTGCATCGTCTGGAGGATGGTAGCATTGTCTGGATGCTCATTCCTCAGGCGAGAAGTGGAAGAGCCTCCGCGAGCCATAGTCTGTAATAAGATCAACTATGGTCAGTACCCAGATTATACACTGGTTATTAAATGTTCATGTGATCAGTGTGATTCGCATATTATTGAGTTAACATGGCTAGAGCCAACCTGACTAACATGTTAGCAAAAAACCTGGCTCAGATACCACTAAAAACTTGTCACACCCCGCTTCCCAAAATACTGGAACACGATTACGTAACAAAAGACCAGCGAATGATGTAAACACCATCCATAAGTTGTCCAGTCTAACTCAATAATATGAATAGTATTCACAACCACGCAAGAAACAATAACCATATGAACAATGAATAAACTTCAAAATATTCATGAAATAAACTCATAAAGTAATATCCAACGTCTGGGAGATAAACAAATTCGGGGCATAAAAGCCCTAAACAAAGTACAATAATAATGGAATGTTCAAAATGAAATAACATAAATTGATAATAAACCAAGTCCTTTGGGTATTATTCCTTGAGTACCTGCAAACTCGTGATCTAAAGTAGAAAAATATTGTCCGTTAGAGCAAGTTCTGGACTGCAAGTAGTGAAAGCAGAGAGCAAGAAAAATAAAACATGGTATATGAAGAATAATGACCTAGATCAAGTCAAGGAGCAATAACAAAGGTTGATAATGCGATCAAGGGTCTATAATTAATCATGCAAGAAATAGTGGTTACAATCAATGATCAAGATCGATGACAATATTCAAGGTCAAGAATTGTAACACCCCGAATTCCAAATACAACCGAATTCGAAGTTCCACAGGATCTTTACACTTCACTTCGTACAATTTTACATGGAATTAAAAACTTTACTTTACATCAGAGTTACATTTACATTTACACTTATACATCGGAAGCAATTTACAACAATTTACATGAATAAAATGTACAACACTTGAAATCATTCTTTAAGTAGCATGCATACTTTAATCTTGTCACTCACTTTATCCTGCATAGAAACTGTAGGCACGTTAGTTCATTCAACTGACGCTAGAATATAATACATAAACTTTCTCTTACTTGGAAAAACACAAACTTGTCACAAAACATAGCTACGGGGACTATCCTACTGATGTCGTGTTGTGATTGTGCGCTTAGTCCTTAATGCGGTTATTTATATTATATGACACTAACACGCACTTGTTCAGAGTCTATGCAGCCCATACTACATAGGTCCGAAGGCAAGCCCTTAACCGTTCTTCATGTTGTAGGGTTCAATCCCTCGCCATGACTTAATCTACTACTGTAACTACGGTAAGTATCCTAAGTGTTCTACGAGTTACGAGTCCATGTCAAGGCACCCTGGAGAGAATCCCAACGCACTATCACGTGACTCATCATGATAGTACCACCCGTAGTCACTAGACCACCCCACGTCGTCATCGGGACGGTATTCTGGAGCAGTATCCATGTCCTACTCATGACTCTTCATGGGACATCCTGTGAATACTCTCACGCCACCAATCCAATGGCCCTCATACTCATGTTTTTCTCTTACTTTCATCACATCTTCACTATGTATCTAATCCTTACTTTTATTTAAATCATGAATAAAAATCAATCTCCTAGAGTTACCGCTCCCACTATATCGGTTTTAATCATTTATACAACATGACCCAAACTTGGTCTTTTCATTTCCAATTTTATTTCAACAATATTTCTTTCAAATGCCGGTATGAGGCTTGGCTACACTCTAGTTCTCAATTTCACTTCATAATCACAAAACTTGAGTCTTCATGCTCATAAATTCTCTTTCATAATCAACATGATTTCCATTCTTTTCTATGAATCAAATTTCATACATAAGGTTCAATTTCAATTCATGCATTTCATGTTCAAAGTTCTATTTCAATAATCCATTAGATTCACATTCAATTGTTCATTTCCTTTACTTAATTCAAATCACAAAAATTATATTTTTCATCATTCTTTAAAGTGCACACAAATTCAAACAATTAAATGCATAAAAGCCCATAATCAAAACACTTAGATTTCCCTTTATTCTAAAATTTATCTTTTATAACTTTGTAAATTTCTCATGAAAACTAAATCACTTTTCATATTTTATAATTATCCCTTTATGCAATTCTACTCAAATTTCCACTTCTAATTCACATTTATATTAGTCAAATAATACACAATTATTTTTTGTAGGCTCCACATAATTTTAGATTAATTATAATATTTTTTTCGGATTTAAAATACCCCAAAATATTAATTTAAATGCCCAAAAACCAAAAAAATATGTTTTAAAGTGCCAAGACCCTGAGTCGAACCCACAACCCGAGAGAAACCAACAGTCACCGAAAGCCAGAACAGCCAAGGCACCACAGCATTGAAAACAAGGAGGTTTAATTAACTTAAATTAAGTCTCGGTATTCGAATTTTATTGAAAAAAATAAGAAACAAAAGGCAGAGCCCAAGTTTCGAAATCGCGACCACTGAGGTCGACCCACAGCTACAGTAAGCGCCCAACATTGTCATCGACCAAATGGTCTAAGTGACCTGATCTATAATAAGTGAAGTTTTTAGGGTCAAAACTCAGTTCTCTGTTATTTCGGTTTTCTACAAAAGTGAATATCTTTGTTTTCTCTTCTTCTCAAAATTTATTCAAAAACTCCAGAATTTAACTTTCATCTTATCACAACATTTCAGTGAAATAAAATTTCATTTTTGATATAAAAACACAATTTTTTTACTCTCTACTTGCATTCTACTACTTAATTTCAATTTTAGAGAAAAACAACATATTCTTGCTACAAATTGCCTATAAAATTTCCTTAAATCAATTATAATATTTTCCATGGACATTACACATTTATTTCAGTGATAAAAACTCCTTTTTCATGCTTTTTATCATACCAATAATCAACATCATAATTCCACTATTCTTATTTCAATTATTTCACATACAAGCATAACTTTTAATTTAGCACATAACAACCAAATAAAGCATGATAGCATGGTAGATTTTAAATTAACAATCATAATTTTACAATTAATTAACATTCTTTTAACATGCATTATCACAATTATCACAATGTCTCATTTTCACACCACATAGCTAGTTCAATCATTTCTTCTTAATCTTATCAAACAAAGCCTAGCATGGTATTCTAATTAGAAGTTTAAGAAAGTCACCCATCTCAAATGGAGAGAAACACAAAAAAGGTCCTAGGGAATTTCCTAGAATGAACAAAAGAGCATTCTCCTCCTAGTTTGAGCCACCAAGTTGCTTCTCCTCTCTAGCTTGTTGTTGATGGAACTCCTTCTTGCTCCTTGGTAATGGACGGCCAATCTTCTAGATGAGGGAACACACAATTTTGCACTCAAATCTTTTAATCTCACAAACTCCTTAATCTTTTGTCTCACTAACTTGTATTTCTTTTCTTTCTTTCTTCTTCAATTATAGGTGCAAGGATAACTAGTGTAGGGGGGTGGGGGGGTATTTATATAAAATTTTAGTGGGAATAGAGGGCTAGGGTTAGATCAAATGGTTAAGGATCAAGGACTTAGATGAACTAGGGACTCGAAATAACTTTCCATGATGAAAGTAACCACTCTCCACCTCTTCCACTCTCCCTCTCCTCTCTAGCATTATCTGGCCTACACCAAAGGGTGTGCATTGCACACTCTAGTGCAAGCACGTGCAACCTAGTGTCCCTCATTTCACAAGTTGTTCATGTTAATTAAATTATTTGTTCATAGAATGAGTCAACACTACAAGTTAGGTTATTTAAAAGAGTGATTAAATTAAATGGGCTCACTAATGGGCTAACTAACCATGGGCTCAAATGAATGAATGAATTAATTAATTAATGTGGGCTACAAAGAGACAAATAAGCCGAGGATAAAATTAAGTTTCCTAAATTAAAAAGAGAAGAAATAAGACTACTAGTTTATGAAATATTTTTAGAGAAATACATGCATAAATTTGCACATGCACAACACGTAAAATCAAACATATTCTAATTTAAATAGGATTTGAAAATTCAGGATGTTATAACACTTCCTCTTTAGAATAGTTTCGTCCCCGGAACTACATTTAATGATCGAGAAAAATGAAGCAGCAAGAAAAGGAAAGAAGAAGATATACAAGATACAAATAAGACAAAAGCTCAGGAGGATCCTTCATCATCCTCTCCTCAGATTCCTAAGTAGCCTCTTCAACCAACTGGTTTCTCCAGACTATGTTGACCATCGCTATCGTCTTATTCCTCAAGACTTTCTCCCGACGATCTACAATCTCAACTGAGAGCTCAATGTAACTCAGATCCAATTGCAAACCTTCCGTCACTTTAGGCAAATGATGTCTGGGATTTGGAATGTAACTTTTCAGCATAGACACATGAAAGGCATTGTGCACCTGAGATAACTCTTTCGGTAACTCAAGCCGGTAAACAGTTTTTCTGATCCTTTTAATATCTTATACGGGCCTATGAACCTTGGGGCTAACTTCTCACCCTTACCAAATCGGATCACGCCTTTACTGGGCGATACCTTCAGAAAGACAAAGTCACCTTCCTCAACCTGAAGGTCCCTTCTTCGGTTGTCTGCATAGCTCTTTTGCCTATTCTGAGCATCCACCAACTTCTTTCTGATCAGATCAATCTTTTCAGAGGTTTGCTGCACAATCTCAGGCCCAAACATTTGCCGCTCCTCTACTTCAAACCAACAAATAGGTGTTCTGCACATCCTGCCATACAAAGCTTCGTACGGTCCCATCCCAATACTAGTCTGAAAACTATTGTTATAGGAAAACTCCACCAAAGCTAGATATCGTTCCCAACTGCCTCCAAAGTCTAGCACACAACACCGAAGCATATCCTCAAGAATACGGTTGACTCTCTCGGTCTGCCCATCGGTTTGAGGATGAAAAGCAGTGCTGAAATCTGTCTTGGTACACAAAGCTATCTAAAGACTGCTCCAGAAATGTGAAGTAAACCGCGCATCTCGATCAGACACAATGGTCAATAGAACACCATGAAGCCTGATGATCTCCCCAACATACATCTTAGCTAACTTGTCCATCGACGAAGTGAGTTTCATTGCCAAGAAGTGAGCGGACTTGGTTAGTCGATCGACTATAACCCAAATCGCATCATTGCCCTTTAAACTCTTGGGCAAACCCGTGATGAAATCTATACTGATGTTATCCCACTTCCACTCCAGAATAGGTAACGGTTGCAATAGACCTTCGGATTTCTGATTCTCGACTTTGACTTGCTAACAAATCTCACACCTCGACAAAAATTCAGCCACATCCCGCTTCAAACCTGACCACCAGTAATTCTATTTAATGTCCTTGTACATCTTAGTACTCCCAGGATGTACCGACAAAAGAGTAGCATGCGCCTCCTGAAGAATACTTTCTTTCAAGTCCGACTGATCCGGAACATACAGTCTCTCTCCAAACCACATCACTTCATCCCTGATTTGAAATTTGGGCAACTTGCCTGAACCAACCTGCTCCTTCATCTTCAGAATCTCAGCATCTTCCTTCTAACTTGCAATAATCCTTTCATTCAGCATAGGCTGAAGCCACAACCGAGCTAAGGATGCTCTCAATCCTTGCAAAACAACTTCAATACCAGCCCGATCTAGCTCCTCTGCAAGATGCCTCTGAGTTGTAATCAAACTGGCCAAATTGCTCTTGCGGCTATGTGCATCAGCAACAACATTAGCCTTTCCAAGATGATAGTTGATCTCAGGACGCATGTCCTCAAGCACTTCCAACCATCTCCGCTGCCTCAGATTCAGATCCTTCTACTGATGGATGTATTTCAAGCTCTTGTGGTCCGTGTACATGTTCAGTTTCTCACCATACACATAGTGTCTCCATTGCTTTAAGGAGAAGATAATTGCAGCCAACTCCAGATCATGAGTTGGATAATTCTTCTCATGCGGTCGTAGTTGCCTCGACCCATAAGTGATCACTTTCCCTTCTTGCATTAAGACACAACGAAGCCCATGATGTGAAGCATCGCTGTAAACATCATACTCAATACCTGCTCTAGGCAATACCAAAATAGGTGCAGTAGTTAGCTTCTCTTTCAACTCCTGAAAGCTTGCCCGCACTGCTCGGTCCACTTGAAACTCACATTCTTCTTGGTCAAACCAGTGAGAGGAATGGCTAACTGAGCATAGCCCTGAATGAATCTCCTGTAGTATCCCGTCAATCCAAGGAAACTCTTGACTTCCTTCACTGTAGTTGGCCTTGCCCAATCTCTCACTGCCTCTATCTTCTGAGGATCAGTTGCCACTTCTTGTTTAGAAAGGATGTGACTCAAGAATGCCACTTCAGATTTTCAGAAATCACACTTGGATAACTTGGCATACAACTCCTGCTCTTCCAGCTTCTTCAAAACTGCTGCCAGATGCTCTGTGTGCTCCTCCTCTGACTTGGAGTACACAAGAATATTGTCGATAAACACCACGACGAAAGAATCAATGAACGGCCTCAGAACTTTGTTCATCATGTCCATAAAGATTGCAGGTTCATTCGTCACTCCAAATGGCATAACTAAGAATTCGTAATACCCATATTAAGTTCTAAATGCAGTCTTATGCATATCTTCAGCTTTCACTCGAACTTGATGGTATCGTGATCGAAGATCTATTTTGGAGAAAATAGCTGCTCCTTGTAAACGATCGAATAAGTCATCAATTCGGGAAATAGGATGCTTATTCTAAACAGTGACCTTATTCAGCTCTTGGTAATCGATACACATCCTTATCGATCCATCCTTTTTTTTTTACCAAAAGCACTGGTGCTCCCCAAGGTGACGCACTAGGTTGAATAAAGCCCTTCTCCAACAGTTCCTCATTCTGCCGTTTCACCTCATCCTGCTCCACTGGAACCGTCCTATACGGTGTCTTAGAATTGGGTGCGCTCCTTGGCTAAATAGTGATGTTGAACTCTATGTCACACTGCGGAGGTAACCCAGGCAAATCATCCAAGAATACAGTCGGATAGTCCCGAACCACAGGAATTCCCTGCACTTTTACAGGAATCTCCTTCTTGCAGATGGCTGCAACCAACCTGGAACACCTCTTCTTCCCTTGGAAAGTGACTTCAAGTCCACCTGGAGCCTTCACTGTTCTTCCTTAGTCCTGCATTCGATGCTTGCACTGTACACCGACATCCAATCAATGCCAATGATAACATCGACTCCCAAGATAGTCAGCTTAATCAGATCAATCCCGAAAATTCTGTTCCCAATCTTGATCTCGCAGTCTGCATAGTACTGATCAGTGGTTAAAGTCTCCCCTGATAAAGTAGCTACTGCTAAGACTTTACCTGGAAAGACTTTCGGTTCAACTCCCAAGACTTTAGCAAATTTTGGAGATACAAAAGTATGAGAGGATCCAATATCGAACAAAACAATAGCTTTCTTTCCATTCAAATAAAGTTTTCCTGTTACATAAGACACACTCGTTACATAACAGTTCACTAAATAAAGGGAAAAGGAGAACAACAGAAAACTTCCAAACATTTGCCCTCGTACCAGTGATGGCATGATCCACCTCATTAGCATCAGCTTCAGTCTTGATCAACTTGTCAAACCTCCGGATACCAAGGGGTATCATATTGGATCTCAGACTTGGCCTTAGACCATGCTCAAACTTCTGAGCTTTCTTCACCTCGTCTATCACCAATTCGGGTGCATACCTTGAAAGCTGATTAAACCTTGTCTCATACTCCCTAACCGACATGCCGCCCTACTGCAGTGCTAGAAATTCTATGGCCTTCTTCTCTTGGACATCTGACGGAAAATAATGACTGTGGAATTCGTCCAAGAATTCTTCCCAGCCAAGAACAATATTTTCCATCGTCCGCTTCATCAACTGCCACCAAACAACTGCGTCCTTCTCGAACTGCAGTGCAGCCAACTTCACCTTACTACCCTCCGGAGTTTTCAAGACTTCGAAGATAGTCTCTACCTGCCAAATCCATTTATCAGCCGCATCTGGGCCTGAATTCCCTTTAAATACTGGTGGTTTCATCCGCTTGAATGATTCCACGAGCTTGATTGCTTCAGGAACTGGATGTGCAGGCACTGCCTTCAGGTTCTGATTCGTGGTAATGGCATTAAGTGTCTGATAGACTCGCTAGTTCCGTTTTCAATTCAAGTCCTTTACCGCTTCTAGCCCTTCGTCCAGCCATGTTCTGATGCAAGAGATCCATTAAATTTGAAGTAACAAAACATGAATTTAAATCAATTCCTTCATTTCATTAAATTCAAATTTTGTACATTCGAATTTAAAACATTTGCTGACATCAAAATAAAAGCAGTAAGAAGATACAATAGTCTTGTTCCTACAGTTCCTTTTGGCTTCTCGAAGCTCTTCCCATAGTTCTGCAACTTCTTCCTTCAGTACATCGTACATGTTCTTCCTCTTCTCAATGTCCCAAACACGATGACTAAGAGTTGCAATATCCTCCTTGCACTTCGCACACTGGATCTGCAGTAGCTCTGCTCGCTCCTGCTAAGTCTCTACTTGCCTCTGAAGAGATGCAATGAGACTGCTCGGAACTGGCACTTCCTTGTCAGAGGAATCATCAGATGAATCCGAAGGTGGAGTGATCTCTCGGGATTTAGGCCATTCCTCCTCATATTCCACGGGGACTTCTTCATCGGAATCTGCTTGCCCAGGGTAGTAATCCTCCTCGATTATGTGCCACTTATCTTCATCTGCTGGGTCAAAATGGTCGGCCATCTTAGAAAAGGGAGAGGAGAAGAAGAAATATCAATCATAGAGCAACACAAATGTAAGTGACTTACATTTAAATCTCCATACTCAAACGCTAATGTCCACTTTTAGGGTGTCATTCCTTATAAATTTGTACTACCTGGAAGCGTGCTCTGATACCACTCTGTAACACCCCGAGTTCCAAATACAACCGAATTCGAAGTTCAACAGGATCTTTACACTTCACTTCGTACAATTTTACAAGGAATTAAAAACTTTACTTTACATCAGAGTTACATTTACATTTACACTTATACAGCGGAAGCAATTTACAACAATTTACATGAATAAAATGTACAACACTTGAAATCATTCTTTAAGCAAAATGCATACTTTAATCTTCTCACTCACTTTATCCTGCATATAAACTGTGGGCACGTCAGTTAATTCAACTGACGCTAGGATATAATACATTAACTTTCTCTTACTTGAAAAAATACAAACTTGTCACAAAATATATCTACGAGGACTATCCTATTGATGCCGTGTTGTGATTATGCGCTTAGTCCTTAATGCAGTTATTTAAATTATATGACACTAATACGCACTTGTTCAGAGTCTATGCAGCCCATACTACATAGGTCTGAGGGCAAACCCCTAACCGTTCTTCATCTTGTAGGGTTGAATCCCTCACCATGACATAATCTATTACTGTAACTACGGTAAGTATCCTACATGTTCTATGAGTTACGAGCCCATGTATAGGCACCCTGGAGAGAATCTCAATGCACTATCACATAACTCATCATGCAGGCATCTTGTGGTGGTTTCACCTCCTACCATAGACATCGCAGCACCCGTAGTCACTAGACCACCCTATAAGCGTCACCACTGGAACGGTACTCTGGAGTAGTATCCACGTCCAACTCATGACGCATCATGGGATATCCTGTGAATACTCTCACGCTGCCAATCCAATGGCCCTCATACTCATGTTTTTCTCTTACTTTTATCACTCTTCACTATGTATCTAATCCTTACTTTGATTTGAATCATGAATAAAAATCAATCTCCTAGAGTTAGCACTCCCACTATATCGGTCTTAATAATTTATAAAACATGACCCAAACTTGGTCTTTTCATTTCCAATTTCATTTAAACAATATTTCTTTCAAATGCCGGTATGAGGCTTAGCTACACTCTAGTTTTCAATTTCACTTAATAATCACAAAATTTGAGTCTTCATACTCATAAATTCTCTTTCATAATCAACATGATTTCCATTCTTTTCTAAGAATCAAATTTCATTCATAAGGTTCAATTTCAATTCATGCATTTTATGTTCAAAGGTTTATTTCAATAATCCATTAGATTCACATACAAATGTTCGTTTCCTTTTCTTAATTCAAATCACAAAAAGTATACTTTTCATCATTCTTTAAAGTGCACACAAATTCAAACAATTAAATGCATAAAAGCCCATAATTAAAACACTTAGATTTTCCTTCATTCAAAAATTTATCTTTTATAACTTGGTAAATTTTTCATGAAAACTAAATCACTTTTCATATTTTATAATTATCCCTTTTTGAAATTCTACTCAAATTTCCACTTCTAATTCACATTTATATTAGTAAAATAATACACAATTATTTTTCGTAGGCTCCACATAATTTTAGATTAATTATAATATTTTTTTCAGATTTAAAATACCCCAAAATATTAATTTAAATGCCTAAAAACCAAAAAATATGTTTTAAAGTGCCAAGACCCTCAGTCGAACCCACGACCCGAGAGAAACGAACAGCCACCGAAAGCAAGAACAGCCAAGGCACCACAGCGTTGAAAATAGGGGGTTTAATTAACTTAAATTAAGTCTCGGTATTCGGATTTTATTGAAAAAAATGAGAA
The DNA here is from genome assembly GCA_017893485.1 of Hemerocallis citrina. Lineage (NCBI taxonomy): Eukaryota > Viridiplantae > Streptophyta > Magnoliopsida > Asparagales > Asphodelaceae > Hemerocallis > Hemerocallis citrina. Next base: position 157,013,312 of record CM030368.1, on the reverse strand, counting down.
ACAAAAGGCAGAGCCCAAGTTTCGAAATCGCGACCACTGAGGTCGACCCACAGCTACAGTAAGCGCCCAACACTGTCATCGACCAAATGGTCTAAGTGACCTGATCTCTAATAAGTGAAGTTTTTAGGGTCAAAACTCAGTTCTCTGTTATTTCGATTTTCTACAAAAGTGAATATCTTTGTATTCTATTCTTCTCAAAATTTATTAAAAAACTCCAGAATTTAACATTCATCTTATCACAGCTTTTCAGTGAAATAAAATTTCATTTTTGATATAAAAACACAATTTTTTTACTCTCTACTTGCATTCTACTACTTAATTTCAATTTTAGGGAAAAACAACATATTCTTGCTACAAATTGCCTATAAAATTTCCTTAAATCAATTATAATATTTTCCATGGACATTACACATTTATTTCAGTGATAAAAACTCCTTTTTCATGCTTTTTATCAAACCAATAATCAACATCATAATTCCACAATTCTTATTTCAATTATATCACATACAAGCATAACTTTTAATTTAGCTCATAACAACCAAATAAAGCATGATAGCATGGTAGATTTTAATAACAATCATAATTTTACAATTGATTAACATTCTTTTAACATGTATTATCACAATTATCACAATGTCTCATTTTCACACCACATAGCTAGTTCAATCATTTCTTCTTAATCTGATCAAACAAAGCCTAGCAAGGTATTCTAATTAGAAGTTTAAGAAAGTCACCCACCTCAAATGGAGAGAAACACACAAAAGGTCCAAGGGAATATCCTAGAATGAACAAAAAAGCATTCTCCTCCTAGTTTGAGCCACAAAGTTGCTTCTCCTCGCTAGCTTGTTGTTGATGGAACTCCTTCTTCTTGCTCCTTGGTAATGGCCGGCCAATCTTCTAGGTAAGGGAACACACAATTTTGCACTCAATCTTTTAATCTCACAAACTCCTTAATCTTTTGTCTCACTAACTTGTATTTCTTTTCTTTCTTTCTTTTTCAATTCTAGGTACAAGGATAACTAGTATGTATGTGTGTTGGGGGGGGGGGGGGGGTATTTATACAAAATTTTAGTGGGAATAGAGGGCTAGGATTAGATCAAATGGTTAAGGATCAAGGGCTTAGATGAACTAGGGAGTTGAAATAACTTTCCATGATGAAAGTTGGGGGGGGGGGGTATTTATACAAAATTTTAGTGGGAATAGAGAGCTAGGATTAGATCAAATGGTTAAGGATCAAGGGCTTAGATGAACTAGGGAGTTGAAATAACTTTCCATGATGAAAGTAACCACTCTCCACCTCATCCACTCTCCCTCTCCTCTCTAGCATTATCCGGCCTACACCAAACGGTGTGCATTGCACACTCTAGTGCAAGCACGTGCCACCTACTGTCCCCTATTTCACAAGTTATTCATGTTAATTAAATTATTTGTTCATAGAATGAGTCAACACTAGAAGATAGCTTATTTAAAAGAGTAATTAAATTAAATGGGCTCAGTAATGGGCTAACTGACCATGGGCTCAAATGAATGAATGAATGAATTAATTAATGTAGGCCTAGGATCAAATTAAGTTTTATAAATTAAAAAGGGAAGAAATAAGACTACTAGTTTATGAAATATTTTTTAGAGAAATACATGCATAAATTTGCACGTGCACGACACGTAAAATCAAACAGATTCTAATTTAAATAGGATTTGAAAATCCAGGATGTTATAAGAATGCAAGTGACAATCTAGGTTTATTAGCCTTTTATTAACCTATCTAATGCATGTAATACTGTGTCCCATACCACAGGTTCGGTGCATGTAGACAGTGATCGTTTAGACTGTGATGGTGAACTCTACAGATCGTGTACTCGGATAACAAGGTAACAAAATAACAAGCGTTACTCCACCTTCCAGAACAATAATCCATGTAAACCTGAAGGACCTCTTACCGAGTATAGTTTCCGATTGTTCACTACCAAATCGACCGTTAATACCCTGGCATGTTAATATTTTATTACATTCTAATGTGAGCATGCAATGGGTGTAGCAGTGTCGAAGCAAGATCAGAAAGATATCAAGGTTGTGTCATGCTTGGTAGACTAATTTCTACTTACTAAGTGTAAGCTCAACATGTTTATACTAAATTAATACAAAGACATACATTCTGGACAGTAAGACGTTGTTGTACCAAAACAGAGATTTTTGTTGCTACAGGCAAGCAAATCAGGATCCGTCAGGAGTTCTAAAAACTAGACTCGCTTCCGGTTCCATTGCATATACACACAACATATGATAACTACAGAAACTGGGTGTAAAATCTTATTCTTTACTGCTTTTATGTTCAGGCAGAAATTTGGAGTCATCTTTACATGTACATATCTGGTCTGCATATTCATCAAATTATTCCAAAAATATTCAAGGCGACTCCTAATCATGTTTAGTTGCAGCCAGATTAATTTCAAATTTTAATTCTATTGTTAACATTTCCTTTCAATTACTAATTCACAATGATACGCATGTAAATAGCAAATCTGGAAGTCTAGACCTAGCAGCATTAAAAGACTGATAACATGTAGGTTATATATTGGAATTTAGATTCGTCAAGTGTTCTGAAAAGAAGATTCACAGGGCTACAATTGTTATGCACAAGGTTATATTAAATTCTTACAGTAACTGGTTCAAAAGTTTAATGCAACATTGAGTAGACAGCAGGCCAGCAAATTAATTCATATGAATTGACAATAATTCAAACACGCAAACATGTGATTTCATGGCAATCAATCAACAGAAATTTAACTTATTTTTCAGGATGACATTGTAACAATAACAAGGTAAGGTTTCTATAATCATGGCATTCAATTCACGAATAAAATTTCATTTAATCAAAACATTTAATTCACCAATCTACCCTATAATTAACATGGTTCTAATTGTATTCATAAAGTATGCATGTGACTGTGGGTGATCATGTTTGGGTTTGAGTCAAAGGTAATGACACGAAGAGAGTTATCACTTGGTTTCGCCAATGAATCCGTAACAACCTCTTGAACAAATATCAGGCAAAGATTTATACGATGATTGGATTATGAACTACTTGCGGGGATCAACGAAACTCTTGAACCGAATAATTAAGGGTTTCAAGAAGACTTGCCTTATATGACGATTAATCCGAATGTGATACAATAACGGGATGAGAATCCCTACGGCAATGATGCACGTGCAAACTACGTGCATGGAGACACGTGCAAAGCACGGAACAACAACCACACAACTTAGCAAGTGCGGCAAAACAGCAAACGTGGCAACAAAAAATAGTGATGGCTGCACTCGGGGATCTGTAGCGGTGCACAGGGGCGTAGACAACAGGATGGAAAGTGGCGGCGCTCAGTGATTGCGATCGGAGGGCGACTAGTGATTGGTTCGGCAGTCGATGGATGGAGGGCTGGAGGTGTGGTGGTGGTGATGATCGCGTTGACGATGAGGGGCTGGCGACAGGATGATGGTGACGAGGTGGAGCAGCTACGATCGCGGCGGTTGAATGGCAATGGCGGTGCGAGACATGGTGTTGATGGGGTGCTTCGATGTAGGTCGATGGTGGAGATGAGAGGCTTCGACAAGGAGGGTGTTTGCAGGGGGTTCGACGACGGGGAGAGGTGGAAGGCGAGGGCGACGATGGTAGGCTAGAATTGTGGCAACGAAGGGGAAAAGGCCAATGGTGGTCGCTCGACAGGGTGATGGCAATGGGTTCAGGGGTTCGAGGTCGGGGGTGAGCAGGCGACTCGATGGGGATGACGGGGGGGAGAGGAGTTCGACGGGGAAGATGAGGCGGTTGGGTCTTGGGAGAAATAGAGGAAAGGGAGAGGGAAGGTCGGGGAGAGTGAGAAAGTTGGATAGGGATTAGTGAGGGGATTAACTAGGGGTTATTTATCAATGAGTGATTAAGAGTAGTGTGGGAGGTTGTGGAGATACTCGGGATCATGGAAAGGGAAAAAAAGTGGGGATTGGCTGATAGTGGAAGTTAGGGTATTTGGGTTTGGGTTTAGGATCTAGCAAGAGATGGGTTTGGGTTGGGGTTAGGATCCAATAGGAGATGGGTTTGGGTTTGGGCTCCAAATAGACAATTAAATAAGTTTATAAATGGGCTAATTAGGATACACAATACACCGAAATAAAATGAGAGTAAAGTGCACAGAATAATCTTAAGGTTCAGCATGAGAAATAAAAATAGATTGAAGAATTACAATTGGTTGCAGATGAACAAAAATCCATAATAAAATAAATACAAGGATCAAATTACAAGAATGAGAACAAAAAAGAGTTACAGAAGAAAATCTGAAAAAATTGGAAACAAGGGTTACATGTGATATCTATGAACTAGTTGTCGAGAGGTAGGGTTTAGGTTCACTGTCACTAGGGCTGGCCCTGAGGTAGACGCTAGAGAGACGGCCGCCTCGGGCCTCCGATTTTTGTGCATTTTTATGGGCCCCCAATTTTTTTCCTTATTTCTATATGTACGTATTATGCGCGTGAATTCAAATTACAATTTGTGCAAATTTTTTAGGGGCCTCCAAATTTAAATTTTTTGGGCCTTTATTTTATTTTAAAATTATTTGCATTGACCATTATTGGTTTATTTATTTGGAGTTTTGATTGATTTATTGATTGATTATTTATCCCTAAATCTCCATTCTATTTCTCACCCGAATACCCACACAAGAATACCCAACCAACGCGTGATCCGAACCTGAACACTTCCTCCAACTCCAAACCGAACCCGTTCGTAATTCCCAACTCCATCTCCAATCTATTTAACCCCAATCTGGACCCAATCCCTAATTCTAAATCCCAAATCCATTCCCTGCTGCCTCCATCTCCGACATCTCGATAGTCACTCTAACATTTTTCTTGTGTACACTATACTTGATTGTTGTTAAATGAGGAAAATTATGATAGGAGATGACTTGTCTATTCGATTCATTTGAATAAGGTATTTTGTTTTTGTTGTAAGTTGTTTAAGAAAAAAAGTGAACGATAGTCAATTGGCAAGCGAAGGATTTAAATATTGGCATAATATTAGCCACATGCTTTAAAGTCATGAGGATAGTGATGGCCAAATTAGTTGCATGATAAGTTGTCTTGAATTAGAAATGAAATTGCAAAAGAGTGATCTCTTGACAGAGGTGTGGAACAACTAATAATCAATGAAAGAGAACATCGGAGACAAGCTTTGCTAAGGATCATTGTTGTTGTTAAAACGCTTGCTAAAAATGCGGTGACATTTCGTAGTGACAATGATAAGATTTATCTAGAGAATAATGAAAATTTCTTAAGCATGATTGAAATGATTGCTGAATTCGATCAAATCATGAAAAAACACATTAGAAAGTTCTAAAGTGGTGAATCTCGTAAGCATTATCTTAGCCAAAAACAAAATGAGTTGATAGAATTTTCGTCAAGTGAGGTATAATGTGCAATCATTAAAACAATCAAATGAGAAAATATTATTTAGTAATACTCGATTTTAGTCCAGATGCAAGTTATGAGTTACATATGACCCTAGTCATACGGTGTGTTGATGTTTCAAAAAGACTAATAAAGGTGGAAGGATTCTTTTTAGAATTTTTAGTGGTTGATGATACATCCGGGTTGGAACTTTTTAATGTGCTTGAAGATGTTTTGAGGGTTTTAGGGCTTGATATTTTTTATGTGAGAGGACAAGGTTATGACATTGGTCCCAATATGAAGGGAAAGAATAAATGTGTGCAAAACAGGCTAATTAATGTTAACCCTAGTGCATGCGGTTGTCACAATCTTAATCTTACAATTTGTAATATGGCCAACTATTGTAATAAAGCTGTATCTTTTTTTGGAGTTGTAAAACATCTATACACGTTTTCATCTTCTGCAAAGTGGTGAGATAATTGAAAACTCACGTATTAAATCTCACACTTAAGTCATTGTCACAAACTCATTGCGAAAGCCGTATTGAAAGTGTTAGAGCAATAAAATTTTATCACATGGAGATAACAGATGCATTTATTTACTTGGCAAACAGTGATACAGATCCCAAAATTAAGAGTGTAGGTAGATCCTTAGCAACGAATGAGATGGAGAAGTTTGAGTTTTTGCTAGGAATGATTATTTGACACAATATATTATTTGTTGTTAATTCTGTCAGTAATTCTTGCAAGAGGAAGACATGCATATTGATGTTACTTCGATCAAGGTTGTAAATGGCGTTAGGCGGTGGCGGTTCGGTCAAGGGGCGCCCAGTGCCTAGGGTGCCTAGGCGGCGCTTACGCAGTGCCTAGGCAGTTGAATTTATTTTACCGATTTAGTTAACTTCAGCCATATTCTTCAATCGTAAGTATAATTATGCAATCCAATTGCAAATATTCATCATGTTTTTGTGTAATGAGTAATTAAAGGGTGTTTATGCATAAAAAAAACTTCCTCGTGCAATTAATGTGTAATATGTGCAATTAAAAAAAACAATTTCCAATGGTAAAATGTGCAGTATGCCAATAGATGTAATATGTGTAACATGTGCTATTTTAATATATGTATTGCCGCTGGATCTGGTATGGGGGTAATAGGCAGAATTTGTAGGTTCGCAGGAACTCGAACATGCTGAATCCTACTTCTTCCTTATTGACAAGTTGACTCCTTAGTGCTCCCGCAGACCTGTACAAACGTTCGAAACACCGAGATGGATCCCGGCAACGAATCCTCCGACGCTCTTATCAATACCAGAAAAAGTAAAGGGAAAGAGCTTAAGTGCTCAAAGAGTGATCACCTATGACAGTAGGAGATAGGGGGGTATTTATAGTTGCCGTGGGGATCTCTTTCAGGATAAGAGTGAATCCTTACTTCCCGATGTGGCTGGATAGGGGTGGTTATAACCACCTCCTCAAGATAAGGACGAGACAGCATTTCCTCCAATCCTGTTGAGCTGGTCACTAACGGGTTGAGACCCATTCTTAACTGAACAGATCCGTTCATGGGTTAGCGGGTCCAAGAGGAGAGACCCGGTTCCCAATTCGGACCCGTCTGTAGGTGAAATTACCATCTTGCCCCAGCGACTTTAAGATTCATGCCCACTTTGAACGGTTTCGATTTAACCCCATTTTTAGCCATATCACGAGCTCCCCACTCCTAAAGACTGTGTATTACAGCCTTTGGGGAGTAGTTTTGTTGTTTTAATGGCGTATAGGGCTTTATCGGAGTTCTCAAAGGGTGCTCGAATCTCGTTTGAGGGGTGATGATGCTTTTCTGAGTAGGTAACACGCCCAAGTTTGCTCTCAGGCCCTTCTGGATTTTTCGTGATTTTTTCTAATTTTTATATTATTTTTTCGTACCATTTATTCAATTTTGCAAAGCGATAATTTGCTCTCCAGGAGGACTAATTAATCATTCTAACCAACAATTATTTACCAGGGGCTAAAAAATGTTCCCCCGAATTTTTAATTATTTTTTCTATATTTTTAAACATTTTTTTGCAATTTTTAAATAAATAATTCGAATTAATAAATAAAATATAATTTTAATTACCCAATTATGACGTGGCACAATCTGGATCGTCCATCAGCCTTGGGCACGAAAATTTGGATGATCGAATGGTGAATCAACACTCACTGACGTGGATCAATCTGAGACGTTGATCAGGCTGTCGCGCTAGTTTCGGGATAATCCAACGGCTTGAGTGGCACGAAGGCATACTTTCTCTTATTTGGGGGTCGGTGGCAAGAACTCTCGGCAACGGTTGTTGACCCCCATCAAACACCTCGGTGAGCTGACACGTGTCAGGAAGGAGGCCAAAGTCGAGGTGGGTTCGGAATTCATTGTTGAGGTCTAGCGGTGCTTCGAGATGATGACATGTGTTGAAGGGGTTCGGCGAGGCGTGCGAAAGTCTAAGTGAGACATTTTTCTCACGTTTGAGCATCAGTGGCAAGAACGCTCAGCGAGGCGTGCCAAATTCCAGGTGAGATGTTTTTCTCACTTTTGAGCGTTGGTGGCAAGGACGCTCAGCAAGGCGTGCCGAAGTCCAATGTGAGATGTTTTTCGCACATTTGAGCATCGGTGGTAAGAACGCTCGGCGAGGCATGCCGGAGTCCAAGTGTGATTTTTTTCCCACGTTTGAGCGTCGGTGGCAAGAACGCTCGGCGAGGCATGCCGAAGTCCAATGTGAGATGTTTTTCTCACGTTTTAGCATCGGTGGCAAGAACGCTCTGCGAGGCATGTCGAAGTCCAAGTGAGATATTTTTCTCACATTTGAGCATCGGTGGCAAGAACGCACAGCGAGTCGTGCCGAAGTCCAAGTGAGATATTTTTCTCACATTTGAGCGTCGGTGGCAAGAACGCTCGGCGAGGCGTGCCGAAGTCCAAGTGAGAAATTTTTCTCACATTTGAGTGTCGGTGGCAAGAACGCTCGGCGAGGTGTGCCAAAGCCCAATGTGAGATGTTTTTCTCAGATTTGAGCGTCAGTGGCAAGAATGCTCGGCGAGGTATGCCGAAGTCCAAGTGAGATATTTTTCTCGAGTTTGAGCATTGGTGGCAAGAATGCTCGGCGAGTCGTGCCAAAGTCCAACTGAGATAGTTTTCTCACATTTGAGCGTCGGTGGTCAGAACGCTCGACGAAGCATGCTGAAGTCCAATATGAGATGTTTTTCTCACGTTTGAGCGTCAGTGGCAAGAACGCTCGGCGAGGCGTGCCGAAGTCCAAGTAAGATATTTTTCTCACGTTTGAGCGTCGGTGGCAAGAGCACTTGGCAATGCATGCCGAAGCCCAATGTAAGATGTTTTTCTCACGTTTGAGCGTCGGTGGTAAGAACGCTCGGCAAGGCGTGCCGAAGCCCAATGTGAGATGTTTTTCTTACGTTTGAGCGTCGGTGGCAAGAATGCTCGGCGAGTTGTGCCGAAGACCAAGTGAGATATTTTTCTGATGTTTGAGCGTCGTGGCAAGAATGCTCGGTGAGGTGTGCCGAAGTCCAATGTGAGATGTTTTTCTCACGTTTGAGTGTCGGTAGCAAGAATGCTCGGCGAGCCATGCCGAAGTCCAAGTGAGATATTTTTCTCACGTTTGAGCGTTGGTGGCAAGAACGCTCGGCGAGGCATGCCGAAGCCCAAGAAATGCGTGTGGCCTATTGACGATTCACCCACGACTAGTCAAAGACACGTGGCACATTGACCGTTTGACCGTTGACCGGTCAAGCGCCTATCAAGTTTCTTGTCGTTTTGCGGTGAATGGGTCTGCTTCTTGAGTTCTTGAAGCCCATTAGTCTCGATTTGCATGCAGCTCTTATAAATCTTCACCCCCCTCTTTCACTTGTTCATTTCTCAAATTTTTACTCAGGCGACAAGTTTTTACTAACGGGAGCTTCAGGCGACAACTGACCGTTCTCCGGTGAACTTTCCGACCGTAGCAGTCACTTCAAGGTAACTCAACACTTAGTTTATTTTTTAGCAAATGTCTAGCCCTCCCCCGAGTTTAGAGCCCTCCCCCCTGTTGCCGATGAGCCGTCTCCGAGCCAGGTTCCTCTCTTCGACGAGGGAAAGGCATCGAAGCACGTTCTACGGTGGTCGTAGAGACCATAGTGGAGAACCCGAGCAGGATGGGGGAGATCGGGAGATTGCCGGGTGTTCTGACCGGACTCCATAGGGTTCGAGAACTTCCGAAGGAACACGCCGAACGAATAGTGTACGGAAGGGGGCGGAGTTTTGAGGAGAACGCCGCAAGGGAGACTTCGGAAGTTGACGACACCATCTCCATCCTCAACGAGGCGAACCTAGTGGCGATTCGGGGGTGTTTTCTGATCCTCGAGGAGTTCGAGCTGATGCTGCCCGGTTCTGGAGTGAGGGTCAATTCACCGATGCCGGTGGATATGTGCTTCTGGCCAGTCAACGCCTTCATTGCCGGGGCACGGCTGCCACTCCACCCCTTCGCTATCCAGGTTCTGCAATGGTTCGGGATCGGCCCTATTTAGCTCATGCCGAATGGGTGGAGGGTGATCAGCGGGTTCATCCTCCATTGCCAGGCAGTAGAGATCGAGCTGGATCTAAGGGTGCTTCGGACACTATACCGACTTCACCAGCAGCAGAAGTCAGAGTTCAGGTTTTACCAAGCCCCGAGGCATGGTGCTCGGCTCATCAGCTATCCCGACTTGATAAAACATTAGCGAGATAAGTACTTCATCATCCAGAGTTGTGAGCTATGGTGCATCCCCTCGGACTAGATCGAAGAAGTGACGAAGAGGGTGAAGGAACTTTTGGTGCTCTACCCCAACGAAGAAGACATGGTTCAGGTTCTCCTCGACGGGCCAAAGTTCGATTGGAGGGACCTGATAGAGGAGGCACTCTACAAGGGGGAGGGGGGCTTAGCCGCATAAACCCTAGTATGCAGTTTTCCCCTTTTGTTTTTCTATTTTTGTTTGGTTTTTACTTGCGTTTAATCACATTTTCTTCTGGTGCAGAAACCATGGACTACGAAGCCGTGATGGCTCAGAGGGCGGCTCTCGACAGCAAGGCTCCGAGGAAGTGGAAGAGGGTCGTCTCGAAGGTGACTTCCCCAAGGTCGAAAATGGTCGCCAACGCTATCGAAGATGCATCGGCATCGGCCACTGTGGCCCCATGGTTGACGACGATGGTAGCTGCTTCGGCCTCAACTGAGGCAGGCGAGTTCCCAATGGCAGCCGCTTTGGGGATGGAGGCGGCTCCGCTGACAGCCAAGGTCAAAATGTTCCTGACCGAGGAACACAAGAAGATTTTTGTCCCGGACTGGCAGGTTCGGAAGCTCGATGTGTTCCTCGGCGACTCATTGTCGAGCATGCAGGCTGTCAAGCATCTTGCGATGCCGAAAGATCGCACTGCCATGGACGCCGGTGGAGTTGGGGACAACGCCCTCGAGATCGCTCGAGCATCAGTGTCGGTAAGTAGCGCAGTTTTGCTAGTTGCATACTTGTATTTTCTTGGTTTTCATGCTAACTTATTTTCCTTCCACAGATAACCTGTCACTTCGGTCATCTTATGGAGAAGATAACCGAACTTGAAAAGGAGCTGAAGATGGAGGTGGACAGAGCTCGGGCGGAAAAAGCTCGGATCGCCAACGAGCTCGACAAGATGAGGGTCGAGGCAGATGGGAAGACGACGAGGATGGAGTACCTCGACGGCCTCATGAAAAAGCTTGAGGCCGATCTGCTCCGACAGAAGGAGTCGGCGGCGAAGCAGAAGGAAGAAGCTGTCGAAGTTGCCAAGGTTGCTGCTGCAAAAGAGGCCGATGCCGCTGGCTAAGGCTTACGCCCGCGCCATCGAGCAAGTAACAGAACGTTTCCCTGAGGTCGACAGCTCCGGGTGGTGCCTCTTACCCGACCATGTCCTGGGCTTCGACGAAGAATCAGATGAGGATGAGGAAGGGGATGACAATGCGAATGCCGAGGCCGAGGGTGTCGGCAACGAGCCTGGCTCCGAGGTTACGCCCTTAGCGATCGTTGCCACTTCGGAGAAGTCTGATCTTGCAGCGACCGGTAGCCACGGCAAAGAGGTCGGGCCTTGACTTGTAATTTTTTAAATTTTAAATCAGCAATGTATTGCCTAATCGCGGACTGGCCACCGCATGTATCTTTCGGAATTTCAATGAAATGAAAAAATTTTTGAAATTTTTGGCTAAGTGTTCACTGCAATTTGTTTGAAGTTTTTGGCTAAGTGTTCATTGTAGTTTGTCTTGGCCTTTTCAGATTGTCAAAGTGATGCCACTCACCGAAGGGCCTCGGGTGGCCGAGGTGCCCGATCCCAAGGTTGGTCTAGGGGCGACAAAGTTGGGCCTTGCTAGGAGCCAAGAGCGGCTTCGCGAAGTAGAGTGGGAGCTTCTCAAAGCGGAACGTGACCGAAATCACCTGAGATTGGTCTTAGCCCGTCAAGACCTCGAGATCAGGTGACTAGAAGAGAGGCTCAGCGGACGACCCCCGAAGGCAATGATGTGGGTTCGTCGGCGGCTGTCAACCTCGTCTTGAGACTGAGGCGCCTTCGACATTCTCTGACCAAGGTGACAGCTGAGAGGGACGAGCTAAAGAAGGTCACTATCGACAAGAGCATAGAGGTTGCTCATCTTCGGCGGACAATCGCTGATAGCTCTCGCGATGCAGGCTCAGCGCGACTGCCGTGCTTGAAAATAAAGGTGACGGATGACTTGCTTAAGGAGCAAATTGTTAAGCTCGAGACGGAGACTGCTCATCTTCGACCGCGATTCGAAGGGAGCACTGTCCTGCACTCGTGAAGAGTATAATAGAGGGATGACATTCTGCGAGCTCGCACTTCGCTCGCCCCCTTATACATCGGGACCTCGGAGATGCGCAGAGTGGCATGGCAGCTTCGTCAAGCAGAGCCTCTGCCGGAGCCACCATTAGGTCAGGTGCGGACGATGCATCTTGGCTCGCCGGCCTAAGGACGTCTGCCGACGTAGGGCGTCGGCAGTACAATATTCGTCGCCCCCGAGTGTCTCTTAACCGAAGTACTCCACCCCTAGGAGGTGCTGAAGTAGCTTTCTATAATCTTGTAATTTTGGTTTCTCATGTTTTGTATCTCGATGTAAAGTTGAGTCGGTTGTCTGTAATTAGACTTGTCTCTCAAGCTTTAATGAAGTAATCTCGTTTTGTGAACTTGTGTGCTTTGCTAGCGTTTGTAGTTGTCAACAGTTGTAGGAGCAGTTCTGAATGGTAGGACTCTTTGTACATACTCGTTTGTGAGTACCAAGAGTTGCATCGAACCAAGTGTTGGACTCCGAACTTGTCGTTTAAAGAGTACCAACGGCTGTAGGAGCAATTCCGAATGGTGGTTCGCTTCGTACTCACTTAGAAGCAAGTAGTTGAAGCAGAGTTGAACCAAGTGTTGGACTCTAAGCGCATCGTTTAGAAAATGTCAACAGCTGTAGGAGCAATTCCGAATGGTGATTCTCTTTGTACTCGCTTAGAAGCAAGTAGTTTAAGCGGGGTCGAACCAAGTGTCGGACTCCTAGCATTTGTAGTTGCCAATAGTTGTAGGAGCAGTTCCAAATGGTGGGATGCTTTGTACTAACTCGTTTGCGTGTAGCAAGAGTTGCGTCGAACCAAGTGTTGAACTCCGAACTTGTCGTTTAGAGAGTACCAACGGCTGTAGGAGCAATTCCGAATGGTGATTCGCTTCATACTCACTTAGAAGCAAGTAGTTGAAGCAGAGTCGAACCAAGTGTTGGACTCCAAGCGCGTCATTTAGAAAATATCAACAGTTGTAGGAGCAATTCCGAAGGGTGATCCGCTTCGTACTCGCTTAGAAGCAAGTAGTTGAAGCAGGGTCGAACCAAGTGTTGGACTCCAAGTGTGTCGTTTAGAAAATATCAACCGCCATAGGAGCAATTCCGAATGGTGATCCGCTTAGTACTCGCTTAGAAGCAAGTAGTTGACGTGGAGTCGAACCAAGTGTTGGACTCCAAGCATGTCGTTTTAACAAAAAGAGTTTTGTAAGTAGAGTTAGACTACCAAAAAATAGAAAACTTGAGAAGTAGAGTCAGACTACTCAAAAGATAAAGAACTTGCGGGGAAAGATTTCTTTTTATTGAGAACAACTAGGCGGCCGCTTCTGAGTTGCGAGCCGCTTTTATACTTTGATAAAAAGAAAATACAAGTAAGGACTTCGGACACGTCTTCTGGAGCACCCTTGAGGAAGTTGCTTGGAGTGGTGTTTAGACACCCTCTCGGTACTTCATCAAGTGCTCTACGTTCCATGTCCTCGGTATCTTCCTACCCCCCAAGTCTTCGAGTGGATACGCGCATGGGCGAAGGACTCTGGAGACCCTATATGGTCCTTCCCAATTGGGTGCCAGCTTGTCTCTTTTGCTTGGATCGGATATCGACAACTTTCTAAGCACTAAGTCTCCCTCTCTTAGGTTGGCTGGCCTTACCCTCTTATTGTAAGTTTGAGTGACCTACGACGGTAGGTCTCTTGCCGAATTGCAGCTCTCTCGTGGACTTCGTCTATGAGGTCTAGGTAGTTACGAAGCTGGTTCGCGTTCTGTGTTATTAGTCGGGGTGAAGGCAGGCCCACTTCTAAGGGGATGAGGGCTTTGGAACCATATGTAAGGTTGAAGGAGGACTCCCCTGTTGGTGTTCTTTTGGTGGTGCGATAGTTCCAGAGCACGTTCGGGAGTTGTTCAATCCACATCCCCCTAGTGGATCGGTCAAGCCTCTTCTTCAAGCCAGAGAGAATTTGTCGATTTGCGTTCTCTGCTTGGCCATTGGACTGAGGGTGTGCTATCGAGGAGAACCTGTTGCTGAATGCCGAGGTTGGCGCAAAAGTTGCGAAAGGTCGCTCCCGTGAATTGAGTCCCATTGTCGGTTATGAGGATGCGAGGTACCCCAAATCGACAGACGATGTTCTTCCAGTAGAACTTCAAGACCTTGTGCTTGGTGATTGTCGAAAGAGGTTCGACCTCGATCCATTTTGAGAAGTAGTCTATTGCAACTACTAAGAATTTCAGCTGGCTCGGCGCTGGAGGGAAGGGTCCGAGCAAATCCATCCCCCACATTGCGAAGGGGATTGAACTTGCCAAGGAGGCGAGTTGTGCTTGGGGAAGGCGACGGATAGGGGCAAGTTTCTGGCAAGAGTCGCACTGGCAGACATACCCCTCGGAGTCACTCAGTAGTGTGGGCCAGAAGTAGCCGTAGTTCAAGAGTTTCAGGGCGAGGGGTCTCGCTCCCAAGTGTGCACCACATAGACCATCATGGGCCTCCTTTAGGGCATAGAGCGCTTCTTTCGGGGAGAGGCACCTCAGATAGGGTCGACCGTTGGGTGTAAGAGCGTTTGTACATGACCCTGTCCAGGAGTGTGTACCGCTCGGCTCGTGTCCTGATCCTCCTTGCCTCTTTCGGGTCTTCGGGAAAGACTCTGTCTCAGAGATACTCGATGAGGGGCTTCATCCAGTTTTCCCCAAGTGTTAGGGGGTAGGCTTCCATTGGCTCCAGGCCGTATTCATCAATACTTGGTCTGAGAAGGACCTCTATCATGACGGTCCATTCTAGACCATGGAGAGACGAGGAAGCGAGCTTAGAGAGGGCATCTGCTTGCGCATTTTCCACTCGGGGAACCCACTGGAGTTGAACATCTTCAAATAAGGCTAGAAGCTCCCTGACCTTTGCCAAGTACTTGGCCATACGCTCGTCCCTTGCCTCGTATTCCCCCGACACTTGGTTGATGACCAATTGCGAATTGCTGAAGACTCCGACCTGCTTGGCCCCTGCTTTGCGAGCCATGCAGAGCCCCACTATAAGGGCCTCATACTCCGCATCGTTGTTTGAGGCCGGGAAGTTTAGGTGGAGAGAGTATTGGAGGACGAATGCATCTGGGCCGGCCAAGATAACATCAACCCCACTTCCGTTGGTGCAAGAAGACCCATCCACATAAACGGTTCAAACGAAGGGGTCGGCAGATGACATGCAAGGGTCGGGGATGGTGCTATCCACAATGAATTTGGCCAGAGCTTGGGCCTTGATTGCTATTCTTGGCTAGTAGCTGATGTCATGTTGGCTCAACTCAATGGACCACTTCGTCAGGTGTTTGGAGGTCTCGGGCTTGTGGAGAAATTGCTTGAGTGGCTGGTCGGTGAGGACGACAACCGAATGTGATTAGAAGTAGGGGCGGAGCTTTTGGACCGCCATGACCAGGGCAAAGGCCATCTTCTGCAGCTTTGGGTAATGGAGTTCGGCATCCCGGAGGACCTTACTCACAGAATAGATGGGCCTCTGCGTTCGGGCCTCTTCTCTTACGAGGACCGCGCTGAGGGTTTGCTCCGAAGTGGCGAGATATAAGTAGAGGACCTCCCCAAGCGTCGACTTGCTCAAGAGCGGGGGGTTAGCTAGGTATGCCTTGAGCTGGTCGAAGGACTTCTGCTACTGTTCCCCCTATTGGAAACCTTTAGCCCCCTTGAGGGTCTTGAAGAAGAGGAGGCACTTTTTCCCGGACTTGGGGAGGAACTGCCCAATTGCTGCGAGGCGTCCTGTAAGCCTCTGAACCTCTTTGACGTTGGAGGGATGAGCCATTTTGAGAATGGCCTGGATCCTCTCGGGGTTGGCCTCTATGCCCCTGTGGCTGACCATAAACCCCAAGAACTTGCCAGAGAGACTCCGAATGCACACTTGCTCGGATTCAGCCTCATATTGTGCCTCATGAGCACCTCGAAGGCTTCTTGAATGTCGAGGACATGTTCCTGCCCTCGGGTGCTCTTGACCAACATGTCATCTATGTAGACTTCCATGTTTCTGCCAATCTGGTCTCAAAAGACCTTATTCACGAGGCACTGGTACCTGCATTCTTCAAGCCGAACGGTATTACCCTGTAGCAATACAGGCCCTGGTCCGTCACGAAGGAGGTCTTCGGGATGTCGGGAGGGAACATCTGAATCTGGTTGTACCCCAAGAAAGCGTCCATGAAGCTGAGGAGCTCGTTCCCGGAGGTTGCATCAATCAGGGCGTCGATGCTTGGAAGGGGAAATGGGTCCTTCGGGCATGCCATATTGAGATCGGTGAAGTTGATGCATATCCTCCAGCTCCCGTTGGCTTTCTTGACCATCACCACATTGGATAGCCTGTAACCCCTGTTTTTCATTTTATGTATTTTGAAGTGCATTTTTTTATTTTTGTGTATTTTATCTCTCTTGTAATTTTTCTGAACCGTATATTGGGTTTGATTTCAATATATATTCATTTTATTTCATTGTGAGCTCCTTGTGTTGTGTGATCATCGCTTTTGTTCGCCTTCGTCATTTTGGATTCTTTTCTTCATTTTTGGCCTCATTATCTTCATTATATTTTTCCATGGTGATGTGATGGAATTTTTTGTGGTGATTTTCCAAACCTATGATTTTTGACTCCTAATTAGATTTTTCAAGAGCCATGGATTCCACACTAAATTGTATCCCCATTTGTTATTTACAAAATACCCATTACCCAATTGTATATTTGTTACTACATACTAATACCCACAACCCATTAACCCACATTAATCCCCTATATATATAATCCCTAATCCCAAAACCCTAACCCTAAACCTTATTTCCTCTCCTCCTACAACCGGCCTCCCCCCTTGTTCCCCTTTGCTACTCCCGGCCTGCACGCATCTTCAACCAGACATACTCCTACAGCCGGCCACCTCTCCTAAAGCCGGCCATCACCACTCCGGCCACCCCTACACTACGACACCCTACATCTCCATACAAGCCCGACCCTCTCCCTTGCTTGTTTGGCCGGAAACCACCATCACCACCATCAAAATCAACATCACACCCTTGCATCATCTCTTCTTGTGGTTTCTCAAAGTGGGTCATTGCCACTTTGATTGTTGCTTCAAGGAGATCGTTCGTGTGGAGTTTTCGCTCGTTGTTGCTTGGATTCGCGCTTGGTGAGGATTTCGCTCGTGAGTTTTGCTTCTAGGACTATTTGCATCGTGTTCATCTTCATACTAAGGCAAGTAACTTGTACTACAATTCATTAGGTTGATACAAATCAAAAAGTTCACATATAGTGTAGTTGGGTCTAGAGCCAACCAAAGATTGTGTTTTCCTTGATGGATTTTTTCTCTATTGTGATAATTTGGCCATAGATGACTTATGACACAAATCTTGATAGGTGATACCCTAAGTTTTGCCCAAATCTTTATTTTTAGGCATGTATGTGACTATTTGTGTGAATTGATGTTTGGACTAAGATCCATGTGAGATAATAGGTGTGGACTTGTTAGTAACCCTAAATCATGATGTTTAGATGTTTGATAGGTTGTATTTCAAGTTTGGTTGTGTTTCGATCAATATTCTTGAAGTTATGATGTTCTAGATTTGAAGTGTAAAATCTGTACTTACTGGGTGTTCTATTTTGATTACTATTTTCGTCCATGCTACAGTCCGAATCTTGATTCCAAAATACAAGATGAATTTTAGATAATTTTGTCTATTTTCAAACCCTACTAGTTTTTCTTGATTTGGATTTCGTATGACTGAGTTATGACTGTTTTCGTACAGAGGTGTCGATCAATTTCAGATTCTGTTTTGGGTTAATTTTATTAACAAACTATTTTCAAGAACTATTCTATACATATTATCTTGATCTAATATTTTGGTCAGTATTTCTATATGAAGTTAGGGACTACCCAGATTTTTGATGAATTTTAAAGACAAGTTTTATGTGGTGTTTCATGCTCTTTTCTAAAATCCACTCATGCTGTATTTGGCTTACTGTTCTATAAAGAATACTATTTTCACTTTGATTCCTTATACTGTATGAAATTCCTTTGTGAAATATAAAAGTTAGTAAATCCTATCTATTTTCATGTTCCTTTGGCGGAATTGGATTTTGTTTCACTGTTTGCGAGATATCCTAGTTTTCGTTCAGCAATGTTGGGATTTCCAGATTCGCTAAACTATGTTTTCCTGTTGTTTTCCTATTTTTGATGACTTATCTATTCTTCCTAGAAAATTATGAAATTCTATATTTTGATTCTGGACGTATAGGGAATTACCCCAGATTTTTGGTGGATTTATTTGATGTGTTTTCATGCTGTTTTCTTGTTCTTGAAGTTGTTTTCCTGATTTCTGACTCAACATGTTTTCTGTCTTCGAACCTGTTTTGAGTTAAGATGTTGTAAATTACTATATCACTTAATTATGCTCATTGGATTCGTGTGGATATCTATTTTCCAGATCCTTCGACGGATCTTGATTTGCATTTCTGTAGAAACGAGATTCACTGTTTTAGTACTGATCTGTCATGCTGTCCTGATTATGAACAAACACTGTTTTGCTCATTTAGGTGACTGTATGTCATCTACACATGCTGATTTGTTTTCCTGAACCTAATTCTGATTATACCATGTTAGTTTGACACTATTTAGTACACATTCATATCTGTTTGATAACCTTAATAAAAGTAACCAAGCCGGGGCTTAAGGGAAAGATCTAGTAGTGGGAAAGTATAGAAATGTGTACTCGGAGGAGGACCAATAGGTTATGACTGTTACTGTTACTGATTACCTGACTACATGCTTCCCTATAAGAAGGTGTACTCGAAGGAGGACCAATAGGTTCTGACTGTTACTGTTACTGATTACCTGAATGCACACTTCCCTATAGGAAGGTGTACTTGGAGGCAGACCACTAGGTTCGGACACTTACTGCTACTGTGACTATTACTGATACCTAAGTACACTGCCCTATATGATCCCCTACGAAATCTACAAGCGAAACTGTTTGTTGTAGCAACCATGTGATAAAAGTTGGGGCGCATGAAGTGCTACCTAGATAGTAATCACACAATACTGTAAGAACATTAAACTGATACTGTTAGACTGTTACTGTTAGACTGAGACTGTTATGCTGAGACTGTTGGACTGATACCGTTATACTGTTATCTTGATTCACTGATATACTGAGATACTTTTACTAGAGACTGTTAGTTGCCATATGACACTGCATTTGACATAAACGACTGTACTATTAGGATACCATGCTAGTTGACTGCCATGTATTAGTTAAGCTTCCCATGTGCTTGTATCCTACATTATTTGTGACCCGCGACTTGCAATTGATGGGTACTTGTTTTCTTCTTTTCTCCTTTTTCCTACAAATTTACTATTGCAGATCAGGATGGTTAGCTGCCAGAAGGTATTGGCAAGATGATGTTTTATGTGCTGGAGATTTTTGCTTTATTATTATTTTTATTGATACTTGAACATTGAATAAGTGTATTTGGTTATTTGGATATTATTTGTATTTAGGCAATGTGACCCAGGATATTTGTTTTCTCCAGACACTGATTTATTTGAGAATATTGTATTTGGATTCAAGTAAATTTCTGTTGGTAAATCTATTTCAATATTGCATGTTGGTTGTGCCTTTTGCTTCCGACTCTGATAAATTATGTGATGTGTTGTCCAGATTCTGAAACATCTTAAGGATGATGAAAATCATTTGCTGGGCTTTTGTTACGTATCTGTATTCCGTATTCCTTTTTGGGAAGCGGGGCGTGACAGGATTTTTAGTGGTATCAGAGCATCATGTTTGGCTAATGTATTAGTTGCCTAATATATTAGACAAGCTTGGCTCAAACTGGGATCTGCACAATATTTCACCGACCAAGCATGCATAAATGAAATATATATACCAACTCAGATTCTGGATACTAGTCGTGTTCCCTCCATTTTGATCCCTTCTTATTCAATCCGTTGATTTCTTGTTTGCTTCTCTCTATCCCTTGATCTTCTATGCTTTCTCCTTGTCTTTGATTCTTTTAGATATCATCCTTGTTTGCTCTTTTCCTGCCTATGTTCTTTTTGATTCTGGGGCAACCCATTCTTTTGTCTCCTCTCAATTTGTCGCTCGCCATCAGTTAGAGTGCAACAACATGTCAGAGGCTTGGAACATCGTGACAGGAGGTGGAGTTGTCAGTTGTTCCCGTGAGTGTAGGAAATGCCCCGTTGTTATTGGGGACGCAGATTTCAAAGCCAACCTGATTATAATTGGAAATTCAGGGTTTGACGTTATTCTGGGTATGGATTGGTTGGGTGAAGCCCATGCCACTATTGATTGTCGTGCCAAAAAAGTTGTCTTCAGAATTCTAGATCGAGCAGAATTTGAGTTTCATGCCGGAGAGTCTTCTCTTGGTCGAGCGAAGACTGCAGTTGAACAGGTGGATTGTGCGATGGAATTGCACTCAGGCTGTGAGGCTGCGCCTCTAGTAGTTCAAGATTTCTTGGATGTTTTTCCAGATGAGTTGCCTGGCTTACCCCCTGATAGGGAAGTGGAATTCGGTATTGATGTTCAGCCTGGAACAGAGCCGATATCGAAGAGTCCCTACAGGATGGAACCGGTTGAGCTGGCAGAGTTTAAGGTGCAGATTCTGTAGTTGATTGATTTGGGTTTCATCAGACCTACTGTTTCGCCTTGGGGTGCTCTGGTCCTTTTTGTTGACAAGAAAGATGGTAGTCGTCGTCTGTGCATGGATTATCGAGAGCTGAACAGAGTTACTGTGAAGAATCGGTATCCGTTGCCCAGGATTGATGATTTGTTTGATCAGCTGAGTGGGGCTGCTGTTTTCTCGAAATTGGATCTTTGTTCTGGATATCACCAAGTTAAGGTGAAGGTTGCATATATACAGAAGACTGCTTTCAGGACTAGATACGGGCACTATAAGTATCTTGTAATGTCGTTCAGGATCACGAACGCGCCGGCTGTATTCATGAGTCTTATGAACCGGGTCTTCTCTCAGTTCTTGGATAGATTCATGGTGGTCTTCATTGATGATATTTTGGTGTACTCTCGGAATAGGGAAGATCATGTTGAGCATCTTAGAGTGGTTCTGCAGACTTTGAGAGAAAATCAGCTCTATGGAAAACTTAGCAAGTGCCAGTTTTGGCTCGATAGAATTTCTTTCTTGGGGCATATTGTTTCTGGCGATGATATTTCTATGGATCCTGCCAAGATTGAGACTGTGAAGGATTGGCCTATTCCCAAGTCAGTTTCAGAAGTCATGAGTTTTCTTGATTTGGCTAGCTATTATCGGAAGTTCGTCCAGGATTTTTCGAAGATAGCAGGACCATTGACTAAACTGACTGGGAATGATCAGAAGTTTTGTTGTTCTGATGAGTGCAATGAGGCTTTTGTTGAGTTGAAGAACAGATTGACATCAGTGCCTGTGTTGACTATTTCAGATGGTTCAGGCAGATTTGTAGTTCACTGTGATGCTTCTGGTAAGGGTCTTGGAGCAGTTCTTATGCAGAAGGGCCGTGTTGTTGCGTTTGCATCGAGGCAGTTGAGGACGCATGAGAAGAACTATCCTACTCATGACTTAGATTTAGCGGCAGTGATTTATGCTTTGAAGCTGTGGAGACATTATTTACTTGGAGACCGAGTGGAGATCCTTACAAAACACAAAAGTCTCAAGTACGTCTTCACCCAGAAGGAGTTGAACATGAGGCAAAGGCGTTGGTTGGAACTTATGGCCGATTATGACATCAGTTTGCAATACCATCCTGGTAAAGTAAACTTGGTGCCTGATGCTTTGAGTAGGAGACCGACAGTTATGTTTCTTACTCAGCAGAGAGATCTCATTAAGTAGATGAGGAGGTTGGAGCTTGATGTTGTGTTGCCGAGTTCTGGTCGGAGTTGTTTGGTGCTCTAGCTGCAGTCGTCTCTTGTTGAGCATATCAAAGAGGCGCAGGCTAGTGATGCGCAGTTGTAGGGTTTTCGAGCTGAGGTTGAGTCTGGGTCCAGGACGGACATGGTTATTCATGCAGATGGTTCTCTTCGTTTTGGTTCCCGATTATGTGTCCCTAAGGGTGAAGTTCGTCAGAGGTTGCCTGAAGAAGCTCATCAGTCTTCGTATTCTATCCATCCCAGTGGTATTAAGATATATCGGGATTTGAAGCTTCATTTCTGGTGGCATGGTATGAAGAGGGCTGTTGCTCGATTTGTTTCTCAGTGTTTGGTATGTCAGCAGGTTAAGGCAGAACATCAGAGAATCACTGCACTTCTTCAACCACTTCCTATTCCAGAGTGGAAGTTGGAACATATCACTATGGATTTTGTGACAGCTTGGCCGAGGAGTCCTAAGGGTCATAATGCTATTTGGGTGACTGTCGACCGTTTGACGAAGAGTGCTCACTTCATTCCTTTTTGTGTCGGTCAGTCTATTGAGAGCCTTGTTGAGAGGTACATGCAAGAGATTGTTAGACTTTATGGGGTTCCAGTCAGTATTGTATCCGACAGGGATACGAGATTCCGATCTCAGTTTTGGGAGAGTCTTCAGAATAGTTTGGGGAGCAAATGAATGTACAGTACAGCTTTTTATCCCTAGACTGATGGACAGTCAGAGCGGACTATTCAGATTCTTGAGGACATGTTGAGGTCCTGCATGCTTCAGTTCGGTGGGTCTTGGGAGGATCATTTGCATCTCGTAGAGTTCTCGTACAACAACAGCTTTCAAGCCAGTATCAAAGCTGCTCCGTTCGAGACACTCAATGGACGAAAGTGCAGGTCACCAGTGTGCTGGGATGACATTGGTGAGAGAAAGTTGTTGGATCCAGAGTTGATTACCAAGACAGTTGATGCAGTGGTTCAGATCAGGAAGCACTTACAGGCAGCTCAGGACAGGCAGAAGCAATGGGCTGATGTTCATCATAGGGCTTTGGAGTTTGTTGTTGGTGACCATGTTTTCCTTAAGGTATAGCCATGGCACGGTGTCATTCGGTTCGGTGGCGGGGGCAAGCTTAGCCCGAGGTTTGTTGGACCCTTTGAGATTTTGGAGCGAGTAGGCAGGGTGGCCTATCGTCTTGCATTGCCGCCAGCTTTATCAGGAGTGCACGCTGTTTTCCATGTCTCACAACTCAGGAGATATATCCGAGATGAGAACCACGTGATCGACTATTCTGAGTTGACCGTTCGGTCATATTTGACTTGTGAGATTCCGTCAGTTGCTATTGAGGATCGGCGGGAGAAAGTGCTTAAGAATAAGGTCATCAAGTTGGTTCGTGTCGCTGGGAATCCCCACTCTCCTGGTGAGTCGACTTGGGAATTGGAGGAGGAAATTCAGCAGAAGTTTCCTCATTTGTTTGAGTGGTTTGTTTTGGTTTTGTTTGGTCCTTTTCATTTTGTTTTTGGGGTTACCCTATGTATCTTTCTTTTGAATTTCAAGGACAAAATTTTTTTGTTAGGTGGGTAGGATTATAACCCCTATTTTTTATTTTATGTATTTTGGAGTGTATTTTTTCATTTTTCTTTATTTTATCTCTCTTGTAATTTTTCTGAACCGTATATTGGGTTTGATTTCAATATATATTCATTTTATTTCATAGTAAGCTCCTTGTGTTCTGTGATCGTCGCTTTTGTTCGCCTTCATCATTTTTTATTCTTTTCTTCATTTTTTGCCAAATTATCTTCATTATATTTTTCCATGGTGATGTAATGGAATTTTTGGTGGTGATTTCCCAATCCTATGATTTTTGACTCCTAATTAGATTTTTCAAGAGCCATAGATTCCACACTAAATTGTATCCCCATTTGTTATTTACCCAATACCCATTACCCAATTGTATATTTGTTACTACATACTAATACCCACAACCTATTAACCCACAATAATCCCCGATATATATAATCCCTAATCCAAAAACCCTAACCCTAAACCTTATTTCCTCTCCTCCTACAACCGGCCTCCCCCCTTGTTCCCCTTTGCTACTCCCGGCCTGCACCCATCCCCAACCAGACATACTCCTACAGCCGGCCACCTCTCCCAAAGCCGGCCATCACCACTCCAACCACCCCTACACTACGACACCCTACATCTCCGTACAAGCCCGACCCTCTCCCTTCCTTGTTTGGCCGGCAACCACCATCACCACCATCAAAATCAACATCACACCCTTGCATCATCTCTTCTTGTGGTTTCTCAAAGTGGGTCATTGCCACTTTGATCGTTGCTTCAAGGAGATCGTTCATGTGGAGATTTCGCTCCTTATTGCTTGGATTGGTGCTTGGTAAGGATATCGCTCGTGGATTTTGCTTTTAGGACTATTTGCATCATGTTCATCTCCATACTAAGGCAAGTAACTTGTACTACAATTCATTAGGTTGATACAGGTCAAAAAGTTCACATATAGTGTAGTTGGGTCTAGAGACAACCAAAGATTGTGTTTTCCTTGATGGGTTTTGTATCTATTATGATAATTTGGCCATTGATGACTTATGACACAAATCTTGATAGGTGATACCCTAAGTTTTGCCCAAATCTTGATTTTTAGGCATGTATGTGACTATTTGTGTGAATTGATGTTTGGACTAAGACCCATGTGAGATAATAGGTGTGGACTTGTTAGTAACCCTAAATCATGATGTTTAGATGCTTGATAGGTTCTATTTCAAGTTTGATTGTGTTTCAATCAATATTCTTGAAGTTATGAAGTTCTAGATTTGAAGTGTGAAATCTGTATTTACTGGGTATTTTGTTTTGATTGCTGTTTTCGTCCATGCTACAGTCCGAATCTTGATTCCTATATAAAAGATGAATTTTAGATAATTTTGTCTATTTTCAAACCCCACTGGTTTTGCTTGATTTGGATTTCGTATGATTGAGTTATGACTATTTTTGTACAGAGGTGTCGATCTATTTCAGATTCTATTTTGGGTTAATTTTATTAACAAACTCTTTTCAAGAACTATTCTATACATATTATCTTGATCTAATATTTTGGTCAGTGTTTCTATATGAAGTTAGGGACTATCCAGATTTTTGATGAATTTTAAAGACAAGTTTTATGTGGTGTTTCATGCTCTTTTCTAAAATCCACTCATGCTGTATTTTGCTTACTATTCTATAAAGAATCCTATTTTCACTTTGATTCCTTCTACTGTATGAAAATCCTTTGTGAAATATGAAAGTTAGTAAATCCTATCTATTTTCATGTTCCTTTGGCAGAATTGGATTTTGTTTCACTGTTTGCGAGATATCCTAATTTAGCGAGATTTTTTTTCGCTAAACTATGTTTTCGTGTTGTTTTCCTATTTTTGATAACTTATCTATTTTTCCTGGAAAATTATGAAATTCTATATTTTGATTCTGGACATATAGGGGATTACCCCAAATTTTTCATGGATTCATTTGATGTGTTTTCATGCTGTTTTCTTGTTCTTGAAGTTGTTCTCCTCATTTCTGACTGAACATGTTTTTTGTCTTCGAACCTGTTTTGAGTTAAGATGTTGTAAATTACTATATGACTTAATTATACTCATTGGATTCGTGTGGATGTCTATTTTCTAGATCCTTCGATGGATCCTGATTTGCATTTCTGTAGAGACGAGATTCACTATTTTAGTACTGATTTATCATGCTGTCCTGATTATGAACATACACTGTTTTACTCGTTTAGGGGACTGTATATCATCTTTACATGCTGATTTGTTTTCCTGAACCTAATACTGATTATACCATATTAGTTTGACACTATTTAGTACACATTCATATCTGTTTGATAATCATAATAAAAGTAACCAAGCCGGGGCTTAAGGGAATGATCTAGTAGTGAGAAAGCATAGAAATGTGTACTCGGAGGAGGACCAATAGGTTATCACTGTTACTGTTACTGATTACCTGACTACATGCTTCCCTATAGGAAGGTATGCTCCGAGGAGGACCAATAGGTTCTGACTGTTACTGTTACTGATTACCTGAATGCACACTTCCCTATAGGAAGGTGTACTCAGAGGCGGACCATTAGGTTCAGACTGTTACTGCTACTGTTACTGTTACTGATACCTAAGTACACTGCCCTATATGATTCCCTACGAAATCTACAAGCGAAACTGTTTGTTGTAGCAACTATGTGATAAAAGTTGGGGCGCATGAAGTGCTACCTAGATAGTAATCATACAAGATTGTAAGAACATTAAACTGACACTGTTGGACTGTTACTGTTAGACTGTTACTGTTAGACTGTTATTGTTAGACTGAGACTGTTATGCTAAGACTGTTGGACTGATACTGTTATACTGTTATCCTGATTCACTAATATACTGAGATACTTTTACTAGAGACTGTTAGTTGCCAAATGACACTGCATTTGACATAAACAAGTGTACTGTTAGGATACCATGCTAGTTGACTATCATGTATTAGTTAAGCTTCCCCATGTGCTTGTATCCTACATTATTTGTGACCTGCGACTTGCAATTGACGGGTACTTGTTTTCTTGTTTTCTTCTTTTCTCCTTTTTCCTGCAAATTTACTATTGCAGATCAGGATGGTCAGCTGCCATAAGGTATTAGTTAGATGATGTTTTAAGTGCTGGAGATTTCTGCTTTATTATTATTATTATTGTTGCTTGTGATGGAACTGAGATGATTCCCAGGACTACGGATTGGTGTGCGTATCGATCGTAAAAGATTAACAGATTAAATACGTGATCTAACCCTATATAGTGGAATCTAGGGTTCACGAATTATACCTGCGATGAGAAGAAGACGACAGCGACCCCAAGATCTTCTGCACGTATTCCTTCCT
This sequence comes from Hemerocallis citrina, assembly GCA_017893485.1. Lineage (NCBI taxonomy): Eukaryota > Viridiplantae > Streptophyta > Magnoliopsida > Asparagales > Asphodelaceae > Hemerocallis > Hemerocallis citrina. The sequence continues at coordinate 156,986,265 of CM030368.1, read as the reverse complement.
CGGATTGGACGTCGTGTGGGCGACGATCTCCCAACCTTTCTTCTCTTTGGCTGACCTCTCTTTCTCTCTTTACGTGAATCACGAATTTTGAGAAAAAATCTTATATTTCAGATGATCATGACGGCCAGAGAATAGAGGGTATATATAAGGCTACGGCAGGGACCATGAGAAGAAATTAGGGTTAGGTCTCCTAACGAATCTGGGTATCCCGTGTTCAGCCCGAACACACAACCCAGGCCCATTAACAATAGCTCGGTCCACTAAGGAGCTATTGTTGCACTACCTTCCTAATCCCAAATTATATTTATGGGCTCCTTTTATTATATGCTCGTTGAGCTCCCCATGTTAAGATATCGAATGTCCGTCGATCAAATTAAGTTACTGACAACTATATTGATCAATATCTTTTATCCTTAAGTAGTACTACTCAACTTTATTTGTCATGTCGGATGTAATCCACCTGCAGGGTTTACATGACAATCCTTATGAGCTCCTTAAGGGGACATCATCAACCCGACGTATCGGGACATGGATTCCTTTTACAATCAACAGCTCATCATACATACAATGCTATTACCCAATTCATAGAGGTTGTTGATCCATAATGAATCTCACTCTTCTATGAGTCAAAGTAGTGCACACTGAATATACATGTCTATTATTATATCTGGATTAAGAGCATAAGCATCCATAATAACAGAGGTGTTTGTTCTCTTTTGTAGTCAGTACAAAGAGAACAACCTCAAGTGGTCCTGTTCAATACACACAAAGTGTACTAGTGTAAACCTATAGTCAAGATAGACTAATACCAGATTACACTACAACCTTTCCAATGGATTATCCAAGTCCGTCTAGGTTGTGAACTATTTATATATTCCATAGGGAACTGATAATATGATCTTCTGTGTGTCACCTCACACCATATTATCAACCTTATAGAATATCAGATACTTGCATTAATATTATAATAAACACAATATGCAAACATATGCCCATATGATTCTCATTCAAAAAAAATAAGGAAATAAAGTTAATACAAAAGTGATGCTTTCAGTATATAACCCTAACAGCTTGAACATTGCATAAGTGTATTTGGTTATTTGGATATTATTTGTATTTGGGTGATGTGACCCAGGATAATTGTTTTCTCCAGACTCTGATTTATTTGAGAATATTGTATTTGGATTCAAGTAAATTTCTGTTGGTAAATCTGTTTCAATATTGCATGTTGGTTGTGCATTTTGCTTTCGACTCTGATAAATTTTGTGATGTGTTGTAAAGATTCTGAAACAGCTTAAGGATGATGAAAATCATTTGCTGGGCTTTTGTTACGTATCTGTATTTCGTATTTCTTTTTGGGAAGTGGGACGTGACATAGCCACTCGGGGTAATTCACCTCTTTGATGAACTGAGCATTGAGGAGCTTTTCGACTTTCGCTTTGATCGCCTGTTGTCGCTTGGAGTGAACTTGCAGCGCTTCTGTTGAATGGGCTTCACACCCAGGGCGTTGCTGAGAAGGTGCATTAGGAGCGCCTCGGAGATCCCAGGCATTTCAGCCGCGGTCCAGGCGAAGAGATCGTGGTTCTCCCTTATGCACCGCGAGATGTCTTCTTTTATGGAGGGGGAGAGTGCCTTGCTGACCCTGAATGTCTTGGTGGCATCTTCCTCTGAGACGGACACTTCTTCTAGTTCATCCACTAGTTCGGAGATGGTTTGGCTACTCTCTGGTGGGAGCTCGAGGGCTTCTAGGGAGAGGATCGGGCCTCCTATTGACGTAATATAGCACTTACGAGCCACCTTTTGACTCCCCCTTACTTCTCCTACCCCTGCATGGGTGGGGAACTTCATCTTCATGTGGTAAGTGGAAGGGATGGCTTGGAGCGTAGTAAGGCCTGGTTGACCTAGGATCACGTTGTAGGCAGCCTTCATGCCCACCACCATGAAGTCCATCGGCTCGGTGCGAGCGACCTGGGCTTTGCCAGTGGTGACGTCGACAGTTATAACTCCCTCAATCGTCACCGGAATCCCGGTGAACCCATGAAGGATGTAGCCAGCTAGCTTGAGCTGGTCTCTTGATAGTTAGAGGCCTTTGAATGCCTCTAAGAAGAGGATGTTGACCGAACTTCCATTGTCCACCAGCACCCGACAAACGTCGAAGTTGGCTATTTTGAGGTTGATGACGAGGGCATCGCAGTGAGGCATGCAGACGCCTTCTAAGTCCCTATCGGAGAATGTCACAGGGACTCCCAGGCCTTTTGGGGGAGGATGGCTCTGCACGGAGTTGACCTCCCTAACGAAGGCTTTTTGGGAGGAGTTAGAATCTCCCCCCATTGGGCCTCCGTGTATTAGGCACAAGATGCCCTCTACTTCAACCTCCGGAGTCTCTGTGCGCTACTCCGTTTGCCTATTAGCCCCCCTTGGTAGTGTAGGCAGATCGGCTCGGTCCCTTCTCACAAATCGAGTGAGCTGCCCTTTCTGGATGAGGGCCTCGATCTCATCCTTCAGGGCCCGACAATCATCAGTGTCGTGCCCGTGGTCTCGGTGTAAATGACACCACTTACCCCGGTTCCTCTTCTTCCCGGGGGTGTTCATCTTCGGGGGTGGCAGCAGGAGACCTTCATTCCCAATCTCCATTAGAATGGCGAAGACACTCGCGTTGAGTGGGGTGAACTTCTTAAAGCGGGGGAGAGGACACAGCTGACCCTCATTATCCTTCTGGAGCTTCTTAGCTCCTTCTTCTTCTGTGCCCTTCCGCTTATTCCCGAAAGTCGATGCCTCAAAGGTGGGGCGGTGGAGAGCTTCTTCCGCTCGGATGTACTTCTCGCTTCGAAGTATGAGCTTTGAGAAGTCTCGAGGGGGCTTCTTGGCGAGGGATGCCCTGAAATCTGCATTGAGGACGTTGGACTGGAAGGCAACCATGGCCACCGAGGGTTCCAAGGAGGCGATGGATATGGCCTTATTAGTGAAACGCTTATTGTAGTCCCTCATTCGTTCTCCCTTCTTTTGACTGAGGAACAGTAGGGAGGCGCTCATCTACTCTGTGTGGCGACTGCTCACGAAATGTATGAGAAAGAGACCCTCGAACTGGTCGAAGGAGAAGATAGGTGCCCTCCTCTGCAAGACCTTCTCGGCCACACTCAAGGGGCCGGCTTGGGAGTGGTATTCTCGACCTTCTTCATATGGCTAAAAATGGGGTTAAATCGGAACCGTTCAAAGTGGGCACGAATCTTAAAGTTGCAGGGGCAAGATGGTAATTCACCTACAGACGGGTCCAAATTGGGAATCAAGTCTCTCCTCTTGGACCCGCTTACCCATGAACTGATCTGTTCAGTTAAGAACGGGTCTCAACCTATTAGTGACCAGCTCAATAGGATTGGAGGAAATCCTGGCTCGTTCTTATCTTGAGGAGGTGGTTATAACCGCCCCTATCCAGCCACAGGTGATCACTCTTTGTGCACTTAAGCTCTTTCCCTTTACTCTTTCTGGTATTGACAAGAGCGTTGGAGGGTTTGTCACCGAGATCTATCCTGGTGTTTCGAACGTTTGTGCAGGTCCGCAGGAGCACCAAGGAGTCAACTTGTCAACAAGAAAGAAGTAGGATTCAGCCTATTCGAGTTCCTACGAACCTATAAATTCTGTCTATTGCCCCTACACCAGATCCAGCGGCAACAATGTGTAATAGGTGTAATAAGTGCAATCCATCACCAATAATACTAAAATAAGAAAAAACAATTCCGCTACTATTTAAGATCCATACATAGTATATAACAGATTAATAGATTAATAGTAGTTCTCTTTTTTTGTATTATTTTATAGTATTTAAAATTTTAAAAAATAAAAAATGTCTGGGCGTTGGACATTAGGCGGATGCCTGATCGGCACCACGAACACATACTTAACAAGACGGCCGCCTAATTGCCTCTAACTGCCTTGACCATCGCCTAATGCAAAGGCAGTTCATTCTCCTCCATCTGAGCGCCTAGGCCCGGCCCAGGCATCCGAGGTGGACGCCATTTAGAACACTAACTTCAATTGAAAATCTTCATTTCATTTTTTGAAGAGTAACGAGAAACTGGTTTTCTGTAGGCTATGATTGAAGCTAAAAATATTGCCACGAAAATGAGAGTTGAATATGCTTTAAAAAAAAAAACGTGTCATCCATAGAAATATAATTTGACAAGAGTGCTAATGAAGAAATTGAGGGTCCATTACTTCGTAACTATGGTAGGTTAATCCTTATCTTCACTCAATAGCAAGTCTGAACAATTTGAGAATTTTTTTCAAAAAATCTTTGGTTTTTTTTGTTTGATTTGAAGAAATTGAGATCTCTACATGTAATCCCTGTTTTCCATTTTCTTGTATTTGGATGTATTTATCTGAGTATTCTATTCATTTGTACTCTTCTTCTTAACCGTGTATTTGATCTTCATTCTCAATTTAATTCATCTAAATTTTTGTCTCTTATGATTTGATCTTCTTGATTCAATTTTGTCTGCATATTATTTCATCTCTAGTTGATAGGTTATTTTTGATTTTTATTTTTGTTCCTATCTCTTATTGGATCCATTTCTAAATCCTATATCCTAATATTTATTGGATTTGAAACCATTTATTATCTAATACCTTATAACCCATTATACCCAAAACCCAATAACACCCCAACCCGAAACCTGTTCTACCTATACCCGTTTCCACTTAACCCTAATACACCCACCCTATATAAACTAACTACCCTGTTATACCCTATTCCATCTCAAAACCCTAGCCGCTACCCTTATCCCCTACATCCAGCACCCTGTTCAACCCACTCACCTGCTGACCCTTTCATCCCTCTACCCCCCTACAGTGGCCGTTTTCCTCTCCTGATCCCCCTCCGACAGCCTCTGTGCCTTCCTCGACGACCCAGCAGAACCACGACCACACCAGTCCCTCCTTCCTTCCCTACCTCCTTCTGATGCTACGACTGACAGCCAGTAATGTCAGCAGAGCGCTAGCCAGCAGCGACCCCAGCCAGCGCCGCTCTGTCTGTCCTACCATCGCAGTGCACCCCGACAACTGTCCCTCTCTCTTCTCATGATCATGTGGTTGATCCGTGTGGAGTTCGTGTTCTTGGTGTTCGCGGTCTTGTTCGCGATTCATTCGTGGTTGTTCGATATCCGTTCGTGGGTATTGTGTTCGTGCCCGAGAATTTGTTCCCGTTATTCTCTTCTCTCTGTCGTTTTCATCGTCAATTTCGAGGCAAGTAACTTGTATTCCTTTTTGTTGTATAATACAAGTATTAATTACCGTCTGTAGTATAGTTGCTTCAAGATTTATTCTCATGAAAATCCTTGTTAGATCTTGTCTCTATGTGTTGATCCACCCGTGGTTGTCTCATTACACACACGACATAAAATAACTTAGGAATACTAAATTCTTGATGTATACATGCATGTTGTTTGTGATTATGAGGTGTCGTAGAATCTTGTATGCTTGATGTGTTAGTAGTAGCATAACTTGTTGTAAACTTGTTAAATACCCTATACCATATTGCTTGGACATCTAGTATACCATATTTCGCATTTTTTTATGATTTGGGTGTGTTACGTATGAACTAGTTGATTTTATGCATAAAGAAAATTTCTATTTTTGCTGTTACCCCATTTTTGTTTAGTATTTTAGACCCTGTTGAGGTCAGTAAATGAAAATTATTTATGAATATAAATTATAGAGAATTCTTTCTACTTTCCAGAATTTCTGACAGATCTCAGTTTCGATTTTTGAGTTGCAAGTTATGGCTATTTTACTATAGAGGTGTAGAAAATTACAGATTTGGTTTTATGTGAATTCTAGAGAGTAATTTATTTTTATACTGGTGTTAAAGATAATATTTTGATCCAATATTTTGCTCAGTATAACTATACTTGACTGGGATTAACCCCAAAATTTTGTGAATTTAATTGATTACTTTTACAAACTATTCAATGCTCGCAAACAACTACTATACTTCTTGAATTTTCATGTTGTTCCGTAGAAAACCTTAATTTCAACCTGATTCTACTTGCTGTTGATAAAAACTTTGTGAATATGAAATGTAGCCTAGTGTATCTATTTTACTAACCTTCTGACTGATTTGGATTTCAGTTTATATTCTGTAATCTATTGTTGTTTTAGTGCTGCTGTGTCAAGAGTTTCAGATTTACAAATTTTCTACATGTTGTTGTCTTATGATTTTATTTGAATATACTATCCATATTGGAATATTATGAAACTTTATTTGTAGATACTAGACATAGTAGGGAATACTCCAGATTTTTCTTGGATTTAATCAGTAAGTTTTTATGTCGTTTTCCTGTTTATGAACACAACCTTGTGATTTCTGGCTCAACATGTTTCTGGATACAATTCTGTTTTGACTCATATTTTTTGGGAAATACCATATGACTTATATATATGTGCTGGATTTGACCGAGAATCTATTTTTTAGATTTTCTGACGGATTCAAATTTGCATAATTGTGGCAACAGGAATCCCAGATTTGGTGCAGTACTGTCTTGCTGCCCTGAGCTAGAATTTTTGTTGTCCTACCCTTTTATGAGTTGTCTTTCACCTGTACATGTTTATCATCCAACCTGAACCTGTTATTTGTTTATACCATGTTATTCTTACCTTGTTTTGTGCACGTATATACCTGTTTGATAATAATTACAAGTAACCAAGCCGGGATTAAGGGAAAGACCTTAGTAGTGGACAATATAGGTATGTGTACTTAGAAGGGGGGCTTGTTTCCCATTACTTGATGCCATATTTCATGATTATATGATTCATGCCTGTTATTACTATCTGATTATATGTTGCCATGTTTCATGATTACATGATTCATGCCTGTTATTACTATCTGATTATATGTTGCTATGTTTCATGATTACATGATTCATGTATGTTATTACTATTTGATTATATGTTGCCATGATTTCATGATTACATGATTTATGCCTGTTCTTGTTGCCGCGATTTCACGATTAGGTGATTCGTGCCTGTTACCTGTTACATGACGCTTGAGTACACGGCCCTATAGAAACCTACCACTAGATCTAAACGTAAATTGTATGTAAGTAGCAACCATGTGGTAAAATTTGGGATGCATGAAGTGCTACCTAGATAGAAATAAATACAAGATTTGAAATGACATGATAACCTGCATATTCCTATTACCTGTACATGCTACCTGACACCTGTTACATGTTTACTTGCTTGCATGATACCTGTTACCTGTCACATGTCACATGCACATGTTATCACACCATATTACTTGATTCTGTTCCTGATTTATGTTAGTCACTCTATCATGTCTATTCCATGCTATACTTGCTTCCGCTGTTACTCTATATCTGTTTATCCTTTTTAGTATTTGTTTCCTGCACTACAAGCGGCCCATAACTTGTATTGACGGGCATTCTGTTTCTCTTTCCTTTTTCCTACAATTCGTTAAATGCAGATTATGGTAATCAGCTGCCCGATGGAGTAGGTGATTTGAGATGCTAGTTGCTGGAGTTCTTGCTATTATTATTTTCTGTTGCTTATTTTGAATAAATGTATTGCTACATGAATTATTTGTATTGGGCAATTTGACCCAGAATTTATAACTTGTTTCAGATCTAGTTTATTTGAGATTTATTAAGTTTTGTTTCAAGTAAATTCTGTTGGTTATATTAATTAATTCATGCATGCGTGGTTTATTTCTCCTTGTTTATTCTTGTTTACTCCTGTGAAATTTTGAAAAGATCCTTACAGCTTAAGAATGGTGAAAACCATTTGCTGGACTTAGTCACGTATCTGTATTCCGTATCTCCTTTTTGGGAAGAGGGGCGTGACACTACATGATGATGATTTGAATGCTTGTTGTGCCACTTGTTACTGCTTTTTTAGGCGTGGGAGCAAAAAGATGATGTGGATTCTTTTGAGGAACAATCAAGAACTGACCTTTGACTTTTAACGGTGTTAACTACCTTTGACTGCAATTAACTTCTCGATCTAACTCGTTTACGCCGTTGGATTTGATTGATGTGGTGATGATCGCCTTCGCTGACTTGCAAGAAATATGAAACACCGGTGTTGTTCCCGACAACAGACCCTCCGACGCTCAAGTTAGAAATCAAGAAGATTATGAGGAAGCTTTTTGTAGAGAAAATATTAATTACCTATTTCTGGTAGAGGTAAGGGGGTATTTATAGTCGCTTTGGTCAGTTTCAGGATAATGATTTATCTTCACTTCCCGGTGTTTTTGAATTGAATCAGTTACCTATTCTTCATGAAGAGATAAGAGTGGTTGAGGGGATTGAGTTTAAATTCTCTCCAGGATAAGAGATATGGTTTTTTAACCGTCTCTTATGGATAATTATGAGTTTTAATGATACTCAAATAATCTAGACCCATTATTATTGGGATGTTATGTCAACCCAGTAAGACAGGCCTATTTTGGGCTGTTTGGGTTTGAAAGAGACCAAATCCCCACTTACGGACCCGTTTTTACTGCTATCTATTTTTGTAAGCTCATTCTACTAATTTTGCATGTTATTTTCAGTTATACTAGCTCATCCTAAAATTTAACCATTTAATTATTCTTTATTATGAAGCCCAATCATTTTCCTTCTATATGTATTATTTATTCGAATGTAGAGCCCAAAACCATTTATCTAAACCTTACCCGAACTCCATCATGCACTGCCTAACAACTAACCTCCCCACTAATCTAAATCCTAACCACTCATTCCCACTAACCTATATTCTCTCTAACTAAGCTCCCCATAATCCTCTTCTTTATGTTCTCCTTCTCTCCTTCTTCATCTTCAACCGAAAGAAAATCGAGCCCCCTCATCCTCCAACCCATCGCCATCACCTCCCACCACCTCAGCCCCGGCGCTCCTTCGCTCGCTTCTGCAACCACCTGCTCGACCTCACTACACCTCTGAGTGCCTTCACCATCGCTAAATCTGGGAACCCATCACCACCACTGTGCCCCAACCCACTATCGCCCTACATTGCACCGCCTCTTGCACTCCGCCAGTGTCGCCCTCTTGCCTCCCACCGGCGCTGTCTCTCCCCCTCACCCGATCGCCACCTCACTGCTGCCCCTACCACCATCAACCGCACCGCTAACTCAAAGCACCACCTTCCTCCTTTACCCCTATTGCACCTCAACCCCACAGCACAACTCCATCGACAGTCGCCACCTGCACCCTTCCCCTGCAGCACAACTCCATCGACAGCCTCCACCTTCACCCCCCTGGTTGCACTCTTCCCCACTGACCGCCTTGCTGCACTTCACCTCAGCCATCGTGCAACGCCCAACGGCGCTGCCTTGCTGCCATTCACCCCTCTTGCACCTCCCGTGCTCCTCTCCTTTCGCGCAACAACACCGTTAGCCTCTCTCCTTGCTGCCTTCTCTCTTTCCGCCTCGACTACACTCGCTAACATCCACCGAAAACCACCCTAGCACTGCCACCTTGTCGCTGCTGTCCTCACCGTATCCCCCTATAAACCCAAGCTTCTCCCTCGGCTGCTCGCAATCCCTGTAAACCAGCTCACTGCCGGCAGCCCAAATTCTAGACCCTATAGCCGCTGCCTTTCTCCTTCGACGACCATCAACTCCATCCACCTCGAAAACTCCTCGTAGCTCCTCCTGTTGTCTCCTACTCACAACCGACAACCAACCTCTCTGCTATGTTGTCGGCTTGCTGTGGTTGCTACCCTGAGATTCCACTTCCTGCCATCGCCATCTCGCTTGCTCTTGCTACTGTCCTCTTATCGTTGGGCTGCCGTTCTCTTGCCGTAGCTCTCAAGCCATCGCCATCTTGCTTGCTCTTGTTTCTTCGCTTTTGTCGTTTGGTTGCTGTTCTCTTGCCGTAGCTCTCATCGTCGCTGTCTTGTTTGCTGTTGTGTGTTGTCATTGATTCATCTCCGTCCCATCTTCCCCTGCACATTCATAATCGCCACGTAACAGGCAATCATCTCTTGAACTCAATTTTTTATTCTGGTTCAAGAAAATATTTACTAAAATCTGGCAAGTAGTTATTGAATTGAATATTGTATCTAATTGAAATCCATTATTGATTCATTTATTTCCTTATGATACCATGTTATTGATTCGAGTCTTGACTGTTAATTCATCATGTTATCAAATACTTGAATGTTCTGCATTGTCGTTTTCCCAAACTTGTATTGAGGTTTTGACCCAGTTCTCGACACTAAAATTTAGAACTTTGTACATAGAAATCGTAGCACACCGAGTCTTGAATCCGAACATCTTATGGATTCTCAATCTGATTTATAGATTACAAGTTATTGTCATTTTAGTACAATCATGTTGTAATTTTCAAAAACCGAGACTGTGCACAAAACTAGTATGGTATGAACTTATTTGCATAGCTACTTTAACTATAATGTATCATGTGAATATGGGTTGGAATCGGCATGGAGTCTAGTTTCTGGCACCCGAGACGGAATCGGATTTTCCTTTTCGTTGTAACATCCCGGAGAAATTTTATAATAAAATAAATTTTTTTCCATTTTTGCACGTGCAATGCACGTGCAATTTTATTTCATTTTTTGCACTATTTTCTCTAAGTTATGCACAAATTTTTTCTTATTTATTTTGTCTCATTTTATTATTCCTTCCTAATCAAAATCCATAGGCCTAAAAGATTAATTTAAGCCCACTAGATAAATAAGAAGCCCACAAATATATTCCTATATTTATTTTTGTACACTTTCCTACACTGGTCATGTAACAAGCACATAGGGTATAACTAGAAACAACTTAATTAATAAAATGAGAAAGTATGCATGTGTGTAGCACGTGCACGTGTGGGTGCTACAAGGGGTGGCCGGCCCATTTCAAGAGAGAGGAAGAGTGGGGTGAGAAGGGGGGAGTAAGGCGTGGTTACTAGAGTAGTGGGAGTAAATCTCAAACACAAAACCTCTATATAACCCCCCCCCCCCCATTGTATGTTGAATGCACAAAAATAATCAAATCAAAAGAGAGAAAAGAAAGAGAGGAAGAGGAGAGGCCGGATTGTGTTCTTGAAGCTTGCAAGCTTGCGGTTTTGTGCAAGGAGGAGAAGAGGAGCAATTGGTGAGGAGCTAGGAGCATTATTTCTAGGTGTTTTTCAATATTTTGGAACATAAGAGCTGTGTGTCTATTCTTACTTTCTAGATAATGTAGAAAGCATGTTTAGGTGTTTTGTCAATTGTTTTGCTAATTTAATGAGTTCTACAAGTTAATTTGATGCATGTTGTAGTGATAAAGATTGCTAATGGTAGAAAATTATATAATTCGTTGTATGTTAATTAGAAGTAACATTATTTAATTGGTAGATTATGATTGAGAAAAATTAATTAAAAACATGTGTAGAATTGTTAGGCACAAACAATCAACTTGATTAGTGATATGGCTAAAAATAGGATTAAATCGGGACCGTTCACATCGGACGCGAATCTCAAAGCTCAGGGGTAAAACGGTAATTTCACCTACCAGCGGGTCCGAAGCGGGTACTGGGTCTCCTTCTCATAGATCCAATAACCCGCGAACGGATCCACTCCAACTGGGTACGGGTCCCGACCCAAGACAAACCCAGATCAGCAAGAGGAAAATCAGGGTTACTGATTTTACCAAATCAACAGGCCTGATTTGCAGTTATCCTCTCACCGGGAATTAAGAGATTACATTCCTAATCTGATTACGAGGATTTTATGCCTTATCAGATCACAGGAATCACATTCCTAATTTGATCCCAACGGCGACTATAAATACCCCCCACCTACCACTGTTACAGGTTAATCACTTTTTTACCTGCTTAAGCTCTTTTTTAATCTCTTCTGGTTACTGACAAGAGCGTCGGAGGGTGCGTCGCCGGGATCAAACCCGGTGTTTCGCACTTTCCTTGCAGGTGTACGGCGGGAGTCAGCAGCCCAACTCAGACGAACAGGTTCCGATCCGCTACTCAGGTTTTTCCACGAACCCACAAATTCTATCTGTTTACCCCCACACCGAAATCAGCGGTAACAATTAGATTGCATGAATTTTGTGTCTCTTACACATTGATTAAAAAATGTGCATGAAATGTGGATAAATAGTAAGAAAAAATTAGAGAAACATTTTTGGGAAAAAAATGGTTATAGTAGAATAAAAGAAAAGATGTATTAATGTTGATAGAAAAATTATCTAGTTGTAGTATGTGTTTTTAATTCGTATAAGAGAAAGAAATGATTAAATTGGGAAAAGTGAGGTTAATTCTTCATTAATATGAATAAAGTCAGTAAAACAAAAATTCTGGAGATTTATAGATATAAAATAGTATTATTAATTTGAAGAAAAGATTAGAAATCAAAATTAGTTGAAAGTGTAAATAATGAGAATAATCAGAGGGTTGAGTTAAGCAAATTTTAACCCCATAGTATATCGGAAGACCCGCTGAAGCACCACACGCTGCCACATGGCGCCGCCTGGGGTTTGGTTGGGGGTCTCGGGTTCGAACCCTTTTGTGCACAAAGTGCATTTTTTTTGTATTTTTGGGTTTTTTTTTGTCTAAAAAATTCAGAAAAATTATATAAATATTTTAAAATATTAAGAGAATATCTGAAAATATTTCCCACTATTTTTAGTGTGTATTTGCGGGGTTTTAAAGTCATCTTTTCCTTAATATATTTGGTTGAGTTCAATTTGAAAATGAAGGAGTGTAATCCTTGTTTCTCGTTTTTCGTATTTTTGATGTATTTTCTTCTTTCTTGAGTATTGTACTCTTTTATATTTTTCTGGACCGTATATTGGAGTTGTTTTCAATATATATTCATTTTTGTTTCATTTTGAGCTCATTGTGTTTGATTTGTTGTCTTCATTCTTCATCGATTGTTGTTCTTTATTTGGTTCTTGTTCTCATTATTTTGCTCTTGGATGTTCATGGTGTTTTGGTTGGCTACCCTAGTCTTAATCCTATTGCTTTTGATCCCTAATTGATCACCAAAGCCAAATTAACCTACAATCCTATTTTGAGTCCTATACAATTTGATCCTAATCAACTCCTAATTAAACTAATCCTATTACTACTCCTATTGGACCCAATTAAACCCATAAACCCAATTACCCATCTCCTAACACAAACCCTAAAATCCCCATACATATATATCTCAACCCTAACCCTAAACCTACCTTCACTAAAACCCCGGCCTCATCCTCTCTTCTCTGCTCTTTGTGCCAGTCGTCAACACACCCCAGCCCCCTACCCGACCTTCCACGACCTTCGGTGTAATACCCTGCAAAATAGCATATGGCTATTTTGCATTGTAATCTGTGCACCATTGAGAATTGCACGCGATTATGTATTTTCTAATAATAATTAATTTTTATTGAGAAATATCAGATATATTGTCTAGTTTATTTTAGAATTTTGAAGGATTATTATGAGGTAATTTTAATGTATTTTGTATTGTTGGCATTTTTAAAGAAAAGAGTTCGGATTTATTTGAAATATATTTGAGACTTGGAGGCTTATATGTAATATTCCCTTATATTATTTATTTATCTATTTATCTATTTATTTATTTATTCACTTTTACAAAATCCCACCCCCCATTCCCTTCCTCCTCCTTCTTTCTTTCCCTTCCAGTTTCCGACCGAAAAGAACCCCCCTCCCCCCGACCCATTTCGGCCGACCTTTCCCCACCCCAAATCCACCCCGTTTCTCCATTGTTTTTAAATTAATTTGGGGGGATGACTAATTGAAGGGTTCTCTACATCGTGGCAGTGTCCGTTTTTCAAGAGGGTTTCAGGAAGGTATACCCTAATTTATTTTGTTGTATAAAATTGAGTGTCTATTGAGTCGGAGTATTATGGTAGGGAGATTAAGAGATGTTGGAAATGGTAGATGTGAGAAATTAGCAGATTATTAGAGAGTTTACAAGTTGTTAGTAAATTAGGATTTTGGGATTGTAAAAGAGAATTATATATGTAAGAATTAGTTCTCGTATGGTAGTAGAAATTGTAGTTGGACTATTAGAATAATTTGGGAGTGTATTTAGTAATTGTTTGAAAATAAGAATCTTGTCGAATTCGAATGTTATGTGCAATGCACGTGTGTATCTCAGGCGTTCAATAAACGCTTGTGTGATATTTAGAATAGTGTTATTAGCTCTTGTGATTGGTTTGGATGATTTGAGTCTTAATGGCGCTTCGAATCTTCACGGGATATCTGTGAGTATGGTTTTATATACGTATTTGATGTTTTAAAAGAAGTTCGAATAAACTGAATTGTTGATATGATTTGTGGATGAGGCGTATTGGGATAAAGTGTATTGGCATAAATTTATGGATAATGGATTAGTTATGTATATGAGGATGAGTTATATTTATATAATGATATCCAAATATGTGAGTATGATCTCTTTTATTTTATGTACGTGGTGTGTTGTTGGGTTGTTGTTTCTCTTGTATGTATGTTGTCCTAAAACAACTTGGACAATGTCCTAAGCTTATGAATGATGCCATGGATAAAATAAATGATCACCTAAGAAAGTAAATGGTAGAACTTTAACAAGAACATAAAGATTGAATCTTGGATTGTTGTAGGATTGAGGCTCATGCTATATACCATGCTTGGATTATTGTAGGAAAGTTGTATACCATGCTTAGATTATTGTAGGAAAATTATGTACCATGCTTAGATTATTATAGGGAAGTTATAACCATGCTTGGATTATCGTAGGAAAGTCATATACCGTGCTTAAGGTTGTGGTAGATATCCATGCTTAAAATTGTTGTAGAAATCCTTGCATGGTGTGTAATAGTTACTCATGCTTGAATTGTAGTCAATGTTCATATCCATGCTTAAGCTTGTAATAGACATTCATGCTTAGAGTGTAGTAGTTACTTATGCTTGAATGGTAGTACATGCTCATGTTTAAGTTGTAGTAAATATCCATGCTAAAGTGAGTAGATATTCATGTTAAGTTGTAGTAACATACATGCTTAAGTTGTAGTAACCATTCATGCTTAAGTTGTAGCTCATGCTTAAATTGTAGCAAAGCTTGATGCTTAGAATGTAGTAATTATTCATGCTTTAGATTGTTGTAAGTCCATGTTTAAGTTGTATTCATGCTTAAGATTGTTGTGAGTACATGCTTAAGTTGTATTCATGCTTAAGAGTGTTGTAGGATGATGTTTAAGTTATATACCAAGCTTAAGGCCATTGTAGATTCGTGCTGAAGTAATAGAAAAGAAACCATGCTTATGTTGTATACCATGCTTGAGTGGTAGAAATGACCCATGCTTAAAGTAGTAGTAGATACTCATGTTCTAGTTAAGTTGTAGTAAAGAATCATGTTGTTGTAGTTGTGGTGTTAACTATCGTGTTGTAGTCATAGTATTAGTAAAGAACTATCGTGTTGTATTTATAGTATTAGTAAAGAACTATCATGTTGTAGTTGTAGCGTTAGTAAAGAACTATCGCGTTATAGTTGTAGTGTAGTAGAGAATTATCATGTTGTGGTGGTAGCATTAGTGAAGAACCATCATGTTGTAGTTGCAATACTCGAGTTGCATAGTAGTTCTAGATTCAAAGGAACCACACTTGAATTGTATTATGATTGTAGTGAAAGATTAAAAAGAACCCATGAACCCATGCATTTAGTCCTAGGTGATTCTAGCTCAAATTTGAAGAAAGAACCCAAGAATCTAGTACATGTAGTTCTAGTTCAATTTGGGGAGGGAAACCACGGATTCTAGTTGTATGAGACCCTAAGTAAAATTGGACCATATCACATAAACATTACTCATTTTCATGGGTAATAAGGGTTAGGAAGGTCACTAATAATCGTTAGCTTGATAGAAGTTTGATGTCACTTCTTGGGCTTCTCATTGGTAGAATGCCTATTTTAGACTGTTAGTAGATTCTTCTATTGCTTCTAATTATAGAAGATCAAGTTTGCTAGTAAGCACGTTTGGTTGCTTCTAGGTTGATTACCTGTAGGGTTGTTTTTGTATGTGGTTTTGTTCGTACGTGGCTTACCTGGCCCGTATAGCTGTTAGTCTCATACGTAGCTTATTTGGCTCAGATGTAGTTATTGGTTCCATACGTGGCTCGTTTGGCTTGTATGTGTTTAGGTTACTCATACGTAGATTATTAGCAAGTACGCAGTTTGTAGTGCTTTTCCAGGGAGATATTATTGCCCTAGGGGCTATCGACCATCGAGACATGTGGTTACCTTACTCCTAAGGGACTGTGGACGAGTCACTTCGCGTGTACCGTCAGATCTTAACTGGTGTAGGTTGATCGCGGACCGGAGTGTTGACGAAATCCAAGTTCAGGTTAGTAGCACGCGAATATGTTCGTATTGCCGGGGTCTTGGATCGATATGCCATGAACCGGGTCCTTAGGGATTCTGGTAAGTCTAGGTTGAGCTGCCTAGTAGGGTTACCTTGCAAAGTCCGACTTAAGACCTAGCAAGTCATGTTAATACTGTTGGATTGTTTAGGATTAGTGACATCATTAGGGTAGTAATGTAACTCCTATTTCCCCGTATTTGTATTTGTACTGTTTTGTGCCTCATTGTACTCTCTCGTCTATTTTGATATCATGTAATTTCTTCTGATTGAATGGAATTATTATTCTTGTCTCAACTCGAATTTGTGGGTTCTTTTATCAACTTCGATTGTGTGCCACTTGCACCGTTCTTCATGAGAAATAGACCGATTCTTCTCGTTTATCTCTCTAATCCCCATTATTGTGCATTTTGACCATTTCTTCTGTTGGGCTCTTTTTGAAACGGATCCCCAAAACCCTTGAACCCGCAAACCCGCTAACCCTAGTATATAAACCCTACCCTAACCCTAATCCAACCCTAATCACTGTTATTAACTAAAACCCACAGCCGCTAATTCTTCACCCCGTTCCTTCTCCATCTCCTTCTCGCAATCAACCCATCTCCGTCCGTCCACTTCGTCACCCCCGACCTCGCCTCGTCGACACCCACAGCACCACCACCTCCGTGCCATCCCCACCGTTCGGCATCACCGCCGAACACTTCTCCCCTGTTCTTGAACCGAACAGAGGACGCGCCGCCTCGCCGCCCCATCGCCGTCGTCCGCCCCATCGCCGCGTCGCTTCCCGACGTACCGCCGCCGTCGAAGAACCCCCGTCGTCGCCGCTGCACCCCCCTCTCTCTCGCTCTGTTTTCGAAGAATCGAACGAAGAAGAAGGAGGGAAAGGCGGGAGCGAATCACAGCCGTCAGATCGCGTCAAGATCCGCGCCGTGATTGCTGTTCGGTGTTCGTCCACACCGGATCCGAAGCCGCTGTACGCTGTTCTGGCCTCAGATCCGCTGCTTCACAGCGATCTGATTCGCCGGCTTTGCTGTCCCGTGTTCGTGCCGCACCAGATCCGATCGCTGTTCGCTGTTTTGGGCCGATCCTGTGTGCGGGGAAAACTCGATCTCCGATCAATTTTTGCACGCGCTTTTTTAGGACATTTTTGGGGATTTTTCTACTCAATTGCTTCAACAAGCGGAGTTTATAATCATCGATTTAAGGCAAGTATTCATCTTGTACATTTTATTGCTCTAGTACAAGTTTTCTTGTAAATACCACATATAGTTAGATTGTGACTCCCTTTGAAATATCATAGTAAATCAATTTTGAGCCTTCAAACCACAAATCTAAGAGTCACAAAACTTCCTCGTATTAAATAATAATCAATTGGACTCTTTTATCACCTTGAACACATGAATCACATGGACATATGAATTAAGGACCCCTAAAATTTGTAGACGCATATAAAGTTAGTATTTTGACGAATTTGCGACTATTATGACTTGAGAAATATTTATTAGTTGCTGTTTTGACATCCATGATTATGTATTTATGCTACTTAACAACTTAGACACCAAATTACATATTTCCATGAAACCTACATTAGTAAATAAATTCTGAGTGTTGCTGTCTGAATGTTATTTTGCGGTTTCGACCCCTTTATCATTGGAATTTGGGCCCGAGCCCTGAATATAAAATGTAGATCCGGATGTGTAGATGTCGATAGACTCCAAGTTGATCGAATTTGGAGTTACGGTCTAGGAGTTATGGCAGTTATACTACAGCTGTGTCAATAGACGCAGTTTTGCAAAACTGCTGTATATATTTACTTTGCGAATTATTTTAGCTGTGTAAACAGCGAGCGTTTGACCCCAAATTTTATATGTAGCTGCTGGACACTATATAGGATATCTCCAAATTTTCCTAGAATTAAATCACAATATATTACACCTGTATGCTTGCTTGATAAGAGTTAATAAAAATAACAAGCCGGGGTTTTGGGAAAGATTATAGAGTGGACAATATAGATAAGTATACTCGGAAGGGGGCACGTGTTTCCCAATACTTGGTTCATGAACTTGTTGTATCTTGTTCGATTCATGGAGTCGGTTACTCGGCCCATGAACTTGTTTGATTCATGAACCCGTTGTGTGGTTCTTGAACTTGCTTGTGGATTCGCGAACTTGCTTCGTGAACTTGTTATTAAATTTTCGATTCATGAACCATGGCTTGCTTGATACTTGATACCTGAGTACGCCGCCCTATAAAATTCATTACTAGGTCTAAACGAAATTGTTTGACTGTAGCAACCATGTAGTAAAAGAATGGATGCATGTCGTGCTACCTAGATAGTAATCACTACTAGACTTGAACTTGATAATTTGAACTAGATAACTTGATACTTGAAACTAGATAACTTGATAACTTGAGCTAGACGACTTGATACTTGGACTTGACATTTGAGACCTAACATTTGAAATAACATATGACACTAGACTTGAGGTTGTCGTTTGATATTAAATACCCCTATAGGTATATCTGACATGTGTTACACTAATAGCAGTTGTTATCCAATCTAGTTAGTAAGATGTTCCCTCTTGCCAGCTAGTCTTTGAATTTGCCTACTACTTCTTATAACTCTGCTTATTCTTGATTCCAATTCTTGTTTTTCCCTTACTTGTACTTGCTTTCACTATTTGTGGCCCTAGCTTGCACTAAGGGCATTTTCTCTTGTTTTCCCTCTTGTTTTCCTGTTTATATTTATTAAACAGACTTTGGAGACGAGCTGCCCGCGGAAATTGGTGAGCAAAGGTTCTAGTTTCCAAGTGGAGAAGGACCTGACTAGAATATTTAAATCCTTGCATTATTTGTTTATTTTGGATTATTATTTCTTGAGATTTGAGAATTTGTAACGGGCTGATGTTCCCGAGTTTACTTTGATTTAGACTTGAAACTACTTGGATGTTTTATCATATTTCAGTTGTTTCTGTTGCTAATAAAGTATTCATGCATGCTTGGTTTTATATATCTCTCTTGTTATATACTTGTTGTGATGCTGAGTCGATCCTACAGCTTATGAATGATGTTAAGATCATTCGCTGGGCTTCGTCATGCACTCGTATTTCCGTATTTCAGGAAGCAGGGCGTGACAAGTAACTTATAAGGATCTTTACTTAACCATTTTGGCCAAAAGAGAGGGGTTGGTGTTAGGAGTGACACCTTATGACCCAACTCGTTCATTGTGCTGATATTAGGTGGTGTTATTGGGTTGTACCTTCTCGTCAAAGGGATACGTACGGTGCCTTCTCACAAATTGGGAGCACGAGTTGCGTATCTCACACTGTTAATTCCTGAAGTGCCATGATAAGGGCGGGCGGAGCTAGGGGATGGACCCCGGAACTCCGTCATGTTCTATGTCGGGGAGGCGAACAGGCCATAGACTACGGTCTATGAGTTAGAGGGCCACAGGAGATGCTTCGAGCTAATTTGTGTTGCGGTAACCCCGAGGGTTCGTCTGGTTTTTGAGTGAGGTCCGGTTAGTCGGGTAGTAGTGGCAAACATAGACACCATGAGCATACTGCATTGGTGGGACTTGACCACGTCTGCAACCTCATCAGTCACGTTGTATCTGTCAGGAACAGGTTGTGTACAAATAGAAATTCATAACGCGGGTTCAAATCCCTAAATATGGAGAAACGTCTTGAGATGGGGCGTATGTAGTATGGGATACATACTGTTCTTGGGACTTGCTTGCATTAGAATAAGAGCATCATTGCATTGGTAATCTTGCATTATAGTTTAAGTTATAACATACACTGACACATCAATTATATATACATGTTTCTTTTCCATTCAAGATGAATTATGAGTGTGATAGTTGAAGTGTATAATAAGTGTGAAAGTGATGTATTGCGAGACGTGATGATATATGTTGTAAGAAATGAATGAATGCGATGTTATGTGATATGAGACTGAGAAGGATCATGTTTATGAATGAAGATGAGTACGAACGAATATAAGTCGTGAGTCTGTAAATGCAAATGAATGGTAAATAAGGTGCAGTTTATATGGAAGTAGAGTTATTTGTGAATGTAAAGCTTTATGGGAAAGTAAAGCTATAGGAATATCTGTATAAGGCATGAAGTGATGAGCATTAAGCGACTAATTTGTGAATGATTTGCCAAACTAAAGATAAGTATGTTATGAGCGGGTATGGATATACATACAGGTGATGACTCGGAGAGTATTTGATGTGAAATCCCACTACGATGTTTACATGTTCAGATGTCAAGTAAAATTTGATTATCTTGGTATTCGTAAGTTCGTTCTGTTTTTACTTATAAAGTTTAATTTATTTGCTTAATTAGTAAATTATACTCACACCAGAAATGGCTAACCTCTTAATATTTGGGGGGTTGGGAGTCCCAGGACTACCCTAGATCCCCTACTGTTGCAGGTCCTCAGCAGTGCTGATGTAAGGTGTAGACTCTGTGGAGTAGAGCTTTTATTTTAGAATTGTTGTTTAAAGTTTAATTATGTGAATAGTGAAATTTGATTTAAATTATATTTTAGATGTATAAGTACATGGATGATGATGATGAGTAATAGTGTGGAGTGGCATGATATGTTTTTGACCCGTACCCATCTCGTTGTGGTGTACCGGACCCTGTGGTATGTTTTATAAGTTATTTTCTAAAAACTTTACTACGTTTTCAAAGAAATTTATGGTTTTTAATTGATAATTGATACCCTATTATGAGTTTGGCCCCCAGAGCATGAAATTTATATTGCCTGTGTGATTCTGCTCATTTTGGCCTGGGGAGCCATGATATTATTGCCTGTGATGTGAGCTACGGAATTTAGAGCAGAATTTCATATGCTTTTTATGTTTCAGGGCAGAAATTTCAGGGAAAATTCTGCCAAAATTTTCTTTGAAATATAACTATCTTAGTTTGTGTTTAAACTGATATAGAAATTGAAAGAATTGAATTTTGAAGTCAAAAGAAAGGGGGGGAGGCATTACAGTTTGATATGACAGATTGATATTTGTAAATTTTGATGTAATGACTCTGATGGCAATAAAAGTGTTTTAAATTTCCGTGTTATTTACTGTGTTGAGATGCATTTGAAGGCAAAGATTCTGGCATATGTCACGGTTTTCCAGTGTATGGAAATCGGGGCGTTACATTCGGCCTGCACCCCCTAGCCACCCGACACCATTATCCCGAGCAGTCCACCCATCCATCTATCTCTCTCACCCTTGGTCCCCTCTTGTCGTCGCTGATCAGTGCCGGAGACAACAGCAGCATTAGCCGGCAGTTGGAGTCCCGACGTGCCACTCCCGACCTCCTTTCTCTTTACCTCTTGGCTCTTGCACGTACTCGAGTGCTCGTGTGGATCGTTCGTGGGTTCGTTGATTTCTCGTTCGTGGTTTTTGTTCGTTGTCGGGATCCGTTCCGTTATTCTTGGGGTTCATCATTTTTCGTCTTCGGTTAAGGCAAGTAACTTGTACTCCAAGTCCTTTGTATGATACAAGTCAAAAATACAGCTTATAGTATAGCTGGGTTCTAGAGACAACTCGTGTGTGTGTTAGTTTTGATGGGTTTTGTCTCTATAGTTCTATTTGACCATAGTT
The DNA here is from genome assembly GCA_017893485.1 of Hemerocallis citrina. NCBI lineage: Eukaryota > Viridiplantae > Streptophyta > Magnoliopsida > Asparagales > Asphodelaceae > Hemerocallis > Hemerocallis citrina. Next base: position 156,964,291 of record CM030368.1, on the reverse strand, counting down.
GCCTCACGACAAAAGAATCGACATGAAAACAACTAGGTTTGACTGTTCCTGATCAATTCATATATGTGAGATGATTAGGTGAAATTATGTGTTCGATGAGATCCATGTGATATGGTGGTTGGGAATATGTTATATACTCTCTTTCAAGATGTTTGGACACCTAGTAGACTCTATACCATGTTTGATTGTGATTGGAACAAGTTTCGTATGATTTATATTGGTTTTGTTGTTAAAGGAAAATCTGTACTTGTCGTTGATAAGTTTTGATTTGTGTTTTAGACCATATTAAGGTCAGAATTCATAATTTTTGTATTTGACATGAATCTTAGATAAATCTGTCTTCTTTCCAATCTCTCTGACTTTGATCGATTTCGTTTTCGTATGAGTGAGTTATGGCTGTTTTACTACGGAGGTGTATTCTATTTCCAGATTTTTTTTCTTGATGATTTTGATGATTAAACTATTTTGATACTAGTCCTGACTATATTATTTTGATCTAAAACTTTGCACAGTATTTCTATACCTATCTAGGGATTATCCAGAATTTTGATGGATTTTATTGATGAGTTTTATATGCCGTTTCATGCTTATTTATGAAAGCTATACTAGCTGTATTTTGCTTGCTGTTCTGTAAAGAATCGTATTTTCACCCTATTTCCTTTTACTGTATGGAAAATATTTATGAAATATGAAAGTAAGCTTATTTTTTCTATTTTCATCTTCCTTTGGCGGATTTGGATTTCGTTTCATGGTTTGCGAGATATTACAGTTTTCATACAGCAGTGTTGGGAATTCCAGATTTGCCAAACTATCGTTTCTTGATGTTTTCTGATTTTTATTGACTAAGCTAATTTTACTGGAATATTTTGAAACATTGTATTTTGATACTAGACATATAGGTGATTACCCCAGATTTTTCTAGGATTTATTTAAGGAGTTTTAATGCTGTTTTTCTTACTTCGAATACGATTTACTGATTTCTAGCTGAACGTATTTTCTGGATTCAAATCAGTTTTGAGTTATGATTTTGTGAAACACTATATGACTTATATGTATTCGCAGGATTTGTGTGAAAGTATATTTTCCAGATTCTTTGACGGATTTAGATTTGGATTTCTGTAGTAATGGGAATCACTGTTTTAGTACTGTACTGTCATGCTAACCTGAATATGAACATACACTATTTTGCTCGTTTATGTGACCGTATATCATCTTTACATGTTTGATTGTTTCCCTGAACTTATTACTACTTTTACCATATTAGTTTGACACTATTTCATGCACTATATGTCTTTTGATAACCATAATAAAAGTAATCAAGCCGGGGTTTTTTAAGGGAAGATCTAATAGTGAAAAATATGGAAACGTGTACTAGGAAGGGAACTAGTGTTGCCATACTGTTACTGTTACTGTTACTTTTACTACTACTGTTGCTGTTACTTTTACTGCTACTATTACTGATACCGCTACTATTACTGATACCTGAGTACACTCACCATTATGGTCCACTATGAAATCTAAAAGCGAAACTGTTTGTTGTAGCAACCATGTAGTAATACCCGGAATGCATGAAGTGCTACCTAGCTAGTAATACACACAAGACTGTATGAACATAAGACTGATACTGTTAGACTGATACTGTTAGACTGATATTGTTAGACTGATACTGTTGGACTGATACTGTTATACTATTACACTGATATACTGAGCTTACTATTACTAGACACTATTAGTTGCCATATGACACTATATTTAGCACATCCATTTGTACTGTTAGTATACCATGCTAGTTGACTTTGTTTTACTGATTCATGCTAGTTATCACTGTTGATGCATTATTCCATGCTATTTGTTAGTTTTTCATGTGCTTGTATCCTACAATATAAGTGGTCCGTAACTTGCAATTGACGAGTACTTGTTTTCTCTTTCCTTCTCCTGCAATTATTAATTGCACAGCAGGTTGATCGTTTGCCTGATGGTATTGGAGAAATGAGATATTAGTGTTGGACATCCTTTTGCTATTATTATTGTTGTTGCTTTGGAACAATGTATTTTGAGTACTTGGATATTTATTTTGTATTTTTGCGATGTGACCCAGGATATTTGTTCTGTCTAGATTCTGATTTATTTGAATTTAATGTATTTTGTTTCAAGTAAATTCTGTTGGTTCGTTAATTCAATTTTGCATGTGTGAGGTTGATTGTTTTGCTTCCGACTCTTATTATATTGTGAGATGTTCCAAAGATTCCTGAACAGCTTATGGATGATGCAAATCATTCGCTGGGTTGAGTCGCGTGTCTGCATTCCGTATTCTTTTTAGGAAGCGGGGCATGACAAGTCTTTTAGTGATATCATAGCCCAGGTTTGGCTAATGTATTAGTTGCCTAATATATTAGACAAGCTTGGCTCGAAACTGAGATCAGCTCAATATTTCGCAAACCATGCATGCATAAATAAATTATTACCAACTTTGATTCTGGATGCTAATTGTCTTGATTTTTGGTGCAGCTATGGCTCGTCGGAATTTTTCTCAGCCTGATCCAGTTGAGGCTGTCATTACTGTGCTTGAGCGGCTGATCAATTAGCAGCAAAACCACAGCGATCTTGTGATGGTTGCACTTGAAGCTGCCCGGGTTCTGCCTCCTGTTGTGCCTATGCAGGAAAATCTTCCGCCTCGTCCACAAACAGTTACGGGTTTTATGAGGCTGCATCCCGACCGCTTTTCCAACACTGAGACGCCTTTGGAGGCTGAATAGTGGTTGATCCGGACCGAGCTCTTGCTCTAGGCGGCACATGTTGCCGAGGCTGATAGGATGGACGTGGTTTCCATCTAGCTGGTGGATTTGGCTCATATTTGGTGTATGGCCGAGTCCGAGCGTCTTGAGAGGCCTATTGATTGGACTACTTTCACTCGGGGATTCTTGGAGAAGTTCTTCCCCAATAGTATGCGAGTTGAGATGGAACAGCAATTCCTGGCCCTAAAACAGGTTAAGTCATTATTCTATTTTGAAATTTTGTTACATAATTATTCAAACAATGTTGTAACATGGACTTCTTGAAACTGGGTTCTAGGTCAGTGGATGAGTACACAGCTGAGTTTACTAGACTAGCCGCTTCGCTACCGTTCTTGTGGCTACCAAGAGGATAGGGCTCGTAGATTCACAAATGGGCTTGAGCAGGATATCAAGAGGCATCTTGTCTCTCTTCGTTTGCGTACTTATGCTGAAGCTCTTGAGGCAGCTCGAGCTCAGCAGCAGGCTCGTGGTGGTTTGGTTCCTTCTCCGCGGACTGTTCCGCATTCTGCTGCTAGGCCTTTTGGTGGTCCTGTTCGGAGGCATGTCCTAACCCATCCGGTCAGGACAGCTCCGTATCCTTCTGCTGGTTTCCAGAATGGTGGTTTTCGCGACTTCCGTCAGATGTCTGGGCATGAGCGTAAAAATTGTTGGCGCGTCAACCGTCGGTGATTTAGGTGTGGCACTGATCATTCAGTACACGATGTCCGCAGCAGCAGCAGGTGGCTCTTCCAGGCAGGGGTCCTGTTCAGCAAGCAGGTCCAGCTTGTGGTCCAGTTAGGCCTCTGCTTCCTCCTCAACACCAGATTGTCGGTCAGAGGACCGCTGTTCCGAGGAGAGGTCAGGCTTTCAACTTGACTGCTGCAGATGCTGAGACAGCTGAAGGAGTTGTGGCAGGTATATTTTGTTTTGTTGTTTTGTTGTTTTGTTCCTGTTCTGTTTTCTTTCTTTGGGTCTTGTTTTGCTTTCTTTCTGTTATCTTTTGCATTGTTGTTTACTCCTCACCCTTGATTGTCTGTTTCCTTCTCCTTGTCTTTGGATTCCTTAGGTATCATCCTTGTTTGTTCTTTTCTTGCTCGTGTTCTCTTTGATTCTGGGGCAACCCATTCTTTTGTCTCCTCTCTATTTGTCGCTTGCCATCAATTGGAGTGTAGCAACATGTCAGAGGCTTGGAATATTTTGACAGGTGGTGGTTTTGTCATTTGTTCTCGTGAGTGTAGGCAATGTTCCGTTGTTATTGGGGACACATATTTCAAAGCCAACTTGTTTATAATTGGGAATTCAGGATTCAACGTTATTCTGGGTATGGATTAGTTGGGTGAAGCTCATGCCATTATTGATTGCTGTGCCAAAAAAGTTGTCTTTAGAATTACAGATCCAGCAGAATTTGAGTTCCATACCGGGGAGTCTTCCGTTGGCCGAGTAAAGACTGTAGTTTAACAGGTGGATTGTGTGATGGCATTGCACACATGCTGTGAGGCTGCGCCTGTAGTAGTTCGGGATTTCTTGGATGTTTTTCCAGATGAGTTGCCTGGCTTACCCCCTGATAGGAAAGTGGAGTTCGGTAATGACGTTCAGCCTAGAACGACACCGATATCGAAGAGTCCCTACAGGATGGCACCTGTTTTAGCTAGCAGAGCTTAAGGTGCATATTCAGGAATTTCATTATTTGGGTTTCATCAGACCTAGTGTTTCGCCTTGGGGTGCTTCAGTCTTTTTTGTCAACAAGAAGGATGGTAGTCGTCGCCTGTGTGTGGATTATCGGGAACTGAGCAGTGTTACTGTGAAAAACCATTATCCGTTGCCTAGGATCGATAATTTGTTTGATCAGTTGAATGAGGTTGCTGTTTTCTCGAATCTGGATCTTCGTTCTGGGTATCACCAAGTTAAGGTGAAGGCTGCTGATATACAGAAGACTGCATTCAGGACAAGATACGGGCACTATGAGTATCTTGTGATGCCGTTCGAGGTCACTAATACGCCAGCTGTATTCATGAGTCTTATGAACCAGGTCTTCTCTCAGTTCTTGGATAGATTTGTGGTGGTCTTCATTGATGATATTCTGGTATATTCTCGGAATCGGGAAGATCATGCTGAGCACTTTAGAGTGGTTCTGCAGACTTTGTGAGAGAATCAGCTCTATGAAAAACTTAGCAAGTACGAGTTTTGGCTCGACTGGGTTTCTTTCTTAGGGCACATTATTTCTGGCGATGGTGTTTCTGTAGTTCCTTCTAAGGTTGAAGCTGTGAGGGATTAGCCTATTCCTAAGTCAGTTTCCGAAGTTCGAAGTTTTCTTGGTCTCGCTGGCTATTAACAAAAATTCGTCCAAGATTTTTCAAAGATTGCAGGGCTGTTAACCAAACTGACAAGAAAGGATTAGAAGTTTTGTTGGTCTGATGAGTGCAATGAGGCTTTTGTTGAGTTGAAGAACAGATTGACGTCAGCGCCTGTGTTAACTATTCCAGATAGTTTCGGGCAGATTTGTAGTTCACTGTGATGCTTCTGGTAAGAGTCTTGGAGCAGTTCTTATGCAGAAGGGCCATGTCGTTGCGTATGCATCGAGACAGTTGAGGTCGCATGAAAAGAACTATCCTACTCATGACTTGGAGTTAGTGGCAGTGGTCTATGCGTTGAAGATGTGGAGACATTATTTACTTGGAGACCGCATGGAGATCTTTACAGACCACAAAAGTCTCAAGTACGGTTTTACCCAGAATGAGTTAAACATGAGGCAAAAGTGTTGGTTGGAGATTATGGCCGATTATGACATCAGTTTGCAATACCATCCTGGTAAAGTAAACTTGGTGCCAGATGCTTTGAGCAGGAGACCGGCAATTATGTTTCTTACTCAGCAGAGTGATCTCACTGAGTAGATGAGGAGGTTGGATTTGGAGGTTTTGTTGCCGAATTCTGGTCGGAGTTGTCTTGCACTCCAGCTTCAGTCTTCTCTTGTTGATCAGATTAATGAAGCTCAGGCTGGTGACGCGCAATTGCACGGTTTTCGAGCTGAGGTTGAGTCTGGGTCCAAAACGGACATGGTTATTCATGACGATGGTTCGCTTCATTTTGGTTCTCAGTTGTATGTCCCTAAGGGTGAAGTTCGTTAAAGGTTGCTTGAAGAAGCTTATCAGTCTTCGTATTCTATCCATCCTGGCGGTACTAAGATATATCGAGATTTGAAGCTTCATTTCTGGCGGCATGGTATGAAAAGGGTTGTAGCTCGGTTTGTGGCTCAGTGTTTGATCTGTCAGCAGGTTAAGGCAGAAAATCAGAGAACCGCTGGACTTCTTCAACCGCTTCCTATTCCAGAGTGGAAGACCATGGATTTTGTGACCGCTTTGCCAAGGAGTCCTAAGGGCCACAATGCTGTTTGGGTGATTGTCGACCGTTTGACGAAGAGTGCTCACTTCATTCCTTTTTGTGTCGGTCAGTCTACTGAGAGCCTAAATGATAAGTACATGCAAGAGATTGTTAGACTTCATGAGGTTCCAGTCAATATTGTATCTGACAGGGATACGAGATTCAGATCTCAGTTTTGAGAGAGTTTTCAGAACAGTTTGGAGAGTAAATTAAAGTACAGTACAGCTATTCACCCCCAGACTGATGGACAGTCAGAGAGGACTGTCCAGATTTTTTAGGACATGTTAAGATCCTATATGCTTCAGTTTGGTGGATCTTGGGAGGACCATTTGCATCTCATAGAGTTTTCGTACAATAACAGCTTTCAGGCCAGTCTTAAAGATGCACCATTCAAGGCACTTTATGGGTGGAAGTGCAGATCACCTGTTTGTTGGGATGACATTGGTGAGAGGCAGTTGTTGGGTCCGGAGTTGATGACCAGGACAGTTGATGCGGTGGTTCAAATCAGAAAGCATTTACAGGCAGCTCAGGATAGGCAGTGATGGGTTGATGTCCATCGGAGGGCTTTGGATTTTGTTGTTGGAGACCATGTTTTCCTTAAGGTATCGCCGTGGTGTGGTGTCATTCGGTTCGGTGGTGGGGGCAAGCTTAGTCCTAGGTTTATTGGACCGTTTGAGATTTTGGAGCGAGTAGGCAGGGTGGCCTATTGTCTTGCTTTGCCACCAACGTTATCAGGAGTGCACGATGTTTTCCATGTCTCACAACTCACGAGATATATCCGCAATGAGAGTCACGTGATCGACTACTCTGAGTTGACCGTGCGGCTGGATTTGACTTGTGAGATTCTGCCAGTTGCTACTGTGGATCGGCGGGAGAAAGTGCTTAAGAACAAGGTCATCAAGTTGGTTCATGTTGCTTGGAATCCTCACTCGCCTAATGAGTCGACTTGGGAGCTGGAGGAGGAGATTCAGCAAAAATTCCCTCATCTGTTTGAGTAGCTTTTTGTTTTATTTTGTTTTGCCTTGTTTTTTTTCTTTGGGGTTACCCTACGTATCTTCTTTTTGAATTTCGGGGACGAAATTCTTTTTGTTAGGTGGGTAGGATTATAACCCTTGTTTTTTGTTTCTCATATTTTTGATGTAGTATTGTACTTTCTTGTATTTTTTTGGACCGTGGAGTTGTTTTCAATATATATTCATTTTTGTTTCATTTTGAGCTCCTTGTGTTTGATTTGTTGTCTTCATTCTTCATCGATTGTTGTTCTTTATTTGATTTTGGTTCTCTTTGTTTTGCTCTTGGGTGTTCATGATGTTTTGGTTGGCTACCCTAGTCTTAATCCTGTTGCTTTTGATCCCTAATTGATCACCAAAGTCAAATTAACCTACAATCCTATTTTGAGTCCTATACAATTTGATCCTAATCAACTCCTAATTAAACTAATCCTATTACTACTCCTATTGGACCCAATTAAACCCATAAACCGAATTACCCATCTCCTAACACAAACCCTAAAATCCCCATATATATATATATCTCAACCCTAACCCTAACCCTACCTTCACTAAAACCCCGGCCGCATCCTCTCTTCTCTGCTCTTTGCGCCAGCCGTCAACACACCCCAGCCCCCTACCCGACATTCCCCTACCTACGGACTGCACCCCCTAGCCACCCAACACCATTATCCCGAGTACTCCATCCATCCATCTATCTTTCTTGCCCTTGGTCCCCTCTTGCATCGCCGATCAGTGTCGGAGACAGCAGCAGCATCAGCCGGCATTTGGAGCCCCAACGCGCCACTCTCGATCTCCTTTCTCTCTACCTCTTGGCTCTTGCACGTACTCGAGTGCATGTGTGGATCGTTCGTGGGTTCATTGATTTCTCATTGGTGGGTCTTTTTCATTGCTGGGATCCGTTCCGTTATTCTTAGGGTTCATCATTTTTCATCTTCGATTAAGGCAAGTAACTTGTACTCCAATTCTTTTGTATGATACAAGTCAAAAATACCGCTTATAGTGTAGTTGGGTTCTAGAGACAACTCGTGTGTGTTATTTTTGATGGGTTGTCTCTATTTTTTTTGGATTTATTTGAGGAGTTTTAATGCTGTTTTTCTGACCTCGAATACGATTTACTGATTTCTGGCTGAACGTATTTTCAGGATTAAAATCAGTTTTGAGTTATGATTTTGTGAAACACTATATGAATTATATATATTCGGTTGGATTCATGTGGAAGTCTATTTTCCAGATTCTTCGACAGATTCAGATTTGGATTTCTGTAGTAACGGAAATCACTGTCTTAAAACTGTACTGTCAGGCTAACCTGAATATGAACATACACTGTTTTGCTCGTTTATGTGACCGTATATCATCTATACATGTTTGATTGTTTTCCTGAACTTAGTACTGATTTTACCATGTTATTTTGACACTATTTTATGCGCTATTATGTCTGTTGATAACCATAATAAAAGTAATCAAGCCGGGGTTTCTTAAGGGAAGATCTAGTAGTGGAAAATATGGAAACGTGTACTTGGAAGGGAACTAGTGTTCCATACTTTTACTGTTACTGTTACTGTTACTATTACTGTTACTTTTACTACTACTGTTACTGTTACTTTTACTGCTACTGTTACTGTTACTGATACCTAAGTACACTACCTCATTATGGTCCACTATGAAATCTAAAAGCCAAACTGTTTGTTGTAGCAACCATGTAGTAAAAATCGGGATGCATGAAGTGCTACCTAGCTAGTAATACACACAAGACTGTAAGAACATAAGACTGATACTGTAAGACTGATACTGTTAGACTGATACTGTTGGACTGATACTGTTATACTGTTACACTGATATACTGAGCTTACTGTTACTGGACACTGTTAGTTGCCATATGACACTATATTTGACACATCCATTTGTATTGTTAGTATACCATGCTAGTTGTGTAATACTCTAAACTTTCATTTTAATGAAAATGTTGATTTTCACGTGTTGTGCACATGCAAATTTCATGTGTATATTTATTTATTTGTTTTTATATATAAAGTTTCATTTTATAGTATGAACAATTATTTTCTTCTTTTATTTTTCTAAAAGCCTATTTTATAAAGCCTAAAACACTATTTTCTTAATTTGAGCCTACTTTAATGAACTATTATTCTATTATTTTATTATTTGGCCCACAAGCCTAAGCCCACTATTTGTAAAGCCCACAAATTTAATTAATCATTTAAATGGTCACACTTGTCATGTAGACACAAAATGTGAACAATTTGATTAATTAAAATTGTACAAACTTCAAATAGGGGTACTAGGGGGCACGTGCATGCACGTAGTGTGCAATGCACACTATTTTGTTGCCAGATTGTGCATGGAGGAATGGGAGAGTGGGTGTGTGTGCATGGGTAGTTTATTTGAGAGTGGGGGGTTGCTACAACTTCCCCTCCTATCCTAGCCATCCATCATATAACTATCCAATGAATCCTAGCCCTCCAATTTATCCTAGAATTAGTATAAATACCCCCCTATCTATTTGTATTCTACACTAAGAAACTATTGAAAGAAGAAATTTTATAGGATATATATATTAGTGTGAGTGTGAGTGTGTGTGTACCATTGGTGGCCGGCCATTCATTCCCCCACACTTGGAGCTCTCGGTTTTGGCAAGGAAACAAGGAGAAAGAGTTTTTGCATCACAATCTAGGAGGAGAAAGCACTCTCTCGCATTCTAGGGGACTCTAGGAGCTTTTAGTTGGTTTTTTCTTCAAAGACGTGGGTGTTTCTCATGACTTCTAAAGTAGAAATCATGCTAGGAATGAAATTGAATTGTTATTATGAAGCTACCAGTTGAAATGAAATGCATGCTTGCCTAATTAGAAGAGAATTGATAAATTAGTAAATGTGTGTTATTTTGATTACTAGATTTATTAATTATGAGTAAAAGTGAATGTTCTCATTGTTTTTAATGTTAGTATGCATGCTAAGTATGTTCTAAATGCAAACTATGTGGATTAACTAGTAAAAAGATTAGAACCATGTTTGTTGATTAAAGTATTAAAGTAGAATGTTATGCTAAAGACGATTTGATGGAATAATTTACTAAGAGATGATTGTTAATTGTTGTTGTAGAATTTTCCATTGTTATATGTGCCATATGAGTATAGAATAAATGAAAAGATTGTATTTTTGCAAACAAAAGATTGAATGCATTATGTGTAAATTAGTGGATAAAAATATGAGTTTTATTCATTAAGAAAGATGAATCTTTGTGTTCTAAAAACATCGTGAGAAAGAAAATATTTTTGTAGTGATTTTTGTGGGAATCTATCTTTAATTATGAAGAATTATGCTTTAGTTCTCGAATGTCGAAATTATGATCATGGAATACAAACTAAGGCTAAAATGCATGTTTTAAAGAGTTAAAATACTCATAAAAATACTGATTTGCTGTACTTTTATGTGTGTTATAATCCAGAAAGTTATGTTTCAAAAAGAGAAGAAAAAGAACTAAAAAACATTTTTTTTGAGAAATTGAAACCCAGTAGCATAGTCGACCGATCACGTTGAAAGAGTTTACTGGTCTGAGAAAAATGAAAAATATATAGTTCAAATCTTTTACAGAACAGTCGACCGACTTTTGTAACAGTCGACTGCCCTGATCATTTTATTTTTGAGTTTAAAGATCATCGCAGAACAGCCGACTGGTCATATGTGACAGTCGACTTCTCTGATTACTTTATTTTCGAGCTTTAGAACCTCGCAGAACAGCCGAATGGCCATGATTAACAGTCGACTGTCCTGAAGTTTCAAATAATGTCTATATTTGTGAGGAAATCTCTATTACCAGTGGCCTTGTATAAGTGAGACCGTTTTTACAAGAAGGAACTTATTTTAATTATTAACTTAAATTGTTTTCTTTTGAAGTTCGAATGGATTGTTTAAGAAGTTTAAAATGAGATTTTGGTAATGAGAAATTTGAAAAGTGCGAAGTGTGAACTAAGTGAAATTATGAACAGTGGAATTAGCATGGATTAAAATAGAATTACGTGGGTTATAAACTAGCGATTGTGGCATGTTGCATTTTTATTGTTATGCATGATATTTTACTTGAGAAATTGAAATTAGTTGACATGATGAGTTAGGAAGAGTACCATGAATATGAATACATGAATATTATGAATATGAAATGTGAATTGTGATTAATCATTAAAAGATCTTATGACTATGAAAAGCTCGATATTGGAATTATGAGTTGAAATTGAGAATTAGGGTATAGCCACCTTATACCGGCAATGAAAGAATTGTGAAATGACATTTGAAATGAGAAGACCAAGGTTGGGTCATGTGAATTAAATGAATAAGACCGGTATAGTGGGAGTGCTACATTATAAGAGTTGATTTTATTCATGATTCAATTAAACTAAGGATTAGATACATAGTGAAGATGTGATGAAAGTAAGAGAAAAACATTGAGTATGAGGGCCCATTGGATTGACGGCGTGAGAGTATTCACAGGATGTCCCATGATGCGTCATGATAGGACATGGATACTACTCCAGAGTACCGTCCCGGTGGCGACGCTCGTAGGGGTGTTTGACAACTGCGGGTAGTGCCATGTCTATGGTAGGAGTTGAATTACCACAGGATGCCTGCATGATGAATCATGTATCAGTGCGTTGGGATTCCCTCCAAGGCACCTAGACATGAGTTCGTTGGTCAGAAAACATCTAGGATACTTACCGTAGTTACAGTAGTAGATTAAGTCATTGCGAAGGATTGAACCCTACAAGATGAAGAACGGTTAAGGGCTTGCCCTCGGACCTATGTAGTATGGGCTGCATAGACTCTGAACAAGTGCGCATTAGTGTCATATAATACAAATAATTGCATTAAAGATTAAGTGCACATTCACAACACGACATCAATAGGATAGTCCCTTTAGCTTTGTTTGTGGATTGCTAAGTAATGAGAATCGTTATACTGTTTCCGGCATAGAGAGGATGGCCGTGTATAATATTTCGTCAGTTGAATGAACTGACGCGCCCACAGTTTTATATGCAAGGTAAAGATGCTTGACAAATTGAAGTATACATGCTGCGCAAGATTAATTTAAATGTTATTTCATGTAAATTATTGTAAAATTACTTCCGCTGTGACAATGTACAGGTGTAATGTAACTCTGATGAAAGAAAAGTTTTTATTTACTTGTAAAATTGTACGAAAGAAGTGTAAAGATCATGTGGAACTTCGAATTCAGTTGTATTTTGGAATTCGGGGTGTTACAAGTTGACATTGTTTTACTGATTCATGCTAGTTATCACTTTTGATGCATTATTCCATGCTATTTGTTAGTTTTCCATGTGCTTGTATCCTATATTATATGTTGCCCGTAACTTGCAATTGACAGGTACTTATTTTCTCTTTCCTTCTCCTGCAATTATTAATTGCAGAACAGGATGATCGTTTGCCCGATGGTATTGGAGAAATGAGATATTAGTGCTGGACATCCTTTTGCTATTATTATTATGGTTGCTTTGGAACAATGTATTTTGAGTACTTGGATATTTATTTTGTATTTGGGCGATGTGACCCAGGATATTTGTTTTGTCTAGATTTTGATTTATTTGAACTTAATGTATTTTGTTTTAAGTAAATTCTGTTGGTTTGTTAATTCAATTTTGCATGTGCGAGGTTGATTCTTTTGCTTCCGACTCTGATTATATTGTGAGATGTTGTAAAGATTCCTGAATAACTTATGGATGATGTAAATCATGCACTGGGTTGAGTCGTGTATCCGTATTCTGTATTCTTTTTGGAAAGCGAGGCGTGACAAGGAGATATATAGAATTAAAGATTTTATGAATTGATTATAAAAATCAAAATGTGAGTTGAGAATGAAGAAAATTTAGGAATAAAGTGTTAAGTAATTTGTGTATTAAAAAGTGATGATTTTAATCGAAGAAATTTAATAAGATTGAAGTCTAGTGTGAGAAAAGATTGTGTAGATCTAGTATCATGAAAATGATTAGTTGATTGATCAGTTGAAGAGCATTGTTTATGAGAAATTCTATTTGGAAATTAATATAGAACGTGAATATAAAAGTGGAATGTTTTGGAAAGAGATTGAACAAAATAGGTTTAATGAATAAGAATTCAAATGTGTTGAGAAATAAATGACGATAAAGATGTTTATGTTGAGGTTAGATATAACCTAATTGATCTCTAGAGTGAGATGATTGTGGGAATCTAGGATGCTAAGTGAGACTCATGTACCGGTAAAGTGATGAAAATGATTAATTGATTTGAGAAGTGGCCAATATGGGCCATCGTTCTCGGTATTTGTTAAGACCGGTAGGACAATAAACTAGCTCTAGGTTGTGATAATGTTAATTAAACATAGGGAAAGGCACTATAAGAAAATATGATAGAAACAACGACAAACAGGTTGGATAAAGGATGTGCAGCTCCTATGGGTCTGAGATCGAGGAGTATGCCCAGTAAATCCATAAATATGGGCTATGGGTACGACCGTCTATCATCGCAAAGACCGGTAAAGAGACTGCAATCCCTAGGAATGTTCTGGACAGACAAGATACGCCTGGTAAATCCACGGAGGGGGCTAGGGGTAGGCCTGATTCGTAGTTACGAGAGATCCACTTACTAGAGTTCGTGGCTGAGGATACGCCTAGTAAATCCACTGAGGTGAGCTAGGAATAGGTCGCTAAGGTCCAATATCCTTAGGGTGCGACTCTTCGATGACTACACGGAGTATATTCATTGGGTTAGGTTACATAGCGTGGGATATAAACCCTATAATGAGGAGTACCTTAAGGGCTTGCCCTCGGACCTATGTAGTATAGGATGCATAGACTCTGAACAAGTATGCATTAGTGTCATCATAGTATAACATCTACATTAGGCATTTAAGTCATATCATACACCGACATATTTAGGATATTCACTCTTGTACACTTTAATATGAATTCGAGTGTGTGGTTGCTAAAATAAGTGAGTCGCTATATTATGGCATGGTGATGATCGCCATGTATAGTATTGTGTCAGTTGTATGTAAATGGCGTGCCCACAGTGTTCAATGCAGAGCTTGGATTGGTAAAGACTTAAAGATGAATGTGAAGCTAAAGACTGTTTTAAATATTGATGTTTAAATTGTACATGTTTTGTATTGTAACCTTTATTTTCCTGCTGCGTTGATGTAAAATGAACAGTATTGTACAAAGAAAAGTTTTTAAAATTTATTGTAAAATTGTATGAAATGAAGTAAAGATCCTGCTGTTCTACAAATTACCGTGTTTTGGGAATTCAGGAGCGTTACACCAGTAGCAGCGAAAAAGTGAATTTGAGTACCAATAGGTGCTACTATCCAGAACTTGCATTGTTACATTTTTTGCATATAAACCTGTTACTTTCCATATTTAATGAATTGATCTGTGTATTTCATGTATTACATAGCCTTGATATCTTCTTGATATTGTATTGATACTACCATTGTCACGTCCCGCTTCCAAAATACGGAAATACGAGCACGTAACGAAGGCCCAGCGAATGATTATACATCATCCATAAGTTGTACCAGTCTAACTCAACAGTATACAAGAGAAAACAACCACACAGGAAGAATAAAATCACATAAACAAAGAATAAACTCCAAGATAATCATGAAATAAATTCACTAAATAATAATCCCACATTTGGGATAAAAACAAACTTCGGGTCATAAAGCCCAAAAATACAAAGTGTGATAAAAAGAAATACAATAAGCAATAACAAGAGATAGCTACAAGGTCTAATAGTCCAGCTTCGATCTTCAGAGAGTTTGCTCACCAAGTTCTTCTGGTATTGCTTTTTTGGTACCTGTTAATACTTGATCTAAAAGAAAGAAAATGGTGCCCTTAGAGCAAGTCGTGGGCAGCAAGTAGAGAAAAACGGAGGATAAATGAATGTATGAATATCAAAGGAAAGGGACAAGACCAAAATCAAAGAACAATGCAAAGAGCAGGCAATCATATCAAAGGTGTACAATAATCATGCATATAATGAGTGATGTCAAGTCAAGATCAAGCATGAGATGCATGTATGCAGGTTATTAATCATTTTATTAGCCTATCTAGTGCACGTACAACTGCGTCCCATTCCACATGTTCGGCGCAAACACACAGTGAATGTTTTAGACTGATTGTGAATTCACGGATCGTGTACTCGGCGTAACTAGATAACGTGAAAACAAGATAACGAGATGACGTCATAAAAAGACAACGAAATAACGAGATAACGAGATAACGAGAAAACGAGATAACGAGAAGGCCTTTACCGAGTACATTTTCCGATCGTTCACTACCAAGTCTACCCATAATACCCCGGCTTGTTATTAATTTATTTTCATCCTATGTAATCATGCAAGAGAGTGTCAATGTTGTATAATACTAAGTGTGTCTAATTCTATGCGCTACAGACAAAGCAAGAAGCAAACAAGTCAAATCAACACACATCACATGATCAGGACAGCATGACCTTGCTAGACTAAAACATGGATTACAGCCACTACAAAATAGTAAATTTTAATCCCTCGGAAGGTCTAGAAAGTAGACTTCCACAGGTTCCAGCAAATATAATTAAGGCATGTAAAAGATACAGGAACTAGGGTGAAAACTCTATTCCATTCAAGTTTTATGTTCAGGCAGCATGCAGTAAGTTGTGTTCAACTAATTATTTCAGGTCAGAGAACTCATTAATAAAATCTATAAAATTTATGGGTCATTCCTACATGTTTCTAGGTTCAACTAGATTTATTTCAGATTTTTCTTTTACTGTTAACATGGTTAATTAAATTAAGAAACAGCAGTATACGTATGCATTTATGAATCTGGAATTTCTAACATGACTATACTAAAATGATGATATCTAACAGGGCTATACATCGGAAATCAAATCCGCAAAAGGGAAAGTGAACTAGACATTCGGGGTTACAATTTTTGTTCAGAAAGTTTTTTCAAATTATAATATTAGCATGGTTGAAAGTCTGATTCAAAATTAAACAACTAGCAGTTCAGAAATTATCTTGACATGAATAGGCAAATAAATGAATCATATGATCACATATAGCATGCAAATTGAGAATGAAAGTGATCCTAGGTGTCAACATGCAAATTTCTAAGTTTAAGATACAATTATCATAGGTATGGTATCAATTCATCGATCAACATCAATCTAGCACATACAATTTAACATGTCCAACTTATCAGGTAGTCTTATGCATGAATCTAGTTATTAAATGTGCATATGAATGAAAAAATGGGGACTAGGTTTTAGATCAAAGAGACGGCACAATGTTAAGAGTATGTCGGGTTAGCTTGTGTAAACCCTCGATAAACTTAACGGAATTGTCAATGTAGTATGATAACAAATGGGACTGGATCTACTTGTAGAGATCAAATAAACTTAAACGGAATAAAATGCTAGTTCAAGAAGAAACTTGCCTATTAATTTGTAGATTCAAATAATAAGAATAATGGGATCAAAATTCCGGGCAAAAATCCCAAAAGTGAAGTGCGAAATACGTGCAAATAATCAACCAGCAAAGCAACAGCAGCAACTTGGGAAAACTCCACACCGGATCGGCCCCAAAATAGCGAACAGTGATCTCGGATCTGCCATGCCAAAAATAGAATAGCGGATCAGACCAATCACCTTCGTCTCCTTCTTCTTCAACCTTCGACAGAGAGAGAAAGAAGAAGAGCATGGGACTTCGGCGACTCGACGCTACGATGACTGGCGGCGAGGTGCTCGGGACTACTGGCAGCAGCGACATGCGGCAGTGCTGTGGTCGGGAAGCGGCGACAGCGGCAAAGAACGGCGACGAGGAGCGGCACTGTTTTCGCACCGAAACGGAGGAGGGGAGACGACAGCTCTGGACGACGACAAGGCAATGAGGGAAACTGCGGTGGTTGCGGGGAAGAGCAGAGGGCAAGGAAGAGGGACGGCGAGGCGGTGGATTCGACTGGCGACGAAGCAAATGGGTAATGGGTTCGGTGAAAGTGGCAATGGAGATGGGTTCGGTTGAGCGGGAAACTGGGCGACGACGGGGAGATGGTGACGAGGTTGACGAAAGGGATGGGTCGAAGGTCATGGAGGTCGGAAGAGCTAGGGGCGATCAGGAGTTGGGTTCAAGCGGGATGGAAACAGGGAGAGGGAAAGCGAGGGCGAGTGGGGGGGGTTAATGAACAGTAGCGGGGGGCTTCACAGGAAACTAGGGTTAGGGTTAATGACGGCTAGGGTAATTAGGTTTAGGTGATTAATTGGAGATTAGTGTATTTATAGGGAAAAGATAGGATATTGGGTAATTGGGCAATTGGGTATTAGATCCAATAAAATAAAATACATTGTATATAATACAATTCATCAATACAAATCCGAATACAAGAAATAAGATATCTGAAAATATATAATTTGTATTACATAAATTATTTGGAACAATTATAAACACAATTATCTTTTTTTAATAATCAATAATAATAAATAATCGCCATGACCATAAGTACCCTAAAATAATCATGTCAACAAAATAATAATAATAGTAATATCAATCAATCAATAAGAATAAAAGACTATCAATAATAATAGCAATCGTCAGAATAATAATATCAATATATAAAAGTAGGAATTCATTGAAATAGTCGAAACAATAATAATATTGCTGAGGGTTAAAATGCAAATAGTTGATCAAGTAAAAATGGAAACAAAGTTTATTCAAAATGATTATAATTATTGTTTAGAAAAACATTTTAACAAAGAAACTCAAAACGAATTTAACAATAACAATTTATAAATATCGAGATACAGAAAAATACTCGTGAAAATACGTATTTACGGAAATAGGGGTTACAAATCCTACCCACCTTACACAAAATTTCATCCTCGAAATTTTCTTAGGCGGTACATAGGACAAAGTAAAAACAAACTGTGGGTAACAAAATAGCGAGTTAAAAGGAAAGGAACAAAGCAGTGGCAATACCAAAAAAGAAGGAAGTGAATAACAATTAGATCAACTGGAATGTATGAAAAGAATAAACAGTATCAAACGGAAAGAACCAACACAAGGCTTGCAAGATAACAAGGCAAAGAGATGAAGAAATTGATAGAGCTAGAATCGAAGAAAGGATGGACAAGGAAGAGTTAGACCAAGCAAATGGGTCAACGGATGAGGAGGAATGCAAGGGGTAGAGGGAAACAAAAAATGCAGGGAAGGAGAAACAATAGGAGAATCTTGGAACCTGTGGGTTATGGGCCCACCACGCTTCTGTCGCGCTACTCCGATGGTGATGTCCCAAGCAACATACATGTCGCTGTAGGCCACATGATACCAATCGACGAACCGAGCAGGAAGACGAGAATGAGACACCAGGATCAAAGAGAGTATGGTCTCAAGATAGATATAAACAATAATGCAAAATGAACATAAAGTTGAGCTTCAATGCAAACAATTAAATGATATAATATGGATCAAAACTAATGGGTTTAACAAAATAATAATAACAACAATTAATAATAATAATAGAATAATAATAATAACACTAATAATAACAACACATATTAATAGAAAAAATAATAATAATAACAATGATAATAAAATAATAACGACAATAATAATAAAAATAGTAAAATTAATAACAACCATAATGATACAAGTAATGATAACCATAATAATAAAATATTAATAACAAAAATAATGATAACAACATTGATAACAGTAATCAAAATCATCATAATCATACTGGTAATAATAATATAATAAAATAAAAATATTAACAATACTGATAATAATGATAATACTTACATGGTAGAATATGACTCAACACATTGATGAAAATAATGCAATAATATTAATAATAGCAATAAAAATAATAACAACAATAATAGTAATGATAATAGCAACAATAATAATAATATCAATAATAATAAAGTAACAGTAATAATAATAATAAAAATAATAATAGCAATAAAGATAATGAAAATAATAATAATAACAGCAATAGGAATGAAAATAATAATAATAATACCAATAATAATAACGAAAACAATAGCAATAATAAAAATAGCATTATAAAACAAAGTAAGAATTTGGCTTATCAACTCTATAAATAAATCAACTACACTAGTTCAAATTGTATGGAAACATAAAGTGTAATTGTATAAACAAAATGTCATAAAGAAAATATTTCTTTGCCAATTGTTTCATTATATAAGTAAAAAGTTTGAAAAATCAATTAGCAAATAGGTAGAAAATCTTGCCTCCTTAACATCAAGTTGCATGTTTGCCTTCACGACATCAGGTTGCAGGTTGCCGTCTGGATATTCGGTTGCAAATTTTGCCTCCCTGACATCCATTTGCAATTTGCCTCCATTGACATCAAGTTGCATATTCGCCATCTCGACATTAGGTTGCACCGAAATGGTAAAATGGAAGATGTAACCTTCCATATGCACAGGGATAGGGGACATTTAATTTAAGTATGATGTTATGTTTTGAAATTAGTAATATAAAAATAGTAGAAAAATAAGAAATGGAGTTGAAAGTCGCACAATGAAATATCAAAATAAATGTATATATTACAAATATCAAACAAAATAGTACAAAATAGTAGTAAAGAAATTGTTTATAAAAGTCGGAGACAAATGAAATGAAATACATGCATAAACACAATGCAAATGTGAATGAGAAAATAAATATATAGTGTAGAAAATTTACACAATAAATATATCATAAAAATATATAGTAACGTAGGAATTAAACAAGCCTCTAACATGTTGATGAAGATCCAAACTAAATATACAAATAATAATCAAAATACAAAAAATATTCGGAAAAAAAAATTATAAAGATAAAAATAGGTATGAGAATGAATCTATACCCAATAAAGACTCAAAGAAGCAGATGACTAGAAGGGACAAAAGGAAATTAAAGAATTGAATACGAAGGAAGAGGAATGAGGGGCAAAATTGGAATTGAAGAGAATAAATACAGCATGATAGAAATAACTAGCATGACACTCAATATTGAATTGACAAAATATGATAGATGCAAGCACAGAATAAATAAAAGACGCAAGAATTGGAAAGCAAAAAAATAGAAAAATACCTGCGATCACACATTCGGTAGTCTCTGCTTCCTCTGCAATCTGGTTCTGGGCCTGACCACGTTCTCCATCCTGTCTTCCACTGGGAGCTGATCCTCCAGTTGGTGCATTTTTCCTGTTATTTTGGCAGTCCCGGACCTTGTGATCACTCGCTCCGCATCCAAAACATAGGCAACTGGCTAACTGACAATCCTTGAGTATGTGACCAATCTTGCGGCAATAGTTGCACGACGGGCCCTTCCTTCTAGGGGTCTGACCCATGATAGCGAAGGCATGATGCTAGGGCGCAAATACACACAGTCGGGTGAGCTGTGCGTTCTCCTGGGCTCTTTCCAGACTAGCTCTCATCAGCTCATTGTGCTCTCATTGTAGCTCCATCATTCGTTGCATCGCCTGGAGAATGGCGGAATTCTATGATCTTTCAGCCCTGGGCGGAGGTGTCGAAGAATCTTCACGAGCCATGGTCTGCAAAACCATCTAGTTGTTGAGTACCCAGACATATGTTGGTAGATTGACAAAAGAAAAATGAATGCAAGGGACGGAAGGATACACGGAATTAAAGAATGAATGCAAAGGGGTCAGATGTGGATCGAATAGGATTAATATCCAGATTATATTAAAGTTATTACATGTACATGTGATCAACGTGGAGCGCATATTATTGAGTTAACTTGGCTTGAGCCAAACTTGACTAATATATCAATCAAAGTCGGACCGCCGTAAAGTTAGTCATGTTTGATTGATATATTATCCAACCCTGGGCTCTGATACCACTAAAAACCTGTCACGCCCTGCTTTCCAAAATACGAGAATACGAGCACGTAACGAATGCCCAACGAATGATTATACATCAGCCATAAGTTGTACGAGTCTAACTCAACAATATACAAGAGAAAACAACCACACAGGAAGAATAAAATTACATAAACAAAGAATAAACTCCAAGATAATCATGAAATAAATTCACTAAATAATAATCCAACATCTGGGATAAAAACAAACTTCGGGTCATAAAGCCCATGAATACAAAGTATGATAAAAAAAATACAATAAGCAATAATAAGAGATAGCTAAGAGGTCTAATAGTCCAGTTCTGATCTTCAGAGAGTTTGCTCAACAAGTTCTTCTGGTATTGCTCCTTCGGTATCTGTTAATACTTGATCTAAAAAGAAAGAAAATATTGCCCTTAGAGCAAGTCGTGGGCAGCAAGTAGAGAAAAACAAAGGATAAAGGAAAGCATGAATATCAAAGGACTACTGCATTCCATTTTATTATCAGAGGTTATTAATCATTTAATTATCCTATCTAGTGCATGTACTACTGCGTTCCATTCCATATGTACGGCGCAAACACATAGTAAACGTTTTAGACTGATGGTAAATTCACGGATCGCGTACTCAGCGTAACTAGATAACGTGATAACAAGATAACTACATAACGTGATAACAAAATAATGAGCTAAGGAGATAACGAGATAACGAGATAACGAGAAAACGAGATAACGAGAAGGCCTTTATCGAGTACATTTTCCGATCGTTCACTACCAAGTCTACCCATAATACCCCGACTTGTTATTAACTTATCTTCATCCTATGTGAGCATGCAAGAGGGTGTCAATATTGTATAATACTAAGTGTGTCTAATTCTATGCGCTACAGAAAAAGCAAGAAGCAAACAAGTCAAATCAACACACATCACATGATCAGGACACCATGACATTGCTGTACTAAAACATGGATTACAGCCACTACAAAATAGTAAATCTGAATCCGTCAGAAGGTCTAGAAAGTCTACTTCCACACGGTTCCAGCGAACATAATTAAGGCATGAAAAAGGTACAAGAACTAGGGTGAAAACTATATTCTATTCAGGTTTTATATTTAGGCAGCAAGCAGTAAGTTGTGTTCAACTAATTATTTCAGGTCAGAGAACTCATTAATAAAATCTATAAAAATTATCGGTGATTGCTACATGTGTCTAGGTTCAACTAGATTTATTTCATATTTTTCTTTTACTGTTAATATGGTCAATTAAATTAAGAAACAGCAGGATATGCATGCATTTGTCTTGACATGAATAGGCAAATAAATGAATCATATGATCACATATAGCATGCAAATTGGTATTCAAAGTGATCCTAGGTGTCAACATGCAAATTTCTAAGTTTGAGATATAATTATCACAGGCATGATATCAATTCATCAATCAACTTCAATCTAGCACATACAATTTAACATGTCCAACTTATCAAGTATTCCTATGCATGAATCTAGTTATTAAATGTGTATATGCATAAAACAATGGGAACTAGGTTTTAGATCAAAGATATGGCACGATGTTAAGAGTATGTCGGGTTAACTCGTGTAAACCCTCGATAAACTTAACGGAATTGTCAAAGTAGTTTTATAACAAATGGGACTGGATCTACTTGTAGAGATCAAATAAACTTGAACAGAATAAAATGCTAGTTCAAGAGGAGGCTTTCCTGTTAATTTGCAGATTCAAATAATAAGAATAACGGGATCAGAATCCCAGGCAAAAATCCCAAAAGTGTACGTGCAAAATACGTGCAAAGAATCAACCAGCAAAGCAACAGCAGCAACTTGGGAAAACTCTACACCGGATTAGCCCCAAAACATAGAACAACGGTCTCGGATCTGCCGTGCCAAAACACAGAACAGCGGATCAGACCAATCACCTTCGTCTCCTTCTTCTTCAACCTTCGACAGAGAGAGAGACAGGAGAGCGCGGGACTTTGGCGATGTGACGTTGCGGCGACCGGCGGCGAGGCGCTCGGGACTACTGGCGGCAGCGACGAGCGGTGGCTGTGTGGTCGGGAAGCGACGATAGCGGCCAAGAACGGCGACGAGGAGCGGCTCTGTTTTCGTACCGAAACAGAGGAGGCGAGACGACAGCTCTGGACGACGACGAGGCGATGGGGGAAACTTTGGTGGTTCCAAGGGAGAGCGGAGGGCGAGGATGAGGGACGGCGAGGCAGTGGATTCGACTGGCGACGAAGCAATGGGTAGTAGGTTCGGTGAAAGCAGCAATGGCGATGGGTTCGGTTGAGCGGGAGACTGGGCATCGACGGGGAGATGGTGACGAGGTTGACAAGGGGATGGGTCGAAGGTCAAGGCGGTCGGAGGAGCTAGGGGCGATCGGGAGTTGGGTTCGAGCGGCATGGAAACAAGGAGAGAGAGAGGGGGGGAGAGAGTTGGGGGGGTTGATGAACAGTAGCGGGGGGCTTCACAGGAAACTAGGGATAGGGTTAATGACAGCTAGGGTAATTAGGGTTAGGCGATTAATAGGAGATTAGGGTATTTATAGGAAAAAGATAGGATATTGGGTAATTAGATCCAATGAAATAAAATACATTGTATGTAATACAATTGATCAATACAAATCCGAATACAAGAAATAAGATGAAAATATATAATTTGTATTACATAAATTATTTGGAACAATTATAAACACAATTATCAAATAAGAAGGAATTAGTTTTAATAATCAATAATAATAAATAATCTCCATGACCATAAGTACCCTAAAATAACCATGTCAACAAAATAGTAATAATAGTAATATCAGTCAATCAATAAGAATAAAAGACTATCAATAATAATAACAATCGTCAGAATAATAATATCAATATATAAAAATAGGAATTCGTTGAAATAGTTGAAACAATAATAATATTTCTGAGGGTTAAAATGCAAATAGTTGATCAAGTAAAAATGGAAACAAAGTTTATTCAAAATTATTATAATTATTGTTTAGAAAAACGTTTTAACAAAGAAACTCAAAACAAATTTAACAATAAAAATTTATAAATATCGAGATACAGAAAAATACTTGTGAAAATACATATTTGCGGAAATAGGGATTACAACCATTCTCATCGATTGTACCAATTTCATAATTCTTGATACCACCGTTCTCATTGATCGTATTGATTACATGTTCATAACTGATTGTTCAAAAAATAATAACAAGCCGGGGTAATAAGGGTCGACATGGTAGTGAACAATGAGAGATTGTACTCGGATGAGGGGCTTGTATTTCCCTATATTGTATATTGTTATCGGTTATCGTTTGATTGATTGTGGACTACTGTTATAGTATACTGATTGTATCGTGTATCGTATCGTGGAACGATTCTCGTTATTGATCGTTGATTGTGGATTATGGATTACTGATTATTGTTGCCAAGTAAATGATCTGTAGAGTTCACCACTATAGTTTAAAGGTTCACCTGAACCTGTGGTATGGGACGCAGATTGCGTGCATTAGATAGATTAAGAAAAGATTGATAGACCTAAATATTAACACTATTGATGTATTCATTATTGATTATTGTACATCGACTATTGATTTATTGATTATTGATTATTGTTTATTGACTATTGCTTTGACTATTGACCCCATTGACCATTATTTATCGATCGTTGATTATTGACCAATGCATCATTCTATTGAATATTGATTTTATTATTGACCATTGTTTATCGATTATTATTTTTACTGATGATTGACTATTATTTATCGACTATTGTACAATTGATTATCTACTTTTGATCTTGTTATTATTTACCATTTATTGACCTCTGATATTGTCTCATTCTTGTTTATTGTTTTATTGTACCGTATTGTTTCACTGATTGCTACTACTTGTCACCCGAAGCTTGCTCTAATGGGTACTCTCCATGTTTCTTTTGAGTTATTGTTTATATAGGTACAGATGATGGGATACTGAAAGATCTTGACAAACTGTTATTGCATTGTGCATTCTCGGACATTCTGTAAGTTCTTGTATCTCATATATTGGTTATTTCATTATATTCTTGTTCCTTTGATTATTATTGTATTGTTGAGCTTATTGGTATTGTGCTTATGGATGAGATGAATTTGTATACTTATATCATTCGCTGGGCCTCAGTTACGTGTTTGTGTTTCCATATAACGGGAAGCGGGGCATGACACTGGATTTGAACGATCCTGATTTAGTTCTATTTTTACTCAAATCAGAAGCTCTCCATTCCCGACGACTAAGTTTCACAGCCTATGAGGAGTAGTTCACCCATTTTTAAGGGTTTACAAAACTTATCAGAGTTATCGGGGAAGTATGGATCTTGCTCAAGGTATAACGGCGTTATTCTGAGTTTGTAAAATACCCAAAATTATTTTTAGAAATTTCTGGATTTTCTGTGATTTTCCAAATTTTCCTAATTTTTTTCCAAATTTTAATCATTTTTCAAATTTTAATAATTAATTTTAGAAAAAAATGATTAATAACTATTTTTTCATAATTTTAAAATATTTTTCCGAATTAATAGATGTTCTGAGAAATTTCAATTATTTTTTTACGATTTTAATTTTTTTTCAAAATTTTAAATAATTAATTTGATTTAATAAATAAATATAGGAATTAATTAAAGACCTATTAACTTGGCAAAATCTAGAGCGTTGACCATGACGTGGCACAAAAATCACGGAGATCGAGTGGCGGGAGCGCGTTGACCAGTCAACGCAAAATACTCAATTTTAGATCGGGGGCACATTTGCTTGGTGCACTCCGCCGAACCACTTTGATGCTTCCGCTGATCAACATGTGTCCCGTTGACCGTTAACAGGTCAACGAGACTTTGCTCCAATTTCGTTCGAGGCCACGTTCGTTCAGCGCATGGTTCTGAGATACTTCAGTGCTTTGGCTGCGGACACGTGTCCCGTTGACCATTGACCGGTGACCGTTGACCATTGACCGTTGACCGATCAATGGATTTTGCTTCATTTTTTTATTGAAGGCACGTTTGTTCGGCGTGCGCCATCGATTGTTAGTGATGGTTGGGCTGGGTGCCAGGTGTCCCTCCTCGACCATTTACCATTGACCAGTCAATGGCATTTGTTGTTTGGTTTGCCCGATCGTTAGACTCCCCTGACTTTTGGGCTTCCTCATCGACTGGGGGCTCATTAGCTTCGGTAGCCCAACCGTCGTTTCCCCCCTCTATAAAACCCTCTCCCCTCTCCACTCCTTCCTAATTCTCTCATTTTGTCATCCTCAAACTTTTCTCCTCGGTGAGGTTGTCAGAGCACTCCGGCGGTTATTTTCTTTTTTTGGCAATCTTTCCGACCGTAGGAGTCACTTCAAAAGTGATATATATATATATATATATATATTATTTATCAAAGTTATCTACGGTTTTTTCGAGAGACAAGACCTCCCCTTCTAGCCATGTTGGAGATCAACCATCAGCTCCGCCTTCAAGAGTGGACAAGGGGAAGAGAGTGGCAGAGTCAGCTGTTGTTAAGACGATTGTAGAGAAACTGAGTGGGGTGGGGGAGTTGGGTAGGCTTCCTAGCCCATTGTCGCGTCTCGGCGGCATTCGAGATTATTCTACCAACCTATTGGGGCGAGTTGAGCATGGGATGGTGCCACTATATGAGGGTATGAGCCCCGTTAGCCCTCGAAGGTAGACGACGTATCTTCGATGCTTATGGAGGAGGACTTGGGCAGTATACGAGATTGCTTTATGATCCTGAGGGAGTTCGATCTTGTGTTTCCAAGCCCTGGTGTTAGAGCTTGTTCGCCAACCTCCCCTGATATGCTCTTCTTCCTGTTTAATGCTTTTCTTACGGGGCTCTGCCTCCCCCTTCCCCAGTTTGTTAGTGAGGTTCTGAGGTGGTGTTCTTTGAGTCTTATTCAATACATGCCAAACATGCAGAGACATGTGAATGGCTTCGTGTTGCACTTCCAGGCTGTGAGGATTGAGCTGCGACTGAGTGTTTTGAGTACACTCTATATGATCCACCAGACGAACAAGTTGGAGTTAAGATACTATCTCACTCCTCATTGGGGAGTTCAGAGCCATAGGGGATTCCCACGTGGTGGAGAGAGGATGTGTCGAAGAGAGTGAAGGCTGATCCAGTTTTGAGTCACGAGGAGGACGAGATGGTTAGGTTTCTTTTATAGATCATCCATCTCTGTGTTGGAGAGAAGTGACAGAGGAGTTTCTCTTCGGAGGGGGGGTCTCAGTTTGATCAACCTTAGTACACATCATTGTTTTTCTTTGCACTTTACTTTTGCTTTTGTAGTTATTTCTTCTTTCATTTTCTTTGCTCATCAGTTGATGTTTTGTTTGGCAGGAGCAGTTGGCATGGATTTTTACGCGATCATCACCAAATGCATGGGGTTGAGTGGCAAAGCCCCTGAAGACAAGAAGAGGGAAAGGATAGCCACTAGACCTATGGTGGTGAAGGTTGCAATGGGATCAAGGAGCGTTTCCCCAGTGGTGAACTTGGAGTTTCCACTTGCTTCTTTGATTGTCTCGATTGCCGGCGGATTTTCCTTAGTAGCGGCTTTCGTGCTCGAGGCTCCTCCCCTTAGTATGGAGGCTAAGGTGATCCTTACGGAGTAGCACAAGAATTTCTTCGTCCCGGATTGACGGGACATGAAGCATGACAGGTTCTTTGGGAATTCAGCGAGTTGTATGCATGCAATTCACCTCCTCGCGACCCCCAAAGACAGAGCTTCGATGGCTGCGGGGTCAATTGGCGACTCTGCCTTGGAGATAGCCATGGCCAATATGGTGGTATATTTTTGTAATTTTTTTCTACATTAGACCTTTTATGAAGCGATATCAGTTGTTTTCCTCTTCATGACTTCGAATCATTTCTTCTTGCAGGTCACTTGCCACTTTAGCTACTTGTTAAAACAAGTTGCGGATCAGGAGAAGGATCTGAAGGAGACGAGTGATAGGGATAGAGCGGAGTGGGCGAAGACCGCTAAGGAGTTGGAGGTGGTGACGCATCTAGTGGAGACCCAGGCGACGCAGATTGCACTGCTGGGGCGGCCTTGGTGAAGGAGAAAGAGTAGGTGGCCTGAGAGAGGGAGCATGCAGCCAGGGAGAGGGAGAGTGATGTGAAGGAGAGAGAAGCCGCAGTGATGCAGGCGAGGGCCGAGACGGAGAGGTTCTTACCCTTGAACATGGAGAAGGCGTATGCCAAGGCTCTTCAGCATGTCAGCACGCGAGTCATTGGCTTTGATAGTTCAGAGTACCTCTTGTACGATACAATTCCCACATCCGAGGAGGAGGAGGAGGAGCAGGACGTCGTAGTGGATTCCTTGTTCGCAATTGTAGTGAGTACGGGGGCGGATGAGGGAACTGATGGCGAGTCTTCTCCTCCCGTGGGGTCGTCGACTGAGGTGGATCCTTGACTCCTCTCTTAGCTTTTTGTTTTTACTTTGTATTTGCTTTTGATTTTATATGGATGCCTAATAGCGAACTGGCCACCGCATGATGTATCTTTACATTGCAATGAAATATCTTTTAGTCTTTTGCATCCTGTGTTGGATTTGAGCTCTTGAGTATTTGTATATTCTGTAACCTTAGTTGCCTTCGTTAGAGTGATGTATCATTCTTTTTCGTTAGCAGGTTGTTATATATGATGCACGTGACTTTCGCAACCGCGAGATTACCCTTCTCCATTCCATGCTCCAAGTGACAAGCTGGGGCTCGCTTGTTCAAGGGAGATGCTTTTTAAGGCGGAGACGGAGCTTAGCCACTAGAGGAGAGTGTTGACCCGAAAGGGTACCGAAGTGAGGTGTAACAGTGATATCCTTTGAGAGGTGCCTCCAGCTGGTATGGAAGATCATTCTTCAGGAGATGTGGCCACTGGAAAATCTTCGAGGCTAAAGTCCTTCGTCGCTCTTTATTTGTGGCTTCCACTGAAAGGGAAGAGCTGAAGAACGTGGTGCTTGAGAGGAGCTTAGAAGCGGCTTATCTGAGAAAAACGATTCTTGAGTTTTTGGAGGGGACTTGACCGAGTGGTTTTGCATATACTGGTGTGCTACGTTGGAAATTTAAGGTGAAGGATGACTCTCTCAAAGATAGGCTCGTTGAAGAGGCTCGTTGAACAAGAGGTAGAGATTCATCGGTTGAAGCGATTTCTCGAGGGAGGCAACATTAGGAGTACTTCTTGCTCTCGTGAAGAGCCCGCTCAGGGGAGATCATTTCATGAATAGGCTTTACGTTTGCCTGGGGTTCCACAAAATTCGAGAGATGTCCAAACCAGGGTGGCCGGTTCGTCTAGCGGGGCATCGGTTGGAAAGGCGACACGAGCAGTAGGCCCTGAAGATAAGATTCGATCCGCACGTTTGTACATCCCTTCAGATGGTTCGAGGGAATGAGATAGTGCTCGAGCGCCTGTTGGAAACCGTAGACTGCACGTGTCCCTTAAGAGGAACTTCCCATTGCCACAAAGGAGTAAAGATGGGGCCGAGTGAGACTTTGTAATCTTGTAGAAAGTTGTTCTTCGATAAAACTTGTAATTGGATTCTTCTTATGAAATAAAATTTTCCTAAGTGTTTAAGCATTATCTTTCTGAATTATGTCTCTTTAAACTTATGATTGTTTCAGGAGCACTTGAACGACGAGTTGAACTCCCCATACTTGCTCCGAAGCAAGTGGCTAAACTGGTCCTATGAACTGTAAGTGGCCTCCGAACAAGGTGACGAAGAGTTTTGGGAGCACCTGAATGACGAGCTGAACCCCGCACACTTGCTCAGGAGAATATGGCTAGAGCGGCTCTATGAACCATGAATGGACTCGGCACCTATCCAAGGTTGTTTCAGGAGCACTCAAACGGTGAGCCAAAATCAATATACTTGCTTGGGAGGAAGTGGCTAAAGCGGGCTTGTAAACCGTGAGTGGACTCTGAACAATATGACGACGAGTTTTGGGAGCACTCGAATGGCGAGCCGAACCTCGCACACTTGCTCGGAAACATGTGACTAGAGAGTCTCTATGAACCATAAATGGACTCGGCACCTATCCTGTTTCAGGAGCACTCGAACGACGAGCCGAACTTTGCATACTTGCTCGGGAACAAGTGGCTAAAGCTGCCCTATGAACCGTGAGTGGACTCTAAACATTGTGATGATGAGTTTCGGGAACACGAGCCGAACCCTGCATAGTGGCTCAGAAGCATGTGGATAAAGCGGCTCTATGGATCATGAATGGACTTCGCACTTGTCCAGGTTTGAGCACTCGTATGGCGAGATATACACCACACACTTGCTCGGGGGCAAGTGTGACCGTGCGACTTTATGGATCGTGAATGGATCCCTCACTTGTCCGTTAGAGTGTTTAATGAAGGGATGGTGTTGTTCGAGAGTATACCATGTGTCTAACTCAATTCTTTCCTTAGGTTGAATTGTTTAAGGAATTATTGAATTGTACAAGAAATTTTACAAGGAAAGACTAATTCTATTTAAATTGAAAAAATTCAAACTAGGTAGCTGCTTGATTGCATGTTGTGACTGTTATAATCATCGGCCTTTATTACATGTTTGATGTTAACTACTAGGCGAGGGAGTTAAGCGCTCTATTTGTAGTTCATGAGGTGCTCGGTGTTCAAAGTCCTTGGTATCTTCTTCCCCCCAAGTCTTTAAGTCGGTAAGCTCCTGGGCAGACAACTTGTGAGACTTTGTGTGGTCCTTCCCAATCAGGGGTGAGCTTTCCCTTCTTTCGGGGGTTTGGTTTCTCGAGCTTTCGGAAGGACAAGGTCTCCTTCCTGAATGTTGGCCGGGCAAAATCTATTGTTGTAGAATCTTTCTACCCTCTGCTGGTAGATGTTTCTTCGGAGGACAGACTTTTCTTGGACTTCTTCGAGGAGGTCTAGATTGGTTCGGATGTCATTCAAATTTTGCTCTTCATTGAATGAAAGGAGGCGAGGAGAAGATATTCCCACTTCCAGATGGATGAAAGCCTCTGTGCCAAAAGTTAGGTTGAATGAGGATTCTCCCATGGGGATTCTCCTTGTGGTTCTATAAGACCAGAGCACACTCGGGAGTTCTTCGACCCATTGTTTCTTCGGAGCTTTACCAAGACTTTTCTTTAGGCCATCAAAGATTGGTTGATTGGTGTTCTCAGCTTAACCATTAGTATGGGGATGCAAAACTGAAGAGAAATGTTGCTTAATACCCATATTGTAGAAGCCTTTACCAGCAAATTGGGTTCCATTATCGGTGACTATAGTGCGAGGGATCCTGAACTGGCAAAACACATTCTTCAAGAAGTACTATTGGACTTCGTGCTCGGTAATTGTTGTAAGTGGTTCTTCCTCTATCCACTTTGTAAAGTAATCGACAACGACCACTAGGAAGGACCATTGTCTGGTGGCAGGAGGGAACGACCCGAGCAAATCCATTCTCCACATTGCGAAAGGGATGTGGCTTGACATGGAGCCGAGGTTGGCTTGGAGGATCCTCTTGGTGGAAGAGTGTTTCTGCCAAGGGATGCATCGGCGGACATAGGCTTCAGCATCGCTGAGGAGAGTGGGGCAACAGTAACCATGATTAAGGACTTTCGAGCAAGGGACCTCGCACCTAGATGGCTGCCGCCTATTCCTTCAAGAAATTCTCTTATGGCATCGTCAGCCTCTTCAGGAGAGAGGAACCGAAGTTATGGTTGACTATCAACTTGAGTGTATGAGCGCTTTTAAAGGATCCCTTCTACGAGTGTGTACCTTTTAGCCCTTACCCAGACCTTTCATGATTCTTTGGAGTCCGCAGAGAGGATCCCTTTATTGAGGAAATCGACTAGAGGCTTCATTAAACAATCTTCGGGTAGGGGTTATAGGCATGAGTTCCAGTGTCTCTTCTTCAATTCTTGGTTTGAGTCGAACTTCAATCAACACAGTGTGGTCAAGTCCTTCAAATGATGTGGATGCGAGCTTTGAGACTCATCTTCTTGTCCATTTCTTCTCTCGGAATGTGAGTGGCTTTGGCTTCTTTAAAGGTGGACATAATCTTCTTCACATATGCTAAGTACATGACCATACGATCATCCATAGCTTCGTATTCTTCTAGAATTTGGTTCACCACTAATTGGGAGTCGCTGAATAATCCAATTCTTTGTTCCCCTACCTTCTTTGCAAGGAGGGGCCCGGTGATCTGGGTTTTACACTCGGCCTCGTTGTTAAAAGCTGGGAAACTGAGGCATAGCGAGTATTGGAGAGTGAATTCATCGGGACCGATAAAAATAACCTCGGCTCCGCTCCCTTCGAGACAAGAGGATCCATTGACGTAGACCCACCAAAATGACAGGTCAGGGATTGTGCTTTCGATGATGAATTCGGCTAAAGATTAAGCCTTAATTGTAGTTTTGGGACAATAGGTGATATCGTGTTGGCTCAACTCAATGGACCACATGAGTCTTCCAGAGCTTTTGGGCTTGTAGAGGACTTGCTTGAGTGGTTTATAGGTGAGGACCCTATGGAGTGCGCTTGAAAGTAGAGTATGACCTTTTGGGTGGCTGTTACTAGAGCATAGGTCATCTTCTCCATCTTTGAGTACCGAAGCTCGGCATCATGGAGCACCTTGCTTACATAGTAGATCGGCTTATGCTCCCGATCTTCTCCTCTTACCAACACGGTGCTGAGGGTTTGATCCGAAGTAGCTAAATAGAGGTAGATAATTTCTCCTGGTAAGGTGTTAATTAGAACTTTCAAAGGCTGCTTGCTACTCTTCCCCAAACTCGAAATTGTTTACTCCTAGAAGAGATTTGAAGAAAGGGAGACATTTCTCCCGTGACTTGGATAGGAAACGCCCGATGGCGGCAAGGCAGCCCGTAAGCTTCTGAACTTCTTTAACTGTGGTTGGGGGAGACATGTCAAGTATGGGTTTGATCTTCTCATGGTTGGCTTCAATTCCTCTCTGGCTCACCATAAACCCTAAGAACTTCCCCGAGGAGACCCCGTAGGCACACTTCGAGGGGTTCAGTTTCATGTTGTTGATCAGAAGTACATTGAACATTTCTTAGAGGTCGGCCACATGGTCTTCTTACCTAAGGCTATTTACAAGCATATCATCTACATACACTTCCATGTTTTGACCGATCTGTTCTTTAAATACTTGGTTCACCAAGCGTTGATATGTAGCTCCGGCATTCAATAACCCAAAGGGCATGACTCGATAGCAATATAGCCCTTGATTGGTAATGAAGGATGTCTTCGGGATGTTGGGCGGAAACATTCAAATATGATTGTATCCTGAAAAAACATCCATAAAGCTTAATAACTCATGGCCTAAGTTGACATCTATCAATGTGTCTATGCTCAACAGGGGAAGGGTCCTTCGAATATGCTTTGTTGAGGTCTGTAATGTCTATGGCTTGAGGCCTAAGTTGACCTCTTTCTTGATGGCTTGTTGTCTCTCAGGTGCAAATTTATGGCACTTTTGCTAGACAGGCTTGACTTCTGGATTTACACTTAAACGGTGCATGATTAGATTTTCGAAAATGCCCGACATGTCTGCGGCTGTCCAAGCAAAAGGTCTCGGTTTTCCTTAATGCAGGTGATGAGTTGCTCCTTGACTTGAAGGGGGAGTGCCTTGCTCACCCGTAAAAACTTATCTTGATCCTCTTCGGAGAAGTGGGTTGTTGCTAGTTCGTCCGCGAGTTCAGAACTGGCTTGTCCCTTATCAAAGGGGAGTTCTAAGGCATCGAGGGGGATGACCAAGCACTCTATTGTAGCGGTGTAGCATACCCGAGCAGCTTCTTGGCTTCCGTTGGCTTCCCCTACTTCTACAGCTGTCACGCCCTGCTTCCCAAAAGGAATACAGAATACGAATACGTGACAAAGCCCATCGAATGATTTTCATCATTCATAAGCTGTAGGATCGACTCAACATCATAACAGAAAATATAACAGAATATACTCAACCGCACATGCATGAATAAATTATTAACCAACAGAAATCATTTGAAATAAATATAAATTTCCCAAATAAATTCAAGATCTGGATCAAAGTAAAACTTCGGGACTACAAACCTGTTACAAGTTTTAAGTAGCAACAAGATTTAAATAACCTCAAGCACAAAATAACTAAAACAAGGTTTCCCAAGTGAAGCCTAAAATATTTGCTTACCAACTCTTACAGACAATTGATTTCCAAAACCAGTATATATATATCATATAGCAGAAAAAAATAGAGAAACAAAGACAGACGCTCATTAGTGCAAGTTACGGGCCGCAAGTAGTACAAGCAAGGGGTATGAAAAAAAGTGCAAGAAATAGGAAACAATATTTGAAATCAAGAGTATTCAACGTGATATGACAGGGAGGCAACAAATAGTGAAGTTCAAGAGACTAGCTAGCAAGTGAAACAAATCAAGTAACAAGATCGGATAACAAATACAAGTAACAGGAATAGATAACAAGTGAGCATGTAGTTGTATCAAGTATCAAGTAACAAGTATCAAGCAACAAGCATCAAGTAACAAGTATCAAGTAGCATGCGAGGCAGGTGTCAAGTGTGTACAAGTAACAAGTTATTCTTAAGTCTATTGTTAATTCTATCTCGGTAGCACTTCATGCATCCCATTTATTTACCACATGGTTGATACTTACAGATAAGTTATGTTTATATTTCGTAGTAGATTCTATTGTTCATGTACTCGGGTCTCCACAGGACTACAAAACTTGGTCGGTAAACTTGATCGGTAACATGTAACAAACTTGGTCGGTAAACTTGATCAGTAATATATAATTAACTTGGTCGGTAAACTTGATCGGTAAAATGTAATTAACTTGGTCGGTAACTTAGTTGGTAACTTGGTCGGTATACATGTCACACGGGAAACACGGGTCCCCTTCTGAGTACAGGCTCCTATATTGTCCACAACTGGATCTTTCCCTTAAATCCCGGCTTGTTCTTATTATTATTATCAAACAGGCAAGAAAGTGTGCGAAATAGGTCAAGTAAACATGATCAAGAACAGGGAACCAGTTTAAGCTAGGTAGAATGTACATTCAAGGGTCAAAACAAATTAAATTTATCAAGAACGACGAGAATTCCAATTCTGGACAGCATGACATTGCTGCACCAAAACTGAGATTTCCGTTGCTAAAAGAATACAAATCTGAATCCGTCAGAAAATCTAGAAACTAGACTCTCTTCCGAATCCAGCGCATATAAACAAGATACATGAAAGTTGTAGCAACAGGTGTCAAAATAGCAAACAACACAAAATTCGTGTTTAGCTAGAATTTGTAAAATTGTGTTTATAAACATGAAACAGGTCTGAAACTTATCAATTAATTCTAGAAAAATTAGGGAAGGTCCTCTAGTGTGTCTAGTATCAGAATGCAAAATTTCAAGTTGTTATCTTATAGGTAGCATAGTTAATTGAATTTGTAAAACAAAGTGATGCAGCCAATTTATGAATTTGATATTTCAGACACAGCAGCAATAAAACAGTGATAATTTACAAAATATAACTCAGAATTCAATTACATTAAAAGGGTAGTAAACTAAACATCTGGGGCTACATTTCATGTTTAGATCTCAAGTCCAGATTCTGATGTTAACAGGGTCGAAACAGCAAGCAAAAATAGGAACATCAACATAAGAGGGTTCTTTTATATAAAAGGTGTCATGATTGATAATTATTATGAGTATAAATTAGTGTGTGATACAAATCAGGGGTTAACAAGCATCAAATCAGCGCCCTTGGCTATTCTCAACTCAAAAGAGAGCAAAATCAACACATGTATCATACAAACATACATCTACAAGCAAGGTAATTCTTAAATTCATGTGTTCAAATAATTAGATGATAAAATAGATCTAACTGGCTATGAAACGAATATATCAATGAGAGATTGTGACTTTTATGATCATGGAATTGATAAGGACTAGGGGTGGGCTAGGTACGGTACCAGATTTTTTGACATTGTACCATTACCATACCAAACTAGTTCGGTTTGATAATTTGCAAACCGTTACCAACCAAAAAGTTCGGTATACCGACTACTTCGGTTGGTACGGTTCGGTATTGGTGTTATACCAAATATGACTACGAACACAAGGAAGCATATAACAGTATGAGTCTGTGACATGATATGGAGTTGACTTTAGGCTAATCTTAAAAACCTAAGTTGCTGGTTGATGCATAACAATAACTCACCGGTGGAATATTTTATGTTCAATGCTTATACTTTATTTCTACACACACACCCAAAAAAATTGCTTATACTTTATCTTAGTTAAAACAATACTTTTTAAACACATAAAACCCAAACTAAATACAAAGAATAAAGAACAAGTGAAAAGTGAACTTATACACCCTATATTCTGAGAATGTAACTTAACAAACTAAGACACAATATACAATTATTTAAACAATATTTTTTCATATATTTATAGATAATCTAAACATAACTAAATGCACCTTCTATAAGATTAAACTGAAAAATTTATAAGTCACCTTCACTTCTAGTCTCAGGCAATCACAGTAAAACTCAGATACGTCACACAAATTAGGATTCTTAGAAAAATTGTTTTGACACACATCTCAAGTACTGAATTACTCAAGTACCTAAGATGTATCTAAAATGTATGGATATTGGAGAAAGCTTTGCTTTCTCTGATACCTAGATTATTGTATGAATATAGATGCAACTCTGCAAGCAGTATAATCTCCGTATGGTCTGACCTTAACAGGTAGCTCCTTTTTTATATCCTCCAACACAACATTGGTGCAACGACAATTATCAATAACCAAATTGCAAAATTTAAGCACAACTTAATGTACCACAGTTGCAACTGATTTGACTTGAAGTGCCTTAGTTCTTCAATCAAATGTTCCATTCTTGTAATGTCATTCTTGTAACGTTCCATTTGGTACGGTACGGTAAAATACCGACTGAACCATATTCATACTGAAACCGAACCGAATTTTAGAACTCGGTATGGTTGTACTGTACCATACTTTTGGTAACCGAATTTTTTGGTACCAAATCTATTGGTTCAGTTGGAAAACCGGTCAGTTGGCTCATTTCGGTATGATCGGCCACCCCTAATAAGGACGACAACAAGTAAAATAAGTTCATCAAATGATAAAGCCAAAGGGGAGTCACAACTATAATCTACTTGTGATATTTTCAAATAAAATCTTGTACTAGAATAACGAATTGTACAAGAAGATACTTGCCTTGTTGGATGAGGACGTTGATCGACAATCGAGATCGGGTGGATCAGATCGATGCGGATGTTGATGGCGATCAAGTTCAAGTAAAATCGACAGCTGAGATTGCTTTGATCTGATCAAAATGATCGATGGCTCAGATCTGATCAGATCCTGATGTTGCTGATAATGATGATAATGAGATCGAACGGCCCAGAAATGCTCTGATGGAGATGATCAAGATGTAGATCAGACGTTCCAGATTCGATCTGATGCTAATGGTCTAATGATGGTTCGAATCTTGATCAGATCGGAAGGCCAGGATCTGATGGTGATGATGATCCCAACCACGAAGGGATCGGGAGTTCAAGATCTGATCTGATCAGGAGATGGTGATGTTCGATAGGAGATCGAACAGCTAAGGTTCAAACTCAATCTCCCCCGATCAAACAGCGGCGAGGCACAGAAGACTTAGATAATGGCTACGGTGGCGCTGCGGCGGCAGCATCGAGGACTTCAACTGGGGGGGTAGTCGACGGATGGCGACAACGGCGATTGGAGGAAGACGAGGCTCTATTTTTGGAAAGGAAAAACAGAGGAGGAGAGTGGCTGGCAATGGCGGAGTCGAGGTGGGGATTGCGACTGTGGATCAATGGGTGTAAGCGAGGCTCGAGGTCGGGCCTCGATGACGACAGGGGTGCACTGGGTGGTGATGGTGATGAAGGGATGAAGACGGAGGGTGGTTTGACGAGATGGGTTCAGGAGATGAAGATGACGAGGTGGGTTAGCGATGAGGAAGGAGGAGCTCGGCATTGGTGGGTGGTCGAGCTTGGGGCTGTCGACGAGAGAGGAATAGGGGAGGTGATGACGAAGTGATCGGAGATAGGGAGATGCGGGTGGCGATCGACGGGATGGAGGGAGAAGATGAATGAACAATGGGGAGGTCAGGGGGTTTGCGGCTAGGGTTGCACAAGGAACAGGGTAGGGTTAGGGTTTAGAACAATAGGGTATAAATATATAGGGTGAGGGTTTGGGTTAATGGGTTGAATAGGATTTGGATCCAAAAAGAGAATTGGTATTGGGTTTTGGGTTATAAAATCCAATAGGAGAAAATTAAATAGAATATGCTTTATAAAACATTATATATATATATATATACTAGGGTTGCCCGTGGGACGTGCCTACGGCACGTATTCGGGACTGCATGTAAATTTAGTTAGATTAATTTGATTGGGTGAACTGCATAAAAAAATTAAAACATTTTAACGAATAAGTTGGTGTAAACAATAAAGGTGGGTGTAAACAAATACACCCACCTTTCTAATACAATCAACTACTCTATACAGGCCTCCTCTGAAATTATCTTGCTTCCTAATAGTTTTCTAATACGACGTCTTTAAAATGTTTCATACGGCATGTTATCACGACGCCTTAACTTTATTTAAAATGTTTAGTAAATATTTCGACAGTATTATTTAAAATTTTACAGGCATGATTGTAGTAAAAATTTCGATAGAATCTCTGATGAAATATTATTCCTTTGAGAGCAATTCCTTAACATCATAGACAGTCAAATTGAATCCTCCCTAGCCCAATCCAAGCCACATTACACAGTCATAAAATATATTAGGCTCTGGGAAAAAAAAACTTCATATGACTAAAGATATAGTTTGGAATCATAATAGATTTTAGAAAATTTTCTGAAAATTTTGACAGAACCTCCCTTAAAATATTAGCCATTTTACAGCAATTCCTTACGGAATTCTGCTCATAATTAAAAATTTATCATCACAGTCAAGAAATATAAATCCTCCCCAGGCCAATCCAAGCAACATCACATAGACATTATATATATAGGGCTCTGGGAAGAAAAAATCTTCATATGACTAAAATACAAAATAAAAACCAAGATATCGTTTGAAAACATAATAGATTTTAGAAAATTAGTAAAAATTTTGACAGAACCTCCCCTAAAATATTAGCCCTTTTACAGAAATTCCTTACGGAATTCTGCTAACAATTAAATATATGACATCACGGGCAATAAATATCAATCCTCCCCAGGCTCAACCGAGCAACATCACACAGGCATCATATATATAAGGCTTTGGGGAAAAAAATAAAATATAATGCAAGATACAAAATAAAAACCAAAAATTTGTTTGAAAATGTAATAAATTTTTTGAAAAACCTTCGAAAAACCTTTAAAAAACCAAACACAGAACCCAATACTCCACAAAATTGCGGGTACGGGTATTAACATAACTATATTATATCATCATTATATACAGTTACTTACTTCACCTCCCAAAATGCTAAATATTACAAATATTACAACTATTACATCCTCCACCATACTAAACACCAACCAACTGACTGGAAAATTTTTTTTTACATGGTTGTAGGAGAACACAACGGTTGAAGTCTTCAAAAATAGGACCAAACAGTGAGCCTAAAAAAACAGTTAGAGTTTTGAATCAAATAGTAAGAGTTTACAATAAACAATGAACACAATAGTATTAGTTTTGAAACCATTACCTTTCAAACAGAACAATGGCTTCAACCAAACATGTTCCTCATCACCCTACAAAAAGTTAAACTATCAATATGTACATGACGGTTTTGAGTGTGGACGACAATCTGGGAAAAAAAGAAGAAGCATTAAATTAGAAGCAATTAACGGTTAACATAGGGTGTAGTTGTAGTAAATATAAATTTACCTTATTGCAATCCCAATTCATCAATGTAGTTGCATTTATAAACTTGAGGTCCATGTCAGCTGCTTCCCAATTCTATTAAAGTTCAAAAGTAAAACAACAATGAAAATAAGTTTTAGTAAGGTAAATCTATCATATATGGTAAGGTAAATAGATTTTTTTATTTTGTCGTCTTGTTTCATTAATGAAAAAATAATAAGTTAATAGACGACCCTCTTTCTATTTTTTTCTTCTTATATATGGTGTCAATATTTCATTACCGATAAGTTAATTGATTTGAAGAGTTTGATGGCTCATTATTGATTTAATGTTTGCCATCAAATAATAGAAAGGGTGATACTTGTTTTTGCTAAAATAATTGTTTGTTATTGCAACTCCAATTGCTATATAGTTGAAAATTTAGCATCGTCTTGTAGAAAAATAAAGATAGATTCAATATATATATGCTTGTGTTTAAGATAACCATAGTTATATTTAATATCCATCTCTATGAAATAAGTAAAGAAGTTAATCTGTTACAGATTTAAACATATGAGTAGTGTAACTGTGAAGTGTGAAATGAAAAAAAGATGATCACACTAAAGGCTTGATAGTGTAACTGTGAAGTGTGAAATGATAAACAGATGATCACACTAAAGGCCTGATAAGATACTAATGTATATACTTTTCTTTTACGATCATTGTTATACATCATCTCCCAAAATACTCCACAAAACTGTTAAGATCATTGTTGCCATGCATACTGAAATATATAGTTAATAAGATTATCTGTGCATTTGAATTGTCCCCTTTTTTGTGGGGCTTAGGAAAACCAAGTGCCAATTGCCTTTACATTACAATCTACTCCTATAGTTCAACTATCTTAGGAAAACCAAGTGCCAATTATGACACTTAATTCAATAACAACATTCACACTGACAAATTACTTCATCCATAACTTGAATAATCTTATTAAATAGGCCTGTATGGAGTAGTTGATGTTTGCAATTTTAGCAAAGCCTGATTTGACATTATTAACAATAATGGAAATTTTTTGCCTGCCCCATGGTTCTTAGCATATGTTTTGACGTCTAATAGCATGGGAGAGATCATCATTCTGACTATCCAACAACATCTGAACAACAGCTAAATTATCTCCTTCAAGCCAATATGGATGCAGAAGGGCATGTTCTACATGCTTCAGTTATTCCTAACCATACAGCCCATACTTCGGCTTCAAAGCTGAAAAAACTCTGATGTCAATCTTGCAGACATCTTCCTTTGCAATCTCTGATTAAAAACCCCGCAGCTGTAGCTTCATTAGTGCAATTAAGGAACAATCCACAATACTGTGAGTTCTTCCACCCTTTCTGGCACCAGAGACACCCAGGGTAACATACTCTAATGCCATCTTCCATACAATATTGCTACATCCGAATGATCTAATGATGCTTCTTCATTTAATAAATATTATCTCATTGTGCTTCTTCCATATTAGCCATGAAGTAAACTACAACCTGATACATTGTATGTGAATACTATGTGAATACTATGTAAGTTTTTGTGGGGTTTCCACATTGTCTATATCTAACCTGTTCAAAAAATTTATATATTGTTATTTGTAGTCCCTCTGCCTATGTAAGACACTTGCTTTTTTCATGTTCCTCTTATAATATATTAATGAGGCAACTTCGTGAATTTGCTTCTTAATGATGGTTTTTCTCTTATAAAACTTGCATTTGTACAATTATAAATGGTCACAGTTAGTGGATCCATTTGCAGATTCATCTTATGCAATCCTTAATCTGCATCTGAATACACAGAAACATATAGTCCATATTCAAATTTAAACTAATTTTTAACACTGAACAGCTTCACCTAAAAATACTACTGTAAGTAGTGGGGACACCATGGGTATGGGAAAAGGATACATCATCAAATCTGTTCAACAACGTTGACGTGGATCTTTACCATTTGTTTGTTATATAGTTTGACTACTGATTATATGGGTCATGTATATTACCACCGTGCTATTAGGAGATTGGACAATGTTGAGAAAAGTGCTCTATGTAGCTTGAGGAAGCTTGCTATATAGTGTAGCATCAAGGATTTCAGTTCAATGTGCCTCAAAATAGCTGAACACATTGTAGCTTTGTGCAATTTTATTATATTGTATGTGTTAACACACTATTCTACTCTATGAACACCGTGATGTGCTATAGTAACTCTATTATACACTGTTTAATTAGTAAATAGTGAGATGAAATATATGAATGTACGATGTCAAAGTACAATATTTTTGTGCAATTTATCTTGTCAGTATAACTAACGTTAATATCTGAATAACATAATTTTATGTTAACAGTGAATGAATTTTTGAGATAAATTGTTAATTTGTTTAATTTTAAAATAAAAATTCATGATTAGAGTATTAGGCTCTATATGCAACTATCAGATCTATATGCAATTAAAATAGAAATTCATGATTAGATTAAAGGCATCCTCATCAGTACGGTCATCGCCAATGTAAACAGGCCAAACATTATTGTTGTCGGCAAATCCTAGAAACAGAGCAAAAGTTGTAGAAGTTGACAGGTTTGCTTAATTATGATTGATTAAAATTTAACCAAACAAATTGAATGAAAATGATGTGAATGAATGTGTCTGAAAGTAAATCCAAAAGCATACCAAGTGACTCGAGCAGGAACTCCAAGGTCTTGCCTTTGTCCCACTTGATCATAGGACGAATCTCAAAAACCTGCAGAAACCAAGTTCCCCTCAAAGTTATAATCAAGATACAGAGATAGATAGCAAACTGCAAACTGTAACAAAATGAGAACTATAGAGAGTTGAAACACACACCTTTCTCCCTTTAGTTAGCTTCAACATGGGGTAGTCTTCTAGCACTGACCTCACCTGCTCGAATCTTGGGAGGGTTCCAGTTAGTGAATCTACATTGGTTTTATACTGAGCAAATATGGGAATGAGAAAGATAATAGAAAGTGAGAACATGAGAAACATAACTATGCAGGAAAGAGTTTTATTGTAACACATTCTAGCAATTTCTAATTCTTTTGGTATGAGTTGGATTTTAGAATAAATGGCAATTAACATTCACCAATCCAATATCGACTTCAAATTTCAAAATTGATGATTTGATTAAAGAAAAGAAAAGTTTAGTGTGATTGTAATTGGTATATGAAATTGGTATCAAAGCTTGAGTAATACTGAGATGCTCAATAGTATCAATAGATTATGCTCGATAATAGTGATAAATCTGAGCCAACGCTTAATAGTATGGACAAATCACAGCCGATGCTCAATATAGATACCTTGACTAAATTGTAAAATGATTGACCATCTAGTAATTAGTAGGCCAGCTAGTTATTTCTACCTTGACATTTACGTGAAGAGGCTCAAAGAATTTTCAAGCATATATATAAAGATAGTATCATTACAGGTGTGGAGATGAAGGAAGGCATCTAGAAGATGGATGCAACTTTTGAATCATTTGTTTGATCATCCTGCATTGATTTGTGTTTAAATTATAACATGTTTTTTATGATGGTTAGGGGAGCTTACTATCACCTAATTCTACTTGAAGTTGACATACAAAATTTCACCTTATATGCAAAGGAAGCTGCTTAGTGAAGTTAACTGAGACTTCCTGTTGTGTATAGCGCTCGATTCCAGTTTGCTTTACTTCTTTACTTGATATTTCTTCTGACTCACTTGCTCCGTCATATGATACTAAATAACGTTTAATAAGACAGCACCTAGATGATATTTCCTAGTCATGCATTAAAAACTATGAAATCCACTCCATGAATCACTTTGATATGAATTAGTTCAGTAAATAGACAAATCTACCATTTCCTTGCGCAATATTAACTCCTCCCATTTTTATGATCGAAAAGAAATATTGAATACTCCCATGTCTTGTTAGATACTTTAGTTTGTTTCTTCCCACGATTCATTTCTTTCACTTCAGAACTCGTAGTATGAGATGATTCTTCATGTAACAAAAATAAAGCATAATCAATGAAATTTCAGTAAAGATAAATAAATCTAAGAAAGATGGCTGGTTAGTTCCTATACTGTTCCACTAATCATCGCATTTGTTTCTTTTTACAAATCTTTATATTTGCTGTTTCTAAACAACAAAAGAAAAATAAGCTTGGTTAATGGTTTTCAACAG
The DNA here is from genome assembly GCA_017893485.1 of Hemerocallis citrina. Lineage (NCBI taxonomy): Eukaryota > Viridiplantae > Streptophyta > Magnoliopsida > Asparagales > Asphodelaceae > Hemerocallis > Hemerocallis citrina. The sequence goes on along the minus strand of CM030368.1, from coordinate 156,920,132 downwards.
CTAAAACAGAATTACAAAGAAAGTTTTCTAAAAAATAATCAGTAGAACGGGAATGCTTGCTGACTCATTTAATCGTACGGTTTGCTCGAGCATCACGGAGGTTTAAACTTACTGACTTAATAAATTTTATAATTTAATCCCTAATAAATTTAATCCGACATGGAGAGGAGCGGTGATTTCTACCACCATCTCCTCCACCTTCACCTCTACCTCCGCCTCTGCCTTCGCCTCTGTCACTACCAAACCCAGTTCTTCGGGCTCGCATCTTGAATTTTTAATTACAAACTTATGTGATATGATCTCAAGTAATAAAAAAGTTCTACCAAAGCCTGATGATCAAGCAACAGGGCGAGCGACAATAGAATAAATAAAGAGAGTAAATTTCGAAAGTGCTAACCCTAATTTCTAAATTGGGAGGTTTCAGCTACAAATGTCTAGCTGAAACAAAAAATTCAAAATTTTTGAAGACATGTACTAAAATATTGAATCATTGATAATCTATAATTATGGGAGATAAATCCAATTATCATCATGCCTCTGCAATCAAGTAAAAAGGTACTACCATCCACACATTGTTTCTATGTGCAATCTTGTTTGTGTAAAAAAGATAGAAATAGATGATAAGGATTAAAGCACATACCCATTCATTAGCATATATAAATTGCTGAGAGCCTGGTGGAATAACTGATAATCTTCATCTATGTCCATTCCTGTAAACTCTAAATACAAAAAGATAATAGTGTTTAGTATAGTAGATAATAAGATCCGTCTAAAATGCTCTAACTGCATATTAAGCAGATGAAGACTAATGTTTGAAATGGAGGGTTGGAAACATGAATCTGCAAGTGCAAAAGATTTGGCATTTCTAAAGTCTTGTCTGAATAGTTCACAATCAGCAAAATTCATATGCAATTTTGGGTGGAAGGGAGGAGGAGAGAAATTTGGGATTTAGGGTTTGTTCAGCCAAAAGAAGATGAAGGTTTTGGGATTGCACGTGTATGAGACGGGTATGTATGGAAATTAAGTTTGGCCGTATATTGTACGGGTTTACTCACACACAAAATGAAAGACATATATCTAAACTAATCATATTTGACAAATAAAATTAGGCAACTCTTCATAAACTAATCATAAAGATAATGGCTTTAAATCTTAAAATTTCTCATCGAGGAGTTTCTTCTATATCAGACATTTCAACAAACAGTTTCTTCTATATCAGACATTCCAATTCTGTTTACATAGAAAAGTTGAATACAAAAATATGAACATGTTAATTAACAAACAAAAGTCAGGATTTTCGATGTAAGCTAGATCCCAAACTTTTACCTTTTCAGGCACACATCTGAAGTGAACAGAGACACAGAACTTGTTGTTTCTACCGTCGCCCCTGGCGTGGACTCAGTTTTCTTCGTTAACACCTTGTACACCTTCAACAACATATTCAAAACAAACCCAATTTCAAATACAGTACCATATGCATGAATTTAATAAGGCATCATGATTATAAAAGAAAACAACAAAATAAAGATACCCACCCACCTCATCAATCATAGGCAAGAACCCATCGGCTGCCTGAAACAGCAATGGCTTTGCCTGAACCACACAAATTGAGATCAATAAGTATGATACCAAATTTTGATTGGGTTTTTAAATAGAAAAGAAAATGAGATGTGTTTTGCTTTTACTCACCTTGTTTTTGATGAACTTCTTGCGTTTTTCAGGACCCTTGATATCCATCCCATGGCTGCTATCCTCACAAAATTATACACCTAAAACCAGAATTTCAAGAACCCAAATCTGCATCAATTTCAACGAAATGAAGCCGATGAACTGAGATTGCAACAAAAAAAAAGTACCTTATGGTGACATCTGCCACTAACAATAGCAGTCGGAAAGTGCCTGGCAAACCCCTCTAACTGCATCCCTCATCTACAATGCAAATCAAACCCAGTTCAACTCACAACCCCCTAAAAAAGAGACACAAATTAAATCAAGAAAATGAAATCAATGGACTTCACTCACAGATTCGGCGACAAAGTTCCCTTGGATGCCTTTGCAATCTCACTAAACATAGTGAGTGCCGACGGGTGGGAGGAGCAGGGGGTTCTGGCTGGCGTTGGATGGAAATAGTGGGTTTTGTCGGTGGGAGGGTGGGGCTCAAAAGAGGCGCCGGAGTGAGAGAGAGCGGAGAGAGAGAGCGGGAAGAGAGAGTGGAATGGAGGACCAGGGGGAGCAACTGGAGGTGGGGGGCCGGTGTGGGGTGACAGGAGGGATCGTTTCGGCGGGAGGGCAGAGCTGAAGAGGCGCCGGAGGGAGAGAGAGCGAGGGGAGAGAGATAGCGGGGAGGGAGACAGTGAGAGAGGGAGAGAGAGAGTATTCGGGAATGAGAGAGAGATAGAGAGTGTGTTGTTTGAAATTGGGGTTTGAATTTTTGGGCAGGAAAATATGTTTTGTGAGAGTGAATCGTAGCCATTGATTTTATGGGAGATTGAAGCATAGCCACTTGATAGCTTTCTTTGTGTTTTATTATTATTATTATTATTATTATTATTATTATTATTATTATTATTATTATTATTATTATTATTATTATTATTATTATATATATATATATATGTATATATATATATATATATATATATATATATATATATATATACATATATATATATATATATATATATGTATATATATATATATATAGATTAAATCATGAACAATCAAAACTAATAATAGTAGTAATAACAATAACACTAATAAAAATAACAATAATAATAACAATAATAATAGTAATAAAAATGAGATAATTGGAATAATAGTAACAGTAGCAATGTCATATACAAAATAAAATTATATTACAATATGAAAATTATTTGAAAATAACTACAAATACGATTAACGAATAGAAGTGAATTTTTAATAAACCATCGAGAAATAACAATAATTATATTAATAGTTAATAAAATACAAAAATAAGACTTGGTTGTAACAAATTCATTAAAATAATTCAAATAGTAATATTACATTTGATTTGAGCTAAAATATAAATAGTCGAATAATTAGAAATAGAAAATAAGGTTAAAATATACTATTATTCGAAGTAAATATAATTTTTGGTTCGAAAAGATTTCAATAGAAGGTCCAAATCGAATTAAAAACAAAATTTGAATTTGTAAATAATCAAAATACAGAAGAAACTCAGAAAATATGTATTTACGGGAATGGGGGTTACAGCAGCCATGGGAAACTTCACCTTCATGAGCTAGGCCGAGGCAACCGCTTGAAGGGCAGCTAACCCTGGGCAACCGAAGAAGGCATTATAGGCGGACTTCATGTCAACCACCATGAAGTCTAGTGCTCCTGTGCGAGTAGCTGGAGCCTTTCCTAAGGTTACATCAAGGGTAACAATTACTTCAATCAGTACAGGGGCTCCAGAGAATCCTTGGAAGGTTTATCCGACAGGCTTAAGGTGATCTCACTTGAGCTTGAGGCCTTCGAACACATTCAGGAAGTGGATGTTAACTGATCTGTCGTTATCGACTAAGACTCGGTGCACTTCATGGTTCTCCATACACATGCTGATTACGACTACGTCGCAATGAGATGTTCAGAGACCTTCTAAGTCTCGATCTGAGAATGTGATGCTGGCTCCCGTGCTTCTTGGAGGTGAGATTTTATGCACTGAATTTACCTCTCGGATGAATGCTTTCCTTGAGGAGCTAGATGCGCTCCCTCATATGCCCTCCATGAATAGTGTGAAATATCTCCATCCGTCCCGATCCTTGGGTTTCTGTTGGCCTTTCTGATCGCTGGTTGTCTCCCCTCACAAGTTGAGGTTCGATGTCATTCACTTGTGCAAATTTGGCGAGAAATCCTCGTCGGAGCAATGCTTTGAGCTCGTTCTTGAGGGCTCGAAGATCATCTATGAGGTGACCATGATCTTTGTGGAAGGCACACCACTTGGTTTTATATCTTCTTTTGCTCTGGGCATTCATCTTGGGGGAATGTCACGCCCTGCTTTCCAAAAAATACGGAATATGAGCATGTAACATTGGCCCAGCGAATGATTTTCATCATTCATAAGTTGTTCAGGAATCTTTACAACATATCACAGGAATAATCAAAGTCGGAAGCAAAGAAACAACCAGGAATGCATAATCGAAACAAGATACCAACAGAAATTTACTTGAAACCAAAATTATATAAATCTTAAATAAATCAGAATCTAGACAAGTCAAATATCCTGGGTCACATCGCCCAATTACAAATAAATATCCAAGTAATCAAGTACAAAATATTCAAGTTCAAGCAACAAATAATAATAATAAAGCAGAAAATCCAGCACTAATACATCATCTTGCCAATACCATCTGGCAGCTGACCATCCTGATCTGCAATTAGTAAATTGCAGGAAAACAAGTACCCGTCAATTGCAAGTTACGGGCCACTTATAATGTAGGATACAAGCACATGGGGAAAACTAAACAAATCTAAATAATAGCAGAAACAGATATAGCATGGTATAGCAGAATCAACTAGCATGGTATACTAATATGTGTCGAGTGTCAAAGTCAAAAGGCATGCAGACAGATATACAGATAGTATCAAATAATGGTGTCAAGTGATAATATCGGACAGATAACAGGTAATCAGATAATCAGATAATAGATAGCCAGATACATATAACATATTCAGATTCAGATACAGATACAGATTTCATGTTCTTATAAGTCTTGTGTGATTACTATCTAGGTAGCACTTCATGCGTCCAAAAAACATAACACATGGTTGCTACAACAAATAATTTCGCTTTAGATTTCGTAGGGGATCATATAGGGCAGTGTACTCAGGGTTCAGACAGACAGATATCAGATAATAGATCCAGACAGACAGATAACAGATAATCATGCAACAGATAGGACTAAGTCCCCTCTAAGTACACCCTCCCGTAGGAAGTATGTAGTTGGGTAACAGATGGGATCATGGGCTCCCTTCTGAGTACACCCTCTCATAAGGAAGTATGTAGTTAGGAATCAGATAATCAAAATCTAGCATGATCTCATAACAGATAACAGATAATCAGATGGGAAACACGGGCCCCCTTCTAAGTACACATTCTATGCTTTCCCACTACTAGATCTTTTCCTTAACCCCGGCTAGGTTACTTTTATTATGGTCATCAAACAGGCATGAACGGAAATAGTGTCAAACTAACAAGGTATAATCAGTATTAGGTTCAGGGAAACAAATAAACATGCATAGATAATATACAATCACATAACCGAGCAAAACAGTGTATGTTCATATTCAAGATAGCAAAACAGTACAGTACTAAAACAGCGAATCTTGTCTCTACAGAAATATAAATCTGGATCCGTCAGAGGATCTGGAAAGTAGAATTCCACACAAATCCAGCGATTATAAATAAGTCATATAATATTTCACAAAATCATAACTCAAAACTGATTTGAATCCAGGAAACAAGTTCAGCTAGAAACCAGTAAAACAAATTCACAGTCAGGAAAAACAGCATCAAAACCTTTCGAATAAATCCAGGAAAAATCTGGACTATTCTCCTATATGTCTAGAATCAAAATATAAAGTTTCATTATATTCCAGTAAAATTAGTTCAGCCATCAAAAATAAGAAAACATCAAGAAAAGATAGTTTGGCAAATCTGGAATTCCCAACACTGCTGTACGAAAACTGAAATACCTCGCAAACCGTGAAACAAAATCCAAATCTGCCAAAGGAATATGAAAATAGACAAATTAAACTAACTTTCATATTTCATAAATATTTTTCATACAGTAGAAGGAAATAGGGTGAAAATATGATTCTTTACAGAACAGCGAGCAAAATACAGCAAGTATAGCTTTCATAAACAAGCATGAAACGACGTATAAAATTCATCAATAAAATATACCAAAATTCTGGGTAATCCCTAGATAGATATAGAAGTACTGACCAAAGTTTCATATCAAAATAATATGTGTAGCACAAGCATCAAAATAATTTAGTCATCAAAATTAACAAGAAACGAAATGTGGAATTTATATACACCTCTTTAGTAAAATAGTCATATCTCACACATAAAAAAACAAAATCAAGTAAAGTTAGAGGGGTTGGAAAGAAGATGAATTTCTCTAAAACTCATGTTTTATACCGAAATTAAGATACTGACCCTAAACTGGTCTAAATTACTAATCAAGACAGAATATCGGCAAAACACAGAATTTCCTCAAAAACCAAAATCAACATAGATCCAACGAAACTTGATCCAAACACAACCAAACATGAAAACGAGTCTACCAAGTGTCCAAACAACATGAAATAGGGTATACGACACGTCCATAACAAGTATAACACATGGATCTCACAAGCACTCAAGTTCTCATAATTTTTTCACATAAACATCATATTAAGATCGGACAAAACCTAAGTTGTTCATATAAAATTTTCTGTCATGAGTCAACTATGGTCAAATAGCACAATGGAGACAAAACCCATCAAACATAACACCCACACGAGTTGTCTCTAGAACCCAACTACACTATAAGCAGTATTTTTGACTTGTATCATACAAAGAAATTTGAGTACAAGTTACTTGCCTGAGAGACGACGACGAGAACAACACAAGAGCAAGAATAACAGGAACGGATTTCTGGGCACGAACACAACAAACAAACAGAACAGAACACGAACAAGATCACGAATCCAAAGAACAAATAACCCACGAACACGATCGAACGGTTGAGATCATGAGATCAAGATCAAGATGATCGGATTAGATCGGATGGTCAGATTTTCCTGATGATGAAGATAATGATGAAGATCAAGATCGATCGATCGAATGGCTGCGATCAAAGAAAATTGATGATCATCATGATCGTGACGATCAAGAAGAGATCAGACGGCTAGGATCTAATCAGATGATCAAGAGGAGATCGATGGCCAAGAATCAAATAGCTGATGATCAAGATCTGACGGACGGCTAGGAATCAATCAATCAAGATGGAGATCACAAGATCGAATGGCCAGATCTGAATCAAGGGGACACGATGATCACGATGATCAAGATGAGATGATGATGATGAGATCCGATGGCCAATAATCCACTTGATCAAAACCTTCATCAAACAACAACTACAGGCAATAGGGAGTGCACAGCGAAGAGGACGGGTACTACACACGGCTGAACGGTGACGGCGCTAGACAGGGAAGCTATCGTTACTGTTGTGCGATCGCCAAAGAAGACAGGGCGTCGCTGTGGAGGGAAGACTAGCACTGCGGAGGGCACTGCCGTCTGCTGTTGGCTGCAAGAGCAGCTGTCACTACAGGTCGCTTGGCAGGGGTGGCGCGGGGGCTTGTTGACGACGGGGTGACTGCGGATGGGGTGCAATCGCGGCACGGCACGACTAGGGGAGAGGGGCGGTGGCCTGGCGCGATGGCTAAAGTCGAGAGGGAGAGTTGAACGGGAAGAGGAGGGGGGTGCAGTGGTGACTGCGAGGGGAGGTTGATGATGGTGAAGGGTCGAGAGGCAGATGATGGATTTAGCAGCTGAGGTGGGTTAAACGAAGATGGGGGATGGGTTATATAGCAGGGGGAAGATGAATAGGTTTTAGGGTTGTAAACGGGTTGGTGGGTTTCAGGTGGTAAACAGGGGTATGGTTGCAACGGGTAATGGGTAGTGTATATAGGTAACGGGTTGGGGTTAAGTTTAGTTAATTGGTAATTAGGTAAAGGTTTATTAATAATGGGTTCGGATAAGTGTTAAATGGGTAGTTGGGAAAAATCCAATAACAGGGGTTTAAAACATAATAGAAAAATAACCAATACAAAATTTGTTTATAATAAAAAGGTAATTTGCATTACTCTAGACTTTATTTAAAATAACTACAAATATAATTTATAAATCGAACTATGTTTTTAATAACCAATCAAGGTAATAACCATAATAAAAATGATAATAGTAATAATAATAATACTGAATAATAATAATAAAAACATAATAATAATAATACTAAAAATAACCGAAAACAAATAAAATTATTGGTAGATTTTAATAGAAGATCCAACAGTACAATTTGACAAAAGATTTTGAAAACCAAAAAAAAATTGCAAAAATTTTAAATACAGAAAATACACAAAAATATATTTTTGGAAAAACAGGGGTTACAGGGATTGTCGAAAGATCCCATCCTTGTCAACCTCCATGATAATGGATGAGATACTTGCATTAAGTGGTGTGTACTTCTCAAAGCGCGGCATGGGAGGTGGGCGACGCTGGCCCATGGCATCCTTCTAAGGTTTTCGAGGTTCGTCTTCCTTAGGGAAGATTGTCTCTTCTACTCGGATGTACTTCTCAACTTTTTGAAGAAGGCCGGAGAAGTCTCGAGGATGCCTTTTGACGAGGGAAGCCTTAAGGTCATCATGCTTCACATTGTACCTGAAGGCGGCCATGGCCACAGCTGAATCCAGTTAGGGGATGGATCTGGACTCGGTCGTGAAGCGTTGAACATAGCTCTTGAAGGAATCCACATCCCTTTGTTTCAGGTCTAGCAAGGAAACGCTGGTCTTCTCTGAAATGCGGCTGGTGATGAAGTGTGTGAGGAAGAGCTCCTCAAGTTAGTCGAAGAAAAATAAAGATCCTAAAGAGAGATAAGAGAACCACTCTCGTGCAGAGCCCTTCAAAGTTGCTAGAAAGGTTTTGCATAAGACAGAGTTAGGCGCTTGGTGGATCATCATGAGAGTTTTAAAACTCTCGCTGTGGTCTATTGGGTCGGTCTCCCCATTGTACAGCTCAAATATTGGAATCTTGAAGTTAACGGGGACATGAGCCTCAATGATCTTCTTGGAGAAGGGGGTCTGACGAGACGATTTTCTTTCCTATCTTCGTTCTTCCTGCTTCAGTAGTACTAGACGATGTTCCATCTTTCAGAGGCGTCGGTGGATTGCGCCTTCTTGCTGATCGAATCTAGTGGACCCATGGGACTCCTCACGTTTAGGAGTGGTAGAGCGGTGAGGACTGGTTCACCGAGTTTTGTGAGGAATTATGTCAAGGGCCTGTAGAATTTCATCTTTGAACTCTCGGAGTTCTGCTCTGGTGACATGTGCTTCTTCTTCCCTCCCTCTTCTAGGGGCCGTTCTGCTGGTTGGAGTTGGATGCATCCTCTCTCGGGGAGGAGTTCTTTTGTGGTCCCTTGGAAAGCGATGACTTCTTCGCCCCTAGGAGAGGGAGATCTTCTTCGTCTTCTAGTTAATGGAGTTCTTCCTCGCCCTGCTTCGAGAGGCTTCTGGATCGTGGCATTCGAGGAGAAAGGCTTCTCCTACATCCCGGCTATTCTAGATGGGGGGATTCTTCACGAGTTCTCATCTCGGTTGGGCGGGTTCGGAGGCCAGACCCCTGCTGGCGGCTGATGAGTACCTGACAGAGATCGGGCTGTGGTTGAGGTACTGTAAAAGGGGTTGAGGTATAGACTGAACCTCTGTTTTAGACGAAGGGTCATGCGGTTGGTTCAGGATGATTTTGGCGGGAGCCTTCCGGTGTGGCTCGTCTAGACGAGGATTGAACCTGCTGCAGGAGAAGCACTTCTTGCTGAAGTTGTTGGGGTTTCTCTTGTTGAAAGGCAGGAAGAGGAAGTTCCTTAAGAGGAGGTGGAGAAAAAGGGTTGGCTCGTCGCCTTGAGACCGCCGCCTTTCCTTTCCCCTTATGAGGCATGGCTGAAAGTAGTTTTATACCGGCAAAATCTGGTCAGAATTTTTTCGTTGTTCCAACAGACGGCGCCAAACTGTGGCTGGATTTTTTGGTGTGAGAGCAAACAAATAATGTGGATTCTTTTGAGGAACAATCAAGACCTTACTTATTGATTTTCAACGGTGTTAACTACCTTTGACTGCAATTGACTTCTTGATCAAACTCGTTTGGGCGTTGGATTTGATTCGTGTGGTGACGATCGCCTCAACTGACATGCAAAAAGTCTGAAACACCGGGGTTGATCCCGGCAACAGACCTTCTGACGCTCAAGTCAGAAATCAAGAAGATTATGATGGAGCATTCTGTGGAGAAAATATTGATTACTTGCTTCTGGTGGAGGTAAGGGTATTTATAGTCGCTTTGGTCAGTTTCAAGATAATGATTTATCTATACTTCCCGGTGTTTTTGAATTGAACCAGTTATCTCTTCTTCATGAAGAGATAAGAGTGGTTGAGGGGATTGAGTTTAAACTCTCCTCAGGATAAGAGATATGGTTTTTTAACCGTCTCTTATGGATAATTATGAGTTTTAATGATACTCAAATAATCTGGACCCATTATTATTGGGATGTTATGTCAACCCAGTAAGACAGGCCTATTTTGGGCTGTTTGGGTTTGAAAGAGACCAAATCCCCACTTACGGACCCGTTTTTACTGCTATCTATTTTTGTAAGCTCATTCTACTAATTTTGCATGTTATTTTCAGTTATACTAGCTCATCCTAAAATTTAACCATTTAATTATTCTTTATTATGAAGCCCAATCATTTTCCTTCTATATGTATTATTTATTCGAATGTAGAGCCCAAAACCATTTATCTAAACCCTACCCGAACTCCATCATGCACTGCCTAACAACTAACCTCCCCACTAATCTAAATCCTAACCACTCATTCCCACTAACCTATATTCTATCTAACTAAGCTCCCCATAATCCTCTTCTTTATCTTCTCCTTCTCTCCTTCTTCATCTTCAACCGAAAGAAAATCGAGCCCCCTCATCCTCCAACCCATCGCCATCACCTCCCACCACCTCAGCCCCGGCGCTCCTTCGCTCGCTTCTGCAACCACCGCTCAACCTCACTACACCTATGAGTGCCTTCACCATCGCTAACTCTGGGAACCCATCACCACCACTGTGCCCCAACCCACTATCGCCCTACATTGCACCGCCTCTTGCACTCTGCCAGTGTTGCCCTCTTGCCTCCCACCGGCGCTGTCTCTCCCCCTCACCCGATCGCCACCTCATTGCTGCCCCTACCACCATCAACCACACCGCTAACTCGAAGCACCACCTTCCTCCTTCACCCCTATTGCACCTCAACCCCATAGCACAACTCCATCGACAGTCGCCACCTGCACCCTTCCCCTGCAGCACAACTCCATCGACAGCCTCCACCTTCACCCCCCTGGCTGCACTCTTCTCCACTGACCGCCTTGCTGCACTTCACCTCAGCCATCGTGCAACGCCCGACGGCGCTGCCTTGCTGCCATTCACCCCTCTTGCACCTCCCGTGCTCCTCTCCTTTCGCGCAACAACACCGTTAGCCTCTCTCCTTGCTGCCTTCTCTCTTTCCGCCTCGACTACACTCGCTAACATCCACCGAAAACCACCCTAGCACTGCCACCTTGTCTCTACTGTCCTCACCGTATCCCCCTATAAACCCAAGCTTCTCCCTCGGCATCATACTCAAATACTCTAGACCCATTGTTATTGGGCTGTTATGTCGACCCAGTAAGACAAACCTATTTTGGGTTGTTGGATTTGAAAGAGACAAAATCCTCATTTACAAACCCATTTTAGTGCCATTACTGTTTTACCCCGGAGAGCTTTAAGATACGTACCCGAATTAAATGGTCCCGATTTGGTTCTATTTTTACTCGTATCACCACTTTTGAAAGTTTTCTACATCATGACTCACATTATGATATTAATATGAATGATTTATTTTTTTGGTTGCAGCGCCTCAAAGTAATTCTACTAGCGGAAGCAAACAAATAAATTAATGTACTTAATTATTTGCAAAGGATGAACGAGATATTTTCATATGCATAGATCGCATATAGGATATTGTTGATCAAACCAGTTGATCATGCAAGATCAAAAATATGAATCATGATCATGCAAGTTCGGACAGTTGTGGGCGCGAGTTCGTACATGATCAGGTTCCACCTGATCACCACACATACACACACACACACACATATAAATATATATATAATTTAAATTCTTGCATTTCTATATGATGTGATTAATATCGAATACATCATATTCCCACATGACCAAAACATTCCTTTTAGATTCGGAAATGCAAATTAGTTTAGGAAAGTTTTGTAGTATTTACAAGTGCGTATATCAAACACAGGTCTTTTCATGTTTTGGAATTAACATTATCACAGTTGTACATTATATATACTAGTAATTTACACGTGTGATGCATGTTTTAATAAATATATTTTTTATAAAGTAAAAATTCTGACATGGTCTGACCTTGAATCTAAGATGCCCAAGTGTTTGTTTGACTACAAACGACAATTCCAACTTTCCCATTATATATATATATATATATATATATATATATATATATATATATATATATATATGAGTAATGTGAGCCTCATATTTGTATGAGGAAATTTTCCTCATACAAAGTGATTATACTCACTTGGTGGGGCCCTTATGGAATATCCACCCTATCCATCATATTTTTCATGCTAATGGATGAATGTGTAGAAAAAATCAAGTGGTTTGGAGGTCATTCACTCATGCATCATGTGGGTCCAATTTGTGGCTCGATTTGTATTACTGTTGAAATCGTTCATTTTTCAACCACATAATGCATGGGTAAATAACCTCCAAACCACTTGAATTTTTCTACACATATATCAATTAGCATGATAAACATGAAGGATGAAGTTGATCTCTCATAAGGGTCCCACCAAATGAGTATAATCACTTTGTATGAGGAAAAATTTCCTCATACTCTAAATGAGGCTCACTTTTCTCTCTCTCTCTCTCTCTCTCTCTCTCTCTCTCTCTCTCTTTATATATATATATATATATATATATATATATATATATATATATATATATATATATGGGATTCCTTCTATTGCGAACGGGTCTGTTCCATTGCAAAATCCAATCTCATCCATTGGATCGACCTAACCTTGATCCGATGGTTGAGATTGTCCCCGCCCTATCCCACCCCACTCGCTTAAGTTGTGAGGGGTATAATGGACATTTCACTCCATTATACCCCTTCATCTCATAACTCTCTCGTACTCCTTCAGTTTTTTTTGGCAAAATTTTACCTTAGGTCGTCTTTGGAAACAATGGCCTAAGTTAATTTTTTTTGTGGCCAAAATTTAACTTGGACCGTCGTTGACAACAACGACCTTCGTTAATTTTTTTAAATTTAGAACCTGATCTATCTTCTTTCTCTCTGTCTCCCTACTCTATCTCTCTCCTTCCTGAACCCAAACCAAAACCCAACCTAGGCCACATCCTCTCTGAATCCAGTGTCTCCTCCTTCTCCTCCTACACCTTACTCTCTTACTTACTCTCTCTCTCTTCCAAAGGATCTCCCGAAACCAAAGAACCCTAACCCTAACCATTTGCCAAACCCTCCTTCTCCTCCGTCCATAGTTGTTGCTGCTTCTCCAATCCCACACTCACTCTCACTATATATTCACTTTTTCTTTTTTTAATCTGTAAATTATAATAATTTTTTAAAAATAATTAATTTCTTTATCACTACTTTAAGTTTTTCGAATTTAAATGTGAAAAAAAAAACATTATTTTGATAAACTATCTACAATTAAAAAAAAATTATCTTTAATCTAAAATCTAAATATAATGTTCAGTGTGACTCTTAATGTTATTACATTGAAGACAAAGTTCTCAATATGATGTTTAATGTGACTTATATTGGTTTTTTAATTCAGAAACACAATAAAAATTCACTCTCTTCATAAACACCCCCCCCCCCCCGCCCTTCGAAAAACCAAGGTATATGAGAGATTTCTTCTAAATTTCTCTTTGAAATCTTCAACCTAATCCGTTACTGATGATAATGGGTTAATTGAACCTAACCCGTTATCGGCAATGATGAGTTAATGTATAGAAAAATTTTCATTTTACAATTTTTTTAAATTTTTTTTAAAACAAAAATTAAAAATATATATTTTTGCTGGAATAGGAGTTGGGTTGGGTGGGGGGAGCGGTATTTATGAATAGTGTGAAAAAGTTTTTTTTTTTTTTTGGGGTATTTTTTATCTCACAGTTACGAATAATAGGTGTTGGATTTACTGAACTCACAATTACGAATTGTGGGATGTTTTTCAAAGAAATAATTTCGACGGAGTCTCTAACTTAGGTCATTGTTTCAAACAACTGTTTTAGTTGGAAAATTTTTGAGCAAAAACTAACCTTACCATTACCCTAACTCGTAACCCTTACCCTTACAATCCTTTCTCCAATTTTTAATTTTTTTTTTTCTTAATTTATAAATTTTTGGTTAAAGTAGTGGGTTGTTTGTGCAGTAATTATTTTTGGAACACTTTAAGAATATATGACATTTCCATCTGCATATGAGGAGTATTTGCCTATTCACTTCACCCCAACCAGTCGAAATGGCTTCAACCATTTGACCAGCTAAAAATACATTGGTCACCATTTTCATAGGTTTCCAACACTAGTTTGAAAATAAGTTCTCATTATTGTATGCTTTCGACATAAACAACCCACACCTTTTATCATAGCTATTTTACCACCCCCCCCCCCCCCCACACACACAAAGAGGGAGGATCATGTCAAAAATTTCTTCAAAAATTCTCTTCAACCTAGTCCGTTACTGGTGGCGACGAGTTAAGTTCAATTAACCTGTTATCGCCAATAACATGTTATGTTGAATTATTTTAACAGAGAATTTTTATCACTTAACCGGAAATTCAAAAACTCTGTTCAAATCATTCAACTAAACTCGTTATTGGCAATAACAGGTTTATTTAACCTAACCCGTTATTGTCAACAACAAGTTACGTGGATGATGAATTTGTACAATTTTAAATCCAACAATCTCAAGTTCTGTTAAAATCTTTATACTTAACCCGCTATTGGCGATAACGGGGTAAGTGTGCTTAATCCGTTCTTGTCAATAAAAGGTTAGGTTATGTTCACAAAAACAAGTATGATAATAAAAAAAGCTTGCCTCTTTAACAGAGCTTTACCTTAGGATTTACATGATCCCAATAAAAGTGTTCATGCCATTCCTAAGATATGTCATCACATTTTTGAAATAAAAACAACCTGAAAACATCTTTTCACAATACTCCATAAACAACCCACACCTTTACTTAGAATTTATTTAACAAAACCCACCCCAAAAAAAATCCAACTCAGAAATTTGTTGAAAAATCTCTTCAACCAAACCCGCTAGTGGTAGCGACGGCTTAGGTTCAGTTAACCCGTCATCACCATTAATGGGTTAGGTTTAATTATTTTAACTGAGTTTTGTATCACCTAACCCGAAATTGAGAAACTATGTTCAAATCATTCAACTAAACTCGTTATTGGCGCTAACAGGTTCATTTAACCTAACCCGTTATCTTCAACAACGGTTTAGGTAGAAGATGAATTTGTACAATTTTAAATCTAACAATCTCAAGTTCTGTCAAAATATTTATACTTAACCCGCTACTGGGGATAACGGGGTAAATGTACTTAACCCGTTGTTGTAAATAATAGGTTAGGTTATGTTCGCAAAAATAAAAATCTAATACCACACACATACACAAAATTTTCAATTTTAAAACAACTACAGAAACAACTGAAACATCTTATTCATCTTACCATTCTCATCTCATTCATCTTCAATAATAACAACAATAACATACACATTACATTCACAAAATTATACTTATAACTTCAATTACATTCCTCAACTTAGCACTGTTTTAAAAATGCAATTACATGAGCATATATACACATTCCGAAATATTCTTTTAGAAGAGAAACACCTTCCTTCAGCACTATCATGTTCTAATCAAAACCTACAATATAAAACTTCGAAAATCTTAAATATCATATAATCAAATGAAATAGGTAATAAAGGTCTCGGAAATGAATTTTACATACATAATAAGAAATTTATCTCACAACGAATCGTCACCTTCTTAGTTGGCACTCTCTTCACCGCTTGAATTTTCTTCATATGCGTTGGACCCGCTAAATAAATGATAGGAATGAGTTAGTCAACATAAAAAAGAAGGATTAAGTGAGTCAATATTTTTAAACTAGAAATAGATATATTACCTAGCAACTTTGTTTGGACAATTTCTTGGATCGTGTCCGGTTCCCTGCATGATGCATGCATTGCATCGTCTAGGTTTTCGGTGAAGTTGCTCTCTTTTTGGCTTCAATCTCTTCCATTTAGGCCTTCCCTTTGTAATGCACTGTCGAGGGTCCCCCACCAGTACATGTGCATGTCCACTGCCTTTAGCATGTTGTCCACCACTATCGGGTTGTGCACTACCTTCTTGATTTCTGCTAATTCCGGGGTGCAGAAGAAATGTCACACCCCGCTTCCCAAAATACAGAATACGAGTGCGTGACGAAGCCCATCGAATGATCTTAACATCATTCATAAGCTGTAGGATCGACTCAGCACCACAACAAGAATATAACAAGAGAGATATATATAACCAAGCATGCATGAATAATTTATTAGCAACAGAAACAACTGAAATATAATAAAACATCCAAATAGTTTCAAGTCTGGATCAAGTTAAAACCCGGGAACATTAGCCCATTACAAGTTCTCAAATTTGCAAGAAATAATAATCCAAGAAAACAAATAATGCAGGAAATAAATATTCTAATCAAGTTCTTTCTCCACTTGAAGGCTAGAACCTTTGCTCACCAATTCTAGCGGGTAGCTCGTCTCCAAAGTCTGCTTAATAAATATAAAAGGGAAAACAGGGAAAAACAAGAGAAAATGCCCTTAGTGCAAGCTAGGGCCACAAATAGTGAAAGCAAGTACAAGTATGGGGAACAGGAACTGGAATCAAGAATGTAACAGGGATACAACAAGTAATGGAAAAACCAAGAACTAGCTAGCAAGAGGGACATCTTAGTAAACAACTTGGATAACAACTGCTAATGATAAAACACATGACAAATGAACCTGTAGGGGTATCTAACATCAAGTGACAAGTCTCAAGTCTAGTATCATATAACAAGTGCCAAGTCTGGTGTCAAAATTTTATTTCAAGTGTCAAGTCTCAAGTAACAAGTTGTTGAGTATCAGGTAACAAGTATCAAGTTCAAGTTTCATGCTTCAAGTCTCATGTATCATGTTTCATGTCTCATATCATCAAGTATCAAGTAACAGGTGTCATGTTCAAGTTTCATGTTCAAGTCTTGCAGTTATTACTATCTAGGTAGCACTTCATGCATCCATCTTTTCATGGTTGCTACAGTCAAATCAGTTTCGTTTAGGCCTAGTAATGGAATCTATAGGGCGGCGTACTCAGGTTTCAGGTATCAAGTATCAGGTATCAGGCAGGCACGGTTCATGAATACGAAATTAAATAACAGGTTCACGAAACGAGTTCGTGAATACTAACAGGTTCAAGGACCACACAGTGGGTCCATGAATACAACAGGTTCATGAGCCAAGTAACTTGCTCCATGAATACATCAAGTGTAACAGGTTCATGAACCGAGTACAGGGAAACACGGGCCCCTTCTGAGTACACTTACATATATTGTCCACTACTATGGTCTTTCCCTTAACCCCGGCTTGTTACATTTATTATTTTATCAAGCAAGCATACATGTGTGCGAAACAAATCAAGAAATCAGGGTCATGTACATGGGATGAGCTTAGGATAATTGTATGGCATAATCGAGGGTCGACATGAATAAATTATCCAACTAAAATGTTCAGGCAGAATTTGTGTATATGTATTCATACATATGAAATGGTATTGAAATAATGTAAATCAATTCTAAAAAAAATTGGGGATGACCTATAAGGTGTCCAGCAACTACATATAAAATTTCGAGTCAAGCGCTCGCTGTTTACATAGCTAACTTAATTCGCAAGGTAAATGTGTGCAGCAGTTTTACGAATCTGCGTCTACCGACACAGCTGCAGTAAAACTACAATAACTCCTAGACCGTGACTCAAATTTCAAAAGTTTCGAAGTCTAACGACATCTAGACATCCAGGGCTACATCTTCTATTCAGGTCTCGGGTTCAGATTCTAATGTTAAATGGGTCAAAACAGCAAAAGAAGATTCAGGACAGCAACATGTGGGAATAACTTACTAGTATAGATTTCATGGAAATTTGTTATTAGGCATCTAAATTATTGTGTGATATAAATACATGATATTGGTGGTCCAAACAACATGTAATAATTATTCTTTAAGTCATATGATTGCAAGATCATCATACACAAAATGTAACGTGTGTCTACAAATGTAGGGCTCCTTAATCTCATGTGTTCATGTGTTCAAGGGGTAAAAGAGTCCAAGTAATTATAATTTAATACAATAAAATTTTTGTGACTCTTAGAATTATAAAATTTTGGAGGATTGATATTGATCAACAACTATAGTCAAGGAAGAGTCACAATTCTAACTATTTGTAGTATTTTTCAAGGGATGCTTGTACTAGAACAATTAAAATTGTACAAGGGATACTTACCTTAATTGACGACGAAAAGATCCAATTGTAGAAAAAGTTGGGATCGAAAAATCCCGTGCGAAGTCCCCCAAAAGCACGTGTGAAGCACGTGCGAAGATCCAATAGAAGAGGAAAATCCCACACATTAGATCGTCCAAAACAGCAAACAGCAAAGTGGGATTTGGCGCGGCAAAACATGGGACAGCCAAGCGAGTGAATAAGATCGTTTCCCCTGCACTGGATCCGGCCGAACAGGGGACAGCGGAAGTGGGATCCGCTGCGGGTGAAACACGGGGCAGCAATCAAATTAGAGCCACTGGCACGAATCTTGGCGCGATCCCACAGTTGAGATTCAAACTTGCCCAATCCCCGTCTTCTTCTTTGTTCTTTCGATCGGCGGAGAGCGAGGGAGAGGGGGAAGTGGCGGTGACTGGTGGCGATGGATTCGACGGCGAGGCGGCGTGACTGTGACACTGGCGGCGGCACGAGCGTGGCTCTGATTCGGAGTTCGGAACAGGGGAAGCGAGCGGAGATAATGGGTTCGGCGGTTGTTGATGGCGAACGGAGGGGATGGGGTGATGGCGAAGGTGGTTGCGACGGCGAGCGGCTAGCAGAGGCTAGGGTGCGAGGTGAGGAGGTTGGAGAGTTGGGTTTGGGTAATGGTGGAGGTCGAGAGCGATGGGTTGCGAGGATGAAGGAGATGGGTAATGGTGGGGTTGGGTTCGATGTTTTAAGGATGATGGCGGGGGGGTGTTGTGGTGGTGGTGACGAAGGTGATGGAGAGGCGATCGGAGGTGCGAGGTGGATTGGGTTGATTTCAGATGGAGGCAAGAACGGGGAAAGAGAAGTGAGCGGGGGGGTAGTAGTGGGTTTGTTTGGGAAACAGGAGAGGGAGAGGGGGAGAGAGAGAGGGTTTGATAGAGTAGTTCTGATTTGTGGGGAAATGGGAAAGTTTTTAATATAACAAAACAAGAGGAGATCATGGGGAGTTGGAGAAACGTGGGATTGAGGGGGGAAAGAGTTTGGGTCTTAGTTAGGGGAAGTGGGTTTGGGTAGATTAAGTCTTGGATCCAATATCCAATAAGGGTATGGGTTGGGCTCGAATGTAGTTGGGCCAAAATACAATAAATAATTGGAATTAGTGAGCTCACAATATGACAAGGCCCAAATACAATAAATTAGGGGGAAAAAGACATCAATAGAAATACAAGGATAATAACCCGTACAATCGGAAACAGGGATTACAAATCCGACCCACCTTACAAGAAGAATTTCGTCCTCGAAATTCAAATCGGTGGATCGTAGGTACCCCGAGAAAAGAAGGAAAACAAACAACCAAGACAACATACAACTACACAAAGAGATGAGGGAATTTCTTCTGAATTTCTTCTTCCAATTCCCAAGTCGACTCAGTCGGCGAGTGAGGATTCCATGCAACTCGAACCAACTTTATAACTTTATTCTTCAATACCTTCTCACGCCTGTCCAAGATAGTAACCGGTGGAATCTCACATGATAAGTCTGGCGGTACCGACAACTCCGAGTAGTCAATCACATGACTCTCATCCTTGATGTATCTCCTGAGCTGGGAGACATGAAAGACATCATGCACTCCAGATAGAGCCGGCGGCAGCGCGAGTCGATAGGCCACCTTACCTACTCGCTCCACAATGTCGAAAGACCCGATGAACCTGGGGCTTAGCTTGCCTCTACCTCCAAATCGGATAATGCCTCTCCACGGCGATACCTTGAGGAACACATGGTCTCCTACCTCAAATTCCAATGGTCTCCTATGGACGTCTGCCCACTTTCTCTGCTTGTCCTGAGCTGCTATAAGGTGCTTCTTGATCTGGGCCACTGCGTCGACTGTCTTGATAATCAAATCTGGCCCCAACAATTTTCTCTCGGCAATGTCGTCCCAGCACACTGGCGACCTACACTTCCGACCATACAATGCCTCGTACGGTGCAGCTTTAAGACTGGCTTGATAGCTGTTGTTGTACGAGAACTCAACTAAGTGTAGGTGATCTTCCCAAGATCCTCCAAACTGAAGCACGCATAACCTCAACATATCCTCCAAGGTCTGAATGGTCCTCTCTGACTTCCCGTCTGTCTGAGGATGGAATGCTGTACTGTACTTCAGCTTGCTCCCAAGACTGTTCTGCAGGCTTTCCCAAAACTGAGATCGAAACTTGGTATCCCTGTCGGATACGATGCTGACCGAAACCCCATGGAGTCTGACAATCTCCTGCATGTATCTCTCTGCTAGACTCTCAGTAGACAGTCTAACTCTGAAGGGGATGAAATGAGCGCTCTTTGTCAGTCTGTCGACAATCACCCAAATGGCGTTGTGACCCTTAGGACTCCTTGGCAAGGCAGTCACAAAATCCATGGTGATGTGCTCCCACTTCTACTCCAGAATAGGAATAGGCTGGAGAAGTCCGGCAGTCCTCTGATGTTCTACCTTCACCTGCTGGCAGATCAAGCACTGTGACACAAATCTGGCTACTGCCCTCTTCATGCCATGCCACCAGAAGTGGAGCTTCAAATCCTGATATATCTTGGTACCACCGGGATGAATAGAGTATGCTGACTGGTGGGCCTCCTCGAGCAGTTTCTGCCTGACTTCACCGTTTGGGACACACAGCCTTGCCCCAAAGCGAAGTGATCCATCGGGGTGAATGATCATATCGGTCCTCAAACCTACCTTGACTTCTGTCCTGAACTTCTGCAACTACTCATCACCTGCCTGAGCTTCCTTGATCTGCTCCACCAAAGATGACTGCAACTGAAGCATCATGCAACTGCGATTGGTGCTCGGCAAAATCACATTCAGATCTAACCTCCCCATCTGCTCGATAAGTTCCTTCTGTTGGGTCAAACACATGACGGCCGGTCTCCTGCTCAACGCATCTGGTACCATATTCACCTTACCAGGGTGATACTGCAAACTGATGTCGTAATCTGCCATCAACTCCAACCAGCGTCTCTGCCTCATGTTCAGCTCTTTCTGAGTGAAGACATACTTGAGACTCTTGTGGTCAGTAAAAATTTCTACTCGGTCTCCAATCAAGTAGTGCCTCCACAACTTCAGAGCGTAAATCACTGCTGCCAACTCCAAGTCATGAGTAGGGTAGTTCTTCTCGTGCAGCCTCAACTGCCTGGACGCATAAGCAACCACCCGACCCTTTTGCATCAGCACTGCACCTAGACCTCTGCTTAAAGCATCGCCGTGAATAACGAAGCCACCTGAACCATCTGGTATAGTTAACACGGGCGCTGAAGTCAACCTGTTCTTCAACTCGGTGAAAGCTTCACTACAGGCCTCATTCCACACAAACCTCTGATCTTTCCCTGTTAGCTTAGTCAATGGTCTAGCAATCTTTGAGAAGTCCTGCACAAACTTTCTGTAATACCCTGCTAGCTCGAGGAAACTCCTCACCTCAGAAACTGTCTTTGGCACTGGTCAATCCTTCACTGCAGTAATCTTGGACGGATCAACTGAGACTCCCTCGCCCGAGATAATATGTCCCAAGAATGGAACTCGATCAAGCCAGAACTCACACTTGCTGAGCTTCCCATAGAGCTTGTTCTCCCTTAGAGTCTGCAAGACTATTCTCAGATGTTCCGTGTGCTCTTCCCGATTCTGCGAATACACCAAGATATCGTCCATAAAGACCACCACGAATCTGTCAAGGAACTGGGAGAATACTTTGTTCATCAAGCTCATAAACACTGCTGGGGCATTCGTGACACCGAAGGGCATCACTAAGAACTCATAATGCCCGTACCTGGTCCTGAACGCAGTCTCTGGCACATCTGCTGCCTTCACTTTCACCTGATGGTACCCCGAGCGAAGATCCAACTTTAAAAACACTGTAGCACCGCCCAACTGATCAAACAGATCATCAATCCTGGGTAGTGGATACCGATTCTTTACAGTGACACTGTTTAGCTCCCGGTAATCCATGCACAACCTGCGGCTTCCATCCTTCTTATTGACAAATAGCACAGGAGCTCCCCACGGTGACACACTGGGTCTGATGAAACCCAAATCCAATAGACCTTGGATCTGCACCTTCAACTCTGCAAGCTCGATTGGCGCCATTCTTTACGGGCTCTTCGATATCGGCACTGTACCCGGCTGAATCTCGATACCGAACTCCACCACTCGGTCTGGAGGTAACCCAGGCAATTCCTTTGGGAACACATCTAGGAATTCCCGCACTACAAGAGGCGTAGCCTCACAGCCTGTGTGCAATTCCATTGCACAATCTTCCTTATTTGCAACCTCCTTACCACGCCCAAGAGGTGTTTCCCCAGCATGGAATTCAAACTCATCATGCTCCGGGATCCTGAATACAACCTTCTTCGCCCGACAATCGATAACAGCATGAGATTCCCCCAGCCAATCCATGCCTAGTATCACATCGAAACCTGAATTGCCAATCACTATCAGGTCTGCCTTGAAATCTCTGCCCCCAATAATCAAAGGGCTCTGTTTGCACTCCTTGGAGCAAACGACAACACCGCCACCTGTGGTGATATTCCAAGCTGTTTGCATATCACTGCACTCCAACTAATGCTAATCCACAAAGCGAGAGGAAATGAACGAGTGGGTCGCCCCGGAATCAAATAGGACATGGGCAGGAAAGGAATGGACTAGGATGATACCTATGATAGATTCAAAATATGGGAAGAGATAAATATGCAGGATTCTAAGGGATAGCAAATACTGATGTGAAAAGATTTACACAAGGTATGATGCAAGATGAACAATAAAGCATAAAATAAATAACAAACAATAAAATACATTTATACCTGCAACGACTTCTTCCGCAGTCTCAGCTTCCTCTGCAGTCAGGTTGAAGGCCTGACCTCTCCTCGGGGCAGCGGTCCTCTGACCGACGATCTGATGCTGAGAGGGAAGTGGCGACCTGGCCTGACCTTGAGCTGGTGCACCAGCGGGTGGCACAGTCCTCCTCTGCGGACAGTGCCGAACAGTGTGATCACCAGCACCACGCCCGAAACAGCTACCGTTGGCCCGTCTGCAATCCTTGCGCATATTTCCTGTAATCTGAAAAAAGTCACAGTAACCCTGTCTCCGTGGAGCAACAGCAGGGTAGGGAGCAGCCCTGGCAGGGTGGGCTGGAACTGGCCTCCTGATTGGCCCTCCAGTGGGCCTAGTAGCGACAGGGTGCGGGGCAGACCGCTGGATGGCACGTTTCCACCTGCTGGTCTGTTCCTGACTCCTAGTAGCCTCCAGGATATCAGCGTAGGAACAAAGCCTCAAAGCTGCCAGGCGATCCTGCATATCGATATCCAAGCCCAGCAAGAAGCGACGGCCTTTGTCCTCATCATTAGCCACCATAGACGTGGCAAAGCGACTCAAACGGGTAAACTCCGCGACATACTCGTCCACGGTCCGATTTCCCAGATTCAAGATAGTGTCTTAGTTAAGCATAGACATATTATAAATTGACAAATGAAATTTTGCATATAAAACACTATCTGACGAACCTGGGTGAGCGTGACAAACTGTCGCTCCATCTCGTTCCTGATGACATCAGGGAAGAACTTTGTGAGGAAGCTCTCCCTGAAAAGGTCCCAGGCGACGGAGCGCTCAAGTCTCTCCATCTCAGCTCGCCACCAGATGTGGGCGAGATCCACTAGCTGGATGCTTACGACATCCACTCGGTCCACATCGGCTATCCTGGCAGCGACCAACAACTGCTCCGTCCTAATGAGCCACTGCTCAGCCTCCAATGGACCTTCAGCACCTGTAAACTTATTGGGATGTAGCCTCATGAAATCAGCTACATTGCCCGGTCTAGGTGGCAACACCCCAGGCGCAGGTGCAAGAGGCTCTCTGTTGGCAATTCCTAAGGCAGCCATCATCATCTCAGCATGCTCTCTCTGCATTTGCATCATCTGCTGCATGTGCCGCTCATTTTGTTCTTGCTGCATCTGTAACAGCTGCATAATGGAGGGCTGGTCTGTCTGATCACCCCCAGACTGGGAGGACGAAGCATTCCTTCGAGCCATGTCCTGTACAAACTCAAAACAATCAGGATCCAGATCAAGTTGATAATAGAATTTTACATGCAATTTCATGGCCTGTCAAATGCTGAGTTAACCCTGACTGAGTCAGGCCTGTCTAATGTATTAGTTAACTAACACATTAGCCAAACCTAGCTCTGATACCACTAAAAACCTTGTCACGCCCCACTTCCCAAAATACAGAATACGAGTGCGTGACGAAGCCCAGCGAATGATCTTAACATCATTCATAAGCTATAGGATCGACTCAGCAGCACAACAAGAATATAACAAGAGAGAGATATATAACCAAGCATGCATGAATAACTTATTAGCAACAGAAACAACTGAAATATAATAAAACATCCAAATAGTTTCAAGTCAAGATCAAGTTAAAACTCGGGAACATTAGCCCGTTACCAGTTCTCAAATTTGCAAGAAATAATAATCCAAGAAAATAAATAATGCAGGAAATAAATATTCTAATCAAGTTCTTTCTCCACTTGAAGGCTAGAACCTTTGCTCACCAATTCCAGCGGGTAGCTCGTCTCCAAAGTTTGCTTAATAAATATAAAAGGAAAAATAGGGAAAAACAAGAGAAAATGCCCTTAGTGCAAGCTAGGATCACAAATAGTGAAAGCAAGTACAAGTATGGGGAACAGGAACTGGAATCAAGAATGTAACAGGGATACAACAAGTAATGGAAAAACCAAGAACTAGCTAGCAAGAGAGACATCTTAGTAAACAGGTTGGATAACAACTGCTAATGATAAAACACATGACAAGTGAACCTGTAGGGGTATCTAACATGAAGTGACAAGTCTCAAGTCTAGTATCATATAACAAGTGCCAAGTCTGGTGTCAAAATTTTATTTCAAGTGTCAAGTCTCAAGTAACAAGTTGTTGAGTATCAGGTAACAAGTATCAAGTTCAAGTTTCATGCTTCAAGTCTCATGTATCATGTTTCATGTATCATATCATCAAGTATCAAGTAACAGGTGTCATATTCAAGTTTCATGTTCAAGTCTTGTAGTTATTACTATCTAGGTAGCACTTCATGCATCCATCTTTTTACTACATAGTTGCTACAGTCAAATTAGCTTCGTTTAGTCCAGGTAATGGAGTCTATAGGGCGGTGTACTCAGGTTTCAGGTATCAAGTATCAGGTATCAGGCAGGCACGGTTCATGAATACGAAAATAAATAACAGGTTCACGAAACGAGTTCGTGAATACTAACAGGTTCAAGGACCACACAGTGGGTCCATGAATACAACAGGTTCATGAGCCAAGTAACTTGCTCCATGAATACATCAAGTGTAACAGGTTCATGAACCGAGTACAGGGAAACACGAGCCCCTTCTGAGTACACTTACCTATATTGTCCACTACTATGGTCTTTCCCTTAACCCCGGCTTGTTACATTTATTATTTTATCAAGCAAGCATACATGTGTGCGAAACAAATCAAGAAATCAGGGTCATGTACATGGGATGTGCTTAGGGTAATTGTATGGCATAATCGAGGGTCGACATGAATAAATTATCCAGCTAAAATGTTCAGGCAGAATTTGTGTATATGTATTCATACATATGAAATAATGTAAATTATTTCTAAGAAAAATTGGGGATGACCTATAAGGTGTCCAGCAACTACATATAAAATTTCGAGTCAAGTGCTCGCTGTTTACATAGCTAACTTAATTCGCAAGGTAAATGTGTGCAGCAGTTTTACGAATCTGCGTCTACCGACACAGCTGCAGTAAAATTGCAATAATTCCTAGACCGTAACTCCAATTTCAAAAGTTTCGGAGTCTAATGATATCTAGACATCCAGGGCTACATCTTCTATTCAGGTCTCGGGTTCAGATTCTAATGTTAAATGGGTCAAAACAGCAAAAGAAGATTCAGGACAGCAACATGTGGGAATAACTTACTAGTATAGATTTCATGCAAATTTGTTATTAGGCGTCTAAATTATTGTGTGATATAAATACATAATATTGGTGGTCCAAATAGCAAGTAATAATTATTCTCTAAGTCATATGGTTGCAAGATCATCAAACACAAAATGTAACATGTGTCTACAAATCTAGAGCTCCTTAATCTCATATGTCCATGTGTTCATGGTGTAAAAGAGTCCAAGTAATTATAATTTAATACAATGAAATTTTTGTGACTCTTAGAATTATAAAATTTTGGAGGATTGATATTGATCAACAATGATAGTCAAGGAGGAGTCACAATTCTAACTATTTGTAGTATATTTCAAGGGATGCTTGTACTAGAACAATTAAAATTGTACAAGGGATACTTGCCTTAATTGACGACGAAAAGATCCGATTGTAGAAAAAGATGGCATCGAAAAATCCAGGGCGAAGTCCCCCAAAAGCACGTGTGAAGTACGTGTGAAGATCCAATAGAAGAGGAAAATCCCACACACTAGATCGTCCAGAACAGCAAATAGCAAAGTGGGATTTGGCGCAGCAAAACACGGGACAGCCAAGCGAGCGAATAAGATCGTTTCCCCCACACTGGATCTGGCCGGACAGGGGACAGCAGAAGTGGGATCCGCTGCGGGTGAAACACGGGGCAGCGATCAAATCAGAGCCACTGGCACGAATCTTGGCGCGATCCCACGGTTGAGATTCAAACTTGCCCAATCCCCTGTCTTCTTCTTCGTTCTTTCGATCGGCGGAGAGCGAGGGAGAGGGGGAAGCGGCGGCGACTCGTGGCGATGGATTCGACGGCGAGGCGGCGTGACTGTGACACTGGCGGCGGCTTGAGCATGGCTCTGATTCGGAGTTCGGAACAGGGGAAGCGAGCGGAGATAATGGGTTTGGCGGTTGTTGATGGCGAATAGAGGGGATAGGGTGATGGCAAAGGTGGTTGCGACGGCGAGCGGCTGGCGGAGGCTAGGGTGCGAGGCGAGGAGGTTGGAGAGTTGGGTTTGGGTAATGGTGGAGGTCGAGAGCGATGGGTTGCGAGGATGAAGAAGATGGGTAATGGTGGGGTTGGGTTCGATGGTTTGAGGACGACGGCGGGGAGGTGCTGTGGTGGTTGTGACGAAGGTGATGGAGAGGCGATCGGAGGTGCGAGGTGGATTGGGTTGATTTCAGATGGAGGCAAGAACGGGGAAAGAGAAGTGAGCGGGGGAGGTAGTTGTGGGTTTGTTTGGGAAACAGGAGAGGGAGAGAGAGAGAGGGTTTGATAGAGTAGTTCTGATTTGTGGGGAAATGGGGAAGTTTTTAATATAACAAAATAAGAGGAGATCATGGGGAGTTGGAGAAACGTGGGATTGAGGGGAGAAAGAGTTTGGGTCTTAGTTAGGGAAAGTGGGTTTGGGTAGATTAAGTCTTGGATCCAATATCCAATAAGGGTATGGGTTGGGCTCGAATGTAGTTGGGCCAAAATACAATAAACAATTGGAATTAGTGAGCCCACAATATGACAAGGCCCAAATACAATAAATTAGGGGGAAAAAGACATCAATAGAAATACAAGGATAATAACCGTACAATCGGAAACAGGATTACAAGAAAAATACCTTCAATGGCCTTAAGCATGTGGTCGAGCATGTATTTGTAACTTTTTTCGGAAGAACAACCAAGATCGACCATCTGTTCTGAGTGATAGCTCAATCCTCAATAGCGAGAAGCAAAATTGTTGCTAGTACCATCATGAACGGATCTCATGAGATCCCGGGTCCATCTTCTTGTACTATATCGTTTCAGTAGTGCAGTGTGATGGATGAACCGAAGAAACACCATTGCCAG
Organism: Hemerocallis citrina; assembly: GCA_017893485.1. Classification (NCBI taxonomy): domain Eukaryota; kingdom Viridiplantae; phylum Streptophyta; class Magnoliopsida; order Asparagales; family Asphodelaceae; genus Hemerocallis; species Hemerocallis citrina. The sequence continues at coordinate 156,891,870 of CM030368.1, read as the reverse complement.
AATATGTTTGCATGAAATGCCTATGAATTCAAACTTTAAACAAGCACATCTAGCAATTTGACGGACTTTGCAGAATTGAACCACCTTCTCGGGTTCTAAATTTTCACAAAGCTTCACAAAGAAAGCTGCATTATCTAGTGTTTCTACATTGCAATGAAAGTCACATTAAATAATAAACTTTTCTTCACTTCATCTTAGAATTTGTAGAAAATCTTAAATGTATAGATTTGCGTCATTTGTTTCTCCATAGACCATTTGATCTCTAATTTCGGTCTCTTCTCACGATTATGGTGATTTTATTTAAGTTCCTCGTGCCTTCTCCTTGCTAAGACTCAGTCGAAGATGATGAAAAATTCATGTAAGGAGTACTTCATTTGGGTATGTTACTTCAGGGAAGAATGCAGAGACTCACTTCATTGGCTACTCAACATGCCGGCCCAAAATGACTCTTGCATAGACAGGGGCCCATTTCTCACAAATTTCAAATTTATCATTCATCCATTTGTTATTCTCAACTTCGTACTGCAAAAGCAATAATTTCCAGTTCTCTTCGAAATCATTTTTATATTCTTCATTATATATGATACTCTTCAAAGTATCCCTAAACTCATCGATATCATTCAACATACGCACCTCCTGTGGCAACTTATCCAAAATATGCCAAATGCAATACCTATGCTCAGTCTCAGGAAAAACTTTCTTCAGTGCAACACTGATCCCACGATCCTCGTCTATCACGATGCCGATCGGAGCATATCCTATTGCTCATAACCACTATTCAAAGAACCACTTAAAGGAAGAGACATTCTCATTTGGAATGAACCCATCACCTAAGAACGGTGTTTGCCAATGATGGTTGATTCCAACAAATTGAACAAATAATATTTCATATTGGTTCGTATTGAATGTGGCATCAAAGCAAAGTACATCCCAAATACTTCACAATTTATCCTAGCGGTACCATCCACCGAAATACAATGAGACAATCGGCTTTCAGGATCTAATTGGTAATCATAAAAAATAAAAGATCAATTTACTTTTTGATTTGAAGAACTCAGTGAGCATTTGCCTGTCGTGTCCTTTCATAGCTTCTGTCGGGTCTCTCTTTAGATTTCTAGCATCGGATTCAGTGAATCATATTTTATATTGACCTCTACTAGTACTTTCGAAGAAAATCATTTGTTTACGCATATGGATACTAGCTTGGATAAGTTGATCCATTATTCTTTTATCGGATTTCAACTCACTAGGATTTTGAGGCAACAAATGTCTTCTACCAGATGAAGTAAATTTGTGATTGTGTGATTTATAAAATGAATAAATAACCCATGTATTACTTTGTTCGTTTAGTTTTACATGAACGAATACTTTGCAACCTGTTCTAGAATTACTTTCCCGTCAAGCATCATTAGGCTGACTCGGTGACTCCCCGACTTTATTACATAAATATGATTTATCAACTATATCGGTTTCCTTGTATTTATTTCCACCCTTACGCATTGCGAAACCCGCACATCTAGAATATGACGTATAAAATGTCTCGGCTTCATCTAAGTATGAAACGTCATATCTGTCTTTGGTTTGAGGTGCTCGTCAACTTGCGGCCGAGATTCACCACTTTCTTGTGTACGCAATAAATATCTCCGACAACAAAATTTTATTCAACATTGTCCATATCTAACATAAAAAATAATATAATAATTATCAATACACTAATCATATTGACCAAATCACACTATTTGCATATATATAGATATGAAACAAGATATACAAACGACAACCAAAAATTCTGAAACTTTGCGAGTATGTCGGATTCACCACACACAAACTAACGCAACTTATAAAAGTTAATTTTGACTCACGGTTTACAAGACACGGTCGTGTATCACTTTATGTCAGGAAAAATCAAATAAAGCGTTACACAGCTGTATATAGCAAATCGTGAGTCAAAACAAATATCTACCAGCTGCTTTGGCCTGTGTGTGGTGAATCCAACCTACTCGCAAAATTTTAAAATTTTTGGTTGTGTTTGTGAGGTATTCTATTTTTTCGTACTCAAAATATCCAAAATTTGTTGTTTTGGTTGTTGTTGTTAGGAAAACATATAAAACCGCACAAACAACATCCAAAAATTCTAAAACTTTACGAGTAGGTCGGACTCACCACACACAAGCCAGCACAACTTTTAGAGGTGAGTTTTGTCTCACAATTTGCGAGATATGTTAGCTTTATTTTGATTTTTCTTGATCAAAAGCGATACATGGCCGTATCTTGCAAACCGTGAGTTGAAATTCACTCCTAGAAGTTGCGTTTGCATGTGTCTCATGATTCCGACCTACTCGCAACGTTTCGGAATTTTGTTGACTGTTTGTGTGGTTTTACTAATATCAAACAATAAAAATTACGTCTACATTTACAATCCGAGCGAACAACAACAACTACGTCTACAATTTTACCGTCTACAATCATAAGAAAACTACATAAACTACTACATCTATATAATTACGCATCACAATAATCAATTCAAGTAAATACAAAACATAAAAATCAACATAAATACAACTACAAAGTCAGGATTTAGTAATTACCTTGCACAATGTGTGTATTGTCGACGATGTATTCAGATTTAATCACCATACTAGGATTTTGAGTTCTCGATTTGCTTTCGAAGATTCGAGGAGGAGGGGTTTCGAAAGAAGGAGATATTAGGAGTGAGAGAGAGTGTGAGATTGGAGGAGCAGCAACAACTGTAGATGGAGAAGGAGGGTTTGGGAGATGGTTAGGGTTTCGACAGAACCTTCGGAAGAGAGAGAGAGAGAGATGGAGAAGAGGGAGAAAGTGCATGAGAGAGTGAAGTGAAGGAGGAGGAGGTGGCCTAGGTTGAGTTTGGGTTTGAGTTCGGGAAGGAGATAGAGTAGGGTGATAAAGAGAGAGAAGATAGATCGGGTTCTAACTTTAAAAAAATTACAAAGGCCGTGGTTGTCAACGACGCTCTAAGTTAAAATTTTGCTAAATAAAAAAATTTAACTTAGGCCATGGTTTTCAACAACAGCTAGCCAAGGTAAAATTTTGCCAAAAAAAACTAAAGGGGTTCAAGAGAGAGAAAGTGTGGGAGTTAAGAGTTGAAGGGGGTATAATGAGTTTTAATGAGAAGGGGGGGGAGGGGGTTGGGGCGGGAAGAATCTCAACCATCATATCAAGATTCGATTGATCCAATGGCTGAGATTGGAGTTTGCAACAAGTCTATGCAAACAGACTCGTTTGCAATGGAAGAAATCCCTATATTAAATATAGAGTAAAAGGGATATGAGCAACTTGTTCATTTACTTGATGAGATAACATGCATGTAATACATTGGGCAACTAACTATTTTTAGAATTTCTCAACATGTATGTCATCTCATCAAGTGCTCATTTACTAAATGAGCAAGGTGCTCACTCTTTTTTCCCATATATATATATATATATATATTTTAAAATTAACTTGTTTTGGAGTTGTGAAATATCAAAGCTTTCGTTGAATTTTGTTTTTTTCTACATTTTTGAATGTCAATTTGCCTTTTGAAATCCATGTTTTCCTTTTAACACATATCTGATTTATATTTTTGATCATATGCTCTCTCTCTTTTTAACAGACATCAGCTTATATATAATTTTTTTTTTTCATAGTTGTGAAATATCAAATCTTCCGTTGAATTTAGTTTTTTCTACATTTTTTAATGGCAATTTGCTTATTGAAATTCATGCTTTTCCTTTAACACATGTCTGATTCATATTTTTGATCACATGCTCTCTCCTCGGAGCTGATACAAGTGTTTGTTAATTTGATCAATAACTAATTTTGTCGGATAATGAGTGAACCATTTTCGCTTACACTACTAATCGGAATGAATATAACGGCATATCTATCCTGGCGTGTACGCCCAAACGCCGCGATAGATCGTCGTTATAATATTTTTTTTAATAGCGGGCCTCTATGACGGCGGTGCTATATTACGCCGTTATATATATAATATATAACTGCGGTTTTATAGACACCGCCGTTATAGGTGCCAAACATTAGCCCCCTCGCTATTCATTTCCCCCCTGCCGAATTAACCCTCCCGCTCCACTCTATTCATTCCCCCCCCCCCCCCCCCAAAAAAAAAAGAAAACCTCTAACCCTAAGTACTCGCGGGCGCCGCTCCACTATCCCTTCTCGAAAATCTCTCTCTCTCTCTCTCTCTCTCTCTCTCTCTCTCTCTCTCTCTGACCACTCGCCCCTCTCCCCATTCGACGCCATCTTCCCCTCTCCCCAGTCGGCGCCATCTTCCCCTCTCCCCAGTCGGCTTCGTTTAGGTCGTATTCAAAAGTATTACCAGTTGCCATTCTCCATTCAAGAAGAAGCTCCATATGGATTCATTCTCTATTTGATTGGTACATTTCACATCCTCTTAGTTCTGTTCTCACTTTCATTTTTTCGAGATTAGGGTTCTGTTAACTTTGCTTAATTTGAAATGGGTTATTGTCAAAATCCCTTCTTTTTGTATAATTCTATAGAATTTGGAGTGGGATGTTTATATTTACTTGTTTTTACTTTGCTTAATTTGATGTTTATATTTACTTTTGTCAAAATCCCTTCTTGTTGTTGTTGATGTTTAACTTTGCTTAATTTGAAATGGGTTATTGTCAAAATCCCTTCTTTTTGTATAATTCTATAGACTTTGGAGTGGGATGTTATAAAATTTACTTGTTTTTTGTTCTAATTTATTGAGAAGGTTGATGATGTTGTTAATTATGAATGGTGTAGGTTATGAAGCTTGATAGTGTAGGTTGAATTATACTAGAAGATAATTGGAGAAGAAATGGAAAATTTTCCATTATCATTTTTAATAATTATGATATCTTAGCATTTGAATGAACAAATTGTGTGGTTAGAAGTACAGGAACAAATGGTTTTTACTTGAATTAGTCAGTTTGTATTCAAAAACTCGAATGCCAAAATTATTCACCTTCTAAATTAACTGAGAACCTATTCTGAAGGTTTCTGTTAGGGTTTGATGAGTTTTCAATATGTGGTTTTGCTCTCCATAATTCCCTGAGATTGGTTCTGGTTTTAAACATTTCTACTTTTTTGGTCGGGGAATGGCTATCTTTTATTAGATTGAAAATGGTTTGTTTGCCCATATTGTAAATAATACTTCCACTCATATTTATGGGTTACAACTTACAACTAGCTGTGGCGTGCATACTTTAAATTTGTAATGTCATTTGTATATATCACTTCGGCAAAAAATCAGTTTTTTAATGAAAAGAGAATTACAATCAAGCACATACCAATGTTACCGAAAACACCGACCCCCCTGCAATCTTCCAAGTGGAATGCGCCTTTGGAAACATGGTATGTTAGTGACTTGGAACAGTAAAATGAAAGTTGTGAAATTTTAATAATTGTTTTGGGAGGGAGTTAAGTTAGCATCATCAAAGTTAAGTTTATTTTGTCATTAGGGCATTTGAAAATTTTAGAGCATTTGTTATGTGTTGTTGTATCTAAGTTTCTAAGCAAAAGAAAACGAAGTTGATCAAATTTGTTAGCTACTGGATGCTCTTTGCCAATCAGTCAGGCATCTGTTTCTGTAAATGTAGCTATCCTAATGAGCAAAACTGTTCACAAAATAGGGATCCTGGTTAACTTTATAAAAACAACGATTTTTTATTTTTGTTGTTGTTGTTGTTGTTGCTGCTGCAAGAATCACCTTACTTCCTCATTGGAGTTAATTAATTTTCACCCCTTGTTTTTTTTAAAAATTAAAACAAAGGCCGTAGCCACACATGAACACCGCACGCACACACACACTCTCACAACAATTTTATAATGAAGGGATGATGCAAACGGAGATTGAATCCCCAACCTCTTTTACCACTACACCACAGTGGCAATTGCATTTTCATCCCCCTTGTTGATATTGCTATTTATTCTGTTGTGGTTGCACATATAGATGTAGTCATGGAGGTTTCTCTTGATAATAGTTAGAAAGAATGCTACATATTTCATTATTGTAATAAAAGAAGTCGTAAAACTTTTCGTCAAAATGCACTCTACATAATTTTTTAACTTTAATAAGACATTGTTCTTCCACATTGTTTAACTTTGTGATCATCACCTCATTGACCTTATTTAGTTCCCCTCTTGTGTGAATTATGTCAGCTTCCAATGTTGATATCCTTTCTATGGAGACTTTATACCGGAGAAGAGTATTTCTTCCAAAGTTTGAGCATGGTGTGATTCCAATGTCATCTGGGCCATGAGATTCTCATTCCTCGAAGATAAATCAGAAACTTGATCTTGCAAACGCTTTATCTCTTCAGTTTTTCCTCCTTCCTCTTTAAAGTTTAATCCTTTTCTTACTTTCCCTTCAGAAGAGTTTGGATGGTTCAGCACCTCGCCACTTGGAAATAATTCCTTCAGCTGTTTCAATCCTCTTTTACTTGGTAATAATTCACTGTCCTCGGAGAGCAGACTGTACCTTCTCACATGAAGATGCGGAGATGATCCTGACGAATGCATATTTAAGTCATCTGAGTCTAATGGTGCTTGCAATGGTGAAGGCATCTCAGGTGTACGGGGTCGGAACTCAGAGCCAGAAGAAGAGGGAGACTCGTTGTTAAGTAATGGCGGGATTTGGTTAGGGAATGCTTCAGCCATTGTGCGGTGTGCCTGGCATAATGCACCAGTTGCATTGTCATATCTCTCAGCCAATGCACGGTACGCTCGATAGAACTCCTCAACCAATTTCATAAGCTCAGGACGTTTTTTTTTAGTACATCTCTGCTCTTCTTGCAAAGGAATCAGCATCTTCTTCGATGAGTTTGATCATTGTCTTGACATTTCTATCCATGTCTGTATACAAGGAGAAGTTATACATACTTAATGCCTCTTCTTTAGAAAGATTCCAAAATTTGCAAAAGATTAGAGTAAATCAGATTTCAGATTTCATTGTCGGCAGTTTTCTGCTGCATTGATTGCAGTACAAGTGACAAGCCTCTTCCTAGATACATTAGATGCATTTGCAAAGTCAAATAAACCAATAAAATAATTTTATATCTTTAGCATCTTTTTTGATTTTTGAGTCATGCTTTGTGAAGGACCATATATTTCATTATAGAGGCTCTGATGGCAGTGCTCAGAATTGACAATATGCTTTATTTTCTAGGAAGCAGTTACAGTAATTATATCTAAAGTTCTAATTCATACATGTTAATCTTCTTTGGGTCTTCGTCAACATTCCTGCTTTGGAACATCTTAATTTCTTTTGTGCTTGATTATACTTTCTTCTTGCTAAACTTTAATGCTCTTCTAATTTCCAGGTTCCCTTTTTTTTTTAATCTTAATTTCTGCGTTGTAGTATATTTTCCTTTTAAGATGACCTAATATCTAACATGAGTTTGTGATATTAGGTGCTGCGATGGAAAAGGCTGCATGCAAATTTTCCATCTTTCATGTTTAAATCCACCTTTGCAAGATGTTCCTCCAGGTGCCTGGTTATGTGTTTTGTATGTGAAAAAGAAAGTGGAGTTCGGTGTATACTCTGTACCTGAAGGAATATAATCAGTCTGGGATGTCAAAGAGGGTGAGAATTGTTACATTTACTTTGTTTGCAGGCTGGGAACTCTCAACTACTTGTTCTATTTGGGAAGTAGGATTCGTCTTACTAATAGTGTTGTGGCGCTATGGTGTTAGGAATGCAGAATGGGAAACAATATTTTGTCAAGTATAAAGGGCTTTCGCACATTCATAACCGTTGGGTTCCAGAAAGTGAGATGCTTCTTGAAGCTCCTATGCTTGTATCCAAGTTTGATAAGAGGCGTCTGAAAGAGAAGGTTGCCTATTCAAGTATTAAATTTTTCCTAATGAGTTTTCTTCCAGCTGTTATCTGTTTATAGTTTGCTTATTACCTTGGTGGGTCATCAAATTTTGTGTCAGGTGACTAGGTGGAAGCAAGAATGGGCTCAACCTTGTCGCTTATTACTAAAGAGACAGCTGGGGCCTAAAAATGTTGCTGATGAATCGTTTGGTGGACATGCGGATAAACTTTCTAGTTCATACCATGAATGGCTTGTGAAATGGAAAGGTCTTGGTTATGAGTATGCTACGTGGGAATTAGAGAATTCACCATTCCTTCGTTCATCTGAGGGTAGACTTCTTGTAAGTGACTTTGAAAGTCGTCATGGGGAAGCAGAGAGGAGATCCAATCCATCTCTTACTGATAAGGCACTTTATACTTTGAACCTTCAATTGAGAATCTCTCCGTTATCTATTTTTGAGGAAATTATGAAGAATACATTGTGCAGTTTCTATGGACTAAGCAAAGTCCTTTTCAGAAATTGACTAGGTTACCTGATGATTGCCGAACTGGACTTGATAATGACCATCTAAACTCTGTAAACCGGCTTCATGAGTTCTGGCACAAGTCCCACAATGCCATTTTCCTTGATGAACAGGTAGGATTTGTGAGATTTCTTAGCTTTTGCTTTTAACTTTTTTGTTGCAAGTTGTAATGCTGTGTATATGTTATTTATAAATTACTAAACTACAGACTGTTTATATGTTATTTATAAATTACTAAACGCCCTACGCTTTTGGCCTTTCTTAGATACACACACAAAAACAAAGTAAAATAAAATATAAATAAATAAAAAAGAAAAGAAAAACACACACAAAAACAAACCCACCCACAAAACCCCACCCCATCTCTCCCACACAAACTTTTTCTTTTTAATAGCTACTCCAACTTGTGGTTATTTTTTGAAAAAGTTGTGATAGTTTAGGGTAGTTTCCTGAAAGTTAAGGCAAAGTTATGGTAGTTATCTGGAAAGGCCCAAAGTATAGTTGTTTTCTGTAATTTAGCCTCTATAAACTCAAAGACTGATAAGATTATAGTTAATGAACCAAATAGGATATTTCTAGTCTAAGGCATTTAGAAAGGAAAATATGATAGTTCTTTATTCAAATCAACCAGGCCCGGCCCTGGGGTAGAGCGAACTGGGCTCATGCCCAGGGCCCAAAATTTTTAAGGGGCACCACTCAGAATCAGCCATTGCACACACAAACAAAGCACATCGTGCTCAGCTCTTCCATTACCATTGACTCAAGAAACTTTCATTCTAAGCCCTTTAGTTGACTATTATTAATCGTTCTCACCTTAACAATTTCTAAATTTCTCTTTATTTTTGTTTTTTTTGATGAAAAAACCATGGTTCACTTAAAAATTCAGGTGGGTGATTTTAAGTGCTTGGGATCTGCTTTTTGGTAGTTCAAGAAAATAAATAAATCAATCAATCAATCAAATAAGCTTATCTTAATAATAAACACTAGTATAACTCTGTGCAATATATTGTACATATTTTTTTTAAAATGAAAAAATAACAAAACTACTTTTCAAAAAAATTCTCTAATAATATCTATATAATATTACACACTTTTAAGGTTTGATTAAGAAATATAATTGCACTTTAAAATTTATATGGTAAAAGAGTGAAGGGTTGCCTTCTATATTTGCTCTCATTTTTTTTATTTAAAAAAAATAAAAAATTTATTGGACCAAAATTAATTTAGCATAAAATGTTGTATAGAAGAGTGACGAATATAGATGAGATTCATTTGGCTCTAGCTTTGGATCAATGTCAATCAAGGTCATATGACAGATGAGAAGACCCTTAAGCTAGAAAAATGGAGGAGTCGTGTCTGACATCAAATACTGGGGATTTAGGGCTCATTGTTATTGCATTTGTGCTTTTATCATTTTTAGTGGACTGGATTTAGGCTTTGTTGTTGTTGTTGTTGTGCTTCTTGTTTTAAAGCTTGCTGACATTCTGCATTTACACTTGTAGGAGCGATTCATCAAAACTGTCTTATTCATTTCTTCCTTAAAATCTTGTATATGCCAACCTATTCTTGTTGTCTCAACCGTTTCTTCTCTTTCATTATGGGAGACTGAACTCATCCGATTGGCTCCATCCATTAACGTTGTAGTTTACAGTGGTAGTAAAAACGTGCGAAAGATGATTCGTGCTGTAGATTTTTACGAGGAAGGTGGATGTTTATTGTTCCAAGTTCTTTTATCGCATCCTGATGCTATTATTGAGGTATTTTTATATAAAGTTGCTTGCTCTTGCATTTTCTAGCAGTTCATTTTGTATTCAGTGCATTGCCTTAAATTATAATATGGCAAGTAGATCTCATCTATGGGATTTATTAATTTCAGTATCTCGAAATTACTCCAGCTAATTTTGCTTGATGCTTTCCAGGACTTCAATGCTTTCCAGGCTTTCTTATTATGGAGAAAAACAATAATTTGGAGCTCAAATAGCCAACCCTATGATTGTCCTAATTTTAATCCTTTGATAGAGCTAATTGGAGACAAACAATTCATTTCTGTTCTCCAAACCTTTTGGAAACGTGTGCATTTTCCATTCTAACCTAAGAAACCCAAACGAGACAATGAAATACACAACACATCGGCAAACTGAAAATTCTAAAGTATTACATATATACAGGAAGCATAATTCTAGATCAAACACAACATTATTTCCAAATATATGTTTTCGTGCTTCATAGCTTCTGACTAGTTGCGCTGCTTGCATGAGAATAGTCATGTATGCATATCTTCATCTTGTTATTATCTTGTATGTTCATATTTTTTGGTGTTATCGTGTTGATTTCGTACTTTGGGGGGCTGTAACTCTGTTTATAGAGAAAAGAGTGACAAAGCAACTATTTACAATACTTAGACCATTGTACTTGTAGATTGTGGTGAAGTTATTGGACCGAACTCTAATCAACTAAGAGTAAATCTTTCTGAAGAAGCCTGTGTTATTTAGAATAGATTTTCTGACCAGGAGATTAAATTCATTATGTTCTTGGAAGTGTTTTTCCAAATATTGTTTTCTTTAGTTTTTTAAATTCAAACATTCACTTAAATACGTAGTTGTTACTTTTCTTAAATCAAATGGAAAAACTGTAGTACTCTGAGGCCCCGAGTTATTGTGTGGAAATTTATCACTGATGTATGTTTTCATTTATTGTTAAGTTATGAGAAGTAAGCTTCCTGTTCACCTACTAAATGATAAGACGGTCCAGTATGTGCATTTTAAGGGATAGTTAATATATAACAGTGTGCTCATTTAGCAAACATACAGAATGATGTCTTTAGTTAACGATCGATAACTAACTTAGTATTTCTTTTATGTCCTGTATAGGTTAAATTTGCATATGCAACTACTGTTCAATTATTTATGTGCACTGAAAATACAATATTTTTTATTGCTACTCAAAGTCTTTGAACTCACCATCTCTTTAAGGTTGAATCTTAACTTTAAAGTTACTTTAAGGGTTTCATGTGACTAACCCATTATATTATTGACTTCAGTTCAAAGCAGTTCACCCTGCAAAAATTGGGCTGACATGGTTTCAATTACAGGTATTTGGTTCTTGTGCATCTACCTCCAGTCATACATTCTTTCCGGATGTGTTCAAGATGCAAGCCAAGATGCAGGAAGAGATTGACGGCTTGAAAGATATGATTGCTTCTTTAATCTCCCAACAAAACCAGAACTCTAACAATTCAGTACATGGAACTGTAAGTATTCAGCAACATTTTATGGAATCAGTATGAAATTGAACTATTGCATTTTACTGGTGTGGTGACTAGTGTAGTGAATAAACTAATAAATGACACTATTGTGAATTATACAGAACCAGCGAATTCCATCGACTTCTAGTCATGCACATACATCTGGGCGAAATATCAATGGAAATGAAAGCAATGCCGAGCCACACCAGTAGACTTTGCCATTGTTGAATTAAATTTGGACTTTAGTCTTTTTATGTTTTGTCGAAACTGAATTTATGCTTTGTTAAAGAAATTGATGTATAACATGTATATTTCTAACTCTTCGTATGGCCATTTTTAGACAAGTAATTATTGTTTATTGTGGTCCATGATTATATAGTTGTTTATTATGCTGCTATTAGTGATTTTAAGATTTGAACGTTTAAATTTGATATGACTACAGATATTTTGAATTTGTGACATTTTTTAAATAGTGGGAAAAAACTCGAAACCCCCTATCAATCCGTTTTGAGATAAATATGCCGGGACGATCCACCAAACGTGGCGAATTATTTAAAATAAAAAAAATGAACCAATCCCGACGTTTAGGAACGCCGGTATAGTATATCGAAATGATTCAGAAAATATACGCGCATGTGTCTATCACGGCATTTATGAAGCGCCGTAATAGACCTACGACTTGTAACGGCGTTCTAAAAAAGCGCAGTAATAAACCTACGGCTTGTAACGGCGGTCTAAAAAAGCGTCGTAATAGACCTACGACTTGTAATGGCGCTTTTTAAAAATGCTGCTATAGGCCTACGACTTGTAACGGTGGTTTTAATAAGCACCGTTACAAGTCGTACGTCTATAACGGCTCTTTTTATAAGCGCCGTTATAGACGTACGGTTTGTAACGACGCTTTTTAAAACCGCCGTTACAAGTCATAGGCCTATAGCAGCGCTTTTAAAAAGTGCCATTATAGACCTATGGCTTGTAACGGCGGTCTAAGAAAGCGCCGTGATAGACCTATGGTTTGTCCCGACGCTCGATACAACAGCGTTACGCACGACGATAATAATAACACCGCTATCATCTATGACGGCGTTTATAAGCGCCGCCATAGACAAAAAAAATGTCGTTATATCCATTCTGATTAGTAGTGTTATAAACTACAGGTTGATTTTTAAAAGAATTGAAATCCATCAATGGATGTTGGCTAATATCAGGTTCAGGCCTATTCTTAATTATTTGATAAGTTAAAATAAGATTATGACAATTCTGTTCCTATCTCTATCCTGAAACAACAAAACACGAACGCCCTCATACACATAGGTCATGTCGTAGAAACATTCGGTCTTGTTAACCCTAAGTTAGAAATTCAAGTAAAGATATAAGATCTTCTGAATCAAATCAAAAGAAAAGAATTGAAAAGAATTGAAAAGTATCAAAAAAATCCACACACAACGAACATGTGCTCAAATTCTCAAAGAAGCCAACAACTCATGAAGATTATTTGATGTAATTGTGAGGAACAAATATGCAAAATATCGCTGCTAAAATATTGAGTGAAGGAAAGAATATAAAGTTGACTCACCGAATATTCTGTTTTTATTATGTGATGGTCGATCGTACAAAGAAACAATCTACTGAACACTTTGTGTATTTTGGCGCAGTCGATTGTCAATTCAATCACTTTGTCCATTGTCGAAGCTGAAGATATAGCTATTGGGTTTTACTGTGCACATGTATTATGAATGAAATATACACTAGAAGACTATAAGATATTTCTCGATCATATTCCCATTAAATGTGATAATACTAGTACTGTTCACATGACAAAAAAATCTGATCAACATAGTCACATAAAGTTTATAGAAATTCGCTATCATTTCATTAAAGATCTCTTTAAAAAAAGAGATAGTGTTCTTGATTAGGTTTCAATGGATTTACAACTGGCTGATATTTTCACAAAACCATTAGATGAAAAACTTTTCATTTTCAAATGAAAAATTAAATGTTAATGATATTTCTGCTTGACTCCTTTTGCTAAATTTCTGTTTGAGCTTGTGTATGTTTTTAACACAAAATTTCTTACTTGATTCCAAAGAGTTGTACGTTCAACTGCACAGTCGACCATTACCCTCTACTCATACACCCGAAGGATATGTGGTAGACTGCACAGTCGACCGTCTCATATACTGTCTTTCTATTTAACAGGATCTCACTAATCCAAATGATTGACGGTCGACTGCACAGTTTACTATCTTTACTTGGTCCACCACCTGAGGGCTTGACAGTCGACTGCACAGTTAACCACCACTCTCCACTTCAAACATGTGCTTTCTTTTCTCTTTCTCTGACGTGTGGGGCCCTCCTTCTATTATATATGCCTTGTTCTCCTTCTCCCTTCCCCTTCACCCCCGAACCCTGGTCTTCTCATCTTAAACCTATCTTCCCAAATTCAACTCTCTCTCCACAGTAAATCATCAAATCTTTGTTGGGCCTCTCCTAAAATTGTTGCTCTCCTCGTCCATGGCTTCTCGACGTACAACTTGAATCGCAGCCTCAACCTCTACCACAGCCAAATCATCTAAATATAAGGGTAAACAACCAGCATCTTCCTTCAACTACCTCTATGTGGAAGGTATTGCCTTTAGGAACCAACAATGTACTGATCTCTACTTTAAAACCTTAGCCTCTATAGCCTTTATTCCCAGTCGATCCATCAATCTAGGAGCCCTTGGTGAAAATTCTGGGGCCTTTGTTTGTATTTTGGGATCTTTTGAATGGGAAGTGTATTTAAGTACCAGTAGTATCCATCTGATTCTCTCACCCGTCAACTCTATGACAACCTTGTCAGGATTCAAGATAATACCCTCACCCTCTCCTCCGTTATACTAGGGTAACCTGTCAAGTTTACACTGGCCTATCTCCGATCTAGATATTCTATTCCAGAAGGAGAATTCGATGCCTACTCCCTTGATTTTAGCTCCATCGAATACAAACTCGGGCATGACCAAAACACAGTATATACCATGCTTCTTGAACGTCACGCTCGATCACTTGCTAAGCCCAAACTCACTGATTTTATTGATTCTGCTCGAGTCCTAAATAAAATCATCAACGCCAATATATGGCCTAAGGGAAACGACAAAACTGAGATCCGCGTTGATCAATCGTTTGTTCTCTTCCTTATTCTTGGTCAATATAAATTTGATCTAACCACATTTATCATCCGTACCATGAATTTTGCAACTTCTCGGAATCACGCTCTCCTGTTTAGCACCCTCATTTACAATCTAGCTATCGATTCCGGCATTTTCGTTAGTACACTCCTCCTAAGCAAACCTAATGAACCTATTCTCCCATCTCAAATGGACGTGCCTTTGACCAAACATTCCCGCTAACAGGGTGCTCGTTCCTCCCAATCGCCGCCACCAACTTCCTCAGGTCTTATGACATGTCAACAATTTAATGTTCATTAGATGCAAATGTATGACTACTATATTAATACTATCAAATTCTTGTAAAACAAAAAAGATTGGACATTCCTTCCTCCTCTTCCCTCGACTAGCACCGAAGAAGAAGGTGAAGACGGTGACAACGATGAGGACGATGCCACTGGTGAGAACTAGCTTCCCTTTTGTTGTGTCCAAAAAGAGGGAGAAAGCTTAGAATTTAATATATTGTCGCTTTATTATGAATATGTATTTTGTAAAAAGAGATCGATCTATGATATCATGAAGAGCTCTCCCTTTAAAATCAAAGAGTTTCGCGATCAACGGTATTATGAAAGAAGATTTCTCTAGTAAATCCCAACTTGTAATGATTATGATATCTTGACTATGTTAAGCCTGTACAGGTTATGCTACTTTATCTATCTTTGTTTATCTTCAATATATCTCCTTTCATTATTTTTAACTCATAAAGTATGTGCATATTTTTGTACATGTTTTGTTTTTGCATGTAAGTTGCATCATGTCCACACACGGTATTAATATTCACGTATTAAGGGAGAGCATCAGATTGAGGGGAACATTTGACTTTAAATTCTAATGTATGTTTTGTTCACACCAAAATGAGGAGATTGTTGAACCTAAGTTTGATATGCAAAAACGTTCTATTAAGACCAATATTTTTCAGTTTAGTTTTGCAGGTTTTACAGGAATTCGAAATTCAAACAAAGAGCTAAAAGAGATTTGAAAACAAGCTAAAGAAAAAAGTATCAAAGAAGATTTTGCAAATATCAAAAGAATTTCACTCAAGAAACATGTGTTTTAAATTCTCAAGAAAGTCATCAAATTTTGTATATTTATTTCTGTTAATGTGATGAATTATTATGTAAAGAATCGTTGATTTAATAATCAGTTATGAGACGAATATAAATGTGAATTCACCAAATAAACATATCTGACAGCAAACCACACAAACTATAGTCGACTGTATCAGAAAGTCGACCGCACATATAATGCAAATTTTGATGCATTCGATTGACAACCTCTCTGATTTCCGTTGAAGAGTTTGACAATCGACTACTCATAACTGCATCGACCGTAACCTGCACAAAACAGATATGGCATTTATTTTCTATTTTTTTGGAAAGAAATTATTCTTCACCCTATAAATAGAGGTGAATTCACTGAGCATTATTCATCCCTTTCAATCATTATTCTTCTGAACTTAATATTCAATCAACTATCCAGGAGTGTGCGCTTTTATTGTTTTCTTAACAAGATCGACATAGATCTTGCTTGTTTTCTTTTCTTTTGCTTTGGCGGTTTTACAGGGCTTATTCATAGAACTCCTGTGAGTGTAATTGGACTCTCGGACTGAATACGGAGAACTTACTATACAGGGTTTTGAGTATAGTAGAACGCTTGTAACGGAGAATTGCTATAAGTAAAATGTGTGAACGTAGACCTGGAGGTCGAACCACGTTATTTCAATGTGTCCTACGTGCTTACTCTGTTTACTCTCTATTTCTATCTCCCTACTTTGCATATTTATTTTAAAATTTTAATTTTCGCAACAATACCGTATTCACCCGTCTAGGGTGATTTACAAAATTTGCTGCAGTTTGAGAGATTTTTAGAGAGTTGGTACTCAGCCCTTGGTTGATGTATGAGTTTGTAAATTAAATAATCACTCTAGTTTTCTATCAGCATTCCACTACTTGTTCATGGTTTTCATAAGCATGTGTTCAAAAGCTAACTCGTTTTAAAGAATACTATAATCTTATTAGCTGCAGAATTAACTTTAATTTAACCAAACCTTTTCGTCTTCTATGATTTCTATTCTCTCTACGTAATGCTATATATTAACCAATTAAAATGATACATTAACCAGCCCCATATAGGATGAGTACATTTTGAGTACAAAATTGTAAATATGATTCTAATTAAATAAACTAGTAATCTATACGTACGATGTATATTCTAATTATTTTTTTTAATAGAGTAAATAATAAAACGTAATCTGCCCTCGAAGCTGAGACAATCATTTACTCCTACATACTCTTTACAAATTTCTCTTAGTGGTGCAAATTTTTATTTTACATGAGTGACACTTTTATAAATAATTATATGGTAAATAAATTTAAACCTTGATGTTATTATAGTAACTAACAACAATTGAGTAAATAAATGGTTAATATAACTTCCACTTAAAAATGAAGGATTAAAATTAAATAGTTAATTGTTTATAAATGACAACTTCAATTCTCTCAATATAGTATTAGAGATGTTTTGAGAACAGAAATCGTAGACCTAATCTTTTACTACAGAAAATTCTTACTTAATGACTGCAAAAACTATACATTTAGCCTTGTGTTACTTTATTTCCAGGGTGGATAAGTATTAGATCCTGCCACAGCATTTACACTTTTACAGTCTACCCTCTAAAATCAACAAACCCATCAGTATTATTATACTAATAAATACAGACAGAATTTTTTTTTGATGAGAACGGATAGAGTCTCTCGACTCCAGCCACATCAAAACCCATATATTATAAACAAAATGTACATAATAAAGCTTTACAAGAAGTAAAACTCAGACAATAAGTAAAGATACAGACCCAAACACCAATGTACAAACAGGAACAGAAAAAGTATACATCCAAAGAACCACCTAGAAAACAAGTAAACAATAAGAGGGCAGTAAAACAACGCTGAGAATGATCGAACTCTCGCGAGCAGAAGCTAGCAGCAGCAGCCAAAACGAACCGATGACCATGCGCCAGGGGCAGAAGAGACGAACCACGACAGAAACGGATGGTTGCTGCAGCCTCCATGCCAAAAACCAAACCGGAGCCATACACCAGAGCAAAAGAAACCATGCCTCTCGAGTTGGACATGGCAAAACAGACAGCTCAATAACCAACGTGGAAGCGAAGCAACCTCAGACAGTAAAAGCCCAGAGAAACACAACGAAAGAAACAAATAAAAGGTAGTCGGCAGATCTGAAGAAAAGCTAGCCCGAGCAAGTCATAGAGGGCAGCTAAGACCCATCTCAAACAAGAGAGCCAAGTAGGCTCAAAACCACCATAACCCGGAGCAAACTCAGAGAGAGAAAAAAAAAAAAAAACAAAAAAAAAAAAAAAGAAAAAAAACAACAACAACAACAACTGCATGACATAATAGAGATGGTGAAGGTGTTGGGATGGGGTGTCTATAACACATCGGTGACACAACATAACTAAATAGAATAATGAAAAAGTGGAAGTAGATGAGTTGAGTCAATAAAAGCCCAAGCAACAATACAAACACAACGATGATTTATCCTAGTTAGTTTTTGCTTGATCCGGACGGGAAATATAAGGAGATATAATATTCAACTAGACGATATTAGGAGTTAATGATTCACTCAATATAAGGACTTAAACTCACTCATCAAGAACTATCTCTTTCTCAAGCCTCTCTTTGCAATGGAAAAATATCAATGAAGTACTTGCCTATTATATTGGAGGCCACAACAATATATAGAAGAAAAATAAAGAGAACCCTAGGTTAATCTTGATTCTTAGTCTTCTGATATAACATGTAGAAAAAGTAACTGAATATGAGCCGTACTGTCTTAGAGTTGAAGCTTGCACTGAAACGACCTAAAAAATTGAGGCCCAAAACGAACACAGAGCCACGCACGGTCGACCGTCCAACAAGACCGATCGACCGACCTCCTCTCAGGCAAAACCCTGTGCAACTATTGTCTGGTGTGCGGTCGAGGGTGCGGTCGACCGTCCCCCAGAACAGTTGACCGTCACTCTTCATGGCTGCTGATGTTGTAGTTTTCTCTTCTACTATTTTTGACGCTTCGACCTCCATGCTTCATCATACCTTTTTCTAATATGAACTGCAGTATTCAAGACATAATCCTAACAATCTCCACCTTAGATTGCATACGAATGCTATCACAAGATGTGATTATTCATCTCCAAACTCTAAAGAACTCCACTTGCAAAAATACTCAGAACAATAGTTTCTTCTACTAGTTGAACAAATCTCTACCAAATGTCACTGATTAGTATACCCTCTTAAGGGCACACCTCAGTAGGTGTTATCACGGATTTGTCAACCTCTACACGAACTCAACCTACATCAAGGCACTCACCACCTCTCGATGATATTCGAACATCTTTGTCTCGAATTGATGATACTAGTTGTGGCAAACTAGATGTGCTTGCGGAGATAACAAGAAAAGAAGCAACAACACTTGTGCACGTATTTCGGATTCACCAAAGCTTGTAGAGATTGTTTTGGCTTAACCCAACCAGTCTCATAACTCTACTCACCTTTCGACGACCTTGAAAAACAGACAAAACTTCACCTCAAGCTGTGTACCTACAACCCCTTGCATCAAGAGTTTCCACGAAAATCAGATTCCGTTTAAGCAGATGAATATGCAAAACTTCTCTTAGAGTGAACGTGTTTAGATCTGACATCTTCAACTCAACTGTCCTCTCACCTACTATTTCACAAATCTCTCCAATTTCCGTTCTCACACAATGCCATGTAGTGGACTTATAAGTAGAAAATAACTCCCTCTCGAGGAAAATATGATAAGAACTCACTGAGTCAAGAAACCAACTAGAACCCACTTCTAAAAAATTTGAAACTAGAAGACATTAATCACTTGAATCACAAGCACTAACCACATAAACAGGTTAATTTTTCATCCTTGGCACTCTTCTGATATTGCAATTTTCAATAGTCTTTCTTGATATGCCCTGACATCTTACAATATCGGCAACAGATCAATTCTTTTGCATTGCACTTTGTCTTCCACCTGAAGGACCTTCCACTGCTAGAAAACTTGAAATAGACGATGATTTCCGAGTCTCCTTCTTAAGTTGATTTTCCTTCAATGCTTTGATTACACCATCTACTGAAACACTCTCCTTAGCAATTCTACCGTGTAGTATGGTAGTGATAAAAAGCTCATACGAATCCAGCAGTGAATATATCAAGTTGAAAGCTTTGTTTTCCTCACTCACATCCGCGTTGATCGCTTGAAGTGTAGACAATACATGTTCAACTCTGTGATGTGGTCTTGGAGATTGGTACCTTTCTTCATAGATAAACGAAATAAATTTCTCTTCCAACACCTGATCTAATAATGACTGTAACCCCTGTTTCCCCAAATATATATTTTCAGTGTATTTTCTGTATTTAAAATTTTCGTAAATTATTTTTTTTACCGCCTTCAAATTCTTTTGTCAAATTGTATTATTGGAACTCCTATTAAAATCTGTTTTCGAACAATAATTTCAATTGTAACTATTTTCTATGATTTTTTTATATTGTAATACAATTCTTATTTTTGTTATTATTACTCTTATTATTATTATTACTGTTATTATTATTATCATTATTATTGTTATCATTTTCTTATTATTATTGTTATTTATACTACTTTTAGTATTATTTTTATTATTATTACATTTTGATTGTATATTAAAAATCGTATTTTAAAACCCATTACCCGTTTAACCCTATACCTTCTTTTTACCCTGTTTTACATAACCCATTTAAACCCAACCACCCAAAACACATTTCCCTATTAACACCCTAACCCGTTTTACTCCTAATTACCCATTAACTTAAACCCTACCTCGTTTACAACCCTAATACTCATTCCCCACATATATTTATACCCATTGTGTGCCTGTTCGTCTCCCAAACTTCAGCCGCCTACTTCTTCTCATCCCCTACTCCCGATCTACAGCCCCCTGCGCTCCCTGCCATCTCCCGAGCGATGCTAGCGATGCAGCAAGCCAACGCCACAGCAACTGCAGTGCCCCTCAGCCTTCCCTCATCCTGCAGACGTGCCTCCACAGTAGTAGCCAGAACGACAGCTTGTCGTCGTTGTCCTCTGTTTCTGCCGACCGTCGCTCACGCACTGTCACGCCCCTGTTTCGCAAAAACATGGAATACGAGCGCGTAACAAAAGTCCAGCAAATGAATATAATCATCCTTAAGCTGTTCAGGAATTCTTTACAACATATCACAGTAAAATCAGAGTCAGAAGCTAGAAAAAGATCAACCACATGTACTTATGAACCAAATACCAACAAGAATACTTGAAATAAAACACATTAATCTCAAATATTCATGATCTGAATAACACAAATAATTCTGGGTCACATCGCCCAAATACAAGAAATAAATACAAGTTTCAAAATACACTTATTGTCCAAAATAATCTACAAGAATAGTAATAGCAAAATTCCGCCTCTAGCCCATCATCTTGCCAATACCTTTAGGAACCTGTCCTCCAAAATCTGCAATTCACATAATGCAGGAAAAAGGAAAAGAGAAAACACAATACCCGTCAATGGCAAGTCCGGGTCACAAATAGAGTAGGATACAAGTACATGGGAAAAACTAAACAGATATAACTAACATCAGAAACAGACCTAATATGGTATGGTAAACTCAACTAACATAGTATCCTAGCATACGTCTCGGAAATCAAGTGTCAAGTGTCATATAACAGACATGTCAGGTAATCAGATAGCAGATATGTCAGGTAAATCAGATAGCAGATATGTCAGGTAAATCAGATAGCAGATATGTCAGGTAAATCTGATAACAAGTTTTCAGATAATCAGATATTCAAGTTCAAATTCAGATTTCCATATAACAGATTCAGAATTAGACTTCAGAAACAGATTTAGATTAATGTAAGTCTTGTGTGATTACTATCTAGGTAGCACGACATGCGCCATACTTTTATCACATGGTTGCTACAACAAAACAGTTTTCGCTTTAGATTTCGTAGGAGATATTATAGGGCCGTGTACTCAGGGTCAGACAGATATCAGAACAGACAGATAGAACCTAGTGGTTCTCTTCTCCTCTACACCTTCCTATAAGAAGTAATGTAGACAGGGTCAGAAACAGACAGATAGAACCTAGTGGTTCTCTTCTACTCTACACCTTCATATATAAGAAGTAATGTAGACAGGGTCAGAATACAGATAATTATATGGGAAACACGGGCTCCCTTCTAAGTACACATTTCTATGCTTTCCCACTACTAGATCTTTCCCATATCCCGGCTTGATTACTTTTGTTATGGTTATTAAACAGACATGAATGTGATCTAAAGGGTGTTAAACTAATATCATATGATCAGGTTTAGGTTTAGGGGATCAGATCAGCAGGTATAGATACTATACATTCATAAACACGAGCAAAATAGTGTATGTTTGAAATCAGGACAGCAAGACCAATCTGTACTAAAACAGGTATTCAGAGAACTACAGGCATGCAAATCACAATCCGTCAAAGGATCTGGAAAATAGACTTCCACACGCTTCCAACGGGTATAATAAAGATACACACTAGTTCATAACATCCCAGCGTAAAACGCATTCCAACACAGTTTTCAAGTACAGCCAGAAAACAGGGGAATGACTTAAACCACATGAAAACAGCATACAAAGTCATTAATTAAATCCACGAAAATTCTGGGGTAATCCCCTATACGTATAGTCTCAAAATATAAATTTTCATATTTTTCCAGAAAGTATAGATATGTTTTCAAAAATAGAAAGTAACACATAACACAGTTTTGATGGATCTGGAATTCTTCAACACCGCTGTACAAAATCATGCATATCTTGCACACAGCGCATCAAAATCCACTTCCGCCAAAACGGGATGAAATTATACACAATTACCCAACTTTCATTTCTCACATAAAATATTCATACAGTAATTAGAAATAAGGTGAACACGGCATTCAACATACAATCACACGCAGTTTACAGAAAAAGCGATCTATAGAAAAGGATGTAAGGCATCACTCAAAACTCATCTTTTAATTACCACAAAAATCAGAGAACTACCTAACATCATGATGAAACACTGGACAAAATCTTGTGGCATGAAATTATGTCTAACTTGGATCTTGAAAATAAATTGGTGATAAAATCTACCCCGAAATAAATCTGGGAACTACCGACATACAGTTACTAAAATAATCATAACTAATTCATACGAACTCCAAACAGGGTGAAATCAGTGGGATTAGAAATTAGATTCAATTCTCTACAAATTACTCAGAAATAGTCATGTTGAGATTCGGACTCTAATTCAGGTAAAAACAGCAATCAATCCAGTTCAATCCAAATTTCCAGATTTCTCAACCAAACTTCAAAACATCATAACTTCCTCAAAAATCATCAAAACTCTTCCAAATTCAAAACGCTCTCTACCCACTGTCCAAATGTCATATTGGAGGGTATCTAACATGTCAAAATCTAGTATTCCTCATATGGGTGTTCAAACATACATCGGGTATACAATATGTCACATACGCGATCAAAATCGCGTTTGGGTGAAACCTAAGGCACAATCCTATCAAACTCCATGTCCTAAGTCGTCTATGGCCTGTTTTGAACAATAGAGACGAAACCCACAATTAAAAACATGATCTTTGTCCGTCTCTAGTCTCAACCTATCCTATGTGTGAACTTTCTACTTGTATCAACCTAAGAAATTTAAGTACAAGTTACTTGCCTTGATGAAGCCGACGAATCCAACCAAAAGAAGAGAATAACGGGAACGGATTCCCGGGCACGAACTCAACAGCAACGGGTCACGAACAAGATCACGAATCCAAAGAGCAATCGATCACGGATACGATCGGACGGCTGAGATTCAAGGGATCACGATATCAAGGCGATCAGATCAGATCGGATGACTCTGATCGAAGATCAAGATCAAGATCGAGATGTGGCCAGTATCTTGATGATGAAGATGATGATCGGTCAGATCGACGATCGAACGGCCACCAATCAAAGTGAACAAGAACTCCAATATGATGAGATAAGATCCAACGGTCCAAAATCAAGAGATCAAGAGCCAAGATTAATCGGACGGTCCACATCAACAAAGATCAAGAATCAATATCCATCGGACGGCTCATAGTCAACGAGACAAAACTCACGATGATGACGATCATGATGAAGATCAACGGCTAATATTTAATCCATCAAAACCCAACAAATAAAAATATCAAGCACTGGCATGCTGCGGATGCCGAAGGCGGAGGGGGACGGTGTAGCGTGGCTGTGCTCGGGAGGAGCGCCGGCCAGGGTGGCGACACGCGGCGGCAGGGTCGCCTGAGGCGTGTACATGGGGACCACGTAGGTAGGGCACTGCCGCACTGCGGCGTGCGCACAAGAAGACAGGAGATAGGGGCAGGGCCAGCGCTGGAGGCAGTCGCAGGTCTGGTGCAGTGCGCTGCGGTCGCGGGGATGCCGCAGGTGGCTGCAGCGGGAGGGGGAGAGAGGATGAAGCGGCGGTGATTGCTGCATTGCTGCCGACAGGGAGCGCCGACGGCGTTACTGCAGGTCGCAGCAAGGAGGAGAGGTCGGAGAGGGGATCGTGGCGTCTGGCTGCGTCGTTGCTGTCGGGTTGGCGTCTGCACAGGGGCACAGGGAGTCGGAGGGAGAGAAGGAAGATGGAGGGTGCGGCTGACGTCGAAGGAGTCGCAGACTGGCGTGTGACGCAGGCGGGGGTTGGCATTGGGAGGCTGCTGTCGATGGGATGAGATAGCGGAAGACGGAGAGGTGCGATGGGTTCGAGAGGTAAGGGAAAGAGGAGGCGGCGCAGGGTTGAAGAAGATGATGCGTTGGCTTAGGGTTAGCATGGGTTTAGTTATATAGAGTTTGGGGTAATAGGTCGGCTGACAGGGGGATATTTCGGGTTATTTAGAAAATAAATAAATAAATAAATAAATACTAAGGTAAATAAAATAAATAAAATAAATAAATAAATAAATAAAATAATAAATAAAAATATTGTCTCTAATAAAATGCAATTTGCATTACAAAAATATAATTTATACAATTAGTAGATAAAAATGGATTTTTAATAACTAGTCAAAAATATTAATAAGAACAATAATACTAATAACAATAATAATAATAGAAACTGATAAAATAATATTAGTACTACTAATACAGAAATCAGAGTAATAATAACAAAAATAAGATTTGTATTAAAAAGTAAAATTCATATAAAATAGTGACAATAAAATTATTGATCGACAAAATAGATTTCTAATAGAAGAGTCGATAATACATCTTGACAAAAGAATTTGAAAACCGAAAAAATAATTTGAGAAAAATTTTAAAATACTGAAAATATACAGAAATACATTTTTTTTGGAAAACAGGGGTTACAATCCTACCCACCTTACAACAAAATTTCGTCCTCGAAATTTGCTTAGGCGGTACATAGGACAGGGCAAAAGCAAATTGGGTAAGGGTAACAAAACAGAGGCTAATGGAGAAAGAACACGACAGAGGCAATACCAGAATAGGAGAATTTGATAACAATGAAGTCAAATGGAGTGTAAGAATGAGAACAAACAGTATCAAAAGGAAAGAATCAACATAAGATAACAAAGCAATAAGGGAGTAGTCAGAACTGAAATCAAAGAGAGAAAAGACAGGGAAGAATTGAATCAAATAATAAGTCTACGGATGAGAACAAATGCAAGAGATAGGGGAATTCAAAACAATGCAAGAAAGAAGCAATAATATGATCCTGGGACCTGTGGGTTATGGGCCCACAATGCTTCCGCTGCGCCACTCTGATGGTGATATTCCAAGCTGCAGACATATCGTTGTAGACCACGCGACAACCAGCAACGATCCGAGCAGGAAGAAAGGAATGAGATAACAAAATACAATTGGGGTTGAGATGAGGGATTTAATTAAAGTAATTAGGTCAAAACTAAGTAGCATTAACAAAAATAATATTAATAATACAAAATCAACACATAATAATAATAACAGAAATAATAAAAATAATAATCATCATAAATATACTGGTAAAAATAATAATAATAATAAAACACTAACAATACTTGTAAGGATAATAATACAAGACAGAAAATAATTTGGGGTTCATTATTTTGGTGAAAGTAATTCAATATGAATATCTAAAATAAAATAGTAAGAAAATACAATACTAATAATAGTAATAGTAATAACGAAAATAATAATAATAATACTAATAATAATAAGGAAAACAATCATAATAGTAGTAGTAGAAATTCTTTGATGTGGTTTCGCCTCATTTATATCCATCTGTAGTCTTGCCTTCTCGACATCAAGTTGCAGGTTTGCCTCCAAGACATCAGGTTGCAGTTTACCATCTGTATATACGGTTGCACATTTTGCCTCACCAGTATCCAGTTGCAATTTGCCTCCATTGATGTCTAGTTGCATGTTTGCCATCTCGACATCCAGTTGCAACAAAACGATGAACGAAATGATGCGATCTTCCACACGTACTTAGATATTGATTGCTCAATTTAAGTACGAAGTAAAAATTTACGATATTAAAATACACAGTTATTCGAAATAATAAATTTTTAGAAACAATTTTATAGAAGATCCAAAATATAATAATTAATAATCGAAATACACAAAATATTCGAAAATATATATATAATATAAAGAAGATATAGGCAAGAGAAGAATGGATTTTATACTCAATAAAGAGTCAACAATGAAGACGAATCAAAGAATCAAAGAAATATGGGTACGGAAAGAATGAAACTATACCCAATAAGGAATCAACAAATTAGAACGACTAAACGAGATGGAAGGAACAAGGAATCAAAGAAATCGAATAAGAAGGGATCAAATGAATGGAAAAAGACTAGTATCCAGATCAATGTTGGTAATAATTCATTCGTGCATGCATGGTTGGTGAAATGTTGCGCAGATTCCAGATCGAGCCAAGCTTGTCTAATATATTAGGCAACTAATACAATAGCCAAACCTGATGCTCTGATACCACTAAAAACCCTGTCACGCCCCGTTTCGCAAAAAAATGGAATACGAGCGCGTAACAAAAGTCCAGCGAATGAATATAATCATCCTTAAGCTGTTCAGGAATTCTTTACAACATATCACAGTAAAATCAGAGTCGGAAGCCAGAAAAAGATCAACCACATACACTTATGAACCAAATACCAAGAAGAATACTTGAAATAAAACACATTAATCTCAAATATTCATGATCTGAATAACACAAATAATTCTGGGTCACATCGCCCAAATACAAGAAATAAATACAATTTTCAAAATACACTTATTGTCCAAAATAATCTACAAGAATAGTAATAGCAAAATTCAGCCTCTAGCCCATCATCTTGCCAATACCTTTAGGAACCTGTCCTCCAAAATCTGCAATTCACATAATACAGGAAAAAGGAAAAGAGAAAACACAGTACCCGTCAATGACAAGTCCGGGTCACAAATAGAGTAGGATACAAGTACATGGGTAAAACTAAACAGATCTAACTAACATCAGAAACAGACCTAATATGGTATGGTAAACTCAACTAACATAGTATCCTAGCATACGTCTCGGAAATCAAGTGTCAAGTGTCATATAACAGACATGTCAGGTAATCAGATAGCAGATATGTCAGGTAAATCAGATAGCAGATATGTCAGGTAAATCAGATAACAAGTTTTCAGATAATCAGATATTCAAGTTCAAATTCAGATTTCCATATAACAGATTCAGAATTAGACTTCAGAAACAGATTTAGATTAATGTAAGTCTTATGTGATTACTATCTAGGTAGCACGACATGCGCCATACTTTTATCACATGGTTGCTACAACAAAACAGTTTTCGCTTTAGATTTCGTAGGAGATATTATAGGGCCGTGTACTCAGGGTCAGACAGATATCAGAACAGACAGATAGAACCTAGTGGTTCTCTTCTCCTCTACACCTTCCTATAAGAAGTAATGTAGACAGGGTCAGAAACAGACAGATAGAACCTAGTGGTTCTCTTCTACTCTACACCTTCATATATAAGAAGTAATGTAGACAGGGTCAGAATACAGATAATTATATGGGAAACACGGGCTCCCTTCTAAGTACACATTTCTATGCTTTCCCACTACTAGATCTTTCCCATATCCCGGCTTGATTACTTTTGTTATGGTTATTAAACAGACATGAATGTGATCTAAAGGGTGTTAAACTAATATCATATGATCAGGTTTAGGTTTAGGGGATCAGATCAGCAGGTATAGATACTATACATTCATAAACACGAGCAAAATAGTGTATGTTTGAAATCAGGACAGCAAGACCAATCTGTACTAAAACAGGTATTCAGAGAACTACAGGCATGCAAATCACAATCCGTCAAAGGATCTGGAAAATAGACTTCCACACGCTTCCAACGGGTATAATAAAGATACACACTAGTTCATAACATCCAAGCGTAAAACGCATTCCAACACAGTTTTCAAGTACAGCCAGAAAACAGGGGAATGACTTAAACCACATGAAAACAGCATACAAAGTCATTAATTAAATCCACGAAAATTCTGGGGTAATCCCCTATACGTATAGTCTCAAAATATAAATTTTCATATTTTTCCAGAAAGTATAGATATGTTTTCAAAAATAGAAAGTAACACATAACACAGTTTTGATGGATCTGGAATTCTTCAACACCGCTGTACAAAATCATGCATATCTTGCACACAGCGCATCAAAATCCACTTCTGCCAAAACGGGATGAAAGTATACACAATTACCCAACTTTCATATCTCACATAAAATATTCATACAGTAATTAGAAATAAGGTGAACACGGCATTCAACATACAATCACACGCAGTTTACAGCAAAAGCGATCTATAGAAAAGGATGTAAGGCATCACTCAAAACTCATCTTTTAATTACCACAAAAATCAGAGAACTACCTAACATCATGGTGAAACACTGGACAAAATCTTGTGGCATGAAATTATGTCTAACTTGGATCTTGAAAATAAATTGGTGATAAAATCTACCCCGAAATAAATCTGGGAACTACCGACATACAGTTACTAAAATAATCATAACTAATTCATACGAACTCCAAACAGGGTGAAATCAGTGGGATTAGAAATTAGATTCAATTCTCTACAAATTACTCAGAAATAGTCATGTTGAGATTCGGACTCTAATTCAGGTAAAAACAGCAATCAATCCAGTTCAATCCAAATTTCCAGATTTCTCAACCAAACTTCAAAACATCATAACTTCCTCAAAAATCATCAAAACTCTTCCAAATTCAAAACGCTCTCTACCCACTGTCCAAATGTCATATTGGAGGATATCTAACATGTCAAAATCTAGTATTCCTCATATGGGTGTTCAAACATACATCGGGTATACAATATGTCACATACGCGATCAAAATCGCGTTTGGGTGAAACCTAAGGCACAATCCTATCAAACTCCATGTCCTAAGTCGTCTATGGCCTGTTTTGAACAATAGAGACGAAACCCACAATTAAAAACATGATCTTTGTCCGTCTCTAGTCTCAACCTATCCTATGTGTGAACTTTCTACTTGTATCAACCTAAGAAATTTAAGTACAAGTTACTTGCCTTGATGAAGCCGACGAATCCAACCAAAAGAAGAGAATAACAGGAACGGATTCCCGGGCACGAACTCAACAGCAACGGGTCACGAACAAGATCACGAATCCAAAGAGCAATCGATCACGGACACGATCGGACGGCTGAGATTCAAGGGATCACGATATCAAGGCGATCAGATCAGATCGGACGACTCTGATCGAAGATCAAGATCAAGATCGAGATGTGGCCAGTATCTTGATGATGAAGATGATGATCGGTCAGATCGACGATCGAACGGCCACCAATCAAAGTGAACAAGAACTCCAATATGATGAGATAAGATCCAACGGTCCAAAATCAAGAGATCAAGAGCCAAGATTAATCGGACGGTCCACATCAACCAAGATCAAGAATCAATATCCATCGGACGGCTCATAGTCAACGATACAAAACTCACGATGATGACGATCATGATGAAGATCAACGGCTAATATTTAATCCATCAAAACCCAACAAATAAAAATATCAAGCACTGGCATGCTGCGGATGCCGAAGGCGGAGGGGGACGGTGCAGCGTGGCTGTGCTCGGGAGGAGCGCCGGCCAGGGTGGCGACATGCGGCGGCAGGGTCGCCTGAGGCGCATACATGGGGACCACGCAGGTAGGGCACTGCCGCACTGCGGCGTGCGCACAAGAAGACAGGAGACAGGGGCAGGGCCGGCGCTGGAGGCAGTCGCAGGTCTGGTGCAGTGCGCTGCGGTCGCGGGGATGCCGCAGGTGGCTGCAGCGGGAGGGGGAGAGAGAATGAAGCGGCGGTGATTGCTGCATTGCTGCCGACAGGGAGCGCCGGCAGCGTTACTGCAGGTCGCAGCAAGGAGGAGAGGTCGGAGAGGGGATCGTGGCGTCTGGCTGCGTCGTTGCTGTCGGGTTGGCGTCTGCACAGGGGCGCAGGGAGTCGGAGGGAGAGAAGGAAGATGGAGGGTGCGGCTGACGTCGAAGGAGTCGCAGACTGGCGTGTGACGCAGGCGGGGGTTGGCATTGGGAGGCTGCTGTCGATGGGATGAGAGAGCGGAAGATGGAGAGGTGCGATGGGTTCGAGAGGTAAGGAAAATAGGAGGCGGCACAGGGTTGAAGAAGATGATGCGTTGGCTTAGGGTTAGCATGGGTTTAGTTATATAGAGTATGGGGTAATAGGTCGGCTGACAGGGGGATATTTCGGGTTATTTAGAAAATAAATAAATAAATAAATAAATACTAAGGTAAATAAAATAAATAAAATAAATAAATAAATAAATAAAATAATAAATAAAAATATTGTCTCTAATAAAATGCAATTTGCATTACAAAAATATAATTTATACAATTAGTAGATAAAAATGGATTTTTAATAACTAGTCAAAAATATTAATAAGAACAATAATACTAATAACAACAATAATAATAGAAACTGATAAAATAATATTAGTACTACTAATACAGAAATCAGAGTAATAATAACAAAAATAAGATTTGTATTAAAAAGTAAAATTCATATAAAATAGTCACAATAAAATTATTGATCGACAAAATAGATTTCTAATAGAAGAGTCGATAATACATCTTGACAAAAGAATTTGAAAACCGAAAAAATAATTTGAGAAAAATTTTAAAATACGGAAAATATACAGAAATACATTTTTTTTGAAAAACAGGGGTTACACGCACCGCCCCCCCGCACGACAATCAGCAACAACAACCCCGAGGCTCCATCCCCTGTGTTATCTCCAACAGCAACAGCGCTACTACCGTTCGCCTTGCACCCCGTCCTCCCGCTCATCTCCGACAGCCCGCGTCACCCGACACACTCTCTCTCTCTTGTGTGCGAGAGTGATCATGTGTTGGTTTTGTCGTGTGCGAGTGTTCTCGTTTGGTTTGTGTAGTTGGGCGTTCTTTGCTCGTTGTTCGTAGGCGTGTTTCGGGGTTCTTCGTTGTGATTCGTTGCCGAAAAAATCGTTCCCATTATTCTTGCTTTTGCTTCGTTGGTTTCATCGTCGTTCAGGCAAGTAACTTGAATTCTTTTTTTTGTGTAATACAAGTACTAAATACCGCCTGTAGTGTAGTTGGGTTCTAGAGACATTTTGTGTGTGAATCTTCTTGTTGATATTATCTCTATAGTGATGATTTGACCATAGTTGTCTCATGACATTCATGGCCTAATATAACTTAGGATTGACCACATCTTGTTGCATATATGTATGTTGTTCATGTGATATCATGTGCTCGTTCGTGTTATTCGTAATAGACTTGTTGTGGACTTGTGAAATACCCTATACCATATTGTTTGGATATCTAGTACACTAAATTTCATGTTTGCTTAAGATTTGGATGAGTTTTATGTGAACTAGTTGATTTTGTGCAAGACATATATTTTCTATTTTGCCGATTTTCCGTTTTGATCATTATTTTAAACCCTATTAAGGTTAGTATTTGAAAATATTTTGTGAACATGAACTGTAGAGAATTCTGTCTATTTTCCAATTCTTTTGAAGAATCTCAGTTTTGATTTTTGGTTTGCAAGTTATGTCTATTTTACTACAGTGGTGTCGAAAGATTTTCAGATTTTGATTTCTATGAATTCTGAAGAGTAATCTATTTTTATCGTGATGTTAAAAGTATTATTTTGTTCTAAAATTTTGCACATTATAACTAGACCTGATTGGGATTAACCCTGAATTTTTGCAGATTTATTTAATGAGTATTACAAACCGTTCTATGCTTCCAAACTATTACTACACTAGCAGATTTTGCGTACTGTTCAGTAAATAATCTGATTTTCGACCTAATTCTAATTGCACTTTGTAAAATCTTCCTGAATATGAATTATAGCCGACTGTATCTAGTTTATCACCCTTTCGACGGATTGGATTTCGATTTATGATTTGTGAGATATTTCTATTTTCGTACTGCAGCGTTTATAATTCCAGATTTACAAAACTGTCGTGTCGTGCTGTTTTCTAATTTTACTTGACTACTCTATTTTTGTTGGAAAATTATGAAACTTTATTTTCTGTTACTAAACATATAGGGGAATACCCCAAATTTTTTGTGGAATTAATTAATGAGTTTTCATGCTATCTTGACTTTGAATACAACCTTCTGATTTCTGGCTGAACACGTTTTCTGTTTTCAATTCAGTTTTGACTTCTATTCTTGTGAAACACTATATGACTTATATATATTTACTAGATTCGGCTAGGAGTCAAATTTTTAGATTCTCTGACGGATTCAGATTTACATGTTTGTAGCAATGAGAATTCCAGATTTAGTGCAGTACTGTCTTACTTTCCTGAAATAGAGTTTTCGTTGTTATATCCTATTAGAGCATCTGTAGTCGTTTGCTATATATCGATAATATCGATATTTGGGTTAAAAAGCAGCTGCAGTCGTTTGCTATATATCGACATTATCGATAAATCGGTACAGTAGATTTCTATAAATGAGAATCGATATAGCATTTATCGATATCTGAGGGACGGCGTTCGAAGAGCCGTCCCACTAAAAAAATTATTATTATAAGCGTCGGACGGCACTTTAAGTGTCGTCCGTTTGAAAAAATTCTAATTTACCTGAATTATTAAACCCCAAAAAGCGAATTAATACCCACTGACCTCGGACGGCACTCTATGTGCCGTCTGATCCAAAGCCGCACTTCATGTCATTTTTTTATTTTTTTAGTGTAAGGCCACTGAATTCTCCTGATCTCATGTGAATCAATACCCACTGAATTCTCCTGATCTCATTTTTTATATTTTTTTAGCCGCACTTCATGTGAATTAATACCCACTGAATTCTCCTGATCTCAAGTCATTTTTTAAAAATTTTTTTTTAAACGGACGGCACTTCATGTGCCGTCCGACGATTCCGCGTCAAATTTTGCTTTTTTCGCCCTCCGACGGCACATCAAATGCCATCGCTTAATATTAAATGATTGATTGCTATAATATAGCTTTCGACGAGTGCAGCGAAATCCAAATTCCTATTTCTATTTATCGATATATGGATAATTTTAACATTAACGACTACAGATGCTCTTATGTATTGTTTATCACCTATACATGTATATTCTTCATCTTGTACCTATTGCTTGTTCATGCCATGTTATTCTTGCTCTGTTTTATGCACGTATTTGCCAATTTGATAATAATAACAAAATAACCAAGCTGGGGTTAAGGGAAAGACCTTAGTAGTGGACAATATAGGTATGTGTACTCAGAAGGGGGCCTGTGATCCCATTATTTGTTGCCATATTTCATGACTACATGATTCATGCTTTATATTACTTGTTACCATATTTCATGATTACATGACTCATACTTGTTATTACTATATGATTATATGTTGCCATGAATCATCACATGAATCGTGACGATTCATGCTTGTTATTATATGCTGCATGTCTCATGACTACATGGTTCATGCTTGTTACTACTTGTTGTCATGTCTCATGACTACATGATTCATGCTTGTTACTACTTGTTGCCATGTTGCATGACCACATGATTCATGCTTGATACTACTTGCTGCCACGAGTTCACGATTACGTGTTTCGTGCTTATTACTTGCTACTTGACTTGACGCCTGAGTACACGGCTCTATAGAAATCCATCACTAGACCTAAATGAAACTTGATTGTATACAGCAACCATGTAGTAAAAACCGGGATGCATGAAGTGTTACCTAGATAGTAATAAATACAAGACTTGAACATGATCACTTGACACTTGATACTTGATTACTTGTACATGATACGTGATACCTGATACTTGTTCACTTGATACTTGATACTTGCTACTTGTACTTGATACTCGACACTTGATACTTGTTGCTTGTTTACATGATACTTGTTTACTTGACACTTGATACATGCCACTTGCACTTATTCATCTTGTCATGCTAGTTGTTATATTTTGTTATCATGCCTACTCCATGTTGTTAGTTATCTTTTCCTATGTACTTGTATCCTGCACTACAAGCGGCTTGTAACTTGCATTGACGGGAGTTTGTTTTCTTTTTCCTCTCCCTGCAATTGTTAAATTGCAGATTTTGGAGATCAGCTGCCAGATGGAATAGGTGAGATGAGATACTAGATGCTGGAGTTTTTCTATCATGTTTTTCTTGCTATTATTATTATTTTCTATTGCTATTTGAATAATGTATCTTGATTACTAGGATTTATTTATATTTGGGCAATGTGACCGAGGATATTGACTTATTCAGATCTGGATTATTTGAGATTAATATATTTTGTTTCAAGTGTTCTTGTTGGTATTTTGGTTGGTTTTTCTTACTTCTGACTCTGATTATTCTTGTGAAATGTTGTAAAGATTCCGAACAACTTATGGATGATGAAAATCATTTGCTGCGCTTAGTCACGTATCTGTATTCTGTATTTCTCTTTTGGGAAGCGGGACATGACAATGACGAACCAGAATAGTCAGCTATGAGTTTTTTCCACAAACTCACCGCATCAGTTTCATCAAGAAATCTGCACCTGCCCTCGTCCGTCAAAGATAGTCGAATCAAACTTATGGCTCTTTCACAAATATCATCCCCAGCATTCTCCTTCATATCAGATGGCTTTTACTTCTTCATGATGGCTAACTGTAGACATTCTTGCTAGGACATTATACATGTTTACCTTCCAAAGATTGAATTTGATCTTTCCATTGAACTACTTGATCTTCAAAAGACCGTGACCTGTCATCTTAACTAAGGGACTTGGCAACCTGAAGCTCTAATGCCACTTTGTTGGGGTGGGGTGTCTACAAACACACTGGTGGCATAGCGGAACTAAATAGAGCAATGAAGAAATCGAAGTAGATGAGGCGAGTCAATGAAAATCCGAGCAAATAGATCTACCAATCTAACACAAACACAATGAGGATTTATCCCGATTAGCTTTCGCTTAATCCGGACGGGAAATATAGGGAGATAAAATATTCAACTAGAAGAGATTACAAGGAGTTAATGATTCACTCAATACAATGAATTAAACTCACTCTTCCTGGCTACTGATGTTGTAGTTTTCTCTTCTACTCTCTTTGACACTTCGACCTCCGTGCTTCATTATACCATCTTCTAATCTGAACCATGAGTATTCAAGACATAATCCTAACAGAAAGATCTTAGAAATTTGTTTGCATCAATTCTAAACTTTTTTTATAGGGAAAATGGAGCTTCATATTTATAGAGAGAAAATTTTCGTATATAAAGTACTAAGGGGTGTACACGGGTCGGGTCGGCGGGTTTTTAACAATTTTCAAATCCGACCGATATTTTTTTTTTCTCAAACCCAAAAACCATTCAAACCCACTGGGCATTATTTTCTTTATACCTAAACCCAGACCCATGGGCTTCAGATTTGTTTGGGTGGGTTTTCGGTTCTATGGGTCGAGTCGATTTTGTCGAATAAACCCATTTTTTTAATTTTGATGATTATTTTATTTGCTCATGTTTAGCCGTTCAAAGTTAAAAATTGTCCGATTGAGAATAATATGGTGAGAAAATCGAGAATTTGTACCTTCTATCAACCTAAATGAGTGATTTAAAATTAGTAGCCAATGTAAATATATTATAAGTTACTAATTTATGTTGAGATATTTTATGTGGAGATAGTTGAGAGTTATATGATGTACATGTAGATAACATATATCCGGTGTGAGATGGTTCGGTTCGGGTTTGAGCGGGTGGGTTTCCAACAAAACCCAAACCTGGCCCGGATTTCTAATGGACATTTCCAAACCTGCCCATTCGGGTTTGGACGGGTTTTCATACTAAAAAAACCACCCCTTCAGGTCGGGTTGGTTCGGGATTGGGTCAAACCCAACCCGATGTACACCCCTAAAAGTAATCATACTCATATGGTGAGACTGTATATGGACGATCCATATCGTTCATTTTGTTTCTAATGTCATAAAACGCATGTGTACAAAAAATCAACTTGTTTGGAGACTTTTCCTTATGCATCGCATTGTCCAATTTTGTGTGTTATTGAAAACTGTTCATTTTGCAACCACATAAAACATGGATAAACAATCATTAAACCACTTAATATTTTTTAGGCATACATTGTAGCGTCCCAAATTTTCAATATGATATCTCAGAAATACGTGGCACAATTGCCAGCAACAACTTCAATTCAATAGTAAACATAGCCAAAAAAAACACAGATAATTTTTATTTCAACTTTTATTACATTAGTTCATTACAAACACAGCGGAAAGACAAACACCTTGAATTACAATCTTTTCTTTACAACACATCTTTTACAATTTACATAAGTCATAACATCATTTTATCTCAAGCATCCAAATCCCAAGCTATAAGCAACAACCTGTAAAATATGAGGCTAGAGATAACCCTAACCCCCAAGACTACAGGGGTCAGTCATAACGGTGTGAGTGACATAAAAAGAAAACAACATAAATAAAACAAGAAGGATAAAGTCATAAACAACATATGTCAACCATAAAAATGAAAGGAATATGAAACAACAATAAATAATCATAAGGCATAGAATCATAAACAACATGTATTAAGAATAAAGGAAATAAGAATCAACAAAAAATAAAACATGAAAACATCAAATGAACCTAGACTAAGTGTCAAGTGTAGAAAACAGAAAACAACATGCACAAAACCAAGTCAAGAAAACATCAATGCTATTTGCTGACTCTCTAATGCTTACTTGTCAGATTCTATGCATCCCACAATACATAGGTCCGGTGCAAGCCCTTC
Organism: Hemerocallis citrina; assembly: GCA_017893485.1. Lineage (NCBI taxonomy): Eukaryota > Viridiplantae > Streptophyta > Magnoliopsida > Asparagales > Asphodelaceae > Hemerocallis > Hemerocallis citrina. The sequence continues at coordinate 156,854,598 of CM030368.1, read as the reverse complement.
ATGCTCTCCACTTTATAGGGTTAAATCCCACATTATGCAACTAATCTTACTACGGTGATGGAAACAAGATCCAGAATACTCTACGAATAGGTATCACAGCCCTCGACATGCAAGCATCATGTAAGAATAGCTCTAAAACCGGAGAATCACCTCCCAACTGTGTACCCCACGAATAGGCTTGCGAGGCCCTCGACTTGCAGATACACTGAGTACATCCTGTGAATAGGCCCACTGACCCTCGATATGCGAATGCACCCTACATGCTCCGTGAATAGGCTTGCAGACCCTCGACATGCGAACATACAAATGTCCTTTCGAGACAGAACAACAAACAGTCCTGGAATGCATCCGTTGGACTAACAGACCAAGAGCATATACTTATGTTTCCCAAGTTCCATCACATCTCCACTAGTGCCTGTCCTTAAGCTGATTATTATTATTAAAACACAAAATCCTCATCTCTAGAGTTAGTGCATCCTGCCAGACATAATTCCACAACAACAACCCCAAGACCCAACTGGTCTAAATCAATAAAATCTCATCTGCCGGTTCACAGGACTCCCACTTAACTCCTTGAGATATCACAACTCATCCATCAAGACCAAAACTTTCAATAAAACTCACAAATTGATCGTCAGAACGATTATATGAAAAAACTTCTTAAATCAACAAAAATCCAAATTTTATATAAAATCCCAGAATCCAAATAAATATTAAATCTGTTAAATAACCAAAAATCATATTTTTAAGTTGTAGAATATCACAAAACATCAATTCCCTTGAAAACACATATAACTCAAATAAGGTCCAAAGAATACATTTAAAGGTCCAATATAAATCTCTGTAAAATATTTTTAATCTGTAGCAAATTATCTTTTAAAACAATATAATACTAAAGGAACAATCATTCAAAAGAAGCATTAGAAAACCCAAGAAAACATCAGTTAGAGCAGTAGCAGTCGACTTCATAGAGTGGATGGTCGACTATCCCACATGAAATCCAAACTCAAGAAATCCATCAATCAGAGTAGTGGCAGTCAACTGCATAAGGTAGTCGGTCGACTGTCCTGCGTAAAATCCAAAACTCATGGAAAACATCAATCAGAGCAGTAAAAATCGACTGCATAAGGTAGTCGGTCGACTGTCCAGTGTAAAATCCAAAACTCAAGGAAATGCTTTAGCCAGGACATCGATAGTCGACTATTGACATTGGTCGGTCGACTGTCGAACCTACAGACTGCAGTTTAAAGGTTCTGTGCATGTTTAACCGATACATCGTTTTACTTCATAAAAACACAAACTTGTTAATACTAAATTCTTGAGGTGTTTGAATATGTCTAGTATGACATGTAGGAGTCATCAAGATACTTCAAAACACACCAAGATCTCAAAATGAAAAAAATTCACAAAAATCTCAAAACAGTTAATGCATATACATATATGTTCAAATAGAGTTTAGGCATCCAACTTAGCATAAAAAATTCACCAAATAAAAGTAATATGATATTTAAACTGTCTCAGGACAAAAGCAATCGAAATCCAATCAAAATCCATCAAATAAAAAAATCTTCAAAATCAGTGTGTATATAAACGTAAAGGGTGTATGTGTATACATAAGTGTATAGATCAATAAAATCATGTTAAGGAGTTGGGTAATGTTGTGTTTCATTTCGGTATCATATAGAACTCAAAAAACCAATCGAAAATATCAAGATGTCAAAAACCCCCCTTTTCGGCCTGCACACAAACATACCCAAAATGAACCCTACCTTAACACATCAAACCTGATCACTTCTTTTGTTCAAAAATGTCTCTTGGACTTATCAATTTGCACACACATTTACTAACATCAGATTGCCCGTGAATATATGTGAAAACAACAAGTATTTAGTCAAGTCCCTCTTCATCAAATCCAAAACAGAGCAAATCTTAATATATACACACAGTGAGTTCATCTTTAGTTTATTTTGTTTATTTTTCATACATCAACATCACACAACTCAACATGTAACTCCTGTTTCCCGTATTTGTATTTTTCTACTGTATTTCTATTCCTTATACTCTGTCCATCAATTTGAGATCTGTATTTTTTTCCAGTTCTAATAAAATCATTTCATTTGTTTCAGCTCAATTTTGTGCCAATATTTATTGCAATTGCATCGTTCGTATCAGCTCTGATTTGCTGTTCTTCATGGAGATTTGACTGTTTCACCTCATCTATTTCATTTTCCCTAATTATAGTAAATTTTGACTCACTCTCCTTTTGGATCCTACTCAAACCCACTATCCAATAACCCAAAAACCCAAAAACCCAAAACCCTTCTATATAAAACCTAAACCTAATTAACCCTAACCCTATACTGTTCAACCTCTAATACATAGCCACCTACCATCACCCCGTCTCCTTCTTCCTCTGCTCTCATCGAAACCCAATTCCCATCACCTTCGTCCTCACCTCCATCACCTCCGCCCCACCTTCATCACCGCCTCCTCGTCTTCCTTTGACTCTCATCGTCGCCTCGCCATCGAAACTCACCCCCTTCATCGTCTTCCTCACATCGCTCCACTACTGAAACCCATCACCTCCTCGCCCTCATCCTCCGCTCTCACCGCCATTGTCCTCGTCGTCACCCACCTCCCGTTGCCTGCAGCCCACGACAGCCAGACCCCGAGCTTCCGCCATTGCCCACCTCCTTTATTTTTCCACCAAGAACAGAGCCTCGTCGTTGCCACCACCATTGCTGCCTCGCTTGAACGCCGCCGACGTTCTCCTACGTCGAGCTTCCCTCGACATCACTGCCGCCTGCCGCCGCCATACTCGCCGGAGTCCCACACTCTCCCTCTCTCTGTCGCTGATGAAGAAGGAAGGAGGGTGAAAGGGGTGACTTTGAATCTCAACCATCGGATCTCCTCAAGATCGGATCCGATCTGATCATCACCATCTGATTGGTTCTCAGCCCTCCATTTGATCTGATCTTGATCTCTCGATCTGGGCCACACGATCTCATCAAGATCGGAGCCTTCATCACCGATCTGATCATCACATTGCCTAGCAGATCTCAGCCGTCCAATCTGACCGTGATCATCTTCATTAGATTGAATCTCAACCATTGATCATATTGATCTTCATCATCTCATCAAGATCCATGCCGATCGTGTTTGTCACTCGGGATCCATTTCCCTTACTCTTTCTTCGGATTCATCGTCTACACCCTAAGGCAACTTTGGTTTATAAAAACTGCTGCACCACTTTGATTTACAATTATTTTAACTATGCTAACAATAAGTAAATGACTTGAAATTTTGCATGATGATACTGGAAACCCTAGAGAACATTCTCTAATTTTCTCAGAATTAATTAATGATTCTCAATACTGTTTCATATGTATAAACTCAGTTTTACCAATTTTGACTGAACACAAATGTTGTATAGTTTGCTGTTTTGACATCAATTGCTACAACTTTTATGTGTCTTAATTATATGCGTTGGAACCGAACATGAGTCTAGTTTCTAGGCCTTCTGACGGATCCACATTTGCTATCTTGTAGCAACAGGAATTGCAGTTTTAGTGCAGCAACGTCATGTTGTCCAGAGCTGCAATTCTCGTAGTTCTTGATAATTTTAATTTGTGTTGACCCTCGAATATACTTGATAATTTTCTTAAACTTGTTCCATGTTCTTGACCATGTTTACTTGACCTGTTTCGCACACTTTCATGCTTGGTTAATAATAATAATAAATAACAAGCTGGGGTTTAAGGAAAAGACCATAGTAGTGGACGATATAGGTAAGTGTACTTGGAAGGGGGCCCGTGTTTCCCAATACTCGGTTCATGAACTTGTTGTATCTTGATGTATTCATGAAGCCATTACTTGGCTCATGAACTTGTTGTATTCATGAACCCACTGTATGGTTCTTGAACTTGTTAGTGTATTCACGAACTTATACTTGGTTCGTGAACTTGTTACTTTATTTTCGTATTCATGAACCCTACTTGCTTGATACTTGATACCTGAGTACACCACCCAATAAAATCCATCACTAGGCCTAAACGTAACTGATTGTATGTAGCAACCATGTAGTAAAAGTATGGATGCACGAAGTGCTACCTAGATAGAATTAAACATTAGACTTAAGATTAACTTGTCACTTGTACACACTTGATACCCTACTTGATGCTCGTTACTTGAAACTTGTTACTGGAGACTTGTTACTTGAGACTTGTCACTTATTACTTGACACTTGTATGTGATACTTGTTACTTGATGCTTGATAACATTACATGTTCACTTGCCACTTGTTCTACTACTAGTACTTGTTACTCAATCTTGTCACTTGAGTTGTCTTTCTTACTAGCTAGTTTCTTGAATCCCACTACTTGTTGCAGCCCTATTATAATATGTTATACATTCTTGATTCCAAATCTTGTTCCATATTTCTTGCACTTATTTTCATACCCTTGTACTATTTGCGGCTCTAACTTGCACTAAGGGCGTTTATCTTATTTTCTCTATTTTTTTTCCTTATATATATATATATATATATATATATATATATATATATATATACAGACTTTGGAGACGAATTGCCTGCTGGAATTGGGAATTGGTGAGCAGACGTTCTAGGCTTCGCTTGGAGAAAAGATTTGCTTTAAATATTTTGTTTTTGATTTATTATTTCTTTTGCTACTTGAATTTTGTAATGGGCTTATAGTCCCGAGTTTTATCTTTTAATCCAGATTTGAAAACTATTTGGGATATTATTATTTTTTTTCAATTATTTTCTGTTGATTAATAAATTATTCATGCATGCATGGTTGTGTACATTTTGTTATATACTTGTTATGATGCTGAGTCGATCCTACAGCTCATGAATGATGAAAATCATTCGCTGGGCTTTGTCACACGCTCGTATTTCGTGTTTTTGGGAAGCGGGGCGTGACACAACATACAAGATCAAATGAGCAGGCATATGATAGAAACTAATTTACCCATGCTCTATATTAGGTTCTTTAACAATCATAAGTCATCAAATTAGGGTTTTGGTCATCAATAGTATATTTTCAAGTAAAGATTCAATTTTTCACTCATCTACTCATCAAATTCATTATATCTTCATCCAAACCCTAATATGCTTTCTAATAGATAAATCATTACATACGACATGCATAGAACAAAAGAAAACAAAAACATGTAACTCACCTCTATGAAGAATCAACCGAAGAGAAATAAAGAATAAGATAAATCTCCCTTCGCAAGAAAACCAAGAATTCTCGCTTGAAAACTCCAAGAAAAATAGCAATACTAAAAATCCTTGTGTAGCACAGCAAGAGACAGCTGCACCCCACTCTTTCATAGGCCGGAATATTAGGTTTAGGGTTTTGTAAATAGATTTGCAAAATACCTCTTTTAAATATATCTTTCTATATATAAACCTTTATACGTGGAAATCAAATAAAACCAACTTAATTGAGTTTTAAAAACGAAAAAAATAACCTAATATTCAGCCGACACTGTTTGAAATACCCAGAAAAATGAATTTGCACTTTTGCCCCTCTGAGTGGCAATTTTGCAAAAAAACCCTTTTTCACCAAAACTTGTAAAATAAACCAAATTTGTTAAAACAAAAAGTAAACTTTTTACCTCTGAGTTGACTAGGCATCATAACTAGCCCAAAAATCTGAAAATCTGGAGTTTTCACTCCAAGTGGTAATTTTGCACAAAATTCCTTCTTTTTGTAATATTTGCAAATAGATCAAATAATTATCAGAAAAATCCAAAAAATTCACAAATAATATTTAATAATAAATAATGAGTTTCCCCCAAAATAAATTTTGATTTTGAACTTTCCAAGAAATTATTTGCACTTGTTTGCATGTGTAAAAAAGTAAATTTCAAAAAAATATTTATTAAATCACCAAAAATTATTTTAATTCATTTATTAATATTAAAAACACTATTTAAAAATCTGGGGTATTACATACATATTACGGCATAAATATCAAAGTAAACTATGGACCGTTAATAAGGGATCCCAACAGATAGTTATAAATACTCTATAGGAGGAAATCACCTCCTAGCTCCATTTTCTCTTTTTCACAAGTGTTAAGATATTTTTTTTTTACACCTAACATAATTTTGCATCAGGCCTTTCGGCTACAAACTTATTTGGTTTAAAACTCTTGCTATGCAAATATATTTTCACAGATCCTTTTAGCAAAGAAAGGCACTTAAGAAAATTTTTTGTTGAGAAAATGGATGTAATGATTTCCATTGAGATACTATTTTTTGTTAAATTGTATTATATGTTTGATTGAATCGTGCTATATTCATGATTGAAAGGTATGATAACTTAATTTTTTTAATGTAAAAGTTAAAATAACTATAGTTATCTTACCTCCAAGAAAGTTTTTATGGATTAATAGATCCAAATATTGGATCATTATAGGTACTTTAGGCCCTCAATGTACCTATGATTATCTTACCTAATCTCGATTCTCAAAGAGGGTCTTGATATAAGTAAACTCAGAGCCACATGATCCTAACATGCATCTTGAATCCACTCAAGAGAAGAACGATAATTTCACAGCACTACATGCCCAATTGGGGAACATAGGCAGCATCTATGCCCACCAGCCCAACCATGCCAGCATATATGACTTTCTTATAGCCCAAGAAAGGGGAATTTCTAGCTAATTACAGCCGGTAATCAAATCTCTCAAATTAGGTATCACATAACTGATTTGATCCTTTAATCAGGGGAATCTTCAACCAAATCTGAAAAAGATATATTCTCACATCTTTCTTATGGAGCAAGACACCTAGCCTGTAAATACCCCCCCCCCCCTCATCAGTAAGAGGTGGTCAATCATTTACTACTAAAATCATTCCTTTATTTCTGAATTAGCAACTTGAGTATTGGAGGGTCTATCGGCGGGATCAACCCTAGTGTTTTAGACTTATTGCAGGTTTTCCGAAGACTTCTCAGTCGCTCAGCCATAATCCAAGTGCTCCCAATGATTTAGATTCAACAACAAGGAGTTCTCAACCATATTTCCCAGCCAATATCGATGGTTAGTGTCACGCCCCGCTTCCCAAATATACGGAATACGAGCACATGAAATTTGCCCAGCGAATGACTAACGTCACCCATAACCTGTTTATCCGATCAACACAACAATATAATCAATACAGAACAATTACGCAGGCAATAATAACAATCTCATGAACAATAATACTTGGAATGAAGCAATATTAAATATTCAAATACAATAATCAAACGTCTGGAAAAAAATAATAAAATCGAGGACATAAGCCCAATACAATAGTAAATCCCAAACACAATAGTAATAAGTCTCAATACAATAGTTCAATGAAATAACATTCAATTATAAATAAATAGTTCTTTGGAAGGTTTGTTCTCAAATCCCAGCAGACAATTCTCCTTTATTACCTGTGAACACTTCATCTAAAAAGAGAAGAAAAATTGTCCTTAGAGCAAGTCACGGACAACAAGTAGAGAAAACAAAGAACAATGGAATGACAGTATAACAATAAATTCAATGGATCAATAGGAATCAATAACATTAGACAATAATCAATAATCAATATCACGGTAATCGATGCAATCGGTATAAACAATGATTCAGTATTCGATAACAATATTCAATGATCAATGTCAATAACACTTAGACAATATTCGATATCATTAGAACAATGATGAACAATATGCAATGTCGATGCGTAATCCTTAGGTTTATCAATCATTTTAGATCCTAACTAATGCACGTACTACTGTGTCCCATATGTTCTATACCACAGGTTCGATGCATACAATCAATTTTGTTTAGACTATAGTGTTAGATTTCATAGTTCATGTACTGGGTATGATGACGATAACAATATAACATGGGCCATTGAGACAATTTCTTGCACAATGACGATAACGATAATAACACGTGCCTTGTAGTTCCTTACACGATGACGATAACAATAATAACACGGGCCATCATCCGAGTACTGTCCCCATATCATCAACTACTCTAGTCAATCCCTTAAATCGCGACTTGTTAAATTATTTATCAATGCAATAATACAATATGCAATTCGAGCTATGAGATGATCAATAGTATCAATAGGGGAACAATAGGATGGTAACATGGAATAGGACAATTATAATGATGACAATAACTCGTTAGAATCATGTAATGCAACATACATACATTAATTCATGCAATAGTAAGATATAGGAATAATTAATCTATTAAAATCTGGATTATAAAATTCTGGATAGTGGGAGTAATCTGTACTAAAATGTAATTCTCTGCTGTTTCAAAAATCGAAAACTGAATTCGTCAAAAATTCTAGAAACTAGACTTCCACATTGTTCCAACGCATATTTAAAGTTCAAAATCTGACAACCTTAGCTAGGTCAAACACAACATTCTTTATAGACTTCATGTTCAGGCAGAAAATCGACATCATGTTATTTTATTTTTAGAATCAGCAAAAACTCGATAATAAATTCATTAAATATATTTATTAGACTCCTAAACATGATAACTAGCAATTTGAAAATTTTCAGAGCAAAATTTTAACATATGATCAATCTTTTAACAGTTTAAACTTCAAATATACAAGAATCTAAAAATCTGAAAACAAAACCAAAGCTGTAGTAAAACGGGCATAACTTTTGCTACACAACTCAGAATTCAGAAATTCAAGATGTTATGGAAACTAAAAAGATAAGGCTACAATTCTTATTGAGAAAGTTATTCATTTTAAAATCATTTACTGGATTGAAAATAGAAGACAACATACAGCTAGCAAGCAACATACAAGTTTTAGGGTATTTTTCATTAAATAAATTAGTTAAATATGATGGGTATCAATTTATTAGTCGATAAACTTCATAATCAACATGATGGGTATAAAACATGATAAATAGAATTAGAACACACACATACATCAATTTATCATCAACAAACACCAATTGATCAACCAACATACAACCTAACAATTATTTCTACAATAGATTAATTGTGCGACAATTATATGGGTAACCCTATTATCAATTCTATATGAATACATGAAAGATTCAATCTTTGGAGTCAAAAGTGGGTTTCGGGACAGGAGGAGGGAGAGATTGGAAGGCTGTGCAGTAGGCCAGAGGTCGGGGTGGGTTTCGAGAGAGGAGCACAGGGGTGCAGGCTAGGGTTTTGTGAAGGTAGGGGATGAGTTTATAAGGGTTTGCGGCTGTATTTAGATGGTGAATAGGAAACAGGGCTTATATATATATATATATATATATATATATATATATATATATATATATATATATATATATATATGGGAGGGGGTATAATTAGGGTTTAGTTGGGGTTAATGAGAAGAGGTATATGGGTACGGGTGTGGGTTTTATAGGGTAGAGAGAATGAGACAATATATATAGGGGTTATAGGGTTTTAAATGGATCCAATAGGGAATTTGGGTAGGATTAGGGTATAGGAATAATTTAGTAGAATATAGGGTGATCCAAAATGAGATGGAAAACAAGATGAACAAATAATATAGGGTATGAATAAATATAAAGAGAATCAAAAATAATGGCTCGATCAACATAGATGAATCAATGACAAACAAACTGAATCAAGAAGAGTAAATAAAAGACGACAATTCAAATAGATGAATATATTGAGGATGGAGATCCAAAACAAGGTTCAAAAAGAGATACATTGTGAATAAATACACAAAAGAAAAATACATCCAAAAATACAGAAAATGAAAAATAGGGGTTACATCAATCAAGAAGAACGAAGAATTTTATGAACAAATTTAATTAAAATAATCAAGAAGGAAAAATAGAGTATTTTATTCAATTACAATAAAATATTACAAAAGGGAAAAAATGAATATAGCGGAAGCTGTAGTTACAATTAGATATGCAATTTCTTCCTCAAAATCTGAATTCATCATCTAATTTCTCACACACCAAAAAAGCAACAAAAAATTGACACCGTCTGTGGGAACTATAGATCAGCCTTCGATCAAATCTGTCGGTAAAAAAACACTTTTCTCTTGCCATGCCTCCCAGGAGGAAGAAGATGGCGGCAACCAGTCATCAACCTGAAGTCCCTCCTCCTCCTTTTGGGCAGCCACTACGCCCATTTTCACAGGCCCTCAGTCCACCATCGTAGCCTCCCCTTAGCAGGGCCATGTCGGTGGGCTACCGATGAAGACACTCCGAACACCATTCTAAGTCCGACCCCGAACCTCACCTGGTTGAGGATCATTTCTCCATCCACACAACCTCCTCTCCTATGATGCCCCTGGCGGTGCCCTTTACTGCACCTGATCTCCGCGTCGTCATCAATAATCGGCAGCAAAGAAAAGACCTCTATTAATGCTTAGAAGGAAAGCGTACCCGAGATGAGGTCCCCCACTCAATGCTCCAAGGAACCAGGGGTAGCCCTTATCCCTGTTGATATAAATTCGACAATCGCCCTCACTGCGGGGGAAAATAAACCTTTAGGAGCCAGCCTCCATTCAGTCGACAGGCTCCCAAACGCAGCAGAGAAGAAGAGCTAGGGTCGAGTTCCGAAAATTCAAAGATGAAATCCTCTAAGCCCTCTAGGTCGCACCAAATAGGGGCCAGTAGACAAGCGATCACCTATCCTCCACTGTGCAAAGAGAAGAGTCTTAAGGGTCAACCCGGTCAAAGGGACGGGAAGACCCAATCCTGCGTTAGCTCCAAGAGATGGAGGACTGCTTAGCCTGAATCAAACAAGAGGAAGATCGATGCGGTAGAGCATACCGCCCTTCCTGACCTCCTTTCAACAGGTCCATTCTAGAAGCCCCTGTTCCAGAGAACTTCAAAGCTTCTCACTTCGACTCATATAACCGTGACTCCGACCCGATGGACCATATCGAGATATTTAGAACTCTCATGATGATCCACCAAGCCTTCGACACGCTCCTATGCAAGAAATTCCTAACAACCTTGAAAGGGTACTCCCAACTCTCTCCGGGGTCGATCTTCTCCTTCGACCAGCTTGAGGAATTCTTTATAGCCCACTTTGTTTCCAGTCGCAAGACTGAAAAGACAAGTTCCACACTACTTGAATTGAAGCGAAAGGAAATAGAGTCACTTAAAGATTTTTTCAAGTACTTCATAGCCGGGGCCAGATCTATATCCTCCCTTGATTCGGCGGTGGCAGCAGTGCCTTTCGGCATAATGTCACCCACATAGTGCATAAAACATCCCTCGCTAAGAGACCCCCTTTGGGACTTTACCGAACTTTTGGATAGGAGCGATAAATACATCCGATCTGAAAAGGCCCTTCATTTCAAGGGCCAGAAGGATTCCCCCTAGGGAACAAACGAAAAAGCACAATCAAAGAAAGACACAAGCGGGCCCAGAGAGATAATTCTGGCCAACGCTGTGCTCACCTAGCTCATCGTTTTGACAATTTCACCCCCCTCAGTGCCAACATATCACCCGTCCTCATGGAGATTGAGAAACAAGGATTGGTCCGCCCTGCTCTCAAAAATGCAGATGCCAAGTAGAAGAAGGGAAATAAATTTATGGTGCCAATTTTACAGGGACCACGATCATAACACCAATGATTAACAAACCCTCGAAGAGCAGACTGAGGCCCTGATTCGTTGAGGTTACCTATCCATATTCGCAGAGAGAGATATAACCTCCCCTCTTCCCACTCGGGGGGCTAACCATCTCCCAAAGAAGGAGCCTGAAGACCCAGGCTTGGAGCGCTTGGTGGTCCTTCACTCTATTCACGAAGAACCTATGGGCAGAGAGTTTAACTCCTCCCAAAAGGCGCTCGTTAGGGAAGTAAATTCGGTGCCAAAGTCCCTGGGGTCCTGCTAACTTTTTACGACAAAGATCTTGAAGGTGTCAGAACACCTCATTCTGACGCTATATTGATCAGCCTTGCCATGGAAAACCACGAAGTGCGCCATATTCTGGTGGACAGTGGGAAATCAACGAAAATCTTCTTCTTGGAGGCATTTGAAGGCCTCATGCTCTCTCGAGACAACCTTAAACCCGCTAGATACACTTTCCATGGATTCTCTGAGGTTCCGGTTCAAATCAAAGGAATAGTGACCATCAATGTAACAACGGGAAGAACCCCAACCACTCGAACAAAGGCTGTGGACTTCATGGTCGTCAATGTGATGACAACTTACAATGCTATCATCAGATGCCCTGATCTAACAATCCTTCACGTTGTGCATTTTGTCTTCCATATGAAGTTGAAGTTTCCTACAACCAAGGGGGGAGGAGAAGTCAGGAAGCCACTCGGGCCTGTTATATGGCCATAGTGGGGGGCTTGGTCCTCCCCCTCGATGCCATAGAATACCCTCACGAGAGGAGCCAAGTCTACTCCAAAACCGTAGAAGAATTGGAAGATGTCCCCTTCTCCCCAGAAGATAAAACGAGGTGCTTATGAGTAAGCAAAGCTCTATCCCCTCGAGCAAAAGAGAAAATTGTTCGGTGCATAAGGGAGAAACAAGATTTGTTTGCTTGAATCGTTGCAGACATGCTAGGTAACTCAGAAAAGCTAATCATGCACTGTCTGAGTGTGAACCCAAACATCAAGCCCATCCAGCAGAAGTGCCACAAATTTGCCTTCGGCCGACAACATGCCGTCAAAGAAGAAGTTGACAAACTCCTAGCCACCCGCTTCATCCAAGAGGTTAGCTAGCCAATGTGGTAATGGTAAAGAAAGCCAATGGCAAGTGAAGAATTTGCATAGACGTCACCAAACTTAACACAGCATACCCAAAGGACCCATTCACTTTTCCCAGCATCGATGCCATATCTGGGCACGAGGTTTTAAGCTTTATGGATGCCTTCTCGGGATATAACTAGATCTGTAGGTTTCCTCCTGATATCCTGAAAACATCCTACATTACCGATCAAGGTCTCCACTATTACCGGGTCATGTCTTTCAGGGCTAAAAAATGTTGGAGCCACCTACTAGCGTGTGGTAAACAAAAACTGTAAAGAGAAAATTGGGAGAAACATGGAAATCTACATAGATGACATACTCGTCAAGAGTCTAAAAAAGGGACATATGCCCGACCTCCAAGAAGCATTTGATGTACTACGAAGACACAATATGAGCTTGAATCCTTCGAAGTGCGAATTTAGGGTCTCCTCGGGGATGTTTCTGGGTTTCATGAAAAGTCAAAGTGGAATTGAGGCAAACCATCAGAAGATCCAAGCCATAATCAACATGGCGCTTCCGACCACCATTAAGGAAGTTCAGAAACTTACATGGCACCTTGTTGCCGTTGGTCATTTTCTCTCCAAGTCAGGGGAGAAGTGCCTCTCGTTCTTCAAAGCTCTCCGAGTGGCAAAAGGTATTGAGTGGGGAGAAAAACAATAAGAAGCTTTTGAACAACTCAAGGCTCATCTCGTCAGTCCACCACTCCTTAGCAAGCCAGAGCTAGGTAAGGTTCTCTACCTCTACCTGGTCAATTATTATCATACCCTTATTGTCGTCTTCTTAAGAGAAGAGGACAAGATACAAAAAACGATCTACTATGTGAGCAAAGTCGTTCACGATGCAGAGAAAATGGCCTACGCTCTGATCATGGTAGCTCGTAAGCTTCACCCATACTTCCAAGGTCATTTCATCTATATCCTCACCGACCAGCCTCTTAAGCAAGTTCTCCATAAGACAGACAACTTTAGGCGACTCATGAAGTGGTACATAGAGTTGAACCAATACGACAACAACTATCGACCTGAGGATGGCTATTAAATCCCAAACCTCAGCTGAATTCATAATTGAAAGCACTATCATTGGTACCCACAAAGAAACTGAGGACCCCCCTAGTCTGGAGCATTTACATTGATCGGACCTGCCTTAGGGGAGCAGAGCTGGGATTATCTTACTAGGACATTATGATTTTACTCTCTAGTACTTGTTGCGCCTAAACTTCCCAACCTCCAACAACGAAGCTGAATATGAGACACTAATTGTCAGCCTCCTCCAAGCTCGAAAGGCAGTGACACAAAGGGTTAAGGTGTTTAGCGGTTCTCAACCAGTTGTGAACCAAATCCCTGCATGATTAGGTACCTAGCTTGCGTAAAGAAACTACTTTCTTCTTTTAAAGAAGCTGAAGTCACCCACATTCCTTGCGAGCAAAATGGGCAAGCAGACGCCCTATTGAAGTTAACCTCCTCTTCTTTCTATGGACTCGATAATACAATGCTTATTGAAGTCTTGCTTAAACCAGGCATCGAAGAGGGAGCATTAGAGCTTATGTTCGGCACCCCCCAAACACCAAGAGATTATTGGATGAAATCCTTGATTGACTTTATCGACAAGGGAATCATCCTGGAAAACCCCAAAGAAGTAAGAAAGACCCGGGTTAGAGCGGAAAGATATACACATGTAGAAAGGACTTTCTACAAATGTTTGTATACAAAAGTGGATGGTAGACCTTACTTGCGATGCCTCTCCCTTGAGGAGGCAAAATATTCCCTTCGAGAAGTACACGAAGGAATTGGTGGAAGCCACCATAGAGATATGCCTCTCGCACAAAAATTTCTTAACCACTGATATTATTGCTCCACAATTCTCGGTATCGCTCAAAACCCATTAGTATCTAGAAGAAAAGCGTGTGCAGATTTGGGATCCCCTGAATCCTCATCACCTACAATGAAACACAATTCTCGGGCAAGGGATTTCATAAGTTTTGCACCGATCTAGAGATCAAACAACATTTCTTCACTATCTCACATCCCTAAACCAATGGTTAGGCCAAGAATGACAACCTTAAAAAATAAGTTAGACAAAGCCCCCAAGGGACAATGGGTCGAGAGCTCCTAAGTGTATTGTGGTCTTACAGTATCTCGAAAAGAACCCTAACAGGATAGTCACCGTTCAACCTCACCTTCAGCTCCGAAGCATTGATCCTCCTAGAGGATGGAATTCCTTCTCCTTGACTTCTCTCTATTAAAGAAGACCAAAACTCAAATGAACTCCAAAATGACCTCAATCTCCTCTAGGATGTTTGCGAGAAATCCGCCCTACGACAAAGTATTTACCATCAGCGGGTAGGGAAGTACTACAACAAGAAGGTTTGCCTCAAAAACATCAAAGTCGGGGACCTAATCCTTCGAAAGCTTGAAATCTCTTATCCGCGCAAGAAGGGGAGGCTTGCTCCAAACTAGAAAGGACCATAAAATGTCTCCCAAGTCTTCCACCCCGGTGCTTAACGGCTTGAAGATCTGGGGGCAAGAAGATATCAAGAATTTAGAACACCGAACACCTCATGAAATACGATGAGGGTGCTTAAGTCCCTTCCCACATAGTGAGTTCTCAATTTGTAGTAAGGCTAACTCTTATAACGGTCAGAGCATGTAATAAAGGCCACCTAGGATCATTTGTATCAATAAAACTTAGTAAGTACTTTCTTTTTTGAAATTTTTGTACAACTATTTGGATGTGAACAAGGAGTTAGGTGCTACCCCTATATTTCAAAACCGCACCAACAACTCGTTAACCCCACAAAATAGCGAGTTTGGAGTCCAACTTTTTCTTAGAGTTGCTCCTATAACCAGCTAATTTAAATAGCGAGTTTGGAGTCATACTCTTCACTAGAGTTGCTCACACACCCAGCTAACTTTAAATAGCAAGTTCGAAGTCCAGATCTTCTCTAGAGTTGCCGCCACAGTTAGCTAACTTTAAACAACAGGTTTAGAGTAAAAAATTCATGGCTCGGGGTCACACTCGCAAACTTGCAAACAAGCAAATTCTGAGTTCGCCTCTTCACTCGAACTACTCTTGCAGCTCGTTGACCCCTAAATAACAAGTTCGGACTCCAAAACTTGTGGCTCAAAGTCGCTCTCGAAAACTCGTACACTAGCAGGTTCGGAGCTCGATTCGCCACTCAAACTACTCCCACAGCTAGTTAAAATCTCTAAACAACGGGTTCAGTGTCCAAAATTACCGCTTAAAGCTGCCCCCATAAGCTTGAAAACATGTAAGTTCGGAGCCCAACTCGTCACTCGAAACTGCTTTTGCCACTCATTGACCCCCTCATAACAAGTACGAGATCTAAGACTTGTGGCTCAGAGTTGCTCTCTCAAACTCACAAATAAGCGAGTCCGGAGTGTGACTTGCCATGCAGATTCATAACAAATGCACTATTACTAGCTCGAGGATACATTTAAAATATCTTCATTCACTTTTACATAAAAACCGAACGGTCAAAAGTACGTCAGGGGGCCCCACTTTCCTCCTCCAATCCAGTCATTTATGGCCGCTCGGGCGAGGAACGTTATGGTTATGATGTACGGTCTGTTTCCTCCGCCGAAAGGACTCACCCAGAAAACCCAAATAATCGGAAGGAGGGACGAGCCCTGCCTAGGCAAAGCCAATCCTTGTAGACACCAAGCTCAACGAACCAGCTACTCTGCTTTGGGCATCCCCTGGGTTTCTTTGTGCCTACCTCCTTGGAAAACTCTTGATGTCTCGCGCAACCCCTAAGATGAGGGGTACTCTGCATCCGCAATTTCCCCAGCTTCACCTCTAGACGATAAATTGCCAAGTTCCTATCGATTAATAACTCCCTCAGCAACATTTCCATGCCACAGCTACCTCTCTCTACCGAGGGGGGAAATGGCATATCTGAAGGGTAATTCCCATGCAGAAGAGCGAGCTCCTGACCTTGAGTGAAAAATCATGCAAATCGTTGCGACGATGAATGAGCTCAGCGTCTCTTTCGGCCAGCACAACCTTCAAGCGAGGAACCTCTGGTTGTGCCTCATGCGACACTTTGCGCAAGCGAGTGAGCCCCAACTCGATCAGCCGTAACTTCTTATGAAGATGGTCTACCTCGGTGATTTAGGGATCGCCCCAAGTGTACACAATGATCCACAAAGTAAACAAAGGAGTCACGATGAGCAAAAAACACTTAATGTTAACTTAATTTTTTTTAGGATCTAACGAGACAGGTCAAAATTTTAGTAGAATACAAAATGATTATGTGAAAAGAATATTTATTAATAAAAAGGTGAGGGATACATAGCGGTGGCCAGGCCGCAGTTCGCAAAATAAAAAAGATATAAAGATTACAAAAAAAAATTGTTTTAGCCTTAGGGGGTAAGGGGCATCTCTTTACTTGCGATGGAGGGCATCAGTGGCTCACTCATCCCAAGCTCGACATCTCAAGGAGCCGAGGTATCCTCTACCCTGCTAACCTGGGGCAATCCTCCTGAGTTGGCCCAGCTATCTCCCCAAATTCTCCCCCTCCTTGAGGGAGTAGCTGTGTAATACCCCGTAATTTGTGAATAGTATAATAAATAAATAAATAAATATATAGTTGGTTGTATATGATATTGGATTTGTTAAATGGTTTGGTTTGAATTGATTAGATTTGAATCCGGTTATGAAGGATTGTATGCGGTTGGTTGAGAATGAGATTGGTTTGGTTGGTTGATGATGACGTCATCAACAGTTTAGATGTGGGAAATATGATATTTGAATGCTTGTGAGATTTGAATACTTACGGGATTTGTACGGGATTTGTAAAGGAATTTGGGAATAATAGTCCCATATTGGAAATATACAAAAAATAGTTTGAGTATAAATATAATTGCCTATGATCAAGAGTCACCTAATTGGTTAACCACCTTTTGAGAGACAGCCTATGGTGGGCAGTTGTACTACATAGTATCTAATTTGTATTCTAAAAATATTAAAATCGTCTGAGTATTGGAGCGGGGCGTTACAAATGGTATCAGAGCCGACTTTCGACACCGGGTGTGGAAGAGGGCCTCAGTATGATCCGCAGTGTTGAGAGTCAGTGTGGAAGAGGGCCTCAGTATGATCCGCAGTGTTGAGAGTCATTGTAACTCCTGTTTCTCCATATTTGTATTTTTATACTGTATTTTGTCCCATTGTACTGTTCTATCTAATTGAGATCCTGTATTTTGTTTCACATTGAATAAAACCATTAAATTGTTTTCGACTCAATTTTTGGTTCTTTTATCTAATCCAATTGTATGTGCTATTTGTGTCGTTATTCATGAAGAAATGGCTATTTTTTCTCATTCATCTCTTTATTCCCCATTTTAGTGCAATTTGACCAATTCTCCAGTTGGATCATATTCGAAACGGATACCCTAAAACCCGTTAACCCGAAACCCACACTATATAAACCCTATCTCTTAACCCTAACCCTAACCCCTACCCCATTTACTGTTGTGACCTAAATCACCCCGCCGCTCAAATCCTTCTCCTTCCTCCGCTCTTCTTGCTCGCCAACCCATTTCCCGTCTCCTTCTTCCTTCGATCATCGCCTCTCCGATCGCCTCCCTCACCATCACCTACGACCATCCATTCCCTCGTCAACCCCAAAACACCACCGCACCACCCAAACTCCATCGAACCCAAACTCCCGTCGTCTTCAACCTCCCGAACCCAATCCAACTCACCTCCAACAACCACTGCACCATCTCCTCACCCCCTCATCCTCCTCGACCTCCGTCCCCACCGCTAACACCCCCGAACCACCTCAGGCTCCTCCTCCACTCGCTCCTCTGTTCGAACCCAAGGAAAAGAGCAGCGCCGTCGTGCCGCCACAGTCGCTTCCCGACCATCCGCCACCTCACGTCACCGCCGCCAGCGTCGCAAGCCGCCGCATCACGTCACAGTCGTCACACGAGATGCCGTTGCCATCCTTTCTCTCGATCCCTGTTTCGACGAAGAAGAGCAGCTGTTTGGGCAGGATACGATCCTAACCTTTGGATCCCTTCAAGATCCGTGCTATCAAGGTCGATCTGATCGCTGTCCCGTGTTCGGCCACCGCAGATCCCCCGCTTGCTGTTCGCTGTTCTGGCTAGATCTGCTGCGTAGGAGAAGCCCCATTGGCTGGTTTCGCTGTTTGGCATTTTGGCGCAGCGAATCCCAAGATCACTGTTTGCTGTTCGGCCGATCTGGTGTGGGGAAAAATTCACACTATGATCGATTTTCTCACGTGCTTCACACGTGCTTTTGGAAGACTTCGCCTGGGATTTTTCGATCCTATTTTCTTCAACAATCGGATCTATCGTCGTCAATCAAGGCAAGTATTCCTCTTTTACATATTTTTGTTCTAGTACAATCATTCCTTGAAAATACTACAAATAGTTAGAAATTGTGACTCCTCTTTGACTGTCGTTGTTGATCAAATATTAAACCTCCTCAATTTATAATCTTAAGAGTCACAATAATTTCATTGTATTATATTATAACTACTTGGACTCATTTTACCCCCTGAACACATGGACACATGAAATTAAGGAGCCCTAGATTTGTAGATATATGTCATATCTTGTATTTGATAATCTTACAACCATTTGGCTTGAAAAACAATTATTACTTGCTGTTTTGACAACCATCACCCCGTATGTATATCACACTTTAACCTAGATGCCTAATAACCAATTTTCATGTAACATATACTAGTAAGATATTCCCACATGTTGCTGTCCTGAATCTTGTTAGGCTGTTTTGACCCATTTAACATTAGAATCTGCACCCGAGCCCTGAATAGAAAATGTAGCTCTAGATGTCTAGATGTAATTAGCCTATGGAATTTTTGAATTTGAAGTTGCGGTCTAGGAGTTATTGCAGTTTTACTGCAGCTGTGTCGGTAGATGCAGATTCGCAAATCTGCTGCACACCTTTACTTTGTGAATTAATTTAACTACGTTAACAGCAAGAGTTTTACTTGAAATTTTATATGCGGTTGCTGGACACCCTATAGAACATACCCAATTTTTCTTAGAACTAATTAACAATATTTCGACCCTGTTTCACATGTTTAATCTTCGATTCATAAATTCTGCCTAAACACATTAACTATGTAATTCGCTGGACACATGTTCCCACCACTTTCTCGTACCTTGTTTCACACACTTGCGTGCATGCTTGATAAGAAATAATAAAAGTAACAAGCTGGTGTTTAAGGAAAAGACCATAGTAGTGGACAATATAGGTAAGTGTACTCGGAAGGGGGCTCGTGTTTCCCATAATGTTATGTTAAATGGAACTAAGTGCTACATCATGGTGACGGGGGCCACCTCTAGAGTCTACGGGGGCCACCTCTAGAGCCCATTATATGATTACATGATATATAATTGAGATCAAATGGAACTAAGTATCACGTAGAACTAAGTGCCACGTCATGGTGACGAGGACCACCTCTAGAGCTTACGGGGGCCACCTCTAAAGCCCATGGTTTGATCACTTGCTTGATACTTGATACCTAAGTACACCGCCCTATAAACTCCATCACTAGGCCTAAAAGAAATTGTTTTGACTGTAGCAACCATGTAGTAAAAAGATGGATGCATGAAGTGCTACCTAGATAGTAATAACTACAAGACTTGAACATGAGACATGAACATGACACCTGTTACTTGATACTTGATGCCATGAGGCTAGTTAGGTAGCCGAACGAGCAATTCCACTTCTTATGCCCAATGAAAACAAGTGACTTTCGTCGATGATCAGAAATGCCACTTTCCTCTTGATGCGGTAGAAGAGGTCTAGTCTAGGTCAGTGCTTTCTTTTTCTATTCGAGAGATTATGTTGTTGTCGGCATAACCGATGCAGTTAGCTCAAAAAAAGGGAGGGAACTATTATAACACTTCCGGATGAATAAGAGTTATCTTTCTCTTTCTCGATCGAAAGAACCTGAGGCATCAGGTTGAACCCAAATACATTACCTATACTGCCGCTTTTACCGTTGGATATTAAACGACGATTCCGGAATAGATAGATTCAAATTACGTGATATAATGGGTCATTTAATCCAAATTCATGAGGAAGTGGACCCGAGAAAAATGCAGCAATCAGCAAGCCGGGCACCTTTGAAAGAGTATCGCTTATATTGATGAAACCATTTAGGGCCGATATGATACATGAAACATGATACATGAGACTTGAAACATGAAACTTGAATTTGACAACTTGTTACCTGATACTCGACAACTTGTTACTTGAGACTTGACACTTGTTACATGATACTAGACTTGAGACTTGTCACTTGATGTTAGATACCCTTACAGGTTCACTTGTCATGTGTTTTACCATTAGCAATTGTTATCCAGCCCGTTTACTAAGATGTCCCTCTTGCTAGCTAGTTCTTGGTTTTTCCATTACTTGTTGTATCCCTGTTACATTCTTGATTCCAATTTCTGTTCCCCATTACTTGTACTCGTTTTTACTATTTGTGGCCCTAGCTTGCACTAAGGGCATTTTCTCTTGTTTTCCCTATTTTTCCTTTTTTATTTATTAAGCAGACTTTGGAGACGTGCTACCTGCTGGAATCGGTGAGCAGACGTTCTAGGCCTTGCTTGGGAAAAGCTTTCTTTAATCATTTCATTTTGTATTTGAGTTATTTCATTTGATGTTACTTAAGACTTGTAACGGGCTTATGTTCCCGAGTTTTATGTTGATCCAGACTTGAAAACTATTTGGACATTATTATTTGTTTTCAATTATTTTCTGTTGCTTAATAAATTACTCATGCATGCTTGGTCATATATAAATCTGGTTATATTCTTGTTATGATGCTGAGTCGATCCTACAGCTTATGGATGATGCTAAAATCATTCGCTGGGCTTCGTCACGCGCTCGTATTCCATATTTTTGGGAAGCAGGGCATGACAAGGTTTTTAGTGGTATCAGAGCCAGGTTTGGCTAATGTGTTAGTTTGACTAATACATTAGACGGGCTTGACTCAGTCAGGATTAACTCAACATTAAACAGGTCATGCAACCACATGAATAATTTAATAATTAACTCGATCTGGACACAAGTCTTATCCCATCCATTTTGATCCCTTTATATCCAATTCTTTGATTCCTTGTTTCCTACCATCTCTTACAGTCATCCTGATTTGTTGATTCCTTATTGGGTACAATTTATTCTTTCCGTATCCGTATTATTTTGATTTCGGTGCAAGCGATCTCTTATTTTCTGCTTGCCTCGTTGATCCCTTCTTATTTCAGCTCGTGTGTCGTTCATTGCTTTCCCTGCCTTGCATTCATTTTTTTTATTGTTGATTCGTATCGAGTATCATGTTGGTTATTCCTTCCCTGCTATATTCTCTTCAATTCCGATTTCGCCCCTCATCCTTCTTCCTTCGTATTAAGTTCCTTAATTTCCTCTTGTCCTTTCTAGTCATCCTCCTCTTTAACTCTTTATTGGGTGTAGCTTCATTTTTCTCCTACCTATTTTTTCTCTTTATATTTATTTATTTATTTATTTTTTCTGAATACCCTCTACATTTCGATTATTAATTGTTATATTTATTTTCAATCTTCTATAAAAATATTTCTCAACAAAGATTTTGTTATTCCGAACAATGGTGTATTTTAACTTCACTTTTTATTTTTGATAGGCTATATATTTCTAATGGATTATTTTGATAAGACAATTCTTATTTTGTTGTATAATGCTATTATTACTACTACAATTATTATTGCTATTATCTTTATTATCATTACTAGTATTATTATTATTGTTACTACTATCGATATTCTTATCATTGCTTTCGTTATTTTATTATTATTGCTAATATCAAATTACTTCCACAAAAATGTTGGACCCAAACTATATCTTGTCTTGCATTATTACTTTTACTAGTGTTGTTGATATTTTAATATTACTGTTAATATTATTATTATTGTTATCATTCTTTTTACGATTACTATTATTATTACTGTTATGATCATTGTTATTATCAATGTTATTCTTATTGTTATTAGTATCAATATTTTGTTTTTTTTTGTTATTGGTATTATTATTTTTATCGTTACTATTATTATTATTATTAATTTATTTTGAGCATGAGCATGCTCAATTTTATATACATTTCACCACTTCGGTGCAACCTAATGTCGAGATGGCAGATATGCAACTCGATGTCAATGGAGGCAAATTGCAACTGGATATTGGCGAGGCAAAATGTGCAGCCGATATCCGGACGGCAACTTGAAACCTGATGTCGTGAAGGCAAACATGCAACTTGATGTTAAGGAGGCAAGATTTTCTACCTATTTGCAAATTGATAATTCAAGACTCTTTACTTATATAATGAATGTAAAGAAATATTTTCCTTATGACATTTCCTTTATACAATTACACTTTATGTTTTCATACAAATTTGAACTTGTATAGTTGATTTATTTATAGAATTAATAAGCCAAATTCTAAATTTTGTTTCATAATGCTATTTTGTTATTGCTATTGTCTTTATTATTATTATTGGTATTATTATTATGATTGTCATTTCAATTGTTGTTATTATTATCGTTTTCATTATCTTTATTGCTGTATTATTTTTATTATTATTACTGTTACTTTATTATTTTCATATGATTATTATTGTTACTATTATCAATATTATTATTATCGTTATCATTTTTAATACTATTATTATTACTATTATTGCATTAATTTCATGAATATGTTGAATCCAATTATGTTGTGTATGAATTGTCATTATTATCAAGTATTGTAAACATTTTATTTTATTATATTATTATTACCTGTATAGTTATGATGATTTTGATTATTGTTATGATTATTTGTTTTTATTATTTTATTATTACGGTTTTTATTACTTGTATCATTATTGTTATTATTTTTTTTATGTTATTGTATTTATTATTACCTGATATGGCTAAAAATAGGGTTAAATCGGAACCGTCCAAATCGAGAACGAATCTTAAAGCCTGGCGGTAAAATGGTAATTTCACAGACAATGGGTCTGGAGCGGGTCCTGGGTCTTTTCCCCAAAAAACCCAATAACCAGTGAACGGATCCACCTCAACTGGGTATGGGTCCCAACCCGAAATGAACCCGGTCCAGCAGGATAGAATTAGGGTTTCTGATTAATCCTAATCAACAGCCATGATTCATATCTATCCTTTCACTGGGGATTAGGGATTACATTCCTTATCTAACCACAGGGATTACATTCCTAATCTGACCCCAGCGGCGCCTATAAATACCCCCCATCCATCTCCATTAAGAGGTAATCAATCTTTTGCCAGTTTTACGCTCTTTCATAATCACTTCTGATTACTGACTTGAGCGTCGGAGGGTGCGTCGCCGGGATCAACCCCGGTGTCTCGCACTTTTTGCAGGTGAACGGCGGGAGTCAACTGTCAAACTCCGGCAGAACAGGTAACAGGTTTGCTATTCAAAGTTTCCCAAGAATCCACAAGTACTATCTGTTTGCCCCCACACCAGATTCAGCGGCAACAGATTGGCGCCGTCTGTGGGAACAAACGAATAGCTGCCTCCCCTCTTCCCGTTGGTTAGATCTTCTCCAACCATGCCTCCTAGGAAAGCAAGATCCAGAGGGTCCAACCGTGGACCCAACCCTGAGCAGCAATAGGAAGTCCCCATCCAACCCGCTCAGCAGCAGGGGCAACTTCCGCCTCAAGCTGAGGACCCTCTTCAACAGGACCAACCGCTTCCTCAGAATCAACAACCTCCTAAGGGTCCTCCTGGTCCTCAAAATGCAGATGCAGGGGTCTCGCGTCCCAACCCGCAGAAACAACCTCCCCATCTGGACCACGTCTCCATCCACAATGCCTCTTCGGATTCTATGGCCTCCCACAATCCCCGAGCTTCCGACCTTCGCAACACCATCCTCAATCGGCATAAAGATGAGGATCTTCGCAGCCATCTGGATGAAAAGCGGGCCCGAGAGGGAACCTCCCACCAACACCGTCCGGATGAGCGATCTCCTCACCGCCGAGACTACAGAAGGTCCCCTACCTGAAGGGGTCGGAGAGAGTCCCCCGAGCATCACAGGAAAAGACCCCATTCCCCTTGCCGGTCGGCACCATCCAAGGAACGATGAGGCACCCATCACTCGTGCCGAGTTCCAGCAATTCCAAGCAACCGTCCTGCAAGCTCTCAACCTTCGTCCCAACAACACCAATGCTTCAAGGATTCCCACTCCTCCGGTTCGAAGTCCTCGTCGACGGTCCCTAACTCCTCCCCCAGCTCCTAGCAACCCCCAGCACATGCCAAGTCCTCGCCGCTCCTGGAGCTACCATCGTCGTAGCCCCCGCTCTCCCTCGTACGAAGAAGAGTCTAAAGGCTCGGTTGATTACCGTCGAAGGGATGACGCTGTCTACCGCCGTCTCCACGAAATAGAGAGGCACTTGGGTCGGTTAGACCGAGAAGAAGAGCTTAGAGGAAGGACCCTTCGCCCTAGTCGACCTCCTTTTTTCTGAACCATAATGGAGGCCCCGGTACCAATTGGCTTTAAACCTCCTCAATTCGAGACTTACTCCGGGGAGACTGACCCCATCGATCACATCGAAAGCTTCAAGACTCTCATGCTCATCCATCAAGCTTTCGATGCTCTGCTATGCAAGACCTTTCCCGCAACTCTCAAGGGTCCAGCTCGAGAATGGTACTCTCGCCTTGCCCATCCTCAATATTCTCCTTCGAGCAATTCGAGACCCTCTTCGTCACCCACTTCGTGAGTAGCCGCCGAACTAAGAAAACCAGCATTTTGCTACTCTACCTCAACCAGAAGAAGGGTGAGAAGCTGAGAGACTATGTGAAAAGGTTCACAGCGGAAGCCAGGTCCATAGCATCCCTACGACCAGTCGGTCGCTGCAACTGCATTTCAATCCAATGTCCTCAACTCCAGCCTCCGCTCCTCCCTCGCCAAGAAGCCCCCACAGAACTTCTCTGACCTCCTCCCCAGGACCGAAAAGTATATTCGGGCCGAAGAAGCTGAGCACCGCCCCAACTTGGAGGGGTCTTCCTCAAGGTCTAAGAGAAAGGGAATAGAAGAGGAAGGGGCCAAGAAGCTCCAGAAGGATAATGGCGGCCAGCGCCGACCTCCTCCCAGATTTGAAAAATTTACTCCCCTTAACGCCAACATCTCCACAATTCTCATGGAAGTTGAAAAGGAGGGGGTGATACCTCCGGCACCAAAAATGAACACCCCTGGCAAGAAGAGGGATAAAGAGAAGTGGTGCCGCTATCACCAGGGACCATGGCCACGATACCAATGATTGTCGGGCCTTGAAGAACGAGATAGAAGCCCTCATCTAGAGGGGTCAGCTAAACAAGTTTGTGAGAAAGGACCGAACCGATCCTCCTCCCCTGCCTCGGGGGGCTAACAAGCGTCCTGAACGCGATGAAACGCCCGACTTCGAAGAGGAGCGTGTCCTACACCTCATTCATGGGGGCCCAATGGGGGGCTCCTCCAACTCCTCTCGAAAGGCGTTCATAAGGGAAGTCAATTCAGTTCGTGCCACCCCTCCTCCTAAAGGCCTCGGAGTGCCCATCACATTCTCAGATGAAGATCTTGAAGGTGTCCGCACCCCCCATTGTGACGCACTCGTCATCAATCTCCATATGGCGAACTGTAAAGTGGAGAGGATCCTGGTGGACAATGGAAGCTCCGTTAACATCCTCTTCCTCGCCGCTTTCAAAGGCCTCAAACTCTCCCGAGACAGACTCAAGCCCGCCGGCTATACACTCCATGGGTTCACGGGAGTGCCAGTGACTATTGAGGGGGTGATCACCCTCGACGTAACCGCTGGCAAAACTCCTACTACTCGAACGGAGTCGATGGACTTTATGGTCGTGGATGTCCCTGCAGCTTACAATGTCATTTTGGGTTGGCCCGGCCTAGCTGCCCTTGAAGCCGTCCCTTTCGCCTATCACCTCAAGATGAAATTCCCCACCCGGGCAGGAGTAGGGGAAGTAAAAGGCAAACAGGAAACGGCCCGTAAGTGCTACATGACCTCTACCCTCGGTCCAGTCCTCTCCCTCGAAACTCTGGAAATCCCCCAAGATGTTGCCCGACCAATGTCTGAGCTGGTGGATGAGTTGGAGGAAGTGCTCTTCTCTGAGCAGGATCCAAGCCGAAAGTTCTTTGTTAGCAAGACCCTCCCATCCGCCCTATGCTCCGACCTAGTCCAGTGCATCCGAAGGAACCGAGACCTCTTTGCTTGGTCAGCTACAGACATGCCCGAAATTTCTGAAGAGCTCTTAGTCCACCACCTCAGCGTTGCTCCGGGGTCCAAACCGGTCCAACAGAAGAGGCGCAAGTTCGCCCCCGAACGCCAGCTAGCCATAAAAGAGGAGGTGGACAAGCTTTTGAAGGCCCAGTTCATACAAGAGGTAAACTATCCCGAATGGCTATCGAATGTAGTAATGGTGAAGAAGTCCAACGGGACCTGAAGGATTTGTATCGATTTTACCGATCTTAACAAGGCATGCTCCAAAGACCCCTTCCCTCTTCCAAGTATCGATACTTTGATTGATGCCACTTCGAGCCATGAACTCCTCAGCTTCATGGACACCTTCTCAGGCTACAATCAGATTCGTATGTTCCCCCCAGATATCCCGAAGACCTCATTTGTAACCGACCAGGGCCTCTTCTGCTACAGGGTAATGCCCTTCGGTTTGCAGAATACAGGTGCCACTTATCAATGCCTCGTCAACAAGGTTTTTAAAGAACAAATTGGCCGAAATATGGAGGTATACGTCGACGACATGCTTGTAAAGAGCATCCACGGGACCGATCATGTGACTGATCTGCAAGAGGCATTCGACATGCTCAGGAAACACAATATGAGACTCAATCCGAACAAGTGTGCGTTTGAAGTCTCGTCGGGGAAATTCCTAGGCTTTATGGTCAGCCAGAGAGGAATCGAGGCCAACCCCGAAAAGATCAAGGCCATATTGGACATGGCTTCTCCGAAGAATGTCAAAGAGGTTCAAAGGCTAGCGGGTTGCTTGGCAGCCATAGGGCGTTTCCTTTCCAAATCAAGGGAGAAGTGCCTCCCCTTCTTCAAGGCTCTTAGGGGGGTTAAAGGCTTCGAGTGGGTCAGCAGCAACAAGATTCATTCGACCAGCTCAAGGCCTACCTAGTCAATCCTCCTCTCCTGAGCAAACCAATTCCTGGTGAACCCCTCTACCTCTACCTAGCAGCCTCCGAGCAGACCCTCAGTGCCGTTCTTGCGAGGGAAGAAGATAAGACCCAAAAGTCCATCTATTACGTGAGCAAGGTACTTCGGGATGCCGAGCTCCGCTACCCCAGGATAGAGAAGATGGCATATGCCCTAGTGATGGCCGCGAGGAAGCTTCGCCCGTATTTTCAGTCCCATTCGGTGGTCGTTCTTACTGACCAACCGCTGAAGCAAGTCCTCCACAAGCCGGAGACCTCCGGTCGCCTTATGAAGTGGTCTATCGAGCTGAGCCAGCATGATATAACGTATCAGTCTCGGACTGCTATCAAGGCTTAGGCCTTAGCTGATTTCATAGTTGAAAGTACCATCCCCGAGTTCAGCCAAGCAATGAAGGGACCACCTGTCTGGTCGGTTTATGTGGATGGATCCTCTTGTAACGAGGGAAGCAGAGCCGGGGTCATTCTGGCCGGCCCAGATGATTTCATCCTCCAATACTCCCTTCGCATCAACTTCAAGGCCTCGAACAATGAAGCAGAATATGAAGCACTCATAGCCGGCCTCGGAATGGCTCGCAATGCAGGGGCGCAGTGCCTCCGGATCTTTAGCGACTCTCAGCTGGTCGTAAATCAGGTCCTGGGTGAGTATGAGGCAAGAGATGACTGAATGGTTAAGTACCTAGCCAAGGTCAGGAACCTCATGGCCTTATTTGAAGAAGCCCTCATCCAGCGAATCCCTCGAGAGGAGAATTCCCAGGCCGATGCCCTCTCCAAGCTAGCCTCCTCCTCCCTCCAAGGTCTCGAGCAGACCGTCTTGATTGAGGTACTCCTGAAGCCAAGTATAGAAGACAACACTTCCGATTCTATGGAGTCTTTACCTGTCCTGCTTCGAGATGATTGGATGAAACCCCTCGTTGAGTTCCTGAGGGATGGGCTCCTCCTCGAAGATCCTAAGGAAGCTCGCCGAGTGAGAACCCGAGCAGAGTGATACACACTTATCGAGGGCATCCTATACAAGCGCTCCTTCACACAAGTAGACGGTAGGCCTTATTTGAGATGCCTCTCCCCGGATCAAGCCGACTACGCCCTGCAAGAGCTTCACGAAGGCATTAGGCGGGGCACATTCAGGGTCCAGATGCCTAGCCCGCAAAGTGTTGAATTACGGATATTTCTGGCCCACTCTCCTACAAGACGCCGAACGGCACGTTCGGCAATGCAGCTCTTGTCAGGTACTCCAACATCCGTCGCCTCCCATAAGCTCTACTCACTTTCCTATCAAGTCCTATCTCTTTCGCAATGTGGGGGATGGATTTACTAGGGCCATTCCCACCAGCTCCCGGCCAGTTCAAATTCTTAATCGTGGCAGTCGACTACTTCACGAAGTGGATAGAGGCCGAGCCCTTGGCCACAATCATCGAGAACAAGGTACTTCAGTTCTTCTGGAAGAACGTAATCTTCCGATTCGGTGTCCCTCAGGTCCTCATAACAGACAACGGAACCCAGTTCACCGGGGCTACCTTCCGAGCTCTATGTGAAGACCTCGCCATCCAACAACATTTCTCCTCCATCTCCCATCCACAGTCGAATGGCCAAGTGGAGAATGCTAACCGACAGATCCTCTCCGGTATTAAGAAGAGGTTGGATAAATGCTCTAAAGGCTTATGGGTCGATCAGCTCCCCAACGTGCTGTGGAACTACTGCACCACGAAACGGACCCCCACAGGAGAGTCCCCATTCCATCTCACCTATGGATCCAAAGCTATGATCCCCCTAGAAGTTGGTATACCCTCTCCTCGTCTAATGGCTTATGAAGAAGAACAAAATGCCAGAGAGCTCCGAGCAAATCTAGACTTGATTGATGAGATCCGTGAAAGAGCTGCCATTCGTCAACAAAGCTACCGGAGAAGGATCGAGCTGGCATACAATAAGAGAGTCCGTCCTACCGACCTCAAAGAAGGGGACTTGGTCCTCAGAAAGTTAGCCATCTCTTTTCCTGGCCAGAAGAGTAAACTAGCTCCAAATTGGGAGGGACCCTACAAGATCGCCAAAGTAGTTCGGCCCGGGACATACAGACTAGAAGATCTCGAAGGCAGAGAGATCCCCAGGACTTGGAATGCTGACCATCTTTTGAAATACCAAGAGAGAGCATTAACGCCTCTCAAAGTATTCAGGGATGTCGAACCGTTCCTCTCCTTTTACTTGTGATTTTTCTTTTATTGCTCTCTTTTAATAATGGCTCGCAACTTTAGAAGTAGCTAACTACTAGTTATTAATAAAGAAAGTTTTTTCACATTTTACTTGTAAAATTGCTTGCATCTCTCTGCCTTTACTCTTCACCCTAACGACGAGTTCGGAGTCCAACACTTGGTTCGATTCTGCTCCGCAAGCTCGCTCTTAAGAAAGCTAGGAGTGGTTCGCCATTCGGA
Source organism: Hemerocallis citrina (assembly GCA_017893485.1). Classification (NCBI taxonomy): domain Eukaryota; kingdom Viridiplantae; phylum Streptophyta; class Magnoliopsida; order Asparagales; family Asphodelaceae; genus Hemerocallis; species Hemerocallis citrina. The sequence continues at coordinate 156,824,188 of CM030368.1, read as the reverse complement.
ATTGCTCCCACAACTGTTGAACAAACTCTAACGACGAGTTCGGAGTCCAACACTTGGTTCGATTCTGCTCTGCAAGCTTGCTCTTAAGCAAGCTAGGAGTGGTTTGCCATTCGGAATTGCTCCCACAACCGTTGAACAAACTCTAACAACGAGTTCGGAGTCCAACACTTGGTTCGATTTTGCTCCGCAAGCTCGCTCTTAAGCGGGCTAGGAGTGGGTCACCATTCGGAATTGCTCCCACAACTGTTGAACAAACTCTAACGACGAGTTCGGAGTCCAACACTTGGTTCGATTCTGCTCCGCAAGCTCGCTCTTAAGAAAGCTAGGAGTGGTTCGCCATTCGGAATTGCTCCCACAACCGTTGAACAAACTCTAACGACGAGTTCGGAGTCCAACACTTGGTTCGATTCCACTCCGCAAGCTCGCTCTTAAGCAAGCTAGGAGTGGGTCACCATTCGGAATTGCTCCCACAACCGTTGAACAAACTCTAACGACGAGTTTGGAGTCCAACACTTGGTTCAATTCTGCTCTGCAAGCTCGCTCTTAACCGGGCTAGGAGTCGGTCACCATTCGGAATTGCTCCCACAACCGTTGAACAAACTCTAACGATGAGTTTGGAGTCCAACACTTGGTTCGATTCTGCTCCGCAAGCTCGCTCTTAAGCAGGCTAGGAGTGGGTCACCATTCGGAATTGCTCCCACAACCGTTGAACAAACTTTAACGATGAGTTCGAAGTCCAACACTTGGTTTGATTCTACTCCGCAAGCCCGCTCGTAAGCGAGCTATGAGTGGGTCACCATTCGGAATTGCTCCCACAACCGTTGAACAAACTCTAACGACGAGTTCGGAGTCCAACACTTGGTTCGATTCTGCTCTGCAAGCTCGCTCTCAAGCAATCTAGGAGTGGTTCGCCATTCGGAATTGCTCCCACAACCATTGAACAAACTCTAGCGACGAGTTCAAAGTCCAACACTAGGCTCGACTCCACTTCTCAAGCTCTATCAAGCAAGCCAGAAGTGGGTCGCCCATAAGAAAGGAGGTTTTCTTCTAATTTTGAGTAGTTGACAAAAGTTGGGAGAGTTATACTTAAACTAATACCAGCCAATGCAACATTCGAACAACAGAAGCAAAACAAACTTTTTTATTAAGAGCCCGGACAAGGCTGACACTACAACGAATTTTTACAATAACTTGAAGAGCATAATACAACCTATTTAACGCTTCTTTGGTAGGGGAACGCTTCGGTTCAGAGACACACGAGGGCGGCGCCGCCTTACCTCTGAGCTCGACTCTAAACCAGCGAAGCGAGAACCCCCTTCGCCGCTAACTCTACCTGTGGCCCCAACCGAGGCGCCGCTGGACGAAACGGCTACACCACTCTGAGCGTCAGCTGGGCTCCGCCTAACGGCAGGCGAACGAGTCGCAAGTTCGTAGAACGAGATACCTCTTTCGCTCTCTTCGCGAGTACACGACGTACTGCAAACATTGGCCCTTACGGGCTGACGTTTCAACGTTGCGATCTCCTCCTCTAGCTCGACGATCCTATCCCTCAGAATATCATCTTCCGCCGATGCTTTGAAACGGGGAAGTTTGGACGAGCCTGCGATGTTAGTGCTATCGGCCACAACACGACGGAGATGAGTCACTTCCATGCCTCTGTCGATCGTGATCCTCCTCAGTTTGTCAATTCTTGCCGACAACTCATCACGCTCGGACATCAACTTCCCCACCTTCGAAGCTAACTCCTCTTCCTCCGCCGAATGCTCTTTCACTATTACCTCTAGATGACGAACCTCCGCCAGTAGTTCACTATTCTTTTGGTCGACATCAAAGAGATCCTTACGGAGCAACTCTATCTCGCCTTCGAGACGAGTTTGTCGAGGTTGCTTCCGTAGTTCCCTTAACTCGCTAAGATACCCTCGTGCAGTTGCTTTGATATCCTCAAATTCCAAGAAGTCGTCAAACGCTTTATCACGCCAGCGAGAAAGAGCCCCCTTCGTTTTCTCCAGCTCAGTACGAAGATGGGAGACCTCGGTGATCGGGCCCAACTCGACCTGGAAAGTTGAGGAATATCAAAAGAAGTCCTTAATACTCAAAGACACAATCCGAGCAAAAAGAGTTGAATAATTTTGCGAAATTTTGTAATGATTCAGCCAAAAAGAAGTCATTTCATTAAAAGTTCAAAAGCTACAAAAAACGGTGGCCAGTCCGCAGTTAGGCATTACAAGAAAAAATAGAACAAGAGAATGAGACGACAAAGTCAAGGGTCGACCTCATCGTCGCTCGGCATAGCCACGATTGCACCCTCGGTGCCACCCTCGCCTTCGAGGTCTTCGCCCTCCAGCCTCGGATCGAACTCGGCCAAGGGCAGCTCTTCCTCACCCTCCACAGAGTCGTAGAAGTAATAGGACGAGACGTTGAACCCGGGGTTCCGAGCGACGACATGCTTCAGTGCTCTGCCATACGCCTCCTCCATGTTCGTCAGCATGTGGGCTTCGGCCTCGTCCCGAACAGCCTTCTCTGCAGCCGCCACCTTCGCCGCTTGCTCGTTCAGGGCCTCCTCCGTCGCCTTCTGAGCCTGAGTCAGCTCTCCTTCAAGCCGAGCCCTCTTCTTCTTAAGGGTCTCGACCTTGGAAGCCTCGGCGGCAGAACTCCTCAGCGCCTCAGCGAGCTGAGCCTTTAAGTCGGCGACCTCGGCCTCGAGCGAAGTAGAACGCAACTGTTCGGCCTCCAGCTCCTTCACCGCTTTAGACTGCTCCAACCGTTCCCGGTCATTCTAAACGGTCATCTCCTTCTCCTTGCTCGCGAATTCCTCGAGCAAATAGTTGAAGTGGCAGAGGGTCTACAGGCAACACAAGAAACAGTCAAGAACGAGCCCAAAAACTTAGAAAAATTCTCAAAGTAATCTACTACTTACCGACATAGTGTTCCGAGCGACCTGCATCGCGGCGTCCCCAACTTCACCTGCCTTAAGCGCCGCTCGGTCTTTAGGGGTCGGCAGGTGCTTCACCGCCTGCATGCAAATATTACCGTCCCCTAAGAACCCGTCGACTTCATGACCCGCCAGTCGGGGACGAAGATGCGCTTGTGCTCCTCGGTCAGAATCTTCTCCGCCTCGGCTGTGAGAGGCGGGACATCGAGGGCCAGCGCCGCACTGATGTTGAACGTGCCGCCGGAGGATCCTGGAGCGTCTGTTTGCACCGTTGGGTTCGGCGCGTCCGAGGCATGTGGGGCAGTCGGCATAACAAGGCATTGCTCAGGCTCGATCGAAGGAGCCTCAACAACCTGTCGCTCGGGGGTCGGAGAGACCGAGGGGATCTTGGGCGCTCGGCCGCCTTGAGGTCCGGACATGGTCCTCTTTCTCTTCCTCGTCTCCTGCTCCCTAGCTGCTCGGGCCTTAGCCATCAGACCTTTGTAGTCCATGCCGGAGGATTCTGCACAAACCGAGTGAAAAAAGTTAAAAAAAACTTTTCCAAAACATCAAAGACAAAACAAAGAAATGAGAGGCATACTAGGGTCGATCGGACGAGACCCCCTTGGAACAATGCCTCCTCGGTGATGTCTTTCCAACTGAGGGTCGGAAGCCCGAGCAACCTCTCCGTGATCTCCGCCTCCTCGTTGCTGAGAACGGGCTCTTTCTTCGCCCGCTTCGGCAGACCGTCCCTCGACCACATCATCGGGATCACCCATGGCTCGGGAGCTCGGACGAGGAAGTATTTCTCCTTCCAATGCTTGATCGAGTCCGGGTTCTCGATCAGCTTCACTCCCTTCCTCGGCGAGAGATAGTAACTCTGCTCATTTTTGCTTGGCTGGCTGGCAGGGTCAGTAGAGACTCCGAAGGATGAACATGTTGGGCTCTGCGCCGACCTCCTGGCATTGAAGAACAAATGCCATGATGTGTTGCCAGGTGTTCGGCATTAACTGAGCCGGACATAAGCCATACCACTGCAGCACCTCAACCACGAAAGGGTGCAGCGGCAGTCGAAGTCCGGCATTCAGGGAGTCGGCGGGAAATACGCATATGTCGGTCGAGGACGAGGTGCACGCTCGGAAGCCAGGGCCAGGAAGAAGGAGCCCGTACTCTGTAGGGATTTGGAACCCGCTCCGGATCCGATGTAGATCTGCCTCGGTCATCACCGAAGAGATCTGATCCACCTCGGATGTTTCCCTCGGCTCGTTCTCCTCGATCGACTTGGCAGTGCCCTGCGTCACTTTCTCCAACAGTTCTCCGGAGTAGCTCCGCACACCGCCAACGCTCGATAGAATGATCGGCTGCCGACCCAACTCTCCTGCAGCCTTCGAATGCTCAATTATCGTTTCCACCCCCTTGCCCTTGCTGGCTCGGACCAACACCTCCTGGAGAGGCTCGGCAACCTCCACATCCGTACTCGGCCGGACCGTAGTCTCATCGGTCGGCTCCACTACCTCCTTCCCCTTATCCTTGCTCGGCCCGACTGCTCGGCTGACGCCTAGGTCCGAGGAGGGGGTCTCATCCGTGGAAGAAATCTTAACCATTTTACAAAGATGAGGAGAAGGACTGACCTCGAAATGACTATTATCGCCGAAAAAGATCGTCGGAGTTTGAAACGCCTCGCCGCGATAGCTAGCAGCGCCACCCGAGAGCTAAAAACTTCGCTAAAGAAGTAAAAACCAAGAGTGAGAAAGTGAAAGTTAGAAATGAGGTGAAATGATGTGGGGGTGAAAACTTATAGTGAAAAAGATGCCTCTTGGGCTTTGTAACGTAAGGGCGCAACTCTTGGGCCTCAATTGAAGCGTTACAAAAGCCCAAACGGCTAAGTAACGAAGAGCCACAACTGTTGGGGAAGGAAGCGACGTTTCAACCCACGTAAAGCAGCTCGACACTTCACAACCGACGGCTAAGATTGCCCCACGTCCCTCGGATCCAACCCCCGAGCGACAGGCAATCCGAACCATTTCGCTCGGATTCCGAGCAAGTGCCAATCCGAGCTACGAAATGGAGAAAAACGACTTTCCCCTCAAAATTCGCGTAAGATTTCGATCGGACGGCTCAGATCTTGCCAGCGCCACTACACGACAAGATAGTGTTTTCTTGGGAACTGAGCCAGCATTGAGATCTGTACCATCATCCAACGGCCAAGATCGCCCCACGTCCCTCGGATCCAACCCTCGAGCGACAGGCGATCCGAACCATTTTGCTCGGATTCCGAGCAAGTGCCAATCCGAGCTACGAAATGGAGAAAAACGACTTTTTCCTCAAGATCCGCGTAAGATCTCGATCGGACGGCCCAGATTATGCCACGACCACTCAACGACAAGATAGTGTTTTCTTGGGAACTGTGGCATCTCGAGATTCGTGCCAAGATCCGACGGCTCAGATCGCTCCACGTCAAGCAGAAGTCCGAGCCGAGCGACTAGCAATCCGAGCAACTCGCACGAGGGTAAAACCGAGCCATTTCGCTCGGATTCTGAGTAAGTGCCAATCCGAGCTACGAAATGGAGAAAAACGACTTTTCCCTAAGGATTCGCGTAAGATTTCGATCAGACGGCTCAGATTACGCCACGTCCACTAAACGACAAGATAGCATTTTCTTGGCAACCGTGTCTGCCTCTAGATTCGCGCCGCAATCCAACGGTCCAGATCGCTCCACGTCGCTCGGAATTCTGAACTGAGTGACTAGCGATCCGAGCCACTTGCGCGAGGGAAAATCCGAGCCATATCGCTCGGATTCCGAGCAAGTGCCAATCCGACCCTCGAAAGTGAAGAAAAACGCTGCTGAGCGTCTCCGACCGTTGGATTATTACGAAATTCACGCCTGAGATGATGGACGGCCCAGATTGCGCCACGTCCACTAAACGACAAGATAGTGTTTTCTTGGGAACCGTGCCTGCCTCAAGATTCGTGCCAAGATCTAACGGCTCAGATCGCTCCATGTCACTCGGTATTTCGAGCCGAGTGACTAGCGATCCAAGCTACTTGCGCAAGGGAAGAACCGAGCCACTTCGCTCGGATTCCGAGCAACTGCCCATCCGACCCACAAAAGCGAGAAAATTACTGCCGAGCGACACGGTTCATCCGATCTTTCAGAAATCCGCGCTCGCTCAGGATCAACGGTCCAGATCGCGCCACGCCATAATTCGGTATTTTATTTATTAAAATCGTTTTATTTAGTTAAAAATTGCGAAAAAATGATTAAAAATTTGGGAAAATTAATTAAAAATCCTAAAAAATAATTATGAAGTTGGAAAAATATTTTTGAACCCCCAACTAAGCAATTATTGTCTAGGACCATTTATTAAGACCCCCGAACGACGAATCGACACTTCGCAAAATTAAGTAAATATTCCGAAAAAATAAATAAAAAATCACCGAGTGACCAGAAAAGTTCAAGGACAACTCAGAGCATGCAACTAACTTAGAAAATCACCATACTGCCTCCTGCGAAGATTCGAAACCTTCCATTTGGACTCCGATACAACTCTACCAGCCATTAAAACAGTAAAACTACTCCTCAAAGGCTGATCAAGCTTAGTCTTCGGGAGTGGGGGGCTCGTGATATGGCTAAAAATGGGGTTAAATCGGAACCGTCCAAATCGGGAACGAATTTTAAAGCCTGGGGGTAAAATGGTAATTTCACAGACAATGGGTCTGAAGCGGGTCCTGGGTCTTTTCCCTCAAAAAGCCCAATAACCCGCGAACGGATCCACCTCAACTGGGTACGGGTCCCAACCCGAAATGAACCCGGTCCAGCAGGATAGAATTAGGGTTTCTGATTAATCCTAATCAACGGCCCTGATTCATATCTATCCTTTCACTGGGGATTAGGGATTACATTCCTTATCTAACCACAGGAATTACATTCCTAATCTGACCCCAGCGGCGCCTATAAATACCCCCATCCATCTCCATTAAGAGGTAATCAATCTTTTGCCAATTTTACGCTCTTTCATAATCACTTCTGATTATTGACTTGAGCGTCGGAGGGTGCATCACCGGGATCAACCCTGGTGTCTCACAGTTTTTGCAGGTGAATGGCGGGAGTCAACGGTCAAACTCCGGCGGAACAGGTAACAGGTTTGCTATTCAAAGTTTCTCAAGAATCCACAAGTACTATCTGTTTGCCCCCAAACCAGATTCAGCGGCAACATTACCATTTTTATTATTATTGTTGATATTATTTTTATTTATCATTTTTATTATTACATTACTATAAATAAGTATTGTTATCTTTATTGTTACCATTAATATTTTTATTATTATTATTACTATTCTATCACTATCGATTTTATTGTTAACATTTGTCGTTATTATTATTCCTTTTAAAGTCATTAGTTTTGATATATACTATATATTTTGGTTATTTGAATTGAAGCTCAATTTTATATTATTTTGCATTATTGTTTATATCTATCTTGAACCATACTCCCTTTGATCCTGGTGTCTCATTCTTTTCCTTCTTGATCGGATCGTCGCCTGGTGTCACGTACCACGTGGTCTACAACGACATGTCTGGAGCTTGGAACGTCACCATCAGAGTGGCGCAGTGGAAGTGTAGTGGGCCCATAACCCACAGGTCTCAGGATCCTATTGCTGCTTCTAGTTCTTTGCATTGTTTGCTATCCCCTATCTCTTGCATGTGTCCTCAACAGCCAACTTATTGTTCGGTTCATCTCATCCTGGTCCATCTTTCTTTGATTCCAGCCCTACATATTCCTTTGTCTCCTTGTTTTGTTATCTTGCAAGTCTAGTGTTGTTCATTTCATTTTGTTACTGTCTATTTTTCTTCCATGCATTTCGCCTGACATAATTGTTATCAATCTCCTTTTTATCTTAGTATTGCCACCAATTTGACCTTCATTTGGACCCCTGTTTTGTTACCCTTCCCCAAGTTGTCCTATGTACCTCCTAAGCAAATTTCGAGGACGAAATTTTTGTGTAAGGTGGGTAGGATTTGTAACTCCTGTTTCCCCATATTTGTATTTTTATACTGTATTTTGCCCCACTGTACTCTTCTATCTAATTGAGATCCTGTATTTTGTTTCACATTGAATAAAACCATTAAATTGTTTTCGACTCAATATTTGGTCCTTTTATCTAATCCAATTGTATGTGCTATTTGTGTCGTTATTCATGAAGAAATGGTTATTTCTTCTCATTCATCTCTTTATTCCCCATTTTAGTGCAATTTGACCAATTCTCCAGTTTGATCTTATTCGAAACGGATACCCTAAAACCCGTTAACCCAAAACCCACACTATATAAACCCTATCTCCTAACCCTAACCCTAACCCCTACCCCAATTACTGTTGTGACCTAAATCACCCCGCCGCTCAAATCCTTCTCCTTCCTCCGCTCTTCTCGCTCGCCAACCCATTTCCCGTCTCCTTCTTCCTTCGATCATCGCCTCTCTGATCGCCTCCCTCACCATCACCTACGACCATCCGTTCCCTCGTCAAGCCCACAACACCACCGCACCACCCAAACTCCATCGAACCCAAACTCCCGACGTCTTCAACCTCACGAACCCAATCCAACTCACCTCCAACAACCACTGCACCATCCCCTCACCCCTTCGTCCTCCTCGACCTTCGTCCCCACCGCTAACACCCCTGAACCACCTCAGGCTCCTCCTCCGCTCGCTCCTCTGTTCGAACCCAAGGAACAGATCAGCGTCGTCGCGCCACCACATGTAGAACCCCGTATTTTCAAATATTACTTTAATTATTTGAAAATGAATTTAAATAATTTTTGAGGATTTAATTGATATTTTCTAAAAGATTTATCTTTGGTACACGTGCAAAACACGTGCAAATGACTTTTGAGATGTTTGAAAAATTAAGTTTTCCTTATGAAAAACCATTATTTATTATTTGAGAATTATTTAGTATTTTTCCAGATTTTTTTTCTGAAATTAATTGTGCCTATTTGCAATTTTTGAGAAAAGAAGGACTTATTTGCAAAATTGACTTTTTAAGGGCTAAAATGCAAAATTGGCATTCTGGACGTTTTAAACAGTATTGGTTAAGATTTAGAAGTATATTTTCCATTAAATCCTAATTTAAATGAATTTTAGATGAATTTCCAAGAGTAGATATATATATATATATATGTATAATTGCATTTTGAAGGGATTATTTTGTAAATATATTCCTAAACCCTAATACTTGATCCCGGCCTATATAAGAGAGTTTGCAGCCGTCATTCGCTGCACAACTCAGATCTTATTATATTCTCATTCTTTTGGTGATTGAGGAAGAAGCTTTTGGATCTAGCAAAGGAAGGCTTTTGTGCATTCTTCTTGATTATAAAAGGTGAGTGATATAGACTTGTTTTGTTTATGTGTATAATTTGCATGTTGCTTTGTTGATGTTTTTCGTAACTTGTATGAAATCGATGCCATGGTTGTTATTCGTAATATACATGTGAAATCCATGAAAGATTAGTAGATCGCGATTGACAATTCTTGATTGCTTGAAACATGTTAAAGATTTGATTATGATTATTGAAGATAAGAAATTGGATGGATGAATCTCTGGATCTTATGATTACGAATCGGATTAGATTTGAGTTGAGGAAGAGATTTGGTATTGAGATAGACACCAGAATTTATTATTTGATTTCAGACCTAATTTGTGAGAATTGTAGGCCGACAGTCGACTGGTCTATGACTCAGTCGACTGGTACGACCCTATTATTATATTTTCAGTCTCGTGTAATCGTTCGGGACAGTCGACTGGCACTATAATCAGTCGACTGGTATGCTGAGTAAAGTTTTGTTAAGTCATCTTATACTGTTAGCACTTGGAATGTTTCTTGAGAATTATTGATAATTGTCTCGGGTAAGTCGACTGATGGTTTTCTTGAGTCGACTTACTGCACTTGTTATAATCTTGGATAATGGTTCTTGGGGCAGTCGACTTACTATAACATAAGTCGACCGGTGCTGATGAGTTTCATGATCTTGAGGATTCTTGTTATCTAGTTTGTTTGTAGATGGATATGTTCGTCGGTGTCTTGGCATACCGGGTTCGTATTCGATCTATACCCTCTTAGTTTGTTTGTAGATGGATATGTTCGTCGGTGTTTTGGCATACCGGGTTCGTATTCGATCTATACCTTCTTAGTTTGTTTGTAGATGGATATGTTCGTCGGTGTCTTGGCATACCGGGTTCGTATTCGATCTATACCTTCTTAATTTGTTTGTAGATGGATATGTTCGTCGGTGTCTTGGCATACCGGGTTCGTATTCGATCTATATTATCTTTGGTCTTGTAGATGGATATATTGTTATCCGATCTATGGCATTATTGGTGATCGATTGTTGGACATACATTGTGGTACTGAGAATTGTTGACAGTTGGACATATTCTGAGTTGTGAGGATTACTGTTTGTTCAGAACAGTCGACTGGTTCATAAGACAGTCGACTGTACCGTACAGTTAAGCTGTACATATTTTGAGAGAGATTGATTGATTGATACTTGATCGTTGGTATTGTTTCTTGACTCGGCTTCACTCATGTACTGGCCTATCGTTCTTGTTTCAGATTACATGTTCAGTTTATGTATTTTTGTTCAGTACATGTTGCTTATGTTTTGTTGTTTTGTTTATGTTTGTTGTTTATATCACTCACACCATTTATGGCTGACCTCGTAGTTTTGGGGGTTAGGGTTCAACTCTAGCCTCATGTGATGCAGATTGCTTAGAGTTGGAGGCTTGGATTAGCTTTGGATTTTAGAGAGTGATATAATAGAGCCTTGGGTAAATTTGTAAAGAAAAAGGGTTGTAACAGTTAAATGTATTTTAAGGTGTTTTGTATTTCCGCTGCCATTGTAAAAGAATGTTGTAATAAGAATTTGGAATAAAATGATTTGAGTTTTCGGGCTATGCATATTGTTACATTGAAGTGGATCGCTGGGAATGTGCCACGTATTTTCTAAGTTCTCATATTAGAAATTCGGGGCACTACAGATTGGTATCAGAGCTCTGCTTCAATGGTAATAATAGACATAGTAAGAAAACCAACCTAGGTGTGGACACTAGAGAGTGAGTACCTAGGTGTGGACATTAGAGTGTGTGTATCACATAGAGTTGAAATATGATGACTGGTTTGGGGTAAGGTTATGGTTTTGCCATAGGGTATTGATTTGAGTGTAGATTGCGTGTGATGCTCTAACTTTACCCTCGTTTTGCAGTATTCACAATGGTTGCACCCAGGGGTAGGAATGGTGGCAACAATGAGGATGGATCTGGTAGTTCTCGAGGAACGGGAATTGACCATGAGGCTGAATTCGCCAAGGTATATCAGACCCTTAATGCGCTGATGGCATTCAACTTGGCGCAACAGCAGGCTCAGCAACAGAATCCGCCGCCCAATCATGGAGCTGGACATGGATTGGTGAATACCGACCCCATCAAGCAGATCGAATCCTTTAAGAGGATGAGGCCGCCAGTCTTTGAGGGGCAAGCTGATCCAACCGCGGCAGATGACTGGATTAGAAAGATGCAGACAATTTTCGAGGTGTCAGAGACTCCGGCAGCTAGCAAGGTGAAGTTAGCTTCGATGCAGCTCGAGAAAGATGCTGGTGTTTGGTGGGAATCGCTGAAGAGGAATTTGGGAGATCAGTAGCTGACATGGGAAGCTTTTTTGGATGAGTTCAGAGATCGCTTCTTTCCTCTTGATGTTCAGGAGAAGAAGGCAACTGAGTTCTTGAACCTTCAGCAGGGCAGCATGACCGTGCAGGAGTATGAGACCAAGTTTGCTCAACTTTCAAGGTATGCGCCAGAGTTGGTCGTGGATGAAGCAAAGAAGTTAAAGTTTGAGCAGGGCTTGAGGCCAAACTTGAGGTCAAGGATGGTTCCATTGGGCATCAGAAGATTCAACAAGCTGGTCAGGAGAGCAGCTATGACCGAGGAAGATATGGATCAGTCCCGAGTAAAGCAAGAGACTTGGAACAAGAAGAAGAGGCCAACAGATGATCAGGATGGAGAGGAATTCTCAGTGAAGCAAAGCAAGCCCAGTGATTCAGTGCAGAAGGCACCGACAACTCAGGGGGTGACTTGCTTCTTCTGCGGGCAGACAGGACATTAAAGGAGGGAATGTCAGAAGTTGGCAAAGCAGATTTGTTTCCAGTGTGGTCAAGAAGGGCATATCCGACCACGATGTCCACAGCTGAAGAAAGAGAATGCAGAGAAAGACAAGGATCCGAAGCAAGGGCGAGTGTTCGCATTGACGGAAGAGGATGCGGGCAATCCAGAAATATGATCTGTGTATGCAAGAAATTTTAGAATTTATTCTTTTGTATTAAGTAAAACTTTATTTTGGAATAATTGAAGATTGAGTATTTTCTTCATGTGACAAGTTTATTTGGATTTAATGGAATAAAGACAGTTTTATTTGATACTATTTTCTTGCATACATTGTGTCGCCCATTGATTACTAGTCTTAGTGTGGATCTTAAGGTGATTCCAGGCAGGTCTTGAGGTGGCTATCCTTAGTCATGTCCTTTTCTAAGGAGGGAGTGGCCACTGATTCTTGGAAGGATGAGCAGAAGGTCAGAGTGGGATGCAGGAGTTCAGTAGTTGTTGCAGTTGGCTTCCGATGGCAAGTTATCAGAGTTGCACAGCGGAAGATTGATTTTCTGAATTCTTTACATGTTTTGTTTCCTATGTATGATGTGTTTGTTTTGTTGGAATGCATTCTTTGATGTGACTGTATTTCCTAAGATTTATGTTTCTACCCATGAGTTTTCAATCATTGTTAGTGGGTTGTTGGTCCCCATTAGCAGTAGTTCTGAGGACAGAACTCTTCTAAGGAGAGAGTGATGTAGAACCCCGTATTTTCAAATATTACTTTAATTATTTGAAAATGAATTTAAATGATTTTTGAGGATTTAATTGATATTTTCTAAAAGATTTATCTTTGGTACACGTGCAAAACACGTGCAAATGACTTTTGAGATGTTTGAAAAATTAAGTTTTCCTTATGAAAAACCATTATTTATTATTTGAGAATTATTTAGTATTTTTCCAGATTTTTTTTCTGAAATTAATTGTGCCTATTTGCAATTTTTGAGAAAAGAAGGACTTATTTGCAAAATTGACTTTTTAAGGGCTAAAATGCAAAATTGGCATTCTGGACGTTTTAAACAGTATTGGTTAAGATTTAGAAGTATATTTTCCATTAAATCCTAATTTAAATGAATTTTAGATGAATTTCCAAGAGTAGATATATATATATATATATATGTATAATTGCATTTTGAAGGGATTATTTTGTAAATATATTCCTAAACCCTAATACTTGATCCCGGCCTATATAAGAGAGTTTGCAGCCGTCATTCGCTGCACAACTCAGATCTTATTATATTCTCATTCTTTTGGTGATTGAGGAAGAAGCTTTTGGATCTAGCAAAGGAAGGCTTTTGTGCATTCTTCTTGATTCTAAAAGGTGAGTGATATAGACTTGTTTTGTTTATGTGTATAATTTGCATGTTGCTTTGTTGATGTTTTTCGTAACTTGTATGAAATCGATGCCATGGTTGTTATTCGTAATATACATGTGAAATCCATGAAAGATTAGTAGATCGCGATTGACAATTCTTGATTGCTTGAAACATGTTAAAGATTTGATTATGATTATTGAAGATAAGAAATTGGATGGATGAATCTCTGGATCTTATGATTACGAATCGGATTAGATTTGAGTTGAGGAAGAGATTTGGTATTGAGATAGACACCAGAATTTATTATTTGATTTCAGACCTAATTTGTGAGAATTGTAGGCCGACAGTCGACTGGTCTATGACTCAGTCGACTGGTACGACCCTATTATTATATTTTCAGTCTCGTGTAATCGTTCGGGACAGTCGACTGGCACTATAATCAGTCGACTGGTATGCTGAGTAAAGTTTTGTTAAGTCATCTTATACTGTTAGCACTTGGAATGTTTCTTGAGAATTATTGATAATTGTCTCGGGTAAGTCGACTGATGGTTTTCTTGAGTCGACTTACTGCACTTGTTATAATCTTGGATATTGGTTCTCGGGGCAGTCGACTTACTATAACATAAATCGACCGGTGCTGATGAGTTTCATGATCTTGAGGGTTCTTGTTATCTAGTTTGTTTGTAGATGGATATGTTCGTCGGTGTCTTGGCATACCGGATTCGTATTCGATCTATACCCTCTTAGTTTGTTTGTAGATGGATATGTTCGTCGGTGTTTTGGCATACCGGGTTCGTATTCGATCTATACCTTCTTAGTTTGTTTGTAGATGGATATGTTCGTCGGTGTCTTGGCATACCGGGTTCGTATTCGATCTATACCTTCTTAATTTGTTTGTAGATGGATATGTTCGTCGGTGTCTTGGCATACCGGGTTCGTATTCGATCTATATTATCTTTGGTCTTGTAGATGGATATATTGTTATCCGATCTATGGCATTATTGGTGATCGATTGTTGGACATACATTGTGGTACTGAGAATTGTTGACAGTTGGACATATTCTGAGTTGTGAGGATTACTGTTTGTTCAGAACAGTCGACTGGTTCATAAGACAGTCGACTGGTTCATAAGACAGTCGACTGTACCGTACAGTTAAGCTGTACATATTTTGAGAGAGATTGATTGATTGATACTTGATCGTTGGTATTGTTTCTTGACTCGGCTTCACTCATGTACTGGCCTATCGTTCTTGTTTCAGATTACATGTTCAGTTTATGTATTTTTGTTCAGTACATGTTGCTTATGTTTAGTTGTTTTGTTTATGTTTGTTGTTTATATCAATCACACCATTTATGGCTGACCCCGTAGTTTTGGGGGTTAGGGTTCAACTCTAGCCTCATGTGATGCAGATTGCTTAGAGTTGGAGGCTTGGATTAGCTTTGGATTTTAGAGAGTGATATAATAGAGCCTTGGGTAAATTTGTAAAGAAAAAGGGTTGTAACAGTTAAATGTATTTTAAGGTGTTTTGTATTTCCGCTGCCATTGTAAAAGAATGTTGTAATAAGAATTTGGAATAAAATGATTTGAGTTTTTGGGCTATGCATATTGTTACATTGAAGTGGATCGCTGAGAATGTGCCACGTATTTTCTAAGTTCTCATATTAGAAATACGGGGCGCTACACCACAGTCACTTCCCGACCATCCGCCAACTCACATCACCGCCGCGTCACGTCGCAGTCGTCGCGCGAGATGCCTTCGCCATCCTTTCTCTAGATCCCTGTTTCGACGAAGAAGAACAGCTTTTTGGGCGGGATACGATCCTAACCTTTGGATCCCGTCAAGATCCGTGCTATCAGGGTCGATCTGATTGCTGTCCCGTGTTCGGCCACCGCAGATCCCCCGCTCGCTGTTCACTGTTCTGGCCAGATCTGCTGCGTAGGAGAAGCCCCATTGGCTGGTTTCGCTATTTGGCGTTTTGGCGCAGCGAATCCCAAGATTGCTGTTTGCTGTTCGGCCGATCTGTTGTGCGGGAAAATTCACTCTACGATCGATTTTTGCACGTGCTTTTGGAAGACTTCGCACGTGCTTTTGGAAGACTTCGCCTGGGATTTTTCGATCCCATTTTCTTCAACAATCGTATCTATCGTCGTTAATCAAGGCAAGTATTCCTCTTGTACATATTTTTGTTCTAGTACAATCATTCCTTGAAAATACTATAAATAGATAGAAATTGTGACTCCTCCTTGACTGTCGTTGTTAATCAAATATTAAACCTCCTCAATTTTATAATCTTAAGAGTCACAATAATTTCATTGTATTATATTATAACTACTTGGACTCATTTTACCCCCTGAACACATGGACACATGAAATTAAGGAGCCCTAGATTTGTAGACATATGTCATATCTTGTATTTGATAATCTTGCAACCATTTGGTTTGAAAAACAATTATTACTTGCTGTTTTGACAACCATCACCCCGTATGTATATCACACTTTAACCTAGATGCCTAATAACCAATTTTCATGTAACATATACTAGTAAGATATTCCCACATGTTGCTGTCCTGAATCTTGTTAGGCTGTTTTGACCCATTTAACATTAGAAATCGCACCCGAGCCCTGAATAGAAAATATAGCTCTAGATGTCTAGATGTCGTTAGCCTCTGGAATTTTCGAATTTGAAGTTGCGGTCTAGGAGTTATTGCAGTTTTACTGCAGCTGTGTCGGTAGACGCAGATTCGCAAATCTGCTGCACACCTTTACTTTGCGAATTAATTTAACTACGTTAACAGCAAGAGTTTTACTTGAAACTTTATATGCGGTTGCTGGACACCCTATAGGACATCCTCAATTTTTCTTAGAACTAATTAACGATATTTCGACCCTGTTTCACATGTTTAAACTTCGATTCATAAATTCTGCCTGAACACATTAATTATGTAATTCGCTGGACACATGTTCCCACCACTTTCTCGTACCTTGTTTCACACAATTGCGTGCATGCTTGATAAGAAATAATAAAAGTAACAAGCCGGGGTTTAAGGGAAAGACCATAGTAGTGGACAATATAGGTAAGTGTACTCGGAAGGGGGCCCGTGTTTTCCATAATGTTATGTTAAATGAAACTAAGTGCCACGTAGAACTAAGTGCCACGTCATGGTGACGGGGGCCACCTCTAGAGTCTACGGGGGCCACCTCTAGAGCCCATTATATGATTACATGATATATACTTGAGATCACATGGAACTAAGTGCCACGTAGAACTAAGTGCCACGTCATGGTGACGGGGGCCACCTCTAGAACCTACGGGGGCCACCTCTAGAGCCCATGGTTTGATCACTTGCTTGATACTTGAAACCTGAGTACACCGCCCTATAGACTCCATCACTAGGCCTAGACGAAATTGTTTTGACTGTAGCAACCATGTAGTAAAAAGATGAATGCATGAAGTGCTACCTAGATAGTAATAACTATAAGACTTGAACATGAGACTTGAACATGACACCTGTTACTTGATACTTGATGCCATGAGGCTAGTTGGGTAGCCGAACGAGCAATTCCACTTCTTATGCCCGATGAAAACAAGTGACTTTCGTCGATGATCAGAAATGCCACTTTCCTCTTGATGCGGTAGAAGAGGTCTAGTCTAGGTCAGTGCTTTCTTTTTCTATTCTAGAGAACATGTTATTGCCGGCATAACCGATGCAGTTAGCTCAAAAAAAGGGAGGTAACTATTATAACACTTCCGGATGAATAAGAGTTATCTTTCTCTTTCTCGATCGAAAGAACCTGAGGCATCAGGTTGAACCCAAATACATTACCTATACTGCCGCTTTTACCATTGGATATTAAACGACGATTCCGGAATAGATAGATTCAAATTACGTGATATAATGGGTCATTTAATCCAAATTCATGAGAAAGTGGACCCGAGAAAAATGCAGCAATCAGCAAGCTGGGCACCATTGAAGAGTATCGCTTATATTGATGAAACCATTTAGGGCCGATATGATACATGAAACATGAAACTTGAACTTGACAACTTGTTACCTGATACTCGACAACTTGTTACTTGAGACTTGACACTTATTACATGATACTAGACTTGAGACTTGTCACTTGATGTTAGATACCACTACAGGTTCACTTGTCATGTATTTTACCATTAGCAATTGTTATCCAGCTCGTTTACTAAGATGTCCCTCTTGCTAGCTAGTTCTTGGTTTTTCCATTACTTGTTGTATCCCTGTTATATTCTTGATTCCAATTCCTGTTCCCCATTACTTGTACTCGTTTTTACTATTTGTGGCCCTAGCTTGCACTAAGGGCATTTTCTCTTGTTTTCCCTATTTTTTTCTTTTTATTTATTAAGTAGACTTTGGAGACGTGCTACCTGCTAGAATCAGTAAGCAGACGTTCTAGGCCTTGTTTGGGAAAAACTTTCTTTAATCATTTCATTTTGTATTTGAGTTATTTCATTTGATGTTACTTAAGACTTGTAACGGGCTTATGTTCCCAAGTTTTATGTTGATCCAGACTTGAAAACTATTTGGATATTATTATTTGTTTTTAATTGTTTTCTGTTGCTTAATAAATTATTCATGCATGCTTGGTTATATATAAATCTGGTTATATTCTTGTTATGATGCTGAGTCGATCCTACAGCTTATGGATGATGTTAAAATCATTCGCAGGGCTTCGTTACGCCCTCGTATTCCATATTTTTGGGAAGCGGGGCGTGACAGTCATTGATCTCTGGGGTCGGGTATATTCTGTGGTATTGAGAGTCACTGATCTCTGGGATCGGGTATGATCTGCGGTGTTGAGAGTGATTGATAGCCGGGTATCCGATCTGCGGTGTCGAGAGTGATTGATCTTCGAGATTGAGGACGATGCCACATCGGCTAGAAAGGCGGATCCTACACTAGATGTGTGCCCCGTACTCAGCGAGGACGCTGATTTCTAAGGTGGGGTGTATGTAATACCCCATAATTTGTGAATAGTATAATAAATAAATAAATATATATATATATATAGTTGGTTGTATATGATATTGGATTTGTTAAATGGTTTGGTTTGAATTGATTGGATTTGAATCTGGTTATGAAGGATTGTATGCGGTTGGTTGAGAATGAGATTTGTTTGGTTGGTTGATGATGACGTCATCAACAGTTTAGATGTGGGAAACATGAGATTTGAAGGCTTATGAGATTTGAATACTTACGGCATATTGGAAATATACAAAAAATAGTTTGAGTATAAATATAATTGTCTATGATCAAGAGTCACCTAATTGGTTAATCACCTTTTGAGAGGCAGCCTGTGGTGGGCAGTTGTACTACATAGTATCTAATTTGTATTCTAAAAATATTAAAATCGTCTGAGTATTGAGGCAGGGCATTACATGCTGTACCCTGTACCCCGGAAGCCTGAGACTTGCTCCTCAACATCTTTTATGGCCTTTTGTTACCCCCACTCCTCAGTGGTTATGACCATGTTGAGGGCCTGTGTTCGGATGGCCTGCATCTTCGTCGCCATCTCCACCTTGACGACCTCTCTCGCCTTTGCCTCTAGCTCCCTCTGTCCTTCACCAGCCTCTCCCGCTCAGTGGAGAGCGAAGTTACCTCCATCTAAAGGGTCTTCTCCTTCTCCACCACAGCATCGAGGTCTACCTTGGTGTTGAGACACTCCTTCTCAACCCTCGAGACCCTGCTCTGCAATCGCCTCATTTCGTACTCGTGTAGGCGCTTCATTTTGGCTCCGTGGAGAGTGGTCTACAAAGAAAACATGCCAAGGACTTAGAAAATAAATAATTGGCAAAGTAGAGCCAAAACAAGCAAAGGAGTCAGATACTCACCATACACTTTTCTTGGGACCACTTCAAATAGCTGGACTCCCACATTTCGTGATCTAGCTTATCCCAATCCCGAGGTGGGGCGAAGTTTTCCATTGCCTTGACCGCGATCCTCACCTTTGTCAACGAGTCGGTGACAGTCACCTTCCAGTCAGGGTTGTATCTAGGATCCTCGAAACGAAAGCCTGCATAGTGGGGATCAAATGGGGGAGGGGCTTTGAACAAGTTCGGTCACAGTGAGGGCTGAGGGGCTCACAGGGACCCTCGACTCTTTCCGGCGACACTTTCCTTGGTCACCTCGAGTGCCTTCTTCGAAGGCGGGGGAGCTGAGGTTGAGCTAGCTAACCTCTTAAAGCTCTTCTTTGAGCCCTCTGGCTTCGTCCTCACCAATTCGAGCCTCTGAGCGTTGATATCTTCTTCATTGATCATGCATGCAAAGAAAAGAAAAAGTTAGACAAAAATTGGACATATATCAAAAAATTATTTCAAAGAAAACCTAGTAGGGTCCGTCGGACTCAACCCTTACTAAACCAAGTGCTTCTCCTTCAATTCGGTCCACACGACTGCCCACATGGCAAAGAGGTGCTAGAACGCCTTTAACTCCTCATTTGTGTACTCCCTCTCCTTAGGGGGCTTGACTTTCGGAATATTGAAATCCCACTGAGTGAGGATGGCCCATGGTTCGGCACCGCGAACCACAAAGTACTTGCACCTCCAATCCTTGATCAAGTCGGGGTGATCATTGACTGTGTGCTTTTTGGTTCGAGGGGACAAATAGTATTGGCCGGAGCCCGGCCACCGGAAGAGAGCAAAGACCAAATCATCTCCCATCAGTTGATTTTTTTTGATTTTTTAAAATAAAAAAATCTATGGACGGAAAGCCATTCCTCGTCTGACACGTATTTATTTATATATTTATTTATTTATTTATTGGGACGAGATATCATCAATCGTCCGTCAATTTTTTAAATTCAAAACAACAAATTTTGGGTTAAAACGACTACAACTCAAACTGAAAATTTCTATTTCTATATACCAAATATTCAAATTTTGAGATTGAATATGCTCTGATAGGGTTCTAAAGTGTATAAAAACTCAAAAGTTCCAACCACATACTAGGATCTGATGACGAGCCTAACTGATATATTTTTTCTATGAATGTTATAACCTCTCCGTAAGGTCAATAAGGACCCATGATAATGACACTGGGTAATTAATAAATCAAGTTCAGTCACCTTAATTATGAATGTGCTAATCATTTTTTAACCAAATATTTTATTTTGATGGTCAAACTGATCATTTTTAACCTAATTTTTATGGAAAGTGTAGCTACTCTAAAATGTCTCAGAGTTCGAAACATGTCTTTCTCTTCTTGGTCAAGCTTGCCGCAAACATGTCTTAATTCCATGCATGTATTCAACAATTCTTTTAGGGTTTGCTTCCAAGACTAGATTTCCTCTGTTTGCCCATTTTGTCAAAATTTGTGGTAAGCCTCTTGTTTGGTGATTTCATGTCTTATCATAGCTGATCTGAGATATGATTTACTAATGATAACCTACTTATTGCCTAGTTATCTAGCTTAATAGATGGAACTAACATTGTTTGGCTCCTTGTCATCTAATTCTTTTCATGAGGTTTAGTTTGAAGCAGAAGGCTTTCCGGAAGAGAAAGTAGAATTGTAACTGAAACAACAACGAATTCTTAGTTCCAAATATTTGGGGTGGCCAGGTATATGAATGATTTTCCTCCCCTAAACTTTGATGAGGGTTACATTCTTCGTCACACAAACACTTTTCAATTTTCTATCAATAACGACGAACGAAATCTTAGGGCCTTTCCAAATCTTCTTTGCTGTGTGTTGTATTTAAAGTCTCAATTTTTGCGATATATGTTCCAAGTTAGGATAAAGGAGGGTTATGTTTGGCGACCAACAACCAACATAAAAGATAGTTCGATCTATTTATGCAATAAATCCAAAAAAAATTAAGTGAATATTGAGTTTAACATGAATTCTTTCTTAATTAGTTTCAAATTGATAATTGTGGAAACTATGATTAAGCCATCTTACAGTTTAGTAAGAGCTTGATCTGCTGTATTCATAGTTTCAAATTTCTGAAATATCTTCAAATTTTACTTTGATCGGCTGTATTAAGCTGTCCACAAGATGATTTCTCTTCTCTTGCATGTATTTCTTTATGCTACGTTTCCCAATGGGAGCTTCCATTTTAAAGTTAAGTCACACTACATTATGATTTTTACTTGGACTGTACAAGAAAAGGAAATAATTTTGGTAGACCCCTGATAAATACTCCAATGACTAACAGTCTGTAGCAGCGGTCTTGGTTTGCTCGAAACTCTCAATAATATTTGTTCCGACCCGTTGAAGGTTTTATTTATTTTTTCTTGATCTATGAAGACGTTTAAATTTGGCCCACATTCGCTAATGAAAGGCGTGAGATAAGGGAAGCGTGGTTTATTGTGATCGCCGCAACGACGTGGATTTTATGATTTGACAGAAATGACTTTTACTTTCGTAAAACTTGTAATAGTATTTCTGGTAACCTTACTCACATCATGCATCTTTATTATTTTTTTTGCTACAACTGCGGCGGCAGGTCTAAGAGGAAGAATCGACAAAGTTTTTGAGGTGGAGGAGTACAAATGATGAAGAGGTAGAGATAGGCCGTAACCTTGACTGATTTGGAGGGTCAGTATCTAGTTCCCACCCTCCCAGTGTATTGTTGGAGGGACATATTATGTTGTACTTGTTTCATATATGCTCTTGTATATTTTTTTTCTTTTGGCATTTTGTCCCACCCTCCTATGTGATGTGAAGGTGCTATGTTCTGCTTAGTAGTTATTTAGTAATTGCTCCAAGTTCTCTGGGTTTATTTTATTAACTTCTTATTAATAAAACATAGTGGTTATACTTAATCTTTTCCTTAAAAAAAAATAATATTTTTTACCTATTTTAAATCCTTACCATCTGATCAACAATTACAATTCAGTGGTACATTTATAGTCAAATTCGGTGAAACGAAATCATTCTTATACTGTACTAAAATTCTTCAACGATAGTTTTTTCCTATAAGTTTTACCATTACTTTCTTAAAATCTTTTTTGGGGGAAGAAATGAGAATTGAAGTTTATGCAAGGAAGCAAATCGTCTGAAGTTACTAAAATATGTCACTTTGTTAAGTTCATGCATACCAATAGGCCATTGGCATATGTCGACGTGGCAGCATTGCAAATACGACAAGCACTAGCCACATTGGATCCACGTACACGCGCGTGCATGAACTTATTCATATATGCACTCAATAATGTGGTTTTTCACGAATGCTATCACATTCAACTGCGGGAAATCACAATCCGATATGAGAGTTAGTTACGTGTACGTATGGTAGGTTCAAATTTGGAGATCAAGGAGATCCAATATAGCAATGAGCGGTTGATCCAATATCGAGGTGATTGGCAGATGGATCGCTTTGATAGGTCTCGTCTAGGATGGATCCTGGGCAACTGATGAAGTACCATTAGAAAGTTTGTGGTGAACGGTAGAGGAGACTAGGGAGTCCTCAATCATGCATGTAGTAGTCTTCTAGCTAGGATTGTACCTCTTTTTGTATGGCTATGCTCATGAGTTTTTCTTTTTTGAGTTAAAAGGTGGAATAGTACCACCCTGTTTCATTAATAAAAAAATAATAAACAGCCCCGCAGAACCGGGGGAGAACAAAAGTGCAGTGCAGGAAATAAAACATAAACCCCCAACAAAATCCTGGGGGGTGGGTTTCATCATCTAAACCACAACAGGAAATAAAACATAAACCCCCAACAGAACCCTGGGGGGTGGGTTTCAACCTCCAACCCTCAGATAACCAAAGTACAAAGCAATGAAACAGCATAAATAGACACAGAGAGTACCACTGACGGTGCACTCCTCAATCCAAAGTCGGCCCGAACTCTATCTCCTCATCGTCAAATTCTTCCACCTGGAAGACCTGTGCAATCCTCCCTCTCGCTCCTGAGGCAGCAGCTGTAGCCCAAAAGGAGATCAGATGCATGATGAGAGTAAGGTTACCAGAAATAGAATTACATGAAGCACGGAAATAAAAATTGTTTCTATCTAGCCATAACACCCATGTGGTTGCCGCAATGGCAATATACCATGCCTCCTTCATGTCGTGTCGGGTCGATGCAAATCTGGGGCCAACCCAAAGTTCCTCATACTCTCTTGGGTAGTCACTTGTACCTAGAGCTCTTAGAACTTCTATCATGACGGCCTTACTTCGCATGCAGTGAATAAACAAATGGTTCAGATCTTCCGTGTGTGTGTTGCAGAATCCACAGTCGGTCGTAATGTGAGGTTGCCTCTTGGCTAGGTTCTCTCTGGTGAGTATAGCATTGTTGAGCACCAGCCAGAGGAAGACTCTGACTTTAAGAGGTATTTTTGCCTTCCATAACACCGATGTCCAGCTGGGTCTGCATCCCCGATAGTGAATTCGGTGGTAAAGGGATCTAACCGAGAACACTCCCTTCTTCTCCAGTCCCCAACGCAACTGGTCTGGGCCTTGGGTACTCAGCACCCCAGATTGGGTGATTCTCGACTGTAGTTCACGCAGTTGCTGACGCAAACCTGGTGAAAGCATTCCTTAGAACGACGGTCTCCAAGTCCCTCTTTTCCAGGCTTCTGCCACGGACATATTTGGTCGATTCGTTTTTTCATACAGCTCTGGAAAATTGTTCTTAAAAGCGAGTGGACCACACCATTTGTCCCACCAAAACCTGGTGGACCATCCATTACCAATAATAGACGTTACTGCTGACCTGAACGGTCCACTGGCTTTTGTAATTCCTTTCCAGAAGCGGAAGGCCTTAGATCCCACTCGGAAGCCTAAACTTCTCGTCCCTTTTCCTCGAAGGTAGGGTTGAATAAACTCCTGCCATCCTTCCCCACAGTGGTAAAACACTTTCCACCACCATTTGCCTAGGAGAGCCAGGTTCATATCTCTAAGGTCAATGATACCTAGCCCTCCGTGCCTCTTCTTCATGCAGGCGATATTCCATTTAATAAGGTGGTAGCCTCCCTTATTTGAATCTGCCCCTATCCAAAGAAATCTTTTTCGGATTCGGTCAATCCTTTGGATCACCCACATTGGGAGTTCAAAAAACGACATGTAGTAAGTTGGCAGGTTGGAAAGCACTGAGTTGATGAGTACCACTCTACCCCCGAGCGAGAGCGATTTGCCCTTCCACCCAGACAGTCTGTCTTCCACCTTGTCTATAATAGGCAACCAGTCAGCCTTAGTGAGTCTCCCTGGTTTGAGCGGGAGCCCTAAATATTTGATCGGGAATTCCTCCGTCGCGCAGTTTAGAATGGTGGCATGCTCCCGTGCTTCTGCTTCTGAGAGAGTGATTGGGACCAACGCGCTCTTATGGAAGTTAATCCTAAGGCCTGACCAGGCCTCAAAGCAATAAATGACCCCTTTAAAGCAGATTGTTTCAGTTATAGAGCCATTTCCAAAGAGTAGGGTGTCGTCAGCATATTGTAGTATCATGCATCCTTGTTTAGTGGAGCTGCTGGCCACAGGCGTTATCCACCCTTTTCTGTGACAGTTTTCCATCATTCCTCTAAGCACATCCGCAACAATAGTAAATAACAGTGGAGATAGCGGATCTCTCTGCCGGAGTCCCTTCTTGCAAGGAAACGATGGACCGGGTCTCCCATTCACCGATATTGCCGTTTTGCTAGAGTGCAAACATTGTTTGATCCATCTTATCCATTTGTCTCCGAAACCTCTCCCTCTGAGCGCCTCTAGCAAACACTCCCAATCCACGGAGTCATATGCCTTCTCAAAATCCAACTTTAGGAGGAAGTTCTTGGAGTTGCTCTTGTGGCAGTGGTGGATAACTTGTTCAGCGGTGGCCACACAGTCTAGTATACATCTGCCCTTAATGAAATCCGTCTGGGTCTTATTAATAAGACTATCCATCAAACTTCCCAAGCGGATCGCTAGGACCTTAGTGATGATTTTCGCCGAGCAGTTTATAAGGCTAATTGGTCTAAAATCCCCAACGCATTTGGACTCCTCTCGTTTGGGGATCAACACCACTTCTGCAAAGTTGAACATTCCCAGTCTCAGATTGTTGTGGTAAAATTCCTCCATTAGATCCATAAAGTCTCCCTTAATTTCTTTCCAGAACACTTGGAAGAACATCATGGGAAAGCCATCTGGTCCAGGCGATTTGTCTGCTCCCATCTGACTGACGACCGTTTTGACTTCTATTTCTGAGAAAGGTGCCTCCAAGGCGGAAAAGTTTTGACCTGATTCATTCTGATACTCCTGCTAGTAGTCCTTGCTTATTGGGACCCTGTAATCATTCTTCCTCCCGAAGAGGTCCTTATAGAAAGTCTGAAAGGTCGTGGAGATCACCTTTTCATCTTGTGATGTTCCTGAGTCTGTCTGAATTGATAGGATAAGATTGGATCTCCTTCTAGCGCTTGCAACCCTATGGAAGTAGGCCGTATTCACGTCTCTCTCTTTGAGCCACGAAATCCTAGACCTTTGTTGCCATTTGATCTCTTCTAGTCTATAAAGATTGGCTATGTTCTCACGGAATTGTAATAGCCTGTTTCGCTCTTCCTGGGAAAGGACTCTGGACTCTTCAATCCTCTCTGACACATCAATACCTTCCAGACAGGATTCCTTCGCGTGCCAGATGGTGGAGAACCTAGATCGGTTCCATCTTGCAAGCCTCTTTCTCAACCTTCGGATTTTTCCGCACCAGCAAGATGCCGCGTCCCTGCCAGCTATTGGGAGCGCCCAGTTCTCCATAACCAAGTGATGGAATCCCCGAATTTCCAACCAGGCCTTTTCAAATCTAAATTTCCTAGGCCTACGTTGTCCTTGAATTCCCGCATCGAGGAGGATCGGGGTGTGATCTGATGTTGGTCTAGGGATTGCTCTAGCCGACACTAGAGGAAATTTAGCTTCCCAATCCATGGAGACTAGAATCCTGTCCAACTTAGCCATAACCGGGGCCGCCTGCATATTAGACCAGGTAAAAAGTCTATCATTGATTGGGATATCGATCAGTTCCAGTTCTGTGATCAATCTATTAAACTCCTCTCTGTGCCTGTCACTGGTGCCTCTCTCCTTGTGCTTAAAAGCAAATCTTGTGATGTTGAAGTCCCCATCCACAATCCAGGGCCCCGACCACTGTCATCGAATGTCGACCAGTTCTTGCCAGAAGGCTTCCCGGTCTGTGGCCACATTCGGCCCGTAGACCACAGTTACCGTCTGAATCCAATCATCGGAACGTCGTTTCAGCCGGGCCGTCAGGGAGAACGTTCCACCGTGTACCTCTCTAAAGGAGAGGATATCCGAATTGAAACCTATAGCAATCCCCCCTGAGGCACCTACTGACGGTCGTAACAACCACTCCTTGATTCTATTACCTCCAACTCTTTTGAGTTTGAGCCCGTGCTGGAGTTTGGTCTCCTGCAGCCCAACAACTTTCGCCTTGGAGTTGTTAATGATGTCCCTTACCATATCTCTCTTCCCCCTATCCCCCAGTCCTCGAACATTCCAGAAAAGTGTATTCATTGGGGGATATTGTCAACAGAGATCGTTGGGGGAGGTGTGGTGCCGACTACATCCTCGTGAATGATAGTCGGTCCAACGCCAAAGCAATCTTTATCAACCTCACAGACATTAGGTTTTGCTCTCTCAGTTTCCCACCCCCTCATTTTGTTAAGCAGAAACGCGTTGCGTTCTTTATCAAGCACTTCCAAACCACAAGTAGTAGCTAATATAAAGACTTCAGAATCTGACATGAAATTTAAAATATTAGCAAGAAAAGTTTTTGTACCTCCATTGACGTGTTTTGTCGCTTTAGCGCTCGTCGCTCTCTCCAAAAAGTCATCCAAGGACTCCGCATGAGCCCTCTTCGGTGAGCGGGGAACTCTGCACCCCACTGTCCTCTGGAACGATCCTGAGCTACCTCTGGGAGCTGTAACTGGCATTGTGGACAGTACCATGTCTGGAGAATGCCCCCTCTGAGTGTCTGCAACGAATTCTATATCCTCATAGTCCTCGTCTGTAAGAGTGAAGTCAACCTCCAGGTTCAGATGGTCATCTGAATCTTCCTCACTATCTGCTAGCTGATTTAGAGTAGGTAGATTGGGCCCTGACAGTGTGGACTCCTCCACAAGCCCAACAGTCGCCGTCGACCCAACCACATAGGCATTATTTCCAGCAGTGGACCCCTCAATGGGCCCACACTCCAAAAATTTGGGTAATACAGTTGAAGCACACACAATCGGAGCAGGTAGAGACGTCTTGGACCCCTCTATAGGCCTATAGACTTCTAAAGGGCGCACACCCATCCCACCCGCATAGGAAATAAATTCACTAACTTTAGCGCCTTTGGCTAACTCGTCCCTGCGGCTATGCTCATGAGTTGTTTGAGCCTTTCTTTGCTTTCGTTTGGTTCGTCTAGATATAACTTTGTTCTTCGTTGACATTTTTAGGATTTGTTTTGTTATAACATCGTTAATAAAATATGGTAGTTATATTTTATATTTTTCTTTTAAAAAAATAATATGATTTTTTTATCATCAATCTTTAAATATTAGATAACAAATGGGGCAAAAATGTTACACCCGTAATATTTTCTACGACGATTATGTGGCACCAAACAATTCAATATTTTCTTTAAATAAAAAGATGAAATCTTCAATATTATTATGTTACCTAGAGTTATAAAAAATAAAGTTTTTTTTATACGATGGATAGAGCCTTACGACTCCACCCCAAAAAATATATTGCGATAAATAAAGAGTAGCATACAAAAAACCAATTTTATAAGAAGTAAAACTAGGGAGCTAAATAAACAGCGAGGTAGACAACAAATAGTAACCCCAATGAACAACAACAACCACAACTGAACTACAAAGGCGACCCCTACAGTAGTACCAGAGGGAACCGAAGAGACAGAGCAGCCAAGCAGCAAGGCGACCGACAATCATCTCCTTAGTCCAAAACTGAACAAGGACAGGAATGGCTGGCTCAGCAGGCCGCTCACCGATCACGATCAGCCAACACTAGAGATAGAGGATGGCTGTACAAATCAACCTCAAACAGAGCAGCCGCTCGCCGAACAGGACCAGCACCCCACCCTACAGGAAACACCGAAGAACGCAACCAACAAGCGATAATCTCTATCCCATTATATCGGTGCGTCGTGTTCCATCCTCGGTCTCCCTTTGGCGAGCTGCTGTCTCCCCTTCTCCCCCCTCTAGCCGGCGGTGGCCCTCGGTTCGGCAAATTGTTCGTCCTTTCTTCTTCTCCCTGCCTCGGCTTTGTAGGTGTGTGCCTTTCGGTTCGGCCAGCGGTGAAGCGGAGCTCCCATCTTCTGCCTTTCGAAGCAGGTAGGCCTCTGCAGAGCCTAAGCACTGTAAGTATCTCTCCTACCCCTTACTGCTTCTTTAGTTGCAGGTGGTTATTTCCTATTGCTGTCTTTTGCGTAGCTTGAATTTGTTCGGACTGTTCAACTATTATCTGTGTATTAGTCATAGTGTTTGTTGGAGCAGCGCGATTGCTCCTACCCTTGTGTTTATTGGGAGTCTCCCTTTCTATTGTCTCTTTTAATCGAGCAAGCGATTTGTTTTAGAGATTTGCGGGTGTTACCCTTCTTCAATTCCTTCACCTCCCTATATTGCTCGTTCTTATTTTTGTTTTTGTCCCTTTCCGAAGGGACCATCATCGTTATTTAGCAGCGCTCTCCGTGCTCTTGTTTACTTCTTCGCCTAAGTAAAATTGAGTTGCACCTCCTCTTTGCGGTGCGACATCAGCAGCGTTCTCCCTCTATTTCTCCTCCGTGCGCCATAGTTTGGTTTTTGGGCCCTTAGTGGCTTCAGTTTGCGGCCCATGGAGCACTCATGGGTTCAGGTGGTAAAAAAAACAAAAAAAAAGAAAATCGATCAGAATTTTTTGGTTGGTGGGCCGAATTCGACTGGTCCATCGTGGCCCAAGATCAGGAACCTTCCTGGAAGCTCCCCTTTCCTCTTTTCCCGCCATTCTTCCACTAAACGTTCTTTAGTCTCTACCCTCCCATATAACTACTCGCCTCGCTCCCCCTTCTCTTGCTTCCATTGTTTACAGACCGGTCACATTAAAAAAATTTGTGTGGCCGCCATGAAGTGCCTCTTTTGCCTCAAAGATGGTCATTCTCGTCCCAAATGTTTCGCTCTTCAAAGGATGCTGGGTCTGTCCATCGGTGTTCCTATCTCGGATCAAGTGTTAGCTGCGATCGACTTTCCAGCTTTACAACGTAAACTGTCTATGAGTTCCTCTCAAAGTTCAAAAATCAAAAAATCCTCTTCCAAATCACCACTTTTACCCACTCCCCCTCTGTCTGACCGTATCTCCGAACCTACTGTTCCCCCACCTGATAACAAAGCGTCTCCACTGGATCTTTCTGCCAAGCCGAATGTTTTACATGTCTTCTTCCCCAATTCTGATCTCTCGGATCGCTTGAAATATTTCGACACCTATGGGGCCATATCGTTCAATGGAGGTTCGATTCCTATTTTCACTCTCAACTCTTTCCTCTGTATCTCCTGTAACGTGAAAGATTGGGAATGGTATCTTAGTTCTTGCTCAAACGGGGACGTGGTGATTCGCTACCCCTCCCCTAAGCTTCTTCAAGATCTGACAGAGAACTCCTCTTTATCGATCGGATCGATTTCTCTTTATATAAGGAAATGGGTGCAGGCGATTCCCCCCAAGTCAGGTCTCAATCTTATCCCTACTGTAGTTACTCTTCTGGGACTCCCTCCTTTTTGTGACTCTTTACCTCGAGTGGGTGATATGGCAAAATGCGTGGGCAAAATTACTAGCATTTCTTCTGCCTCTAAACTTGCCTCGGGTTGTATGCAAGTTGAAGCCATTTTTGAGATTCCCGATTGCCAAGAGCGCATTGAAGCCTTTGTGTTGAAGGATGGGCTGGTATCTTTTCCTGTGTCCGTTCAATACCACAGTCCCTCGCCATCAATTGGATCAAAGCAGGGTACTATTTCTCAACCTTCTATTCCCATTGTTTTACCATCCCCCTCTCCTACGGCGTTCCATCCTGGATCAGATTCGTCTTCTAAATCTACGTGGAAGGCTCCTAGTAAAGGCTCCGCGAGGAAAAAATACCAAGCTCCGAACAAAGCTATTATTCCGATCGGCAAAGCGAAGATTTCTCCGGCCAAACCACCGAACCTGGTTTGGATCAATCCGGACCTCCCCACTTATCAGGCGAATAAGTCTGCTCCCAAACCTTCTCCTCTTCCGACCATTCTCTCTTTGGAGGCTCACGATAATAAGCCCTCCCCATCTCCTGTTCAGTTAGCTTCTGATGTTATCCCCCCGGTCCCTAAGCGTTCTGCCTCGGATTCTAACTGGCCCAAGTGGGAAGTCAACCCTCACTTCGAATCAGATTGGCAACTTTTTCAAAAGCAAGCTCATCACTCCACCATCACTTCAGCCGACCCTGTTCTTCCCCTCATCAAGGTCAAAAGTGACAAGTCCTCCAAAGCCTTTTCCTGGACTGATGAAGACAATCTCCTGGAGGAGGAGGAAGAGGATCGCAAGAAGGATTTTGACAACCGTAAGGTATGTTCTTACTATAATTATTCTCGTTCAGTGTGTTATTTCTCTGGTTCGCTCACTGTCGCTTTTAATTTGGTGGTTTTCAACGAATTTTTCAGTCGGGTTTTTCACCTACCGTGCTCTTATTTGCCGTCCTCTTTATTATCGAGCGGGAGATGCTCTATTTCTTCGTTTATTAAAATCGCGATGCATGCGTCGTTAAGTGTTTTTTTGCCCATCATTGAGGCTGACTTCTATTCGGGTTTGTTCCCCCTACCGGAAAGTGGAAGTTGCCCTCTGGCCATTATTTTCCCTATGGTTCGATCTCGATCCATTTCCCTTTCTCCCTCGTTAGAATCTTCTGTCTCTTCATTATCCCCTGCGACCCTGTTCAAAGATCTGAACAGGAAATGCCTTAACTCGGACCCTAAATCCAATCCCCGTCTTATTCGATCGAGTGCTCGGTTACGGGCTAAATCAGCTAAGTTGGCCCCTCAACAGCTCTCAGTCTCTGGTTTGCCCCTATCTAAGTACGATTCTTTGAATTCGCCTCTAGGATCGATCTTTCACCTTCAATTTAACCATTGTTCGGACAGTGAGCTCATTACCAAATCTTCGATATTAGGTTTTCAGACTCTAGCCTCTCCGTCGTCTGTGGATTTCGCCATCAGAGATAAAGAAAGATCAAGAGTTAGGAGATTCAATAGTGATTAATGATTACATCATCCTGGAACATTAGGGGACTTAATTATCCTAATAAGCAAAGAGCGATCTATCACTTGATTTCTTCCTCTCACTGTGACTTCATCTCAATCCAAGAATCTAAACTTGAGTCATCCTCTCCCTCGATCCTTAGGACGATTGGAGGAAACATTATATCGAATTGGATTTCGCTTGACGCCATAGGAGCGAGGGGAGGAATCCTCTTTGGATTTAAAGAGGCTATGTTCTCAACTGTCTCGATTAAACGTCTCAACTTCTTCCTCATCGTTCAACTCTTTTGGATTCCTATGAACACCAACCTTACGGTTATTTCCGTTTACGGCCCATCTTCATCCGAAGGTAGGCCTCTATTCTGGAACGAATTCCAATCTCTTCTCCCTTTCTCTAACGGGTTATGTATATTCTGTGGCGACTTCAATGTCACTAGATTCGCTACCGAAAGATCTAACCTATCCTCGCTTGGCAATCACTGGTTCAACGATTGCATCCGATCGTTACAACTGACAGATATTCCGTTGTCGGGAAGATCTTTCACTTGGTCGAACCTTTGCCATCATCCCACTATGGCGAAGCTCGATCGTTTCTTGGTATCCAATGATTGGATAGACCGATTTCACAACTCCTTTGCTATAGCATTACCTAACCCGGCATCGGACCATGTTCCTATTGCGCTCCACTTCGACTTCCACTTCCCTCGTAAGCATCAATTCAGATTTGAAAAATTTTGGTTGCAAGACCAGGTTTTTGTTAACCTTATCTCTGAGTGCCTATTGGCGATCTCAGGATCATCCGGTTTGGGGGCCATTCTTCTCAAACTTCACGCGATCAAATTTGGGTGCAAGATTTGGCGCAATGAAAGGCAATTTAATACCAATTTCCTCAAAAAGTTTTACCTCTCCACCATTGACTCCATAGATAAAATGGAGGAGCGGGGCCCGATCTCGATTGAGTTGTTCAACGAGAGGCGGTCCTGCAAACAGGATTTTTCGGATATTCTTCGTCAAGACCATTTGAAATGGGCTTAGAGAGCCAAATTTAGGTAGCTCCAAGAAGGAGATTGCAATACAGCGTTCTTTCATAACTTTGCCTCCCACAGACAGAGATGTAATCACATTTCATCAATCATTCATGATGGAATTGAACTCTCTTCGAACGAGGATATTCACCAATCTTTCCTTCTATTCTATAAAAATCTCCTTGGTTCTTCCAAACCCAGGGCTCTGACCCTGGATTGGACTCAACTGTACGGAGAGGATCCTAACGATCTCTCGTCGCTTGAGGCCCCGTTCTCTATGGACGAAATCAAAGCGGCGGTTTTTGCGTTAAAAAGCGACGCAGCGCCGGGCCCGGACGGCTTCCCCGCCTTCTTTTTCCAAAAATTCTGGAGATGGTTAAAAGATGACCTCTTCCAAATGTTTTCTGACCTTAATTCGGGTTCATTCTCCTTCGACCGCATCAACTATGCACATATTGTTCTTATCCCTAAAATTCTAGGAGCGAACACCGTGGCTAATTTTAGGCCGATTAGTCTCATCAACACCACTTTCAAAATTATCATGAAAGTTCTATCAACTAGGCTTGGAGAAGTTATTTCTCCTCTGATCGAACCGGCTCAATCGGGCTTCATAAAAGATCGCTTCATTCTTGACAGCGTGGCTTCCGCCCAAGAAATCATCTCCTTATGTCACCATTCCAAAACCGAGGGCATCCTTCTTAAACTTGATTTTCAAAAAGCTTATGATAACGTTTGCTGGGAGTTCCTATTCGATATTCTAATCCATAGGGGCTTTGGCCCCAAATAGATCGCTTGGATTAAATCCAGCCTTTTCGCGGGCACCTCTTCCATTCTCATTAATGGTTCAGAGGGTCACAAATTTAAAGTCAAACGTGGCCTCAGGTAAGGTGACCCGCTCTCTTCCCTCCTTTTCTCACTGGTAGCAGATGTGTTCAGTAAGCTTCTCCGTAACGCTTGGGAAGCCCAAGCTATCGAAGGCCTGGGTGGATCTCGGTACTTCAATGGCGTACTGAATCTCCAGTACGCTGATGACACCATCATTCTGGCCAAACCCAATTCTTATACTCTTCAAAATCTGAAATGTCTGCTCTACTGTTTTGAACTTGCATCTGGTCTCACTATCAATTTCCATAAATCCTCTGTAGTTTGGTTGGGAGGATCGCGTAACAGGCAGAATGAAATATCCGCATTTTTTAACTGCCCGGTCGCTTCTTTTCCCATCACCTACCTTGGCATCCCGCTGAGGTGGGATAAACTTCATAAATCGGATTGGTCTCCCATGACTGATAAGGTGGAATCCAGACTATCGGTTTGGTCAGGGAGACTTCTATCCCGTGGTGGTAGATTAATTCTACTCAAGTCAGTCCTATCTTCTATCCCTCTATACATGATGTCATTCTATTTCATCCCTTCTTGGGTGATCAAAAGAATTGACCAGATCAGAAGCAATTTCCTTTGGTCTGGTTCTTCGAGTTACAACCCTGGATCGCATCTTTGTAACTGGAAACTCATTTGCTCTTCGAAAATTGCCGGAGGTTTGGGGGTTTTGGATCTTAGACACCAAAACCTTGCCCTTCTTGGCAAATGGCTTTGGAGATTTCTCACTATTGGGGACCTTCCCTGGATCAAATGTATCAAGGCCAATTACTGTGGGCCCAATGATTGGTGGAGGTTTCCGGAACATCCTCATAGATGCGCATCTCCGTTCTGGAAAGGTATTTGGAAAGCGGCTGAGGCCTTCCAGTGTGGTTTAAGCTACGGATGTGCCGAAGGTTCCATGACCAGATTCTGGTCTGATATTTGGATCGGTAACTCCTCATTAGCCACTGCTTTTCCCGCAATTTTCAGACTAGCGGCCAACCCTCGGACCTTGGTGTCAGATTACCTATGCAATAATGATGGTTTTAGGGAATGGGTGATTCCATTATCCTCTAATCTTCCATCTCATTTAACATCTGTCTTTGAAAATTTGTTAGACACTCTCAACCATGCGGTTTTGGCATGACAAAGAGGAGTTCTTTTGGCGTTGGAATTCTTCTAGGAAT